>CM046723.1:26228462-27428462 GCA_025584915.1 Monochamus saltuarius | reverse complement strand
GATCAACAAAACATCAATAATTCTATTTTTGATATTACTTTTGCTCTACGAGTTTTATTTTCGAGATTTCAGTACCTAAAGAACACCACAAATTTGATCATTTTACGGCGAGGGATACGGGCACCTTAACATGCATTTCTGCCTGGTCGATCAGTTCTTACCACTTATTTTATGTGCAGACAATGGATAAACCTATAGACGTTTTATACTTTTCTCGGATATAAACTGGGACATTATGGTGTGCGTGATAAACTGTTAAAATGGACAGAATATCGTAGTTCGTATCGCTGAGAATTTTTATGAGAGATTGAGCGGTGTTCCACAAGGTTCGGTCCTTGAACCAATTCTGCTTCTAGTATTATGTTTCTGATCTAACGAACACTTCTCAAGTGTTATAATATGCAGATAATCTTAAAGTATGCTCTCTATCCCTGAGAAAATACTTGAAGCAATCGTTTGTAAAGAATTGTTTTTCAAAACTAAGTATTTAATAAGTGAACATCAACATGGATTTTTTAAGGGTCGATCTGTGGTGACGAACTTGGTTCCATTGATTCAAAATGTAATAGTTTCTATGTATAATCATAAGCAAGTGGATGCTGTGTATACTGATTTCTGTAAGACGTTTGATAAAATTCATCACAACAGTCTGTTTGAAAAGCTAGAGAATATCGGTATACATGGTACTTTGTTAAAATGGATAATGTCGTATGTACGTAACAGAACACAATCTGTCAAAATTAACAATTGTTCTTCATCTTATGCTAATGTTACTTCTGGTGTTCCGCAGGGGTCGCACCTTGGACCTCTTCTTTTCTCTTTATTTTTATATGATATTGGTGACTGTTTTTCACATTCTGAATTCTCTCTATATGCTGATGATTTAAAGATTTATAGTGAAATCACAAATTTAATCGATTGTCATAATTTGCAGGTGGATCTCCTAGATTTCAGGAATATTGTCAAAGGAATAAATTATTGTTAAATATAGATAAATGCTGTTCTATAACATTTTCACGACTTCCTGCTAATTATGACTGTGATTATTTCATTGACAACTGTAAACTTAAGAAGACCAATTCGGTGAAAGACTTGGGAATTATACTTGACTCAAAATTGACGTTTGATTTACATATTGAATCCATTGTCAGAAAAGCTTATCGTAATTTAGGTTTTATTATGAGGACGACTAGAGCATTTACCAATCCCAAATCTATAACTTTGCTATATAATTCCCTTTGTCGAAGTGTTCTTGAATATGCTAGTATAGTTTGGAATCCTACTTATAATAAATATATTGATCGTATAGAGAGAGTTCAGATTAAGTTTGTTAATATTTTAAATTATAGATTTAATAGACATCTTCATTTTGAATCGTATGACATCAGATTGAGACATTATAATTTACTTAAACTATCATCTCGTAGACTGATTAATTACGTACTTTTTATTTATAAATTATTTAATCACAATATTGATTGCAACTATATCATAGAAAATTTTGACTATAACATTAAACAGCGGTTAACTAGATCAACTAATCTATTTCACTTGAAGTTCGGTTCTACAAATTATTTACTTAATTCTCTAATTTAATGAAAAAAATATACAATGAATATTTTAATGACATAGATTTATTTTATAGATCCTTAAATCAAGTGAGAAATGATGCCATATCAATTTTTATGTAGTTATTTTCTTTATTTAAACTTATTTCTAGTCTCTTTTTTGCTGTCTAATTTAATCTAGTGCTAGAATTAATTAATTTAGTTTATTAAATTCTAAATTTATGTATGAGCAGTGTCTACACACAGTTTTTATGTGTAACCCTATTATTGGAATTTTTGTAAGAATTCTGTTGGGTTTCCTTAACTGTATAAATAAATAAATAAATAAATAAATAAAAGTATTTTCATCACCATATCTTAACCTACATGATGATATTATTATTGGCCTTCTTTGACTATAAGTTCAAGTAACTTCACTTGGCTTGTAACTCCGCTTGTGTACAACTTTGTATATAGGTATGTTTGGTTAAATTAATAATAATAATAATAATAATAATAATAATAATATCTCTACCCCTCATTCTAATCACGAAGATTAGCCCAGAAGTCGAAGACTTGTGCGGGAGAGGGGGCGGCATATTATTATTAAGCAGGCCGCATTTGCGCTCAGGAACGACATATGTTGGTAGGCCCTAACCACCATTCAGTGCAGGAATGAGGGAAACCTGGAAAACCTCATTAATTAGGGGGGTAGTCAAATGTCAACCGGTCTCAATCTCTCACATTGACCCAAGCCAACATTCTTCCACCCTACCATACCCGCAGAGAGGGTGCCAATCTCTCTACGAATATAGCTTATATACGGTCTACCGGCTGCAGGGGTCGAACCCACAGCGATCCAGTCACCTCGATTCAAGTACTGACGTCTTAAACCGCGCGACCACTGACCGATCAAATTCCGACCGAATTCCTTGAGTATATACACCAAGAGAGTCAATCCTTAATAAAAACCTAAATAGTTATCATAATTCCTGTTAGATTTCGTACTGTGTAACAATACGCATTTATTCAAACGAAGGAAATCAAGCGCTACTATTTTAATCTGCAAAAAAACTGCGAAGGCGTTTCGAGGGCGTGGCCGCGTGACCCATTTTCATATACCTGCCTAAATAATAAGATTGTGGCAATATATTTATATTCAAACCACAGATCATAAAGTTTGAAACGTAAGCAGTTTATTTTATTGCGTTAGAGAAGTAAGAATATAAACTGTTAATTACCTAATTAAAAAAAAAAAACAGAAAAATAAGATTGTAAAAAAGAGTTTTCAGCGATATGGCAAAATTTACAGTTTCTATTTTATTTGCTTTAAGGATATTAAGATAATTCAAATGAATTCGATATACCTACTTCTATAAAGGGACATATTATACAACTACAAATTATCGTGTGGCTTTCTCTTATTGCATAAGAGGCATTATTATTTTACGAAAAATATTTTTAAGAAAAATTCATTAGTAACTCTAAAACAATAATTATACAAATCTTTTTTCAATGTTTGGTCTAAGTATAATTTTGTGATGGTGTGAAATAAATATTATTTTGTAGTCTCTTTGAAGAGTAATTTTTAAATTAAAATTAATTTTAAATTTATTTAAAAATTCAAATAATTTAACATTTGCGCATGTCATTTTAGTACCTAATATTGCGCCATCTATTAATAAATAGTCCAAGCGTAAACGTTCTTTTTGAGTTCGTTTCCCATCACGCGAGAGTTGGTTTCCCTTTCAGGGCAACAAGGTCTCCCATTAGATTGACTAGTCTTAGTGTATATAGTCAAGAGTTAAATTGCAATATTTTGTGACCTCCTACATGGACATGTACTGTCAGTTCTTATGCGGAACACCCTGTGTACAGAGTGATTAAAAGAACTGCTGACGGAGTTCTAGGGCAGAAAGTACATCAAAAGTTAAAGCAAAAATTTCTTATAAACATGGGGTCGCAGATGGTTCCTTAACGAGATACAGAGGGCGTTAACATTTCTTTAAATATACTTATATGTTATCTTCGCTAATTGTAAATCGCCTTAACAGTTCCATCTCAAATTTGCCATATGCAGATAGCACCTAAAAGATTATTTGATGTGCTACTCAATATTTTATGAACAACAGTGGCGTAGAGGCGGGACAAATAAAATAGAACCAACAACATTACTGTAAACGTGTTTCATTCGAGAATGGCTGCTTTTATCAAAATTTTCTAAGACATCAATTCGATTGATAATTGAACACTCTATAAAAATATTTTATTCATTTTATAAAATTAACAATGGCGTAAAAATACTTTTTATAAAGGTTTACGTTGCCCCCGCCTCTGCTCCACTGTTGTTCGTAAAATATTGAGTAGTAAGTACTTCAAATAATTAGTCTTTAGGTGCTAAAGCACGTGGTAAATTTAGGATTGAATTTTTAAGGCGTTTTAGAGGTATCGAAAATAATGTACAATTTTAATGAAATTTTAACGCCCTGTATCTCATTAAGGAGCCATCTGCGATCCCATGTTTATTAGAATTTTTGCTTTAACTTTTGATATACTGCCCTAAAACTACGTCAGCGATTTTTTGAATCACCCATAGATAATTGGGATTAAAATAAAAAAATTAAAACACTATCGATCAGTGGTCGCGCGGTTTAAGGCGTCAGTACTTGAATCGAGATGACTAGATCGATGTGGGTTCGACCTCCGCAGCCGGTAGACCGTATATAAGCTATATTCGTGGAGAGAATTGGCACCCTCTCTGCGAGTATAGTAGGGTGGAGGAATGTTGACTCGGGTCAATGTGAAAGATTGATACTGGTTGAACATTTGACTACCCCCCTAATTAATGAGGTTTTCCAGATTTCCCTCATTCCTGCACTGAATGGTGGATAGGGCCTACCAACGTAAGTCGTTCTTGGCCGCAAATGCGGCCTGCTTAATAATAATATGCCGACCTCTCTCCCGCACAAGTCTTCGACTTCTGGGCTAATCCTCGTGATTAGAATGAGGGGTAGAGTTATTATTACTATTACTACCTACTGTTTTTGCAAGGCTCATCTAATCTTAATTGACGATTGATGTGGTAAATGAAAAATTGCAGTTACACAATAAGTGATCTGTATGTTTAGAACTGTTACAAACGCAAGAGAAAGTTATTTGGAAAATAGCTTGAAATTAAATTTCTTTCAATATCCGTAAAAAATGGTATGCTCCTAAGAAAAAAATATTGAAGCGTCTATCTACCTTAATTTCCAGTCTTAGCCATCCCAAATAACATTGTTTGGCAACGCTCACTTTGCTTGAGTCGTTTGCAAGAAAAAAGTCATTTCTTCAGTTAAATCGATCACCCTGTATATACCGAACGTGCAACCTTTAACCAATTTTACTAATGCATCCTTGGCTAGCTAAATCCTATTATTCTGTCTACAATCTTTAGTCACTCTATGACCTATGCATTCAAAAGTTTGGATAAATGAAAGCGATAAGTACAATCACAGATAAATTCTGTGGTACAATCTAGTACATCAAGTATTGTTCTGAATATTTCCTAGGCTGACGAACCTTGCAATCTTTTGCCATTAGAGATATTTCCCAGGAGTATTGCTCCAATTAAGTTCCGATTCAGTCTGCGAGGATATAAATCTTCAGTTTTATGCAATTAACGGACATTGAGAAAGATTACTGCGACTAGTCTTTGTCGACTGCTTGCTTCACCCCCTGGATGTAGCTGAATTCAAAATAAGTCTGGTGGGTCATTAAACTTGATAGGTAAAGCGATAAAAAATGTGAGGCTTTCAACGTAAAAAGTACTCGAATTTCATTTTTAACCCTTAATTAAAAGAGGTACAAAAAAGTGGTAAATGATTTATTAAAGTTTAGTAATTTAATATTCCAGCATTAAAAGTGTCTAATTATTTTACTCCTCGGCGCCTTCAAACGTCTATTATAATATGTTAAAAATTATGTTATTACGACCGTTGAGTTAAATTGGTTGGTTAAATAAGGAAAGGGGAGAACAATTACATTTAAACTAAATGAACATTTATAAAATCGGTTACGACATATTCATTTATATACAAAGTTGATGTATTTCAATATACAGGGTGTAATTTTGACAAATTTCGTTCAACCGAGGATTCTACTAAGATAAAATCAAAACAGTAAAAGCCAAAGTAGTTTTTGCAATTACTCGAAAAGTTTTGACGACTTTAAAATTAATACAGTGTAATTGTTTTCTATTCTTTCTTTTCATTGTCAACTTATGAACCTATTCAAGAAATTAAATTTAATACATTTTTTGAATGACATATTAAAGGGTGTACCTGAAATGCATGCACCAGCGCCGACGATTTATGCTACTTTACCTATATGCTAAAATGCACCCCTCTTCTTATAAGTAGGGATGCATTTTCTTGTTTAGCGGGCAAAGTTATTTCTAAGAAATTCAGGCATTTTCCGTTTAGAGGATTGTAATATTACTGGAATTTGATTAGGCTAGTAACCACTTTAAACAAATAAATGCATCTGAATTTCTTACAAACTAAACAAAAAATGCACCCCTACTTGTAGGAAATGCAGTTTATACACGATAGTGCTACCCTCATTTTACGATAAATGTTGGGTAAGGTTAGATAGCATATCTGTATGAAAAGAAATTTTTAGGAGTTATCAAAATTTTGTAAGAAACAGATTTACTTAAAAAAGTGTTGTGAAAATAAACAAAAAATTTAATATTTTTTAACTGAAGTATCAAATTTAAGGTATTTGTGCGAGTAATTAACATTAATTGCATAAAAAGAAGCCCTTTAGAGGGTGATTCAGAATTTATCTAAAATAATTTTGGAATAGATGCGTCATGGAAAATGGAGTCGATATTGTCATTTTTTTTTATAAAATCATTAGTTTCCGAGTAAAACATTATTGAAGGTATAGTTTTTTCAACCTTTACATCACTGGGCCACTGTAGACTCTAAACAGTCGATTCCGAATATTGTAATTCGATTACTTTTTGTAGGCACTAAACTTTCTGTGACGCCAGTGTTTACATTAGTTTTTCAAGTGTCAAAAAAGGCTTACGTGGTAACTTGGAGTTGATGGATATCGTTTTAATTTAGTACTCTGTGACAATGCTTTAGCAGAACGATTTCCCGGTAAACATGTGCCAAATGCAGCTACTTTTACCGCGGTGTGCAATGAGTGCAAATGTAGTGCAATGCGAGGGAAATTTGAAAGCGAATCGTGGCAGAGATGGAGGTCCAGGACATCCACTACCTATTGCAGCTATGTGACGTATCATACACGTGACTCAATTATATCCGTACCATCGACAGTATGTCCAAGCATTAACACCAAGAGATTGGATGATAAGGACCCGTACCATAGCCGCCACTCTTGACTTTAAATCATTTGGACTTCTTTTTGTGGAGATATTTAAAAAATGAAATGTATCGCACCGAAGTGGATACATACTATTAATGATTTACGGAAACCTATCATAGTTGCCGTCAATAACTTGCGCGTTCAAAACGGACAAGGAGCAGAAACATTTGTGCTGGTTTGTAGAAACTGGGTAAGACGGGCCCAAAATGTTGTAACATCAGGTATGTCAAACTATTTTAGTAATAATGATAATAATATCTCTACCCCTCATTCTAATCACAGGGATTAGCCCAGAAGTCGGAGACTTGTGCGGGAGAGGGGGCGGCATATTATGATTAAGCAGGCCGCATTTGCGCCCAGGAACGACTTACGTTGGTAGGCCCTAACCACTATTCAGTGCAGGAATGAGGAAAACCTGGAAAACCTCATTAATTAGGGGGGTAGTCAAACATCAATCTCTCACATTGATCCAAGCTAACATTATTCTACCCTACCATACCCACAGAGAGGGTGCCAATCCTCTCCACGAATATAGCTTATATACGGTCTACCGGCAGCTGGGCTCGAACCAACTCCGTCTAGTCACCTCGATTCAAGTACTAACGCCTTAAACCGCGCGACCACTGACCGATCCATCCAATTAAAACCACAAATTGAATCTATTAGTAATTAATAACAATAGCGACAAAAGCAGTTAAATTTGCTGTATAAAATCGGCGTTGCAAATTGTTATTTATTTCTCTCCTTGAGCATTTATTTCCATTTTTTGTCCAGTCGCAGATTGCTACCTTATCAGGTTTTACAGTGGACCAGTTTTCAGTGCCGTGCAGAAGTGTATTTTTAAATCATTTTCGAACTGCCCTTTTTGATTATTTCTTTACAAAATTGTATTTGTAAGGGTCCCCTAAACACTACAAATTATTATTTTTTAGATAGTTCTGGATCAACCTGTATTTTCGTATACTACATTTTATTTTTCATGCATTGAAATATTATGCATTTCCGGCGCCCCTAATGCTCTAACGGTGCAATTTTGCATACAGGTAAATGTAGGAGTCAATATCGTAAAAAAAATTGTAAAATCTTTATAGTTTACGAGAAAAAAATATTGAAGTTGTAGTATTTTCAACCTTCATCGCTGGACCACTGTAGTCTCTAGCCATGCGATTCCCAATATTAAAATTCAATTACTTATAGTATTAACATTTTTGTGATGCGAGTGTTTACATTAGCTTTTCAAGTGTCAAAAATGACTAACGTGTATAGCAACTCGGAGTTGATAGATATCGTTATAATTTATGGTGTAGTGAAAATAATATAGCACAATGATTTACCAGTAAACATGTGCCAAAATGCAGTTACATTTATCGCAGTGTACAGTGAGTGTAAGTGCAACGCGGGTGTCATGGGAACTTTGCAACCCAATCGTGGAAGAGATGGAGGTCTAGGGCGTCCACTGTGTATTGCAGCTCAATTATATCCGTACCATGTACAACGTGTTCAAGGATTAATGCCAAGGGATTGGACAAGGAGAACCGGTGCCTTGGCCGCCACAATCTCCTGACTTTAAATCCCTTGGACTTCTTTTTGTGATGTTTAAAAAACTTTCTTTCCTTAGGAATTTCTTTCAATTTCTTGTCCGGTCACCGACTGAATGTTTTGTCTTGTCGGGTTTTATAGTGGACAAGTGTCTAGTGTCGCGCAGAAGTGTATTTTTAAATAATTTTCGATTTCCTTTTTTTAGATGTTCTGAATCACCTTGTATATCCGGTGCAAATGTTTGTTGTAGGTATTTGTTGTAATGCAAAAGTTTTGAAAATGACAACTGGCGAGTTTTCGAAAGATTAGTTAATGGCTAATAAAATGTATTTATGATATTAAATTCCATTCTGCGTTGCTCTTGAGGAATGGGAAACTTTTTTTTACAGTTTTAGATAACTTTACTGATAGCTTAGGTAAAAGTTCAGAATCTTCCGTTACTGAATGAGGCACGAGGTACTATTACGCATTATTAATATAATTTATATGATATATTCGCTTTGTTGAGATAATAAACTTACATTCTTTGTACGACTGGTTTCAAAATATCTCGTATAAAGTTAAGCATGGCATTTTTATCACAAGTGAAAGAGCTAAGCGAACGCAGTTGTAGAAATGCAGTATTGCTCAATACGACGAAAATGTAATAAATTTATTAGTAGCCTAATAATTACGAAAATATTTATGAGAAAAATAAGAAAAAAGGTTTACATGTATAGCAACTCGGAGTTGACAAATACCGTTTTATTTTATGGTGCAGCTACTTTTACCGCGGTGTGCAGTGAATGCAAATGTAGTGCAACTTGCAAGGAAATTTGAAACCGAATCGTGGAAGAGATGGAGGTTGTAATGATACATACATTACTCGCTATAGTAAGTAGATAACATCCTGTATGGTTCGTGTTGTACCGATATTTATTTCGCGAGAGTTTTTATTGTCGGCGAAAAAGCGCGTTTTATACAGATAAGGTAGAGAGAGTTATTGTTGGTACCTGCGGTATTGGTGTGGTTGAATTATTTATTAATAATATATTTGTGGCTAACTGTGTCACTTTGGCCGATGATATTATATCTTGGTGATATTTGTCTAACCTGTGCCAGGTAGGTGGAATCTCGTTACTATGTTAGTTTAATGTACTGTTTACTTTCTCTGCAATTCTTGAAATTGTATCTAATGTGTGTGAGTGTGTGTGTTGAGCATATCTGATTGTAATTATGCATGTGCAATTTTACGATGTTCTTATATGATATTGCATATGGTGTGTGTATATTGAATGTATTTGATTGTAATTATATTAGTGTGCATATTTATGATGTTATTGTGTCTTTTAGTTGGAACAAATATATCTATTTTGAAGTCCTGGGTATTTCTCAATCCACCCGAACCTGTTACGTAATTTGTTCCGTTACATCTTGGCGCCCAACTGCTTGGGATTGGAAAATGCCTAACGAAAAACAAGATTTTCTTGGACACCCTACACCTCCATTGACACGTGCGCTTGCTAAGCAACGCAGTGCACATCCTAATTCGACCGCTGATACCAGGGGCGGCGCTCAGGGCTTGGAAACGGTATGGCAAAAGAAGAGTGGCCAGTTGGAAGAAGCTGTTGGTTGCTCTGGCCCTATGGGGGAGACGTCTACCGTCGAGATTAATAGCCACCAACAACAGAAAAACGACGAACGCGGTCCTTCCCTAGAAACCAAAAGCAACCAGGTAACAAATTTAGGAGCAGTGCCTAAACGGCTTGGCTGCCAGGTTGGAGATTTTCATAAAACTCCATCAGTGGTAGCGGCAGGCAATAGTATAGATCTTACAAGTTTAACATCCCATATTGTCAACCAAACTTTACTAAATGCTGGTTATTTTCGTAGTAATATACATGATAAACATTATATAAGCAATGCTGATGCATATATGAATATGGACGAATTACATGATGCTAATAGCAATTTTAATTCTAAAGATAAAGGTCATGATTATAATCTCTTGTTTGTTAATGATGATGTTTTTAGAAAATTAAATGAGACAAATACTTTAAAAATGCTGTAAGAGATAATAAAAATACTAGTGTTAAGGATAGTTGTGTGAATGAAACGTTAGGGTTTATACATGATGGTAATGTAGGTAGATTTAGTACTAGTTTTAATCAAAATCATATAACTTATAAGGACCTCCAAAATTTTGTAAACAAATTTGATAATACTGAACAGGGTATTCATCCTGTAGCTTTTGTTCGGAGATTAGAAGAATTAATGGTTCTAAATACAATACCATTTAGATATTTTACATTTATATGCAGGAATTTATTTCAAGGAAATGCAAAATCATGGGCCGATGAATTTTTAGATTCTTTCCCAGATTTTCAAACATTTAAATTACATTTTTTGGAACATTTTTGGGGTCCTACTAAACAAGAAAAATTTAAAATGGCATTAAGTAAGGATAAATATCGTCGTAAAGATGGATCGTATGTAGATTTTTTTTTAAACAAGTTAACTAAAGCTAGATATCTCAACCCGCCGATCTCAGAAGATATGCTTATACCAACTATAACTCGGTTACTCCTCCAAGTATTTATACTAGTTTAATAGGTGTACAATCCGTTAAGGATGTGTTAGATAGACTTAGACAAGCCGATTACTATTATGAAAATGAGGAGAATGATGATTTTCCAACTAATCAAGCTAGAGCTAGATCTCGGTTTGTCCCGCAACCTGCAGTAGGTAAAAATGTTTCAACCTTAACAGTTAATTGTAATGATGAAGATGAGGTTTCGGGAAACGAGCAATTGCCTACCGATCGGGCCCTACGGTAGGAGTAATATCGAGGGCTAATATGTCATTGGTTAATAATCCAGTGGACGATCTACTAGAGGAATGTGACTTTGATCACACCGTTGGTTATACTAATAGGTCGCCTACTATTATTATATCAATATTTAAATTTGTATTTCCGGCGTTAATAGATTCAGGTTCAGAAATTTGCTGTTTGTCAGAAACCGTTTGGGAACAAATTAAAAATAATAGTATTGTCACCTTTCCGGTTTCAGATATTCGACTTACGGGTGCGTTTAAAGTCAAACAGCGCAAAGTTTCACTGCAAATGTTATTGCCTTTTGAACTACAGGGCTATCCGTTCGAGTTTGAATTTTTGTTAGTGCCAGATTTAATATTCCCAGTTATAATCGGAGTGGATTTTTTAAGAGCAGTATCAGCAAAAATTGATTTAGAAAACGCCAACATATCTATGTTACATAACTTTAAAACACTAATAATACCGGAGCTCCAAACTAAACATATCACTCCACAATCGGGTGCACCGCTTAATCTTAGGCCAATGGCGATAAATCATAATAGCCCTAAAAGACGTAGAAAATTACAACACTATAGATATTCAGAAAGAATTAGATAACATGTTAGCAGATTCTCGGTATTGCCGGAGCAGAAACAGAGGTTTGTTAAGGTATTACGTAATCATCTTCAGGTTTTTCAAACGTACCTGGTAAAACTAGCGAATATGTTCACACCATTCGTCTAACCGATTACAAACCTTTCGTAAAAAAGTCTTATCCTATACCAATTGCACACCGAGAGGCAGTACAAAAAGAAATAAACCGTATGGAATCATGGGGTATTATAAAACAAAGTCCTACTCCTTATATAAATCCGTTGGTAACCGCTGTGAAAAAAGACGGTTCGGTAAGGATATGTTTAGATGCGAGGGCGCTGAATTTGGTAATGGAGAAAGAGCATGATTCGCCTAGACCAGTGGATGAAATCCTTAAAACTTTAAATGGGGTTAATTATATAAGTTCCTTGGATTTAACTAATTCTTATTACCAAATACCGTTAAGGGAGCAAGATAGACAGTTTACTGGGTTTTTAGTTAACGGTAAGTCTTACGTGTTTAACGTACTGCCTTTTGGTCTTTGTACGGCTGTATCTTCATTTTCTAGAGCTATGGGACAAATTCTCGGCCCTGAGTATGAGTCCTTTGTAACGGCGTACGTAGACGATTTATTAATTACTTCTGCGACTTTCGAGGAACATCTTAAACATATTGATCAGGTCTTAACGAGGTTAAAAACAGCGGGTTTCACTTTACGTTTAAAAAAATGTAGCTTTTTAAGAGAAACGGTATCTTTCCTTGGATACACACTTACGGCGTCGGGAATTAAATCTGATCCTGATCGAGTAAAAGCCATTAGTGATTTCCCAGAGCCTAAAAATGTAAAGCAACTACAAGCATTCTTAGGCATATGTAATTACGATCGCAATTTTTGTGAAAGTTTTGCTACTTTAGCAGCACCCCTAACCAAACTTTTGAAAAAAAAATGTAAATGGTGTTGGTCAGACATACAACAGAAAGCCTTTGAAGCTTTAAAGTCACGTATTAAATTAGAAACACTGCTTTACCACCCTGTACTAACAGAAAAATTTTTTGTACAAGTAGACGCCAGTGATGTCGGAGTAGGTTGTGAATTATTTCAAAGAGTTGCCGGTGTCAAACGTACAGTCGCGTATGGAAGCAGATTACTCCTAGATCGCGAGAAGTCATACAGCGTACCGGAAAAGGAAGCTTTAAGCTTCTTATTCGCGTTAAAGAAATGGAGACAATATTTGCTAGGGCGGAAATTTACGGTTATATCAGATCACAAAGGGCTAACGTTTTTGAAGAACTGTAGGTTACTGTCGCCGCGTATTACTCGTTGGGTTCTGGCGTTACAAGAGTATGATTATGATATCGAGTATGTTCCGGGAAAGTACAATGTAATATGTGATGCTCTCTCACGGTATCCGGGTACCAGGTTACCAACCCCAAAAGAAAAATGTTTTAAAATATTGTCCTTATCCTTATCCAAGGACTTTGTAAAGGCTTTAAAAACATTTCATATTTACAGCGAGTAGATGCGAAACTCGGTCAAACTATTAGACAAATAGATAGAGACCCGCAAAGCTGCCCACGATTCCTTGTTTATCAAGGTATTTTGTATCTTCGTAAGACGGATGAGGAACCATATCTGATCTGCATACCCGATAATCTAGTAGATCAGACCATTTTTGAATATCACAAGGCTATCGGTCATTACGGTGTATTTAAAACGTGGACGTTCCTACGCGCAGAGGTATGGTTCTCAAATATGCACAGGCGGATTAAACGGGTATTGAGAACATGCGAGATTTGTCAGAAATCAAAAACGTCAATTTTGCCTAAACCAGCTCTGCATCCTATCCTTCCCGATAGAGTAGGAGACATTGTCGCACTGGACATTTATGGACCATTGCCCCGGTCTAGGGGTGGGGTAGCCTATATTGCGGTTGTGGTGGATCTGTTTTCTAAATACGTAAAATTATACCCGTTAAAAACTGCTACCACTAGGTCTATATTGAATCGGCTCATTCTTGACTATTTTGTGAACGTGGCTAAGCCAACAGCGATTCTATCCGATCAGGGAACCCAATTTACATCCAGGTCTTGGAAAGAAACATTGCAAGCGTTGGGAGTAAAGGTTATGTTTTGTTCGGTGCGTCATCCGGAAGGTAACCCTACTGAAAGAATAATGAGAGAACTCGGTAGATTATTTCGGACTTACTGCTTTGAAAAACATACGCGGTGGGCTTGGGAAATTGGCAAATTTACTGATTTCATGAATTCGATACCTCATGAATCTACGAAATATTCTCCAAAAGAACTGCAGTTGGGGGACAAACCTGATCACCTTCTACCGGAAGGTCTCAGCATTCCGAGAGCCACAGTACACGATTCTCATGTCAAATTGTACATGGCTAACAATAACCTTCGGAATGGTGCCGAGAATCGGTCATCAAAATCCAAATCGCGGGCTTTTGATTTTCAAGAGGGAGATTCGGTCCTTCTAAAAGCTAATGTAACATCGGTGGCGTCCGAAAACATTACAAAAAAATTCTTGTTACTATTCGAAGGTCCATTTAAAATAAAAAAGAAAATTAGTTTCGACACCTATGTTCTGGTACATCCAGAAACTGGCGTAGAACGCGGAACTTTTCACGGCTCACACCTAAAATTATTTCACAAACTTAATTCTTCATAACCTGGATAGATTTCATCATTAAGCGTGGGGTGGGCAGATGTAATGATACATACATTACTCGCTATAGTAAGTAGATAACATCCTGTATGGTTTGTGTTGTACCGATATTTATTTCGCGAGAGTTTTTATTGTCGGCGAAAAAGCGCGTTTTATACAGATAAGGTAGAGAGAGTTATCGTTGGTACCTGCGGTATTGGTGTGGTTGAATTATTTATTAATAATATATTTGTGGCTAACTGTGTCACTTTGGCCGATGATATTATATCTTGGTGATATTTGTCTAACCTGTGCCAGGTAGGTGGAATCTCGTTACTATGTTAGTTTAATGTACTGTTTACTTTCTCTGCAATTCTTGAAATTGTATCTAATGTGTGTGAGTGTGTGTGTGTTGAGCATATCTGATTGTAATTATGCATATGCAATTTCACGCTGTTCTTATATGATATATGGTGCGTGTATATTGAATGTATTTGATTGTAATTATATTAGTGAGCATATTTATGATGTTATTGTGTCTTTTAGTTGGAACAAATATATCTATTTTGAAGTCCTGGGTATTTCTCAATCCACCCGAACCTGTTACGTAATTTGTTCCGTTACAAGGTCCAGGGCGTCCACGGCGCATTGCAGTAGTGTGGTGTATCATACACGAAGCTCAATTATATCCGTACCATGTCCAGCGTGTCCAAGCATTAATACCAAGGGATTGGACGAGGAGACGCGGTACTATAGCCGCCACGATCTCCTGACCTTAAATCATTTGGACTCCTTTTTGTGATAGGTAAAAAATGAAATGTATCGTACCGAAGTATATACCTATTATTGTTGATTTACGACCAGTTTATAGTGCCGTACAGAAGTGTATTTTTAAATCATTTTCGAACTGCCCTTTTTGATGTTTTTATTATAAAATTGTATTTGTGTAGTAATCTATTTTATATTTGACAATTTTTAAATTATCTCCATGTAATTCCGCTTGAGAGTATAGAACTTTAGATAATTTTTATATATTCACTCTATTAAACACTAATCAGTAGGAACTGAACTGATTTTATTGACATAAAGCTTCAGTTCAAGCAAAGGAATGTGGAAATACTTGGGTAATAAAAGGGAAATACGAAGGAAATCAATTTTTCTCTTCATAGTTTTTTTATTATGGGTAATAAAAATCGCATAATTTAACGGAATAAATTCATAATTCTCCTTTTATATTAGAAGTTTTAACTAACATTCATGCACCAAGTCTCGTCGTTTAAATAGATTTATGAGTTAATTGGTAATGATTTCCTAAATGGAATAGTTTCCGTTATATTTCTCTCTTTGTCCACTGAAATGTTTTGGCACAGAATAAGGTATACCAAAACGCTTGTCACCATTCTCTCCAAAACAAAGCTGTCATGTTTTTGGAAGTTACTTTGTCACATAATGTCAATGCCATTTATACAGTGTAACCACAAAGTATAAACTATATTTGCGTTTGACAAAGAAGCCTTGCCACTGCAAGAAATCTATTATGTGTACTATATTTTTGCAAATATCTACTTTTAGGTTTTTAAAATATTATTGGCTACAAATCGCTGGGATAGGGTTGTTATGTTAGGGCATAAACTTTGGTGAAGTTCAATTCTCAAAAATGTAATCAGTGGTGTGTAACATGTAGGGGATTGGTCAGGAAAATTTTGGAAGAACGTCGAAAAACGGTAAATTCCAAATTTCTCATTTTTTACTGGATAGTTGAGTCTAGGCACCTGAACACAATCAATTTTAGATAAAATGGCTCTTTTTATTTTTGATCTTAATGGACTAAATGTTCAAGTTGCTAACCGTTTGCAATTTGACAATGACGTACCCTGAGACAAACTCTCTATACAGGGGGATTCACAAGTTATCTAAACAATGATGAATATGAAAAATCTATAGTGAATATCGTAGAAAAAATTGTAAAATCTTTATAGTTTCCGAGAAAATTTTTTTTAAATTGTAGTAATTTCAACCTTTACATCGCTGGGCTACAGTACTCTCTTGTCTCGCGTTTCCGAATATTTAAACTCGATTAGTTATAGTATTAACATTTTTGTGAAGCAAGTGTTTACTTGAAATTAGACGTAAATATTGCTCTCAGGCTTTTCTTCATAAAGTGATACATAATTGAGCAGATTGCCAAGAGTTCATGTCCAAATTATTTGTTGTTGTCCCCAGACCTAGTTCTAGAGGAAATTTAACTTTCTATCTACCCGCCGCCCGCACTAATATTCTTAAATATTCTCCTCTTTTTGTAATCTGTAACAATTGTAACGTCAACAATATAGATATTTTTAATTGCAGCCTTAACGACATAAAATCTTTTTACCTAAAATGATTAAGTTGATTCTAATTTTAGTGTTTGTATATGATTATTTTATACTTTTTAACTATTATTTTTTATATATGCATATTGTTATGTGTTTTCCTGTTCTGTAACTGGGTTACTTGTACCTGTTGAACAGTGTAATGTCAATAAATAAATAAATAAATAAATAAATAAATTAGTTTTTCAAGTAAGTATCAAAAATGGCTGAACTTTTACCGCAGTATGCAGTGACTGCAAGTCGCTGGGTTACTGTACTCTCTAGTCTGGCGATTCCGAATATTTAAACTCGATTGTGTAGAGTAGTACAACGCGGGCGTGACACGAGAAAGCAACAGAATCATGTAGAAGACGGAGATCCAGGACGTCCACAGCGTATTGCAGCAGTGTGACTTACCATACACGTATTAATACCAAACGATTGGACGAGGAGGACCAGTACCATAGCCGCCACGATCTCCTAACTTTAAATCCTTTAGACTCTTTTTGTGGGGATATTTAAAAAAGAAGTGATTCGCACCTAAGTGGATACTATTGATGATTTACGCAAACGTATAATATGTGCTGCCAGTAACTTATGAGTTCAAAATGGATAAGAAGGAGAAACATTTGTGTTAGTTTGTAGAAACTGGGTAAGACGAGCCTAAAATTTGGTTGTGAGGCATGTCAAACTATTTTATTAATTAAAATCACAAATTAATTGAAATAAAAATAAACAGTAGCGACAAAAGCAATTGAATTTGCTGTATAAAATAAGTATATTATAAAATGTTATTTAGTTCTTTCTTTGCGAATTTCTTTAAATTTTTTGTCCGGTGGCCGATTGCATATTTTGCCTTATTTTACAGTTTCCAGTGCCGTGCGTATTTTTAAGTCATTTTCGTACTGCCCTTTTTGATTTTTTTTACAAAATTGTATTTTTAAGTCCCCTCGGTACCTATTGCAAAAAAATTTTTTTAGATAAATTCTGAATCACCTTGTATCATGGCCAACATGGCCAATGTGTTGTTTCAGATCTTTAATGTTAGTCTGTCACGATACACCTTGAGTTTCAAGTATCCTCATAAAAACAGTCAACTCGGTTTAAATAAGGAGACCTTACAGACTACTCAATTTCCCTTCTTACTACCAATATAACGACGTGGTTCAAATAGTTTCTTACGGTTCAAGCATTTCTTTGTACTGATTCCAGCAACTGTTAGATTCAATTATGCCATTGTGAAGAAGACAAATAGAAGTTTGTGGCTTTTTATTTTACTACAAAATTTTCTCTACCTACTAACCCCCAATATGTTGCACACCAAATCAGAAGGACCTAAGCTTTCATGCTTTGAAATAAAAAGGTGGTTGTCATTTAAAAAAGACCAACATATGCCCCTCCCGCCGTCACTGGTTACATTGAGAATCTAACTTTACCAAAGTTGATACCTTAAAAAAATAAAGCCAGTTTCCCAAATACGCATGACTGAAACACACTATAAGTATCTTATGCTATGTTAACTGCGAGAAGATATCAACTTTGATAATTTCTTGGCCAATTTTTTAAGTAATTTATTACGTCAAAAATTATTAAACGTGATACCGATTTTAGAAAAATTATTTCAGTGAGGTATGTTTAGTAATGAGTAATTACTTTATAAATGCGTTTGTTCCAATGAAATTAACTACGGCCGGGAAACAAGGACATAATCAGAAAATGATGTTAATAAGCCACGACAAATTGAGAGTAAAATTAATTAAAACTTTCGACATCACTTATCTTCTGATAAAATTAAAATTCCTTGCCGTTTTACACCACGTTCTAAATTGCATCTCTTGAAAACTTTTGAATAAATTAAAAGTTTCACCACGCCTTGAGTGAAGTTTTTCTCTGAGTTATATGAAGATGCATTTTCTTTTACAAGTTAAATTAATTAGACACATCTAAAATAAAACCGATTTGCAGGAACATATATATGTATTTGTTAAATATGAAAGAGTCACGTTCAGAGAAATCCTTTAGTAGACATTCGCGCAAACTTGTGTGAACATTTGGGTGTACATTTGTAGCATCTTTTTAAACAATTACAAATATATTTTTTGATAAGTTATTAATTTATTCAACGCAGCTGTATGATTGTTTTGCAAAACAAGACAAGAGTTTTTTTAAAGTTCTTACTCGATCTTGCAAGATCATGTGTTGTCTTGTCTTGCGAGTGTCGCAATTTTGCAAGACTCTTGAATGAGTTTTGCGAGTGTCTTGCATACTAATGAGAAACACGGAACTTTATTACGAATTTGGTAACAGTGGTGGTTACTCTCGGTCGGCTATGGTCTCGCTCGGAGCATAACTATCGATATTGTCGATCGTCCTCATGGAAACGGCTAGAACTGGACTCAACCAACTTTGATTTTAAAAATAATTTTATGTGCTGAATGTCCTTGAATAAAAGTATACCTAGAGTATAATTGTAATATTTATTTTTTCAACTAATATTCACCTAAATATTCTATGCAAGACATATATTATTAATATATATAATTTAATAAAACAGTATTATGCATATATAGCAATGATTTAGTACTTCCAAACAAATAGTAGAAATGGTTTTAGTGGGTTTTGTAATCATTTAACATGTAAAAATTTATGTAAAACATATTTTTTTTGCGGTAACAATTATTTAAGTAACTAATAACTATTTACAGAGATTATTCCTGTCACAATTTGGAGTGCTGTTATGCACTGGAGTAAAGTTTTACATACATATCTCTTTGTGAAGGTGCATACTTAAAGTTTGTCACCACCTACATAAAATCTTTAATTTTAAAGAGGCAGATTTTAAGCCGGGGGCACATTGCTCTGATGCCACGCCAAGCCACGTTACGCCACGCTATGTGATACAACGTGAGAAGGATCTGACACCGTGTATTTTTATATATCGTGTGCACGCTGCTCTGACGCTACACCACGCCACGCCACTCCATGCCATCCGTGCCGCAAATCCCTTCTCGTTAGATTTTCATCACGTCGCGTCGGGTGTTGTCGCGTGGTGACAGTTTTGCGCGTGAATATGTTGTCATATGCATAAAACGATAATAAATATTGACAAAATTTTGTTATTTTAAATATTTGCAGGCATGAATATCTCTATATACATAGTATAAAACGTAAGCGCTATAAAGAACAACTTATGAGAGGAGAAGCTTAGAAATAAATTACACAAATGTTTCTCACATCATATTGTTAATGAAACAACATACTTTTTACGACTAGCTAAATGGATTAGGGTACTTAAATGTATTCATCCTCGATTCACAATTTGAGTTGACCTTCTTTTGATATGAAATATTCTTAAATTTATAGGATTGTCGAATGTAACGTAACGTTGCATCGCATGGCGTGGCATCAGAGCAATGTGCCCCCGCCTTTAATGTGGCAAGTCATGATATGTATTTAAAAAAGTCAATGCTAGCAAAGTAGAATACACAAATTTTAATATATAGCACAGAATATATAGCTAACGCTATATTTTCTGTGTATATAGTAATGTATGTACCTATAGGGGAACATACATAGTGTAGTTTAATTTCTCTAACTGACACAGCAGTTGTGTGCAAACATTTTTCGTTCTCTTGAAAAGTATCTCCTGTTAATAGTATCATCACAATAACAGAATATAGCTGACAGTATCGAAGGGCGCTTTGAACAACTAAAATATGTTAGAGATAAATCTATAGAATTCTTATTTACATAACAATGAGAGTTGTTTGTATTGAAAATATCTGGTTCAATAAACTAAGGCTGCAATGTTAATAATGGTGAAAGCTCTAGTCAAAGATATAAATCGATACTATTTTTTACACAGTATTTACAGAGTGAGTCAACATTTCTGGTACTTAGGTTTACTACTACTACTAATTAGGATGTAAATAACTGTTTTATTTTTAGATAGTATTGATTTTGGGAATTTCTGGAGCTTTACGGAAGGATGAAATTTACAAAATATTTGTGAATGATCTTGGAGACGTAAATTGTAATAATTGAAAAAGTTCCCAATTCGAAAACACATGTTGAACATAATTTCACACTTATAAACTATGATTATATTTCTCTGTATAGGAAGTATGTAGCTCTTCGGCTAACCAACATTGTAAGCCATAAGTTGCTTTAAGGTATCAAAAAGACAATTGTACTTGCCAAGCTGTTGGAATTCACAAAATTGGTGAAATTCCAAAGCTGATCGCCGAATGTCTTGGACTGAAGAATTCTGAAGAGTTTACCGGTCACTGCTTTAGGCAAACTTCTGCAACTCGACTCGCCAATACTGAAACTTATAGAAGTGTTTTTAAAAAAATAAACAACAAATAAACAACATTAAGCAAGTGGTCTAAGGTGTGTAGTAAAAAATGAATAACAAATTATATGAAACTTAGGTCTGTCACGCACCATCCTACTTAATCAAATGTTTATAATAAACTAACTAGGCCAAGTTCAGTCTTAATGTGGTTATTAGCGCGGCTATAGATGTGTCTCGTTGACTGCAGATTGATTTTAGTTATTTTATTTAAATATGTCTTATTTTAATCAAGAATTTGCATATATTGTTTGAGTGCGTGCGAGTCTTAAATGCCCATTGTCGACTCCGTCGAACTCCAACAACGTATAATACCAATTTCGCCAGACATAACAAATAAAAAGCAAGTTTCCGTATAGAGTATAATGTGTATAAAATTATTATGTGAAAACGTATAGGTATCGGTAAAATAATGTCACTGTTATTTACCTATTTTCCCGTTACTTACAATTTTTCAATGTCACACAGAATGATAAACGATTGGTTCACGTTTATCGTAACACAACAGCTATCACACAGTCACTCATAATATTTACATCCTATCTATCCATCCGCTCTCAAAACATATTTCCATAAAACAATAATGAAACTACATTCAATGATGAACAAACCTGGAATATTATATTATTTGATCATATTCACTGTGCCTGTGGCCTTCGGCTTCTCCGGTATCAGACGTGCCTTGGATTACTGAGCATATACAAAATATGTCGAGAAAATATAGATACGTAATTAATAATTACTTATTTGCGTGGAAAATTTATCAACAACTGTGTTTTATCGGCAATCGAGGGGCGTTTCGCTGTCTAGATTTTGTACACCAAAATACCTTCCCCGCGGAAAATGCACCAAAATGCCTCCGAAATACCACAAATTATCTCAATATGCTAAAAAAACTTCGAAATACCCCCGAAATGCCCTAAATGCTACTGAAATGTCCCCGGAATGCCAGAAATACCACAAAATGCCTCTAAATGTCAGGAAAGCCTCAAAAAGCCTTATGTTTTTAGTTATCATTTTCTGTCATAATTGTATTACTTATCATTTTTATACAGGATATCCGTTAAAAATAGGCCAAACCTTAACCCTATGACGAAAATTAATTGGGAAAGTTGACGATTCTTAGGCATACCTACCTATCTCGATATATTTTAATAATATTTTAATACTGCATCTATAACTTATAGAAATATAAAACAAGTCATTTTATTATACAGGGTTAACTATGACTAAGTACAAATATTTTAAGAGGGGATAGAAAAAAATAAGAATTAATAGAATTTCTTTTCAAAAAATTTCCAAACTTATTTATAAAGCGAAAATTTTTTTTCTCGATATTATATTAAATCCTTATTTAACGCCGCCAATGCGAGAATCAGAGTATGCAAGCAACCGTCATGCAACAGTCGGCCACAGTCGGCAGTCTGTCCAGTCGAGTCGGTTCGCTGTCATGTTATAATTTAATTCCTGTGTTTAGGTTGTAGTTTTGTGTTCTTCTTCAGTTTTTATTGCCTTATTTTAATTTTAAACGTTTTATAGTTAATAAATAAAGGAATATGTGTCGGGTACATATATTTTCCCACAATATAGTTCGCCGGTTTGTTTTTCTAGGTTATGGGACAAGACTGCCGCGGGTGTTAAACGTTTTCTGTTATCTATTAGAACCTACCTACTCATCCCTTTCTTCGATTTTGTTATAATACATAGACATTGTATGTAACTGTACCTACGGGAAGTGTGTTTATCGGTAGTGAGTGAAAATGTAGTTTTACCAGTTTGTAACCAAATAATGAAAAACGAATGCAAAATACTGGAGCTAACTGGATTAACTGTTACCTACCTAACAGGTATTATTAATACTAATACGAATGTTAATTTTTGTCGTTTCTGCACCGCAAACGACCGCATGGTAGTTCTTGACAGATGTAATGTCAACTATGGATCTAAGCCATAAGCCATCTCAGACGATACTCATCATAGACGCTGACTTTCCGCAGGAAAAAAGGGTTTTGCCCCATTTTTTAATTATCGAGCTAAAATTCTGGATTAACTTTTTTATTGTGTTTTTAGGGATGAGCACGTGGTTAAAATTTTTGTACTTAGTCATAGTTAACCTTTGTATAATTGAAAAAATTCTTGTTTTTTTTTAATTTTGTTATATATGTACACTCTATTGCAATAGTAATGACACTCTTTAAAACAAATTTGGTGATTTATATCAAACTGCTGAGTGAGGTATTTGTATTGAAATCTACTTTCAACATTGGTTCTTTATTGTTTCCACTCACTAGTAGAGATCTGATGAAATTTCCACACAGAACTTCCAGTAGTTAAGAATTAATTATTAAAACAAAACAGTATCAACTGTCCTGTAATATACAGCATTGTTTACCAAGAGTCCTCATGTGGAAAGTCCTTATGTCATGAAAATTATAAGAGGGAGCAATTACGCTTTGATGCTACATATGAGAACTTGTTACTTCACACCGATATTCGTTGGTTTAGCGTCGGAAATTATTTGCAACATTTCTTCGCTCTACGAAAAATAAGTAAAGTCCGACACTACGAAACTGGAAAATCAAAATATAGATGCAAAATTTCTATCAGACCTTGCGCTTTCAACAGACCTGAATGACCTTAACGAATTAAATTTGAAGCTACAAGGAAAGCAGTAGCACTTTGAAGAAATTAAGGATTTTGAGAAAGTTTCATATTCAACGCATATAAAATACAATGACACAATTGCAGAAGAATTCAAATATCGATTTTTCTTTAACTGGAATTGTGTGATTTGCAGTGAGATCCTTTTTATCAGGGGATAATCGGAATAAAATAGGACTTCTTTAAGTTACTCCTATGAGAATAGTACCCCAAATTATGAAACTTAAGCCTTATGATGAGCTCAATGAGCACATATCTTTGCGAAAGCAGCTTTTCCAACATGAAATTTATAGTCAAAATATAGGTTACTGGTTAGTGAAAACCAATATAATTAAACTTCACACTAATTTGTATTTTTATTATTTTTCTGAACGAGCGTTTTCTTGCACCTATTACAAATGACTGATAGTTTCAATTTCACAGTGATAAGTGAATACCTGAAGAAATTATAGCGAAAAAACAATTTAAAAGTTTTAACACTCTGTATTTTTTAAGGGAGACATATTTGTATATAGGCAAGTAGGGTAACATCACCATATTTTGCCGCTAAAAATATGCAGTTAGCGGTATGACTGGCTTTTTTGTTACGCTCTGTATATTATGTACTGACTTGCCATACATTTTGTAGAAATCTAAACATGGTCAATAAACTACTACTGCTACTACTTTTGCAGCAATCTTTTTTCGTCTCATATATACGTTAGGAATCTACGTGATACCGCTGTTGGAAAAGATAAACCCTATCGGTCGATAAAGTAATGTGTACCGATATTAGCAAAGCCATTGTTTGATCATGTCTCCGTTTATTTGTAACCACATTAGCCAGTTCTATTATTCGATTACAAATTCCGGTTGTACTGTGCATGTATCCCGCCGATGAGCAGTACCTACATGTAAAGTATTTTCAAGTAGGCGTACAAACATGGATCAAGATAAGCGGCTATTGCTCTAGCCAGGCGCCGCGCGGATCCCATTTTTTAAAGTTATAGCGGGTTACAGTGCATATTCCACAAAAGCATAGAATGGGAATTCCTCCGACGGGTTCGTTCACTATTTATTGCATGCTCGATATTCGCAACAATTGTGCGCATTATATTGAGTTATTGTTTCTTTCTTCATACAGCTTTCTAAGCGATAAAATTCAGTGGTGGCTCGAAGTAATATTTATAAGGTCTGTAGACTTCTAAACTTTGCACAGTGGGGAAGGAACCCGCAAAATTGGCAAAAATTCTAAAACCTTGGTGTTTTATATTATTCGAAGTACTGAAACCGGGAAAAATAGTAGAAACGGTCATTCCGGTCAAACCGGAAATGTCAAAAAATCCGAAATGACCTCAAAGAATTCATGGCACCATCTAGTATAAACCCAATCAATTCAATTTTTATCAGCAGTCATAAAAAAGTTGCAGCGTGTTCCCTCTTTATGTTGTCACCCGGTATATTAAAAAAAAAATTTCCATCTATACATGTAGGATAGACAGATTTGTACAATTTTTATTTCATTTCAATAGATCATAAGTTTATTTTTAATTTTATTTTTTAACAATTTGTTTGGAAGAATAATTTTTACTTTAATGAATTTTCAACAAAAGTACAAACTTAAATCTTGACATTATTCGATGCAAAGTCAAATTTAATAAAACCAAAATGACGATTTCTTATTTCGCGGCCGTTAAACCGAATCATTTGTTAGGTGAATATCGTCGCCCATTTCACGAAGTGGCGTATCTCACTTTTTCAAGTTTTACAGGAGAGCAATTTAAAGATTCTTATACTTTTGTCCTTCTACTGAAGAAATATGAGAACCGTGAGACTTCTACAAATCGGACAAATAATAGTTAAAAGTATTAGCTTTCATATACTATAACTGAAACGTATCATTACCTTTGGGGAATATCAAAATTTTGCAAAAATTGAGATACGTCAGTCCGTGAAATTGGCAATTGGTTCGCTATTTGCTAATATAGCTGTTACGATGAAATTTAAGTTAAAAGAAACTATGGAATGAAAGACAACACAACAAAAATAAATACACTATTACTTATGTAGGTTAATACCTTCAATAAATCATCAAAAATATAACGGAAAACAAGCGATCTGGTTAATTTTACTTGTCTTCATCAGGAAGGTAAGGATAAAAGTTTTGAAAGTCTTTATTTATTATTATTGGAGTATTTCCTTCACACAATGACTTTAATTGCATGTATTTCGTGTTACTAACTTTACTGGTGCAGAATTGAGACTTTGTAACTGAATTCTCATCAATAGAAATTTCTGT
The DNA here is from genome assembly GCA_025584915.1 of Monochamus saltuarius. NCBI lineage: Eukaryota > Metazoa > Arthropoda > Insecta > Coleoptera > Cerambycidae > Monochamus > Monochamus saltuarius. The sequence goes on along the minus strand of CM046723.1, from coordinate 27,402,306 downwards.
TATTTCAGTGAAAGTGTCTTATATTCTGTTTGCAAGTGTCTTGAAAAATATTTCCCAGCTTTAAGTTCCATGAGATCGGTCCATTTCATAGCCTCACCTGTTTCAGCTACTTTTGTAGTGCGAATCCGCAAATCTTGAGGCAATGAAGTCATTTCCTTCTAGAAATACAACAGTATAGAGAATGGCATCTTCGGGAAAGCTTCACTATAGGCGGCAATTGCGAAAATACATAAATGTCACCGACAGTTTTTTAACCTTTGGATATGGTACTGTGTACCGCATCCCCTTCATTTTGTCCATGGGATGTTTAGAAGAATCTTAATGTGATTTCTTCGATATTTACAGTATTTATAACATAAAGCAGCATTGTTGCATTAATAGAGTTTTTGTTCTGTCCAATACTTCCGTCAGAAAACAAAACAACAGATTTTATGCTTTTTGCATCATAGTTTAGGCCTTACACAAGTAATAATCTCTGATGACTCTCGTTTGATGATGCTTTCATGCCACATAAAGCAAAAACAATATTTAGTGGCGATATCGTACAGTGTGCAGTTGTAATTTGATAAAGACTTTTATAAAATATAGCACTTTCTTTTGATATGGTTGATATATCACCTGCTGCAAGTCAAAACTTGCACAGGTTATCTCACCTATCTTTTCACATACTTCCATTTTGCACAGTGCCTTAATTGTAGTAATCGAGTTTATTCTGCTACTAATCTGAACAAGAAAACCTGAGATACGCCACTTATTTATTTCTACTTATCACCAAAATAAAATTTCACGAACTGGCGTAACTTGAGTTACGTCGGTTTGTGAAATTGTATTTTAATCAGAAACATGTTACGCCGACAGTGTAATGTCTATTATCCTGAAAACTATACGGAATTGAGTTACCCCGCTTCGTGAATGTGTAAAGCATGTACTTCTGTTACACTACACGAAGTATCTCAAATTTCGAAATTTTTGAGTTACGTCAGTTCGTGAAATGGGCGACGATATGGCTTTCGTTATTTAATCAGAAAAGTGCACGTTGCTATAAAGAAAAGCTGTCTCTCTAAATGGTCAGTAATTTTATTATCCAACAAGGCTATATGAGTCTGGAGGACTAGGAATGGATAACCACTTTATTGAAATACATAGCCTAGTATAAAGGACAATGGTGCTTTAAACTTGAACATAAAATATTGACCTTAAGTGAATGTCACAAAATAACTACTAGCGAAATATATGTGTGAAATGTGTTATTAATTTTAATAATAATGTAATGTGTCTAATGTCTGTAATTTAATTATAAAATTATAGGGTGGTGTTTAATGAAAGTCTAATTTGAAAACACTGTAATAGTAATACTGAAAAGTGGTGTATTTTCCACTGCATAAAAAATCATAAAAATGTAGAAGCCCTTCTCCGACTATTTCTTTACTTTACTTTTGGATCCGACTTTGCTGCAATAATAATAATTCTTTCTTATCGAAAGAAGAAGAGGCTTTATTTTTTTGAAAAACAGATGTTCGAGTCGAATAATAATAATAATAATAATAATACATTTATTGCAAAAAAGTATACAAACGTTTTTTACAAAAGGACAGTGTATCAACAAAGTTGATTTACAACACCTCCTGAGACAAAAATAGTAGAATAAAAACAAATACAGTAAATAAAACAATCAATAAGACAAGATGAAAACAGAAAAAAAAACAATTAAAATCTACATACATCAAACAATACCAAATCAGAGGAAAGTATATTATTTTTTATCTTATGTTTAACTGCTGACACTGACAAATTGTGATACTGGATTGGTAAGTTATTAACAACATAATGCACGCTCTGCTACTCAGTAATCTCAAATTTTTAGTGTGAGATTCAGATCTCCATTTTATTTTATCACATAAGTATGTAGGTTTGTTATTCTTTAAAATATTAAGTAGAACACTGACAAAGTGAATAAGTCTCCTCTCAGACATGCTCAACAAATTGAAGGATCGCAAATATGGAGTTATGTGACTAAACTGAGGGACAGTTGTAATAAAACGAACACAATAATTTTGTATTTTTTGCAGTCGGTATTTATCGTCTTGAGTAAGGCAGGGGCCATATACAATATCAGCATAATTCAAATGAGATAGAACTAAGGATTCAGTAAGTAAAATTTTAGTCTGAGAATTTAGATACTTTTTAAAGCATTGCAACTGTTTTAAGGATAAAAATGCTTTCTTACATATATCAGTTTCATGATTCGAAAAACTTAACGAGGAATCAAAAGTTAAGCCAAGATTTTTAACAACATTAGTTGAAGAAATATTTTCATTATTAATTAAAACGGAAAAATTATCTAAACCTCGCAATTGAGTTGATGTTCCAAATAGAGTGTTTTGACTTTTGTTAGTTAATAGAATAAGTTAAAAAATTGTTTACCACTACCTCAAAGTCACATAGTACCTACAATTAGCAAAAGTATCACCTAACTATTTAAATGCACACTATGCACAGCTAGAATCTAATTATCGAAAGAGTGGGGCCCGGGTTGTTAAAGATCGTATATGCCAAAGGTGTTTTATTGATTTCTGTTTTGTAGCCTGGTGCATTATTATGTTATATACAGGGTTAACTATGACTAAGTACAAATATTTTTTCGAAATTATATTAAATCTTTATTTAACGCCGCCTATGCGACTTGTCCACCACACGTTTACAGAATCAGAGTAGGTAACGTAGGCAACTAGCAACACGACCGTAAAATTTCCAATCAAGTGTTGTAGTTTTGTGTTCTTTAATATTTACAGCCTTTTTAATTTTTAAACGTTTTATAGTTATTAAATAAAGGTATTTGTGTTGGGTGCAAATATCTACTTTCGCACAATGCCGGTTTGATTTTCAAGGTTATGGGACAAGACTGCCGCGGGTACATTAAAAGTTTTTTTTTTCGTTCGATTTTGTTATATTAAATAGGTATTTTATCTAGCTATACCTACGGGAAGTGTGTTTTATCGGTAATGAGTAATAATAATAATGAACTAAAATGTTGTAGTTTTGCCAGTTTGTAACGAAATAATGAAAAACGAAAGCAAAATAACTGGATTAACTGTTACCTACCTATCTATCAGGTATTATTACTAATAAGAATGTTAATTTTTGTCGTTTATGCATTTAGAAATTCTGCAAAAACGACCGCATGGTAGTAGATATTGTTAATAGATGTAAGCTATGATGTTATCATAGGCGCCGACTTTCCGTAGGAAAGGAGGGTTTTGCCCCATTTTTTAAATATCGAGCTAAAATCCTGGAATATTTTTTTATTGTCTTTTAGGCCTTCCTGAGCACGTGTTTATAATGTTTGTACTTAGTGATAATAAACTCTGTATTTATTTATTTCAACTTGTTTATATCAGCTAGGTACAGATCTGGCGAAGTATAAAATTAAAGTACTTAGTTTTTTTTATAAAGATAATTTCATTAAAATTTATCCGACGTGGTCGACGTGCTGCAATGTGAAAAATTACAGTAACTTAAAACTAATTTTTATCCATATTCTTTAAACCTATATTGGGCATTAAGTATATTTCCAACGGACAATTCTATGCCCAAGAGCATCAGGAGCAAATATACTTCATGCCGTTGAGTGTACACTTTATTACTCAACATTCATATGAACTTTGTATGATTTTATCCAAGCTTTATAATAGCGGAAGGAGAATTGTCGTTACTCTATTCAGGCGGATAATATTCACAATTCACATAGAGAATACGTTATACAAGTATACGTTATATCTACAGATAACTTTTAAGAAAATTTATAATAATTTTTATGCTATCAACCATTGTAAAGTACGTTACTTTCAATTAATGTGAACCTTTCTGAAAGTTTGATCTTTTTGTAGTAAAAAATTTAAAACATGATTTTTTCTACAAACGACAGTAAAAGCATAATAATTATAAATAAGGTATAATATAATAAGTATAATAATTTATATAATAAGGTATGGTGCTAAAAGTAAATGACGTGTTTCTTTACAGTGGTGCGAGAATAGAAAGTTCAGACACTTTACTTAGTTTTACTTTACTTAATTAAATGTACAGTTAAATAAACTACAATTAGATATATCCAACCCTTTGTTACTGTACTGGACCTCCATCCAGCGTGTTTCTTAATTGTAGTAAGATTAGCACCACGGTCTGACAAAATAACCGAAGATAGTCGGAAGCATTGTCAGTATAGAGGTGAGAATCAGGCAAATTTAGAAATTCAGCAATATTGGTATCTTACCAAATGTGTAAATTTCAACTGGCCATGGCGCATTTATGCATAATGTATTTTATGAAAACTCTTGAATGATTAGTGTTTGCTAGACGAAGGGCTATGTAAATTTTATAATATATATTATTAAATGTCAAGTGGCATAATTCTTCGCGACGTCAAGCACCGAAAATTACAGCAACCTTCTGCATGAGATATGTTTCATCCTGCGCCACTGTGACAAATTTGTCTATAATGTTCCCTGGTGCTATATTTTCGAATCTTTCGGTCGATATAATTCTCCCTTTCGCTTCAAAACAGCAACAAGCTTGCAATATTTGCTTATGCCCTAATTCTTTATGTTCATCATTGCCTTCAACATAGAGTAATTTGACCAAGGCGTTAAAGGTTTCAATATTTTAGACTTTTCTCCGAAGTTCCTAAACAAGTACTGTCGCTTTGATTTACTAGGCAACAACTCTAAAGTTCGATTTTCTTGGTCGATTTCCGCTGGAAAAAAATGATTTTGATCAAACTTCCCTTCGCAAAAAGTAAAATGTCACTTTTAGCACTTCTATAGTAAATAACTATGTTTCCTCTGCCTCTGTTTTGACCTCTGAGTTAAACACCATTACGTTAAAAGTGATAAAGTTACACTTACATTTGACGACAATTGATTAATTTGGTAAGATTAATAACTATATTTCCCTTACTTAATCATCGACAGTGTTATTAATATTTTGTTTTTCCACTGGCGCCTGTTGTACTGTGTCTAGTTTATACACACTGACGACCCAAAACATAGAGCGGAAAAAGTCGTCTCCAAGATTCCAGACGTACATGTTGATTTAGTATATTTATGTATCAGCTATCTATAAAAGGGTCGGTCTGGAAAGGAAAAATATAATTTATTGAAGAAATGCGTACAAAACTGGAGTGAGATAAATAATAACCAGATTCATGTTTTATTTTAAGTGCTTTTGATATTAATATATGAAATATTTTATAGTAAGTATATTTTTATTCAAAAATTATTCATACAAATCTTGCTTCCAATGCAAAATGAAATCTTATTTTTCACTTCAATTTTCCTTGATATACCTACTGACATATTTTTTGAGAAGTTAACATGATAATATTATATCTCTCCACTTTATTGTAGCCATAAGGATTAGTCTAGAGGCTTGAGACTTGTGTGGGAGAGGGAGCGGTATATCTTATTAATAATATTCAGAGGGCCGCAGTTATCAAAGATTTTCTTTAGACCATTCTACCTTAAATAGGAGCGGCACTCGTATATATTATCTTTTATAATTTGAATTTCGCTGATTAGACATATTAAGTACACAATCTCCAAAAATCTGTAGTTTGATAAGATTATGTATAATATCAAGATATACAGGGTGATTCAGAGCATACTCGAAAAATAATTTGGAAATATTCAGCATATGAGGTGTGGCAATTAAGTTCCGGGAATTTGTCAATGAATAAACAAGTAAATTAAATTTCGCCAAAATTTTATTATCGACCTTCACAATAGTCTCCTTCTAATTCTACACAACGATTGCAACGTTGCTCCCACGATTGAAAGCACTCTTGGTAATCCTCCGCAGTTAACCCGTTCAGCACCACGGTTACAGCTTCTTTGACCTCCTGTACGCCGCCATGATGAGTTCCCTTGAGGTGCGACTTCATCATGGGGTATAACAAAAAATCGCGGGGACAATATCAGGGTTATGGGTTGGGTGCGGCAACGTTGGAATGCCTTTTTTGCCAAAAACTCTTGCCCAATGTATGAGGAATGGGCTGGCGCGTTGTTATGGTGCAAGATCCAGCCGTTATCGGCGAGTTCGGGTCGCACACGGAAAACGCGTGAAAAAAACGATCAACATTGCCTTCAGTCGTGACTTGGACATCCTCGCTTTCGTTGGCCGTTCTCCACCCCTTTCCACCCACTCAAATATTCAGGTCTCATCTCCAGTGACTCCCCGACTCATCCAGTCTCTACCGTCGCTCCGAATGCGGGACAACAAATCCTCGCAGATCGATTTTCGCATGTCTTTCTGTTCACGAGTGAGAACTTTCGGCACCATCTTTGAGCAAATATTTCGCGTATTCAAAATTTGGTGTAACATCTTGCAAACGGTTTCTTTGTTGACGTGTAAAGGTCTATTTACATACACCAGTGCCGTGTCAGTTCCGTATCAGTATCAGTTAAAAATAACAAATTGTCGCTTATATTTTAAACGATATTTGTGTAATTTTACGATGATCTCGCCAGATTTTTCTATTGCTAAGATTGAATGAAAAACTTATCGAGCTGGTATGGAATTTTGATCAATTGCATGATACATATATTCAGATCTCTTTGTTTAATCGTCTACTAACTCCTTCTTACGAACTACGGACGGATATGTGTAAACTGACATCGGTGATCGACGACAAATAACACTGATACTGAACTGACCCTAACTGATACGTCACTGATGTGTGTAAATGGACCTCAACTCGTCAGACAACGCATGTATGCTTAGGCGCCGGTCAGACGTGACTAGTGCACGTAAACGGTCAACCTTCGCGTCAGTACTAGAGGTGACGGGAGCTCCTTCACGTGGATCGTCTTCTACTGATTCACGCCCCTCCTTGAAACGTTTTGTCTATTCAAACAAGCGTGTTTTCGACATGTACTCGTCTCCAAAAACCACCACAAGATTGACACTCCTACGATAAATAATACAACACTACTGACCTTCGTTTACGATCTAGAGACCGTATCCCTACTCCAACCCTATTCGCCAGACAGGCGTGTCGACAAGCGCTTCAGATGCAAAAACTTGTTTACTTTTTTGTATATCAGATGTCGTTGAAGTACAGTTGCCCAGATACGTACTACTTTATAATGTTAGAACATTTTTACGCGAAATCTAGACGTTCATTATAATTTTTTTAGTGATATCGACTTCTTATTTAAGGATGCACATATCCTATATATGCCACAAATAGCAAACCATGACACACAAAGATTACACTGTGAATTGGTCTTTTAGTTACCTCTTTTATTAACAGACATCTTCGTTGAATCTAATATCACTGTGCACTTTCTGTCTAAACTTCCCGTAATACACATGCGCGGAATAAATTGAGCCACTGTTAAAGTGTGTCTTCGTCATCGCTAGTGGATTATATTAAAGAATGAAAACGTGACTAAATTGAATTGTAAATCTGGATTGACATTTCACTGGTCGTAATGTGCAGGCTGTCACTGCCGGTCACCGATAATGTGGCAAATTTGAAAATAAATGTAATATTTTGTACAAAGATTTATATAAAAAACACCTGATTTAATCATTACTTTTAATTCATTATCAGATTCAGAAATTACAGAGAAGATAATCACAGGATATATTGAACAGTGACCAAAGAATAATTTAAAATTTAGGTATTCAATATCAAATCCCAAATTAAGGAATTACTTCTGCGGACAGTAATGTTATTTAAATTGCACATGCAGACCACACAATTTACATGTGCATACATTATCAAATGCATTGTAATAACGCTGTTCACTGCACTCCCTTAAATCGAACCTCTCTATGTATACCACCGTACGTATGAATACATTGCGTGACTTTAATCATCAATAACATACGTATAATCAATAAACTTGTGTTGACAATTACAATGTATTGTCTGAAGCTATTTATTTGTGGCATAATTTTAGTTTTTCTTTAGTTTTGTTGGGTTTTTGCCACACTTCTGAAAAAATAATTGATTTAATGGAGTTCGGCAAAAATTTTAGAAAAGGAAGATAACACAACAAAAGAAAATTAAAAGAGACCGAGATTGTTTTGTTGAACGGAGATAAGTGTGTGTCTAACTGTTCAGTTAACATCGATCATTGTTGGCTGCAGTTGTATCAAGAAGAAGTAACAAACAATAAAATAAAAATCATTTAACATCTCTATGGAAGCAGGTTAACAAATTTTAAACTGTCAAACTTGACATACGTTTAAAAATTTTACTACGATTTTGAGAACGAAAACAGCTTATTTAATTAATCTTTATTATTTTTTCAAAAGTGTGGCAAAACCCAACAAAACTAAAGAAAAATTGCAATGTGTAAATACAGTATGGAAACTACTATGGAATAAATTCAGTAATTTGATAACCGTAAATGTTGCAGAAAACCACTGAAACAGGAAAGATAGTGATTTTGGTAGCGCCTAATGTGATTTTTCTTCTCCAAAAACTTGGATACTATGGCTTTAGTAGTAATTTGCTTTGTCTTATGAAATCTTACCTACATCAACGTAAATTAGATACATCTTACAACAGTTTTCATTCATATACATATTTAACAGCCTCCGACAAGGGTCAAATCTTGGACCACTTCTTTTAGTTTTATTTGTAAATGATGTGATGATGTGTCACTTGGAATATTTGGATCTTTGAATTTAATATAACAGTACTAACACGCAAGGTAATCTCTGAGACATTCTAAGTTCGTTTATAATAAAACTACAATATTGGCTTCTTAATTTCAGAAAAGTATACTCAACATGTATACTTTATGCTATTTATATATATTCATGCTTCTCCATTTTTGCAGCATTTTAGTTTGTTTTTTGTACTCGTATTTATACCACAGACATATATTGTAAAAAATTCCATCAGAAAAATAATTTTCCATCAATTTAAACATTCACTTTTCAGAAAAAAAAAATAAAAATGAAACCTACTAAAATTTATATGCTCAGATAATTTAAACTCAATCAGTATTATATTTTATATGGAATGAACTCAGTCGTAAAACCAAATCAATAAAACTGGCCATACATAGTCTAGAACCTGCAGTTCCTAAGAATTGTACATAATTTTGAACTTTCTGTTTTCAACAGAGGGTGAACAAACAGATACTAAGGGGACTGGATACTGATTTATTCCCGTACTTCGGTGATGGCTCATCTGCTTTCCCCACATTACCGCGACTGCAATTTTCTAGGATTTAGTTCTTCACTTGCCTTGTGTTTACAATACTTCTTTATGCAATTTCAGGGTATTGAGCTGGAGGGAGAAGATGAATTGAGTTTTGATGCGAGATAGGGTTTTTATTGCATCCTCATGGAAACAAGAGTAATTACTTCGCACCAACTTCAAACCAGTTACTAGTTTTTAGATCGCTCAATGCACGCATAAAAACTGCAGCCATTTGCCTTCCTATGAGTCATAATATATTGCATCTAAATAAAATGAAAACAAAAGAAGCGCATAAATTATCAAAAGTAACAAATTATATACTACGATATTGGATGAATAGAAAAAAAATAGGCAGTTTTTACGCATGTTTCTAACACGTCGTTCACAATAATACCATAAGAATTTGGTCAATTAGAATAATACAGGGTGATTCAAAACCTATCTAAAAAAAATTAATGTACTGGAGACGCTTACAAATACAATTTTGTAAAAAAATAAATAGGGCTGTTCGAAAATGATTTAAAAATATACTTCTACACGGCACTGGAAACTAGTCCACTGTAAAACTTGATAAGGAGGCAAAACAAGCAATCGACGATTGGACAAAAATTGGAAAGAAAGTCCCACGGAAAGAAATAAATAACATTTTATAACACTTATTTTATACAGAAAATTCAACTGCTTTTGACGCTATTGTTATTAATTATTATTAATATAATTAATTTGTGGTTTTAATTAATGAAAAAATTTGCCATACTTGATGTTACAATAAGATTTTGGACCCATCTTAATTAGTTTCTACAAACTAACACAAATGTTTCTGCTTCTTGGCCGTTTTGAACTTTTAAGTTATTGGCAGCAACTATGATATGTTTGCGTAAATCATCAATAGTACAAACTGATACCATTACATAAATCATAGCATTATGCAATGCAAAAAAATTAATACAAATATGATTCCTCTAGCTACCATTACAGATAACAATTATTAAGTAACCCTACTTTTAGTAGCACCAAAAAGTTCATTAAGAGAACTGAAAATATCACACCTATCACAAATAGAATAATAATTTTTAAATATCCTGACAAAAGCCGACTTCAATAAAGGATTAGTACTAGCTGTAGAAGTATGAAAAGTATGCCAAAAACGGTTTGACGTTCTAGGAACGAGATAGTTAAGTTGGTTAAGAAGTTCTGGACAGTCAATCTTATTCTGTAAGAGAGAATGCATAAATTTAAAAGAATAGTAGGGTCTTCTAAAATCGAAAGAATTAAGACCGAATCGACTTAGTAAGTAGTTATAGTCACAACCACGTTCAAAATATCGCGTTCCTCAACGTGATAAACAATCGACTCATGACTCTCATAAAAAGGGCTCCAAACAAGCGAACAATATTCTAGCTTGGATTTTGCATATGCAAAAACAAAGTTTTTAAAACCACTTGCACAAAAAAAACACTACATTACTTCTTCACTGCATTACTAATATGTTTACTGTTGCAAACACGGAATTCCAGGAAACAACTACTCTGCGGGCTAATGCCCCGACCAGCATTGAATTACACCTGGAAAACCTATAGCAACAGCTAGAGTCATTCGTCAGACGCCCACCAGACATATACCGGTTTCGAGCTTATTAGCTCTCATCAGTATGCCATAGGTGAGGTATCCGACGAATAATCCTAGCTGCTTTCGTCTGTCTAACCCGACAGAAGGGACCATGAGTACGCGGTGTAGAACTAACTACATCTATCGGCCATTCGCTACTCCATGCCGGACTGAAAATGTCACAGGCACGAAGCGTTCTACATGCAGTAGACACCATTGAAAGCTGTCGACCTTTATCGCGATCGGCGAGAAACAAACAACAAAACATATACGAGCGTGTAATTCAATGCTGGTCGGGGCATTAGCCCGCAGAGTAGTTGTTTCCTGGAATTCCGTGTTTGCAAAATATCGTTTCTCGCCGATCGCGATAAAGGTCGACAGCTTTCAATGGTGTCTACTGCATGTAGAACGCTTCGTGCCTGTGACATTTTCAGTCCGGCATGGAGTAGCGAACGGCCGATAGATGTAGTTAGTTCTACACCGCGTACTCATGTTTACTGTTGTTTACTAAGCCCTAGACACACTAAGACACGTTTCTTAAAAAAATCATAGCCAATGATATGCACTACGCGCTGTAGCTGTGAAAACCGTTGTGTGTGTCATCGCCATTAATATGCGTTCATATTGACATCGCTCGAACGATGCGCTGCTATCAGCAATATCGCCCTAAAGAGACTCAAAAAAAATTAAATTTACAAAACTTCTTCGTCATCACCTTTTTTTAACTGTATTAAAGAATTTATCGAAGTCAATCCTTTTATTTATTCCTAATGACATTTATGCACTTTAAACAACGAACATTCAATTATTTCTGGAATTTCTTTTGACTAGGACGGCATTGTTTTGAATTTAAAATTTTAATTTTAAGCTTTAAACGGAAAGTACTACATACTTTTCTAATAAAAGCTTATTAGAAAAAAGTTTTTAACAGGAAGGTTTCTGGAACAAATATAATTGATGACAATATTCGTTTTAGTCGAATCCCCAAGATAATACTTTCCATTGAAAATGGAGCTTACCTCATCCCTTTCAACACCACGTGTTCCAAATTTTATTTACATTTTTTGTATCCTCACAGTAGGCCCATACTATCGAGTTTGAAACCCTGTACACATTTTAATACAAAAAAAAACACACAACCCTGTGTTACTTAAGTATTATTTGAACATATTTTGTATAAAACATATAAAGGTCATATTTAAACTATTAACACGAAAAATGGACACATTCTGAATTATACATTAAATTTCATGTTTTCTTCTACGCTAAAATACTGATAAGATATCTTACATTTATTTCAAGTACTTCTTAGGGCCATTTTCATAATCAACTTTAGCAACACTTTAATAATTTAAGGGTGACGACCGGTTTCATAATGCACTTTAATATTTAAAGTCTTCTTTAAGATAAAGTCATCAAATGAGTGGCTTTAAGGCAACTTTAGTTTTTTTAAAATGACAGTTTTTATTTGAAGTGTCATAGTGATTTTTTGCAAAGAATAAAAAGATGGATAATTATACATCGGACTCCGAATAATTACTCTCAGGTGATTCTTTTAATTCAAGCTCTTCTGATTCTGAGTTAGAAATTGTTGTGAGGAAACCGAAAGTTTACAAAAAAAGAATGGAGAACTTTGATAACTGGTAGGATGGCGAATCTCCTACAAACAGGCAAGTATAATAGGTATAGGTATTTTATAAACGTTCAAACGTATAGTTAGATGTTTAATTTTAGAGGTGGAGCTATAAAGGCGACAACAAAGCTTTTATTAACACTGCGTTATTACGCAACAGGAAATATGTTACTCTCAGTTTCGGATTTTGTTGGAGTATCTGTAGCGTCAGGTAGCCGAATAGTTAAGAGAGTCAGTCAGGCCATCGCATCTCTGAAACCTCATTTTATTAAAATGCCAAAAACACAAGAGGAGCTGCAAGAAGTCGCACAGAACTTTTATGAAATTTCAAGGTTTCCACGATGTTGTGGAGCAATAGACTGCACACATGTTAGGATTATATCGCCAGGTAATTTAAGTACATACTTTAAATTAAGTAATAAATATTTATTCTTATGAAGGTGGTGAAGAAGCCGAGATATATAGGAACCGAAAAGGGTATTTTCCTTTAAATATACAAACTGTATCAGACTCTCAGTTAAAAATAACAAATATTGTTGCCCGATGGCCAGGTAGCTGCCATGATCAAACAGTTTTTAATAATTCAAGACTGAAACATGGTTTCATAAATGGACAATTTAGAAATTTTCATTTAATAGGTGATAGTGGTTACTCTCTTCAACAGTATTTGTTAACTCCCCTTCAGACTGTGAACAATGAGCCAGAAAATGTATATAACGAGGCATTAATTAGGACTCGCAATGTTGTTGAAAGGCAATATGGTGTGTGGAAGAGAAGATTCCCTATTTTATCATTATGGATAAAGCTAGATATTAATACTGCAATGATAATTATAACTTTTGTGTTACATAACATGGCTATCGAAATGAATGATCTGAATGAAGAAATTGAAAATGAAGTGGAAGAAGACGCATTAAATATAAATTATGAAAATTTAAATGTAGAGGTAGCAGCGGAAAATATTCAGTACAGAAGAATATTTATAAATGAAAATTTTCAAGACCTGTAATTTTAATAAATAAATAAACACATGCATTTTTACAAGAGTATTTTTTAAATCCTTTCTCAAAGTATCAGGAGGATCACTATATTTTCATATTTTTTAACACTCATAATTTGAGAGAAGTCCAGGGAGACTATACAAAAACGTTGACTTTGGTTGACTTTGCTACTGTAAGAGATATCGGAAATATTATTTATATATAACCAAACGATAAAGTAACATCAAATTAATATTTGAGATTGTCACTAATGTCACAGATTAAACAAGAACTAATGTGACAAAACAACAGCAGTAAAGTTAGACACTTACCGTTAAATAAGTAACCAGTTGTACCAACCACAGCGGAATTTCAACAAAATTAACTTTAACAAAAGTATCTGTCAATATTTATTATGAAAATGGTTAATTTTAAAATTCACTTTAAATACTAAAGTCACTTTAGTTAAAGTGACTTTAACAGGTTGATTATGAAAATGAAAGTAACACAACTTTAACATTAAAAGTAATATTTATAAACTTACAAAAATAGAAAATATTAAGAAATTACAGATTATTATTAGGTAACGATCACGTTTTGTTTTGAATAATAAATTTTTAATAGTTTATTCCTCCCCTTATTTACGACCATGTGAAATGACGCAGAACCAATTTGACGATTCCAACACAGACTTTCCTATTATACGATATATCTCAGATAAGGAAATAAAAACATTGCGCCAATAAAAGTCCCTTCAATGCCCCGATGACCATTATGAGCAAAGAGGGTAAATTTGTCACCGAATTGAGACATCGTAGAATTCAGTCTTGTTCATCTTACCAAGAAATCAATAAATCCAATCTTGGTTCACATTTCCTTATGACAATATCCTTGTAAAGTTTATTAAAACTGACGATAATAGTTACTTTTTATTCAAGGTAATAAAACAAACCTTACAGCTTCCACAAATTAAAAATTTGTACTATGGTTACCTGCTTATTTCATAGACAGAGTGTCCTGAAATTAGAGGGCAATATTTTTCCAGGGTGTTCTATGCCGTAGAACTTCACATAAACGTGAATCCCAAAATTCTTCCTAAAAAAATTGGCCACTTAAAGGAGCAACTCTGATGATTTTTTAATAATAATAACAGACATATTTATGACATTAGCTTAACTCTTCTGTACTCAGTTCGCCAATGTAAACAAATGTTTATCACATACTTTGCAACCTGGAGAGCAAGAGAGGTAAAACACGATACCATAACTTTTTTGTGCTTTGACTTTTCCGACTTATGACTCTTGATTCAGATTGATAGAATGCTCAGTTTTAAAGTAAAGTCCTTAAAAAATATTGTTACATGCCTTAACAGCGTTCTATTGCGCCATATTGATTATTGAATTAATAAATTACTAATTGAGGCAAGTGGCTTTAGAATTAAAGTTCACACAGTGCAAAGTTCTCTATCACTTGTATGTAAAACAATTACAACATATTTTAAAAAAATGTTTTTTGACTAGATCAATGTGACCACCTTTCCACCCTGTCTGATACAAAAATAAACAATTTTTTCCTATAAAATTTTTCGTAAACTTTACCACGCCGGTAGCTGATGCCACCATGTCGTAAGTTTTGAATACAATATATTTAAAAAAAAATATGCTACCAAGAATACAGTTCAACATATTGTTGGCTATCTATGCGACAGATAACCAAATGGCGTATGAAACAATGAAATTCGACGCGGTAGCTGGTGAGAAATTGAAAATATTTCCTATCACAGCAGGTTGTAAAAAACAAAAATGCGTTTGACGTGGCTTCTGTTATATGTCGAAAGTGCAACATTTGATCAATGTAGAGCTAGCAGATATTCACTACATTTATGGTATTTACAATGTTAATGCATTAGATGCAGCACAAAAATGTCGTAGACTATTTCCTCAGCGTAGGGGGAGACCCCTATCCATTTTCTAGGATATTGTGCGGCCCTTGGAAGACTAAGATATAGGATCTTTGGCACCGAGGAGCTGCAAAGGGAAGAGATGAGGGGCCTACCATGGACCGAGATTCTGGCGTTCATCAGGGCGTCGGGTAGGTTCGAGGAAGGCCGAGGGCGGATAGTGGAGAGGTGATGGGATGCAAGGGTAGACAAAAAGGGCCCACGTGTGGCCTAATTGCCAGACTGATGCCGCCCACACTACTACTACTACTACTACTACTACTACTACTACTACTACTACTACCCTCCTCAGCGTAGGGAGAGATCTCGTTTTCCAGACCTGAATTCTATAGATTACTTTTTGGGGGGTAGGATAAAGGCAATAGTTTCGCTATAGACATAAATTCTTTGGAAGAATTATATTAAATAGAGACTTCATTTGGCTCCGAACCAAACCAAACAAAATAATTTGTAAGATCTTTTCAGGCAATGCGACATCGACCTACAAAATATATTAAACAAAATGGAAATCTTTTAAAGCATTTGCTATAAATTTTATAATTAAATAAAAATAAGTTTTATTAATAAATTAGTTGTTTAAGTTATTATTATGGATTTATTGTATTACTATTTATAACTCATTCAAAATTTCAAGTTCGTTTTTATTTTTAACATGCTATGATAGATAATCAAAGATAAATACCTATGTATAAATTCGATTTTCCGCATGTAACATTATTTTTAAACGATTTTTACTCAATAATGAAGCATTCTATCAATATACCAAGAGGACCTACTTTTATTTATTAAAAAATTCTGAAATTTCATATCTGTCAAAAGTCGGAAAAATCAAAATAAAAACAGTTATGGTAAATATAAAAAAATATAATTTTAAATTAGCCAGCATTAGCCACAAAAAGTGCCCCTATTAAGAAATTAGTAATTATATGGCAACTGATGTTATCCTTGAAACTTGCAGTGATATCTACAGTCAGTTAAGAATACATAAACAGTTAGATGCTACTTTTTCATTACACGCGTGTCTTTAAATGAGCTTTACAAAATTCTAACACAAATCTTTTGGATCACAATAAATCGACTCAAATAAACATGCCCTTGTACCGTGGTTTTTAGGCAGGTGCTGTTATTTGTCTTAATATATTTTTTTAATAACTGAGTTTAAAATTATTGCAAATTTTGAAGCTTAACCTACCCTAATAAGTCAACGAACTATTTCACAATACCATAACATAACCTTAACCTTAAATAACAACGTAACACGTACGTAAACAAATCGTCATATTTTTTTATTATATCTATTTCCTAGTGTGTGCGTGTACCTACACGTAATTTGCCGACAAAATGATACAACAATGGACCAAGAGTATTGATAATAATGACCTGTGTGGATATGTTATTAGTGTAATGAAGTGTATAAGAGAGTCAAAATCGGCTGGCTCTGCTCCATTAAATGCACAGGAAATTTGCTTATAAATTTCGCCTTTCTGCACGACGATTTGTTTATTTAACACAATGAATCCAGGATACAGGCAAAAGCGAAAGGCGTATATAATTTTCAACATTTACTGTGAGCGTACAGGACAGCTTACATAATTTAAATCTGGCAAAATAGGTGAGTTATTTATAATTTTTTATATTAACATTTTATTGATTTATTTTTTGCATATCAAATCAAATAATTAGACGTATAATAAAATTACTACCCCACTTTCAAAATCACCCTGTATACAATCATATAAAGAATCTATACCTACAATCATGCAAAGAATATATTTTAGAGAATATTTTTAGATCATCAGCAAATAGGAAGTGAGATGCTGTCAAAGCAGAATTAAGATCGTTAATAAAAATTGAGAATAATAATGAACCAAGATTTGAATCTTGAAGAACACCAGAAATAGCAGTACACCTACTAGATGCGTGACCACCATATGCCCAACAAGTATGATATAAATAACATTGCTAACCTGTCAGAAAAGCCGATTGCCCTTTTAGAACTATAAGAGAATAATCAATTGAGTGAAACGCTTTATACATGTATGTACAAATAGCGTCTACTTGCCCTTGACTGACTCAAGCATCTGATAAGAAGTATGTAAGACTGACTAAAATAATAATAGTTAACTTTTCTCCATAAAACCTGCAATGGGTTAAAACAACGGAACAGTCCTGTTGAAAAAGGGGCATGCAATTATGCGTATATGCCCTGGTGTGTACCATAGTTAATAGAAACTGTTTATTCTTAATTTTTCAAAAAAAAAATGTTACAAGTTCCTTTATTAATCGTTACTCACAATGACAAATATTTTTTGTTACTGACTATAGTAAAGCCTATTTTGTTAATAATACTACCTGCTAGGTAACGGTTAATCCGTTAGCTGCAGTATTTTGCATTCGTTTTTCGTTCCAAGTTGTCAAAACTACATTTTCTCTCATAGCAAGTTTGTTTACATTTGCTTTATTTATGTGGATTCGCAAACAAAGCCTGAAACGCCTCCTTCTAGTGGTTAGAATTTGTTGGTTGCCGTACTCTTTAAACGTCAAAGTCAGCTATAAATAGGGTTTTAAATAGTTTCCAAAAAATAATTTCCTGATTTTTTAAAGGTTCATTCCGTTAATTTTTCTCTATCCCCTCTTAAATGTTTGTCATAGTTGACCTCATATTTCTAATAATTTCATTATTAATTAAAATTTTAAAATAAACTAAACTACATAAATTTTCATGAACATGAACGATATTTTCATATCTTATTGCGAAATACACAATTTTCGAGGGGTAACCGCTTGAAAACAAAATGCGTTTAAGCTGAATTAAATTTTAGACAAACGGTTATCGAAATGGATTTCAGGGGGGAACATGCTGGAAATTTAATATCTGTAATGGATTTACTTGAACTGTTACTTCTAGAGGCAAATCTTACATAAAATATTGCATTTGCAGAAGTGTAACGTCTGTGCAATTATTAGAAAATAAATAACTAAAATCTAAAATGTATTTTAATAAGCTAAAATAACATGACAAACATAGGTATATATTTACGCGCATTTTATAAGTATAAGTGGAAAATTTTGCGGAATTGGTCTAGTTGATTAGATTTAGATACCTATTATTCAAGTTCAAAATTTATCAGCTTCCTGTTTGATTTCGTTAATTAACGGAGTATCTTCGATTCGAATGTAGGAAATTTGGGGTATGCTGAGAAAAATGGAATGTGTTGAATTTTTACGTAATAATTAAGAGAATTTTTTTTATAAATTAATTACGTACATCTATAAAAAAAATGTAATCGACAATACAAGTTTAATAATTCCATTAAATCCGAAAAGCAATATTAAAGAGTAAAATTACTAAAAAAACATATTATATACTTATTGTAAGTTGTAAATTTAGCATAATATGTTATAATTATAATCTATAACCCTCCAAGCAACAGTTTACATAGTATTAGAATTTGATTGTGGTTAAGATTTGATTTTATATTTTGCTAAATTTACTATGAAATTTATATCTATTTACTAGCATTTGTTAAGTAGAAGTCACAGATAAATCTGCGTATACTGTGGTAGAGGTGAACAGTAGATATTACACCTGCTGTCTTATAACTAGCAACCCTCTATAGGTATGTACTATCGTATGCAATAATAATGACACTTTCTTAAAACAGTTTTTGAACTTCTGGAAGTTTTGAGTAGAGATTTAATGAAATTTCTATCTATCTCTCGGTGAGTGAAACAACTAATAACTAATATTAAAAATGTGAAGCAGATTTCATTACAAATTCATCAGAAGTTCAAAAGAAATCGCAAAATTCATTTTAATGAGTGTCATTATTATTGCAAACGATTGTACAGGGCACTAGTACAAATAATTTATATTCCTAATTTTGTCCCGGACGATTTCATAGTATGAATAAATTAAAACTTATTACTTATACGAATATTAAATTAAATTTCAAAGCTATCAACTTCACGCAGTGTATTTAGATTATTTTTGATATAAGGCTTTATTTTATTAACATTTTATTATCATAACTGTTTTTAATTTGATAATTTGGTATAAAATGAATTCTGATACCAAAGTTTGTGATTTCAAATGTTGTTTTTATAAAATAGCACGGAACACAATACAGGGAAATATAAACAAGATGAAAAAAGACAAAATTTAAAAAATAAAAAACAATAACCACTTAAACCAAGACACAATAGCAATTATTACAAAATCCTTATTTTAAATTTATTTTTTAACAAATACGTTAAATGCAGTTTTCTCTAAAATAATGCATTTTAGAGGCATGCAACAATGATACCTTTCCTAAAACTAAGCGAAGGCTTTTTCAAAATAACTAATCATTTCCAAAAACTTCTATCCTTTAAATAAAAAGGAATATAGTGTCACAACCGCTCAGAACGTCCTGTATATTTAACGTTAAAATCCATCAGATATTCGTGTTTATCTGACAAAAAATGTTGTTTCCCAAAACTTTAGTACAATTACCCAACAAATAAAAACATTAAACAAATTAAAAAAAGTAGTTTTTCCATGTCTGTAACTTTCAGGAAGCAAAACTGCACCTACATGTTGATACATGTTGATTTAAACCACATTATGATTGTCTAAGGAAGCTTAGCCTTAAGTTCATAATTTACTGAATACTTTGTAGTTTATTATATATTTTTTATCAATAAAACAATATTTTTTACTTTGCATAAATAGTACGGCATCCTTCCACTTCAAAAATAGTATTATTTTATACATCATCATGATAAAGAAACATATCAATACAAATTTTAGTAATAAAAAAACAATGTTAAATAACGTAATTCTAGAAGATTCGGTTTTTTTTTTCAGTGGATTCCGAGCACCAAAAATATATAGTTTTTGATGTTAAGGGATTTTTTGACAGAATGCAAGGACCGTTGTCCTAAAAACAAAATATATTCCTCAAATTTGGTAGACCGCATTTATTATTCAGTTTTAATAAAAATTAAGCATTGGCATCAGAATTAGCAACAGCAGGCATGATTTTAAAGGTTTGAAGAGACCATTTCCATGTAATCAAAAGTTTGTTAAAATTAATTTGCTTTTATGGTCATTATATGGTCAAAAAATTGCATAAATCAGTGAATTATTAAATGTTTAGTTTTTCCTAATTCGATAGACAAAGACTTACAGTGATTTTCAATTTCGTTAGATAAATATTTTTTCTAAAATTAATTTTGAACAAAGAATCCGGTACTCTTTCTATTACGAAAATAAATTATACTTATTTAAAATAGTCTATTGTAGAGAATTGCTAAAAGGACAATGTGACCAAACATTTTTAGATTGAAATAAACTCGAATTTAACTGAATTATTCAAGTAATTAAATAGTCAAAAACAAAAAGAACGTTCCTAGCATGTACTTCTACAGAGCTACAGTCTGGTGATTATAGTTTCCAGTCTGCTGATTTAGTGCAAGCATTCAATTATAAGTTTATTGTGAAATGTTCATATTGTTTAAAAGTTTGGCTGCCTGTTAATTTGAAAATCACAAGGTAGATAGATATTATTTTGCAATAAAATATGTCTGCAATTTAATTTTAAATGGTTTTGTTAGGTTGCAGGTATGTAAATCAATAGGAAAATTTTAATTTAGAGTACTATTAAGGTGTCTCACGACGAGCGGCCGCGATCGATAAGTATATGGAAAAGTATATACAGGGTGATTCTAAAAATTTGGTTACATACCAGTGTTAGTAGGGCCTACTTTTTAAAAATATTTCACATTTCTGCCACTTCCCGTTAGTGTTTGATTATAGGATATTACATAAATTTTGTATACAATCGTCTACAACTAAATTCACAGTTTTGAGTTCAGTTCTGAACTCATAAACTGCTACATTTACAATGATCGTATGATGTCTGAGAAACATAGAGACTTTTCATTAATTAGGAGCCAATTTGGCAATTTAATAAACCACAAAACTCAATTTGGTCAAATAGAACACCCAATATACAGTATGCGCCAAAAGTATGGAATAAATTCAATAAAACAAAACAATTATTTTTGGGAAAAATCCTCGAACAGGTCGATTTTAATTTAAAAAATACATATTTTAGCGTAAAATGCGATTTTCAAATGTCATTTGTTTTTGAGTAATGACGTCATCGATTTTTTTTTAAATGGCAACACCATATTTTTTTCCTTGATTCTGAAAGATCGTTTAATTCTCTATCAGACAGTACTAAAATTTTGCCCTCTTACATAGGAAAGTTTTCGAGTAAATGACGATTGAATGTTAGAAAACGTAAATTTTATCCATAAAAGTAACAATTCTGAGGAATGTAAAATAAAATACAATTCATTAAATTTTATACTTAAATTAAATGTTCGAATTGCCATCCACCAACTTCTTGACAATGCGCAAGTCTGTGAAGAAATTCTTCTTGCACATTATGAATGATTTCTGGGGTAACTCTGCGTATTTCGTCCAGAATGCGATTTTGAAGTTCTTCTAAATTACGTGGTTTATTAATGTACACTTTTGACGTTTTCTAACATTCAATCGTCATTTACTCGAAAACTTTCCTATGTAAGAGGGCAAAATTTTAGTACTGTCTGATAGAGAATTAAACGATCTTTCAGAATCAAGGAAAAAAGGTGTTGCCATTTAAAAAAATCGATGACGTCATTACTCGAAAACAAATGACATTTGAAAATCGCATTTTACGCTAAAATATGTATTTTTTAAATTAAAAATCGACCTGTTCGAGGATTTTTCCCAAAAAATAATTGTTTCGTTTTTATTGAATTTATTCCATACTTTTGGCGCATACTGTATTATTCTACAGTTTCAAACAGAATAAAATTTTGAATCAAATGATATATCGTTTGTATGCAGGGTTAATTACCATTAAGTACAACTACGTGCTCAGGGAGACTTAAAATATAATAAGCATCATCCAAAATGGCTTAAATCTCTCAATCACCATGAGTTCGTTTTTTTGCAGCGTTTCCAAATGTAGAAACGATGAAAATTAACTTTTTTATTAATAACAATACCTGATAGGTAACAGTTAATCTGGTTAGCTAGTTTGCCAAAACCACCACTACCCACTACCCACTTTGCGTACAGTTAAATAAAATGCCCATTTGATCTAAGAAAATCGAACCAAAGAAATAGTAATAGATCATGTAAAACCTTGAATGTACCCGCAGCAGTCTCATTCGATAACATAGAAAAACAAAATTATTTGTATCCGACACAAATACCTTTGATTAATAACTATAAAATGTTTAAAATTGAAAAAGACACTAATACTGAAGGGGAATACAAAGTCACAACGTAAACATAGAATTTAACGAATTTTTCCGTTTAGTGTTGTTGGTTGCCTACTCTCTAAACGTCAAATGTGCGACATAAAGAACCTGCTGGCGGACGGGCCGCATAGTCGGCGATAAACAGGGGTTGAATAGAATTTCATAAAAAAATGTTTCCCTTTATAAATTAGTTTAGAAATTTTCAGAGGACCATTCCGTTAATTCTTAATTTTTTCTATTCATGTACGCATCTCTTAAGGTTTGCAAGAAATAACGAATTAATTTTGTAAAAGTATTCAAAAAGTAAAATCTTTCAAATTGCCATTTATCAAATTTCATTAAAGTATCTTTAAAAGTAACAGAAACATCTTAATATACAAAGGGCCAATGACTTTGTAAGCACATTGGTTCATTTCCACTTAAGGAAGCTACCTATCTTTGACGAATAGCTCATTCAGTTCTTAAGCACCCTATCTTAGGCGATTTAAAAGTACTTTGGCAAACTTCAGATTCTGATGCTGGTATTATTTTAAGATAAAAAGTTCATAAAAGAATGGTTCTCGTCGGATTCGATAAGAAGATACAGGGTCTTGAATTGTAATATAAAAAATAATGCCAAGCTATTAAATAACTAATGAATAATGCTTTTTTTAATTTTGGCCAGTGACGTCGGTGCGGAAGTTTGCTCTCATATTTTTTGAAACCATTGACGTATTTATTTTACTTACAATAAAAAAAGTCTGTTTTGTTTTTCTGATACGAGGAACGGTTGAGAAATTTCAGCGTTGAATTACATCTGGCAATCACCCAAAGGTCATTCGTCAACGGCACCATCAGACTTGTACTGGCTTGTTAGCTTTCATCAGTAGGACATAGGTGGGGCAACCGACGACTAATCCTCACTGTTCGTATCTGTCAGGAAACAACTACTCATGAGCTAATGCTAAGGAGTTCTAAGGGCACGTGGTATTCCTGGAATACGCAGATAAAAATCGGTGAAAGTTCCATGTTCCATGTTTTGTTATGTTATTTTTACATACCTAATATTTACTAGCAATTTTTAATTTACATTGTACAGGGAGTTAATTAAGTAAGTGCACAAACTTTAAAGAGTTAATATATGATTGATTTTAAGACAAAAAGTTCATATAAACATGGGTCCGCAGCGGCTCTGTTTTATAGATACAGGGTGTTAGAGTTTGAAAAAAGAATCAAATTTTTGGATCTATTTTTTGAGTAGTAAGAGCTACTTAGTTGAAACTTGGCACGCCCTAATAGGTATTTAGAGACTACATTTTGCGGGTATTAAATAATTTTTTATTTAACCATGAGCGCAGATATGGCTAACCTTCACAGAGATTCTTAAGAAAAAAATGGCAGTACAATGATTTTTTCAAAATTCGAAAGCTATATCGATTGAACCAATTAAAATTACACAAAAAATGTCTCTTAGTAATTTTTGATGCAATGAACCGTTTCGAGAAAGTTTGTTAATTTCATTCTTATGCACGTGATTTAAGTAGTTACAATTGGTCAGAACTCAACGTAAATTTATTGCGAGGTAGGTCATGAAAATAAATGAAAAACATGACAGCAATTATAAAATTTAAAGTCTGTTGTAAAGAGAATTGAAAGAGCTTTCACAATAAATATTACTCAACTTACTCAAATTACATTTAAATATTTTGGGGTGATTCTTACCCTTGCTTGGGGGTAAAAGTGGCGGAGTTAAAAATAGCAGCAAATAATGTCCCCCTTTAATCTAAAATCGACGGGTCTGAGCGTTTTTCTACAATATTGATGCAGTTCTTGAAAATGGCTGTTTCGTTTTTGAAATATAAGAAATTTAAATTACTTAGTAAAATTACATATATTTTACAATTCCAATCTAAAAATTACAATGTATAAATTAATACAAATTACCTATATAATGTAGGAATTTTACGTTGAAAAAAGCTGTTTTAAATGTTATGGAGGAAAATCCAGAAACAAACACCCAAATAATTGCTGATATTCTTAATTCCACCCAAGCCACATTTTGTACGATCAGCAGTTGTATCCGAACCGTATTAAAAAAATACAAGTTCTTTCACCAAGAGACTTTCTCCATCACATTAATATGTGTCAGTGATTTTTAGGAAATTTAAATCAAATATTTTACAAGCTTTCACAATAATCACATATCTAGCCTTAGCAAAATCCATTCGCAGTTAGTTTAATGGCCAAAGATTACCTTAATTTAATTCATCCAAATCGATGGACCCCCAGATAAGTTCAAGAATCGTGGCCACAAAGGTCCCCAGATATTAATTCCCTTGATGTTAGTGGTTTATAAAACGCCAGTGGAAAACCAAGAATAAATTGAATAATCGATGGTTTTGAAGCAGTGAAACAGATGAACTATTTTAAAACGTGTACCTACAAGATTCCAGAGGAGGTTAGATAGATGCCTTTTGTACCTTAGCTGAGAGTGGACATTTCCAATAATGTTTAAATTGATCATAGCAAAGTAAAATAATGATATGCCTAACCGTTGCTGGTACCAAAAAAAAAACACAAAAAATCTTTTTTTACAAATAAATTAAAGATTCACAAAAGGAAAGTTAAAATAAAATATGTCATAGTTTTCACAGAAAATATGAGAACCAAATTTTGTACCCACAACACTGGTAAATTTAAGAAAGTGTATTCTTAATATAAGTGTCCCTAGTCACGCACTTATGCCATTCAACAAAATTTCATAAAACGAGCTCAACATGTTTAGGAATTAAAATTATCTCAGAACGTAGCCACCAAGACCATTGTATATTTATAAGAACTTTTCATCTTAAAATAATGCCCGCAATCAACTCCAGAAGTTTGTATAGACAATGTATTATAGACATTGGAACGACAGTTTCGTAACTGAACATCATTTCATTTCGCCAGATATTTTAGGGACACTTCTCTCTAAAGCAATGAAAAACTTGTTCAAACTCTACTTGTTAGCAAACATCAGGAGTCTGTAGTGAATCCTTACAGTCAACAGTACGGAAAGTTATAGATAGCATTGCTGAAAGTTCTCTAAATGAAAATATCCCAAGTTACTGAATATTTTCTTATGTCTACATTTCCCAAAACGTTTTACAAATTCATGAAGGGATAAACTTGATGCAATAAATTTAAGAACCCTAAAGCTTTAAGAAAGAGGTAAAATACGCTACTATAGAACAAAGAAAACAGTTGAATGTTACTCATATAAAGTAGCATTCACTAAATAATTAAACAAAAGAAAACAAAAATTTGCTAATATTCCAAAAATCACTACAAAACAAAATTAAGGGACATTATTTTTTTCGTGATTAAATTTCGAATAATAAAAACATCAACAATTATCAATTGATAAATTGGAAAAAATTTAAATCAGGGGACAAAAAATAATGTCCTCTAATTTGTAGGAGTTTTGAATAGTTTCGACTTTAGACGTTTTTGTTAATATCTTGAAATGTCTATATTTGGTAGAACATTCTATAAATTATAAACGAATATTCAGTGGATCATTAAACTATTATATATTTTATTCCAGGATTGGTTTTAGGAGATATACTGGTACATTCAGTGCTTTAATTGTAACGTACCTGCGATAAAATTTGAAATACGCAACGATGTAATTATTTGGTAAAATAAATGCCAAATAAATAAAATTAATAGAACAGTGACACGTATAAACCTAATTACATTGTTTATCTTGTCAGTTTCCATTGGGAAGCAGACTTATGAACAAATTCAATTATTGTTGCTATGGATCAGACCCAATCAACCAATAAAGCAATTGTGCCTTATATTGGATATAAAATTAATACCAATTAAAACAAAAACATATCGAACATATAAAAAAATTTATATAATCTTGAATTTGTATACAGTATGTTTCCTGTGATCTAGAACTCTATTAACATAACATAATACTAAAAAACTGAAAAAATATACTACTTTTTACAATAGCTCGGATCGATAGAAAATGAAAGAATGTTTTATATAAAGTAACTGAACATTTATTTAGGTAAATTAATGAAAATGCTAATGAGAGTTGTGAAAAAGGAAAATATTAGATTAACAATTCTTAGAATGTTAAGTTTCGACCATAGTCACACTGTAAAAACAATATATTTTTCTCTCTTCAAGGAACTAGTTGATGGAAGCAAAACTCATAAAAGTTAAATTATTGTTACAAAGACAAATAGACAACTTATAAATCTGAAAATTAGATTCTAAAGTTTATCCAAATATGATAGAAAGTTGTATGGTCTCTGAGGATCACAGATTCATCCTTAAGCAAAAAGCATGTTTTATTTTTTTAAATGGTTACAAATAAACCAACACTTTTTGTGTTAGTAAAGTTCCAATAATAATAATTCACTGATTGATATTTAACAAACACAGAAATTCATGCTCCGTAAATAACCTACACCGACGCTGGTGTACCAAAATGCCACATGTAAGTACCTCGTTTCAACAAAACAAATAAGGAAAAATTGTCGTACACATATGCATTTATCTTTGAAGATATATTTATAATGGCGGCACTTTTTAATAGTAAAAGTGTCTATTATTTTAAGGCAATGATACACACATCGATTTGTGGCGTCTCGGTAAGCGAATCGGCACAATGTATGGGGGATGACACACACAACGGTTTCCACAGCAGTGTGTGGTTCATATATCGGCCAAGACGTTTTCAACTGTGTCTTGATCTATCTAGCGCTTAGTAAATAAAAGTCGACCCCTCTGCTGAAGCTGCCTGAATTAGCTAACATTATATAAAAAAGAAAATGCAGTCAGTATCCAACTTTCCAGATTCTGCAGGATATATTCGTAAAATATTAGTTTATCAAAATCTTTGATGCAAGAGTCACCGTAATATTTACTAGGCAATAAAACTGTATACCTACACGGCATTTATAATCCATAGATAAACATAAATTTAAATCATGCTAAGATAACGTGTAGTTAATCATAATTAGTATACAAATTTACTTTTAACTGTTCTGACATTGCAATTTTCCAAGTTGAAGCTAAGTTAAATTAATGACAGATATATTTTCTTGACAAAATGATTAAGACACAAACAAAATTAATTTAAATAAAGGATCATGTCTTAGTACAATAATCAGAAAAATTTACTGTCACATTAGTAATACCTACCATGGATTTATATTATCCCTTATTTTAAACAGACAGATATAATAATCAAAAAAGAGTGCTACATTTTAAATGATCACTGATGCTTATATGTCTTCAATATAGGCCAACTGGCAGATATAAAAACCCTTGTCGCATTATTATGTGAAAAATTTATAGTTACATAGGTACAATTTTCTGGTAAATCAATACTTATTCTACGAACTCATACCTTGACCAACACTGAATGACAACCCACAAATATATACAAGTACCTACTTACTAAGAAGGAAATACTAAGCCTTATTGAATATCCAGGTATTAATTCGCAACACTAGCCACTTGTGACTCTAATAACTAAATTTTTATTGGAAATCACTTTAATACTGCCGAACAGTATTTAGTACGCCTTTATTTAAATACTGCTTATACCCTTATTTTTGTTTACAAACATACAGTTATTGGTCAATAACTTGTCGGAAGGGACTCCCTTATACTTTTGTTCATATCTCCGTTTTTACTCAATTTAATGGTGAATCAGAGAGAGAGCTTAAGACAACATTTTGCGAAAATGATTTTTCTTCAAACATGCAATGGAAACTAATTAAAAAGCGAAACACATTTTATTTTAGGTTAGAAGCAGGGATGGGCATTTACGCGTCAACTTCAATTGTCGACATCTACGTGTAGACTTCGCGTCAACAATATAAACAACGTAGACTATGTAAACAATGTAGACAATGTAGAGAATTTTGAACAGCTGTTCTATTTATCATAAAATTTTTACATGACAGACTTACGTATGCTTTTCGATTAGTCTAAGAGCCAGTGGCCGGCAACCTATAAGTAAATGATTATACCTGAAATTTTGCACAGTGAGTCTCTTATACCTATCACTCATGACGTGAGGACTCGCTAAGCCCGGCGAGGCCGACTCAAGGGTTACTCAGGTGCGAGAAGTATGAAAATGTAACCAACTTCGTTATTAAATTAACAAAGCTGCCGTTTGAAAATTTTAAAATATACAATTATTATTATGTAAAAATAACAAAGGCAGACGATTACCGTGCTTCTAAAGTCATGGCAGACACTTGAGAAATTGGCAAAAATTATAAATTTTAAAAGTATTTGATTAAATCTGATTTTTGATGTTAAAAAACTGTCATAAATGTCAAGCATTGTAATCGACATCACCAAATCTCAGAACCTGTGCCAAAAATAGAGGTTATTTGTTACTTATATTATTTTAATATAAAAGGTGCTAAATGTAATAAATAATAAAAATAAATGCCTAATTTCTTAGATCTGAAATTTTAAAATTTTCAAACGACAGCTTTGTTAATTTAATAACGAAGTTGGTTAAATTTTCATATCTCTCGCACCTGAGTAACAGTTGGGTCGGCCTCGCCGGGCTTAGCGAGTCATCACCTCATGATTGATAGGTATAAGAGACTCACTGTGCAAAATTTCAGGTATAATCATTTACTTATAGGTTGCCGGCCACTGGCTCTTAGACTAGATATTATGTGTAATTATTTAGTGGTTGTGTTTTGTTGTTTTAAATATAGTCATAATATATTTAACAACAATAACAAAAATGAGCGGACAAAAAATCAATTCTAATTTCGGCCAGCTACGATTCAAATGAGTAAAATCGAATAAAAAATATGCCGAAAATGTTTGAAATGCGAAAATGTTTTAAAGAATGCAGCTGCAGCACGCCTTCAAGCACACAGGTATGAAAAATTACAATATCAATGTTAATTCATTGGGTGATTTGAATCAGTTATCGTAAATATAAACAAATAAAATTAATCTTTGATCGTTTTTTGAAACTGTACAAGAAAGTGTTGATATTTTCGGTCCCATATGTGAATTGATAAATGCATGTCAGAAAGCTGATTGCTCAGTGACAAATGCTACTGAATTATCGTTAAAAAAATGTGTACCTATCCCTAAAGTTTTGGATAACATTCAATGTAAATCTAGAAAATCGAAGAAACATGGCGTTTGCTTTCCATAGAGGAAAAAAAAATCCACCATTTTCTACTTAAAAATCTAAACAATCATAATTAAGAAGACTTTGGATACTTGGCATTTTCATCATTTTTTCTCCAAAAGAGCCTTTGATCTTCTGGAGAAAGCAGCACTTATGCATTCTAATTTATCGACATTGCCGATTAGACTTTTACAAATACCTGCATCATCTGCGCAAACTGAAGGTTCTTTTTCAAACTGGGGTAAGATTCATACTGCTGTTAGAAATCGACTGACATTTGAACGCACCAAGAAGTTAATACATGTGTACTATTCACTTAAAATAAAAGAACTTCCGACCTCTAAATTTGTTGACTATATAAATGAGGAAGAGGATAGCGACATATAATAAATGGTAAATAAATATTAAAATTACAAATGAATTGTTGACATTGTCTACATTATCTACATTGTCGACACTTCCAAATTATGTCTACATCTAAGTCATTGTCTACGCGTAGACAATTCTGTTGTCTACGTTGCAATTGTCTACTTGCCCATCCCTGGTTAGAAGGATATCACAACGGGTATGATCGTTTACGACCGAACGACCCGATCAAATAGGAGATTGTTGGACGTTACCTTAATCCTGCATAAATATAGTCAAACACTATCCTTATTATTGCTGCCTTAATCAAACAGTAAATATGCGCATGCTTAGATGTCAATATAAGAAAAACCTATATACTGCTTAATCCTATGAAACGTCCAATAACTTTCTATTATTACTTATTTAGGTACTGTAAGTTTTCTCAGTTCGTGTTACACATAAGATGCCAACAGTGTAGAGTGACAAACCGTTTGGTACTGCTACTAGTACTAACTGGTACAACCAGTTTCAGCGGTTACCAAGGAACGTCTCAAAGGACCATTTTCTGAAGAGCAGTTCTGATATTAGCAGCCGTGGTACCTACAGTAGGAACTGAAATCAGTATACATATGGGCGGCCCCAGGTGCTCTAATAGCAGGTCCACCCCAGCTTAGTCCATGAACGACTAGCTTCCCCGACGATTCCCAGCTAAGGCTAGAGATGTAGGTATATATTAATATTGTGGCTCATGGCGACCGACTAGTTACCTATGGTTGAGATTCAAAATAATATAAAATTATTCAAGTTATAAACCTGCTCACCATTTAAAGCAGTCAACACAAAGGTAAATACATGCAGCCCGTATATTTATCGTATAAAATTTAATACCTCGCAGAGCATATTCGATTACAGAGTTTCTACTGCAGCAATTACGCATGCCCCACATCAAAATGCCCAGTTTTTATTGGTAGAGACGCCTTAACGGATCTAGCTGTTCTATCTACAGCACTACCATGGGCGTGTGCGTCGGAAAATTTCGGGTATATCTTTCCGCTAATTTAATTGTAGTTATCTAATCCTGAATTGTTATACAGTCTGTTTCCTGTACGCTATAGCACTTCGAACTCCATAATAATAAATGATCTAGAGCTCTTTTAACATAACATTCTATTTTACTGAAATATATAATATTTTTTACTCAAATAGCTGGAGAGATGGTTGACAGAAAATGAAATAATGTTTTATTTACGGTAAAATTTCATATCTATACTCTTAAGCCAATCAGAGACTCGTTTTTTATTTGGTTACCATGGACACCAAAATATTTCCGGAAATATTCATCCTCCAGGGTACCCTGAACGATATTAAAAAGTAGAAATATTTATGTCAAAATAATGACATGTAGCATAGACTTGAAATCTCGTATTTTGTGGCACTAAATTTTCAACTGATTTTCTAATATTGTCTTGATTTCCTTTTCCAAAACGCGACATTTTTACTTAACACTTCACTCGACTTTATAATGAGACTAATTAGCGTGGGACAATTGTTGACATTTCAATAAACAGTCATGTAGTTGGCCTTTTCCATGTCTCTAAATAATCTTATTGTCAAATAAAATTTATTGATTAGGTGTGTTTTCTTACTGAATCCCGCACGTGCTTGAATTAATAACCGGAAATTTTTCCTCATTCACCAATAATTTTCAAAATATTAGTGACCTCGAAAAAATTTCCTGTAATAATCCAAGCACTAGAGAGATTACAAGTAAAAATTTCGGATATATATTTCCGCTAATTTAATTGTGATTATAATTGTACTATGTGTTTATGTTCTTAAGGATGGATAATATCATTGCTCGGTGTTTACTATAGCCTGGTTTACTCTCAATTAATATACAATGTCGTACTTTGGGGTAATGCCTCTGATAGTGCTAGAGTATTTATATCTCAGAAAAAAATCATAAGAGCCATATTTAACGTTCACTCTAGAGATTCCTGTAGACCTATATTTGCTAATCACAAAATCATGCCTTTTCCATGCATTTTCATTTTTCGCAATTTGTTGTATATCAAGGAAAATATACATAAATATGCCATTAGTTCATTGTATCACAAATATGCAACGAGGTATTCAAATTTGTTTGTATTACCTAGACATAGAACCTCTAAATTTGAATATTGTCCGTCCTATCTAGGATTAAAATTATTTAATCACCTTCCTTCATCTATGAAGGAATTAAATACTAATACTTTTAAGAGAGAAGTTAGAAAGTTATTACTACTTAAATGTTATTACAGTCTCAACGAATATTTTGATGATAAAGATCTATGATTATTTTCAATCATCTTTTATGTTACATAATAAGTGTTCTTCGTGAGTTTATTGCTTTTTGTGTATGTTATTTAATGCGCTTACATTATGTGTGTATTGTATAGACTTTTTTGTGTACCTACTTTGTTTTGGGAGTGTGTTCTGCATTTCCTACTTGACTTGTCCTATACATTGTATGTCTGAAAGGATAAATAAATCTATTTCTATTTCAATAAATCTATTTCTATTTCTATCTACAGCGTTCTCAAAATCGTACACGCCTTAATCTAACAAATGAGAAATATCGTATGATAAAATAGCTGTATGAAAGAATAAGAAAGACAAAGAAGGATATACATAAGTTAATGATACAAAATACTGTCCAATAAAGAAGTTTAGAATGAAACTACTTGGCCTAGAAGTAGAAGCAGAAGGTTTTTTTGCAAATTATGCGTGACATGAATTTTCATTTTATAAATCGAAATTCAAAGGCGTAACAGCCGACAATAAGTGTTAAAGTGTGACCATTATAGTGACAGTGCTAGTAATCAGAAGTGTGTATGCAAATAGTGCATTATATTATGTGCTAAAATGTGTTATCCGTGAAGAACGCATCAGGTGGTAGAGTATAACCATTTTAAAGTAAACTATTAAAGTGCTAAATTCACTCAACGTCAATTTATTTCTGGTAATTTTGTGTTATTTGAATTCTTCTCAAGTACCACGCCTATGGAATCTTGTCCCCTGCAATCCTCACCTTCCGTATTCATCCAAGTGCTGTAAATGAATCACTCTCTATTATTGTAGACCTCGAGTTAGTCCAAAGCATAGCAATCCGAATTGCTGTTTTATGCTACATGCATGTTTATAAAGCAGCATTGTCGACTATTTATCCTATTTGATAATCGTTTACTTTTAGATAAACATAATGCAATTAACTAATATCCTAATACTTCAGGATTTTTCACCAGAATTCATTAGATTTAATAGAATAATTATATAATCGCCCAACATATTCACTTTGATATAACCATCTGCATTGCATGCCTAAGTAGACAACGTATATGCGCCCTGATAAAAACAATCGATACAACGATTACCCCTGATATATTTCAAGCCAAGTGTCAATTCCATGGAACTAACGTGTCCAAGTTCAATGTCGGTAACATTCAAGTGCAATTAATCTTACGAAAACTTGTTCTGTGTCAAGTTGTTTAACTGTTAACCGATTAGTTAGATAAAGCATCCATCAATGTTGTAAACTTAAAATAGTTTTCTTTAAATAATCACTTTTCTTTCGATTAACTTTGTGTAAGATATCAGGAATATACTCGTGAGCATTTTTTTTATTTATAAAGTCTACTTATGTGAATGTTATTGTTAAATCATTGATTTTATAAGCTTCATATATCTAACAGATATTTTATTTTAAAATCAAGTGAATATATATTATACTGTGCTTTGAAATAATAAAAATGGGGTGAATAAATTTTTTTTTACAATAACTATATGCAAATATTTGTTGAATAACCTAGTAAACCC
The DNA here is from genome assembly GCA_025584915.1 of Monochamus saltuarius. NCBI lineage: Eukaryota > Metazoa > Arthropoda > Insecta > Coleoptera > Cerambycidae > Monochamus > Monochamus saltuarius. Next base: position 27,368,241 of record CM046723.1, on the reverse strand, counting down.
GACAACAGAGTTGTCACACACAGTTTTCTTATTAAATTTCTTAATAACTGGGACATGTGTTAAAATTGTATCATTTATTTCATGTAACCAAATAAAAGTTTCATGTTTAGTCCGTTTTCTGTTTTTAGTTTTATGAATCTAAAAACTCAGTAACATGCAATAAAGTACTTAATGGAGATATTCTTGCTATTAAAAGTGGCAACGCTGTAAGCAAACCTGGAGATGCGTTGTTTATCTTTGTTTTACAGATGCGTATGTATAAACCACGTATAAACCTATTTTTCTTGCACATTGCTCTGAGGTATATTTGATAATTGAGTTCATTGTCGTCGTTATTTTCATGCACGCTTATTAACAATGGCAATTCGACAAATTATCTCCATTCATACCTAATCTTTTTCATATATTACTCATGCGTAACACTTTTAAATAGGCAAAGCGCACGTCTCTGCTTAAGAGTACACATTTTTTTCTTTACAGTTTCTGGACTGTAACTTATATAGTTTGCAAACTGCCAAAATAATAAACAGATGAAATAATAGTTAGAAAATAAGTATTTAATAAAAATATGATTGAAATGACTAACTTTTGGAAAACAGTTTATAGAAACAATCTGTATTATAGGTAATCGCTTTTTGAATAATAAAATCCAATCGTAGACCAGACTTTTCCTTTTTCGTTTTGTAATGACCGCATACCTGTTTTTTTATACATTTGGGACAGGTCGATTACTGGAAACACGTATTTTTGAAGAGCGGATAGAAGTAAATAAATAATTCCCTTACAGAAAATAATAATATTAAATCGAGTATTAATACATTTTCTAGAAAAGGAGGAACCGAAAGAAAACTAAAAGTATAATAAAATATTTTTATCTAATGAAATAAAGAATAAGAATCTCAAAATAACAGTGTAAGGCAAGCTAATTCATCCTGTCGGATTTACTGAAGTTCTCTCAACATAAAAATGTTTTGTACACCCAGAGAGGGAAAAAATTCAATTGTTTAGAACTTATTTGACCTGATTTTTTTATTTTCCCGAATTATATTATTTGAAGGACCTAAAACTTCCCGGAACTGGGCCCAAAATGTTTACTTTTACAAATATCTTTTGACATATAAGCTAATTTTAATAGAATTTGGAATGCGGTAGTCTTTACGAAAATGATTAATACGATAGTTGTAGTCATTGTACGTATATGCACTGGATATAAAAATATGCTAGATGTGAGATGTTACATGAATATATTGCAATTTTAAGGTTATAGCGAGTTAAGATAAATTGGCGAAACAACGTTATTATAGCGTTGCTACTACCTGTAAGCGACAGGAAAGTTGATGGGTTAGTTTCATTCGCCACTTGTTTGATGAATGTAACTAAAGAGTTAGATATTTTTAGTTTCTATCACTTTAAGTATACGTTTTAGATGTATATCTCATATTTTCTAAATCAGACATGTTTATAGATGTATGGTCGCCATTTTATAATAAAAATTTAAAAATATTATTTCTCATCAGGACTGCATGAAATTTCGTAGGTATATACACAATTATTGATTTCAGGTAAAAGAAATTGATAAAAAACATTTTTGCGGCATACTCGTACATACATAATTGTTTGGTTCGCGAAATTTACAGAATTATTTGAACTGTTCTTAAGGCTTACGGTGAGCGCTCGATTCAAAGGGATATAGTTTTCGCTCAGTAACTCCTCAACGAAAAATGATAAAAATATGCCGTTTTTTTAATAGACTACAAATATTATTTTACATCGACGCTGTGTTTTGAAATTTTGAAGATATGCAAAATTCATTTAAAAAAAATTAATTTTACACATTTTCAAAATTTCAAAACACAGCGTCGACATAAAATAATATCTATAGTCTATTAAAAAAAACCGCATATTTTTATCATTATTCGTTAAGGAGTTGCTGAGCGAAAACTATGGGTTTGTTCCAACACAGCAAGAATAGATTCCAAACCGTCCAGAACTATGCAGTCAGTTGAGTTGTTAATGTACTTTCGGCGAATGCGATGTAAGACGGTGTTGGTCAAACATATCTGGCAGTTCTGAACCAGTTCTCGACGGTTGTTGGAACAGACCTTATATATCGTTTGATAGAGTGCTCACCGTAAGCCTTAAATATCGAATTTCGGAGGCGTTTGTTTATATTTCGGGCTGTAACATCCATATTTGATTTTTGCTGCCTCCAAAAAGTATTCCGCATTTTAGTCACCTCCACGTAATAGAACTTTTTCTATCATATGGTGGTGATTTTGACAATACACTTTTTCAGTTCAGTTTTCAGTCTTGTGGCTGCTACGTTCCATTTATATCGCCCTCTGTGTCATTTGACAAAACTAATTACGTTCAGATAAACTACAATCGCATACCAAGTCTATGTGGTGTAAATAGAGGTATATGCCCTTCATATCGAATTAACGTATATCAATCGAATGAAGTAATTATGAATAAACAAGATCAAATCAATATGCAAAAATATGCAAGAAATAATCCATTAACGTTATTTACGTTATTTGTATTTGTAAGGTAATGAAAAATATTTATTTCCATGAATATTTATAATCTACATAGACATTAGTGAAAAACAATATATTCCGTATGTCAAGTTAACACAGTCACATTAAGATATACATCTATTAGCAGGCACATTTTGTAAGGCGTTAAGCCTACTAATATTGCGTTGGGGAGTTTAGAGAAAGCAGTAAAGCCACTCTGAAACTCTCATATACATATATTTGTGAGAATTATTCTAACACCCTACTGTTTTATTAGGTAATTTCAGAAATTCCGACCTCACTATATCATTTTCATTTATTTCCTTGAAAATATATAAAGTTCTGATGTGGAAAGAATTAGGATTATTGCTTTACGCCCTTTAAAACTAATATCAACCTCGATCTAAGTGTAAGGATCATGAAAGGAGCATGAAAAAAGAACGAAATTTGAAATTGAAAAGCAAGAGAAGTTATCAATATATACACAGAGTAATAATTATTAAAAACTTATCCGAATAAAAAATTATGTACTCTTACAAATACAATTATGTAAAACAAATCAAAAAGAACAGTTCGAAAATTATTTGAAAATACACTTCTACACGGCACTGGAAACTAATTCACTGTACAATCTGACCTTTCTAAGGCAAAGGATTCAGTCGACGACCACGGCGACAAAAAATAGAAAGACTTTGCCAAGGAAATGAATACATAAAATTGTATAACACCTATTTTATATCAGACAATCCTGCTGCTTTTGCTACTATTGTTATTATTAATTAATTTCTGGTTTTTAATTAATAACATAATGTTACATAGCTGATGTTATAACAATTGTTAAAAGTTTTCTTTAGTTTGATTGAGTTTTTCCACACTACTGAAAAAATAAAGATTAATTAAATAAGCCCTTGCTCCAAACGGATCAGTAATGGATTATTTTTGAAACTAAGTTTGCCTAACCAAAAAATCTCATACTGAAAAAGCAGATAAGTAAAAAATAACAAAAGTGATGTGATTTTTGTTATTTTCAAATTCAGTAGACGTAAGTGAGGCTAAGTAAGATTATGTTAGATTAACCAAGATTGATTGTAGAAGTAGATAATGTTTTAAATGGCGGACCCTGTATTTTAACTCAAGATCATGTCTTGTTTGTTTTAGCAAATGAAATAAAAGAATGCAACTGAAAGAATAGCATAATATATCTCTTGATATGTCTGAAAACATACAAGGATGGAGTTAACTTAGAACATTTGTTCGTCGTAAAGGCGAGGCATTTTCCCGTCTATTTTTCACTCCCTGGAGAATTTTCAAACATGTCAGTGCTACAAATTAATCCTGCAGCCACTTCTGTTGTTGCTATGACAATGTACCTACGTATAGCTTATTTTCACCATTTTGCTTATACTGCGACACGGTTTTAATAGTAGACAGATAAATTTTGAAAAGAAACTCTAAGCTTTATTATTCTTAACCTTACATAACAATATGCACGACTTGAACATAATGAAAAAAATTAATTGATTGAATTATTGAAATCGTAACACCTCTATCTAAAAATATTATAATAGGTCCATTCAATCCCCATTTCGCGCCTAAAATTTCCCCCCTGCCAACGCACTTCTTCTTATCTACCAACCCAATATCGATGGCCAGTTTGATTTGCCATTTGTTGCGTCGGTTTGATATGCAGTGTTTCGCGTAATCGCAATTTCACACAGGAAGATATTATCGGTGTCGACATCGATATCGGATAGAGTTAGTGTATTCGATTAATTAAATCACCAACACATAAAGTTGGTAATTCAGAGACCCTTATAGATTTGATAATTGTTTCTGATATTAACTTGGTAAGCGACTCAGTTGTGATTGTCATGGTACAGGTGTCAAAGCATTCTTTAATAAAATGTGACTTAAAAATTAAGAAAATTTGTCAAAAACAAAAAATGATGACAATTAGTGATTTTTCTAATTTTGATTGATAATTTTAGGTTGGAGATAGCTCTTGTTAATTCGGATAATATATATTCACTGGCCTCTGTTGCTGAAATGTTAAATTTGTGGAATGCATCTTTACTGTCAGTTTTTGACATTCATGCTCCAGTTAGAACCTTTAAAGTTACCAAGAAACCGGCCCCTTGGCTTGATTAAAAAGGGATTCATCTCATGACGAGTATAATGACTTACGCAATTTGGTAAAAGATGTGTCAGGGCAGAGAAAAAAGCATTTTTACTTTTTCAGTTTAAAACTAATCCTAAAACTTTTTGGAAAACCTTAAAATATCTAAATGTCACAGAATCTAATGATAGTGCCTTTGATATGTATAATAACTTTCTGTGTGATGAGTTGTCTCAGCCTCCTAATATTTTGGATTTAGGCCTATTAGATAAATACATGGGCAGATTTCCAGAAACGAGAAGACAATTTAAGTTTAATACTGTTACTGCTGATCAAGTGCCAAAAATTATTTACAACATAAAAACTCGAGCTAAAGGTTGTCACAACACAACACCAAAAGATGTTACTGTATGTTTTCCCTTTTCTTAGTAATTATTTTACATTTATTATTAATGAGTGTTTAACTTCAGGTATATTTCCTTCGGTCTGGAAAGATGCTCATGTCTTACAGTGTTCGAAAAAGAATAGTGCGGGGGCTTATTCTGATTTCCGTCCCATCAGTATTTTGCCTACATTATCCAAGGCATTCCACAAGGGAGTATATTGGGGCCTACACTTTTTTCAATTTATACTGCAGACTCACTCATTTTTCACTCACTGTAAAAGCAATTAATTTGCGGATGACACACAACTTTAGTTTTTTTTTATTTGACGGATAGTTCGGTCGCTGCTAACTATATTAATAGATTTAGAAACGTTAGTGCATGTTGCTAGTTTACATTGTTTAGTATTAAATGAAAAAAAAAAACAAAAACTGAAATGTTAATTTTTGGCAAAAATGGGCTACGGTTGTTGGATAACACTGATTTTGAGGTAAAAATTAATGATGTACTTTTAAAGCCAGCTGATCATTGTAGAAGTTTGGGTCTTATTCTTGATGATAGTCTTACATTTAACAATCATATAAACAGTCTAGTTCAAAAATCGTACAATAAATTAAAAGTTATTTACATGCAGAGAAATGTTCTTAATACTGACACAAAGCTACTGTTGTGCGAGTCTCTAATTCTATCTCAATTAGCTTATTGTGATGTTATACATTTGGCCTGTGTTAACTATTAAAAATAAATATACGCTCCAAAAGATACAAAACTCTTGATTACGATATTGCTTTAATTTTAATTTTTTAATATCGGCTGATTTTGTACGCTCCAAGTGGCTTAATCTAAGTTAAAGATTTTTTTATCTTTTATCCTATCTTGTCTTTAAAATAAATTATTTTCACTTACCTACTATCTTTACTATACGTGGTTGTGATACGCATCAATTGCTAACTCGTGGAAGGGATCTGTATACCGTACCTAAACATAAAACTGCGCAATTTGAAAAATGTTTTACTTATAACGCTGGTAAAATTTTCAATTAAATTCCTATTTCTATTAAGTCCTCATCTAATATTCATTTGTTCCGGAAGCGAATCAATGCCTGGATTTATTCTAATCCATAACTGCTGCGTTATTTTTATGTATGTTAGGTTAAGTACAGTATGTATATATTGTTTCTATGGTTTGTCTACTACTTTTTCTATGGCTGGTTGGTTACCTGCAACAGCGGCATGTTCCCGAACGGCGCCAACTTTATATCAAATATATTTTGAAAGTACTCTTGTGTATGAATAATAAAGGCAATATTATTATTATATTATGTATACCGGCAGTGAGTCTGTTTTTTAGTCGATCCTACAGATGTAATGGTAGTAGTATGCGCTAGCGAAACGAGTCGAGACCACCGGAAAGCAAGAGTGTACTTGTGGTTCTCGAATCTGTTCACAAACCTCACACCATGATACTCCTGATACTATGAACACATAGTATCATGACCTCACACCTTATCCAAAGGCCTCTCGCCCACCAAAGGCTTCTCGCTTCGTCCTCGAAGCGATCGTCAGCACAAATCAGAGCAAGCGAGAGCGTAAGTGGAGGTTTAGCGGAAGTGGTGGTTCAAATTGGTATGTTTTTGTAGGAAGGGACAATAAGCGATTCTGTCAAAAATAGAGCAAATCTGATCGACAAGTCCCAGACTCGTTTCTCGAGAAAATAAAAATGGCAAAAATTACACATCGTTCTCGAGCTATATGGAAATTTACCGTAGTTATTTTCGGTTTCCACAAAATTTAACTTCGTTGTTTATTTTTATGAAGTGAATAAACGATTTTCCAGGGCCGAGCCAAAAGTTTCTGCGGCTCGGATGCAATATATAATTTGCCACCTCTATAGCTGCTTAGTCATAGTGTTAATTGCTTTGTCTTGATAATTGCTAACTTGTTAAAGTATTCGAAAACTTCATTAGCTGAAGTCGTATTGACTTTATTATAAATGCATCTATTCAATTTGCTTTGTATATGAATCAGTTAATTTAATTTCTATCTTCATACAATATTTCACTAATTTTTCTATGGATAAAGAACCAAAATTATTTAAAATACCAAAATAGCAGTTGCATTTGTTTGACGTCTTTATTGTGACCAATTTATTTTCTTTCATAGAGACTAACTAAAATTAGTTTCAGATCGTATTTCAATGACAAATTTTTAATTTACACTTTCTGTCAAAATAATATTAGATTTTTGCATGATCTTGCTTACAGTGTTTATTTTTTGATAAAATGCTAAGTAGCTTGCAAATTACTAACAAACACATATTTTATCTATTGATTTCATTTTATTAATAGTGACTTAGCAACATTTTTTGTGTCATGGTCTCTTGAAGTATCATTATTGGAAAAGAGAGCAGACAATAGGCAAAGGCTGAAAAATAACAGGTATTTTTTTAATAAATAGCAAAGAAATTTGTTACTTCAAGTGATCTTTTCGCATCATCATTAACAAGTAAATTAAGAATATAAGCTGCAAAAGAGATTAAAAATGCTCTAGGAGGTAGTTCACATTTGCTGTATCAAATAACTTTTATTCAAAAAAGCCAGATCTCAAGACTTACTTCATAAAAAAAGTTGAATTTTTTAATTTCTTCTTTTTTTTGCGGCCTTCAGTATGTCTCGGGTGATATCACCCATTGCACCCCATGCACAACTCGGCACTGACTTTACCCTCCAATTTTTGTATTTGTAGGATCTCTCTCACCAAAATTATAAAACAAATGAAAAAGTAGTATATGCATGGCAACGAATACCTGAAAATACCTGAAAATTCGTTGCAAATTGAAGAAAAAAAGATTCTATTATATTCCGATTCATTATTTCAACCCACCACTTTATTCGTCAATGCAAGGCACCGTATGTAACAGGTTGATAATAATAATAATAATAATAATAATAATAATAATAATAATAATTAATAATAATAATAATAATAATAATAATAATAATAATAATAATAATAATAATATCTCTAACCCTCATTCTAATCACGAGGATTATCCAAGAAGTCGAAGACTTGTGCGGGAGAGGGGGCGGCATATTATTATTAAACAGGACGCATTTGCGCCTAGGAACGACTTACGTTGGTAGGCCCTAACCACCATTCAGTGCAGGAATGAGGGAAACCTGGAAAACCTCATTAATTAGGGGGGTAGTCAAATGTCAACCGGTATCAATCTCTCACATTGACCCAAGCCAACATTCTTCCACCCTACCATACCCGCTGAGAGGGTGCCAATCTCTCCACGAATATAGCTTATCGATTCAAGTACTGACGCCTTAAACCGCCGACCACCGACCGACCGATCAATGATGGTTTAGGAAATGTTGTAAGACATGACAACATTGTGGATATTAAATGGCATAGATATGTTATACTAGCTGCTTACGAAGCACATTTGCTCTATAACCATTGCAATCGACACAAAAATGTCGTATTAGTGAGAATCCATAGAATGAGAATCCAAGAAAGAAACAATATCGTAACTAAAAATATATACAATATAAATACCTAATGAAATGATAATAATTATATTTACTTTCTGACTATTTTATATATAGTTGGTTGCTAAATTCATCAATTTAGAAATTTTTTTATATTTTAATTAAATTTCCAGTATCATAGGAAATACAAGGCAAACTGATGGCGCGTCAAAAAATTACCATTATATACCACATATTTCACGATAAAGCTTTTTCCACATTAAAATGTACTGCTCCCTGATGTATTCTATACAAACAAACTAAGCAATTCGTCATGGCGTAAGTACTCTTATGCAGGTGGATTAGGTCAACCTTTTCTGACAAGTGCAGCGTAGTGATGCGATACATAAACATTTTGTTTTTAAAAGATACATTTAAACGATTTTAAAGTTCTCTAAACAGAACACCATGCAACACAAAAATTGTATAACGCAACAATATGTGCTGCCAAAGAATAATTATAAAACAGTTCTTTATTTGTTCTGTAACAGAATTCTGACAACATTTTAGAACTGTTATAGAATTTTTATGAGATTGCTTTGTTACTGTGTTATAAAAATTCTTTAAAACCTGTGAGAATGTGTATTCAACAAAGTATTTCCTGCAGACCTTACAGAACACCTTAAAGAATTAAAAAGTTCTATAGAACGGTGCCCATTTTTATAGTATAAGTGTTATAAGAACGTTTTGAAAATGTTCTTAGACCAAACATTACATAAATTTGGTCCGGAAACGTTCTTACAAGCGCTCTACTCTGAAAACGGTTAATTTTACAGAAAAATGCAAGAGGCATCTTTTGTAGATAATTTTACGACAAATTTTTATAATGACCTTTATTGACTTTCGAGCAATAGCTGGCGACATATTTGCGAAAAACTGATTTTCGTGATCTTTTCACCTCTATAACTTTTTTAGCCGGCACGATATCAATGTCGATTTTTCACATCTTCATTACAACGCCGTAATAAAGATGTATACAAGGATTCAGCTCACAAGGAATTTTTCCGCTGATAATACCTTAAATGACTGGACTAAATACTTTGAGAGTCTTTGGAAATCATACAACCCATATTTGATACCTATTTTGCTCAAAGTTCAACAGTATTATCTGCTAGGATTGCATGAATATCCATATATAGCACGTTTTTTTTCGTGTAACCTGATGCTGTACAATTTTATAAAATACGCTTGTTTTCCGATAGAAATTTAACGTTACTTAAACGTTTGGAAACCTTGCGTAAATTTTTATTATTAATTTGGTATAACTATCTTAATAGGTTACAGTTAGAAATAAAATTCTATTATGATTACGTTTTGTATAAAAAAAATAACGTTAACGAATTTCCTTGTTGCCATCCATGTCTTATGCCACGTGTTCCGTGTTTTTATAAATCTCCAACCGACGCGACGTGCATTAAAACGTAAGGAGAAAATTCTATACAACAAATGCAAGTCATTCTTTTCTCGCCTTCCCTTTATGGTGGCTGTACCCTTTCAGTTATTTAAGACGCTAATGACCCGTTATTAGTTATGGTAACGAACGATTATACAGCAGTCAGGAGATAAGGCTTTTTAGGAGTACGTCTGACACCTCCATTATTTACGTTGCACCGTAAGTTTATTCGGAGGTATCGCGTGACGCTCGGCTTTAACCAGAGCAGAGGGATCAGATGAATACGATGGGGAGGTGAAGAAACCTCAGAAATTTAAGATGAAATTTATTTGAGAATGTGGCCGGCTGAAGGTTATACAGGGTACAGTAAACACGGAGTACATGGCAGTATAAGTTTCCATTATTATTATGTAGTAGCCCGCCATAACAAACACAGAACAGAATGAAAGAAGAAGTTTAAATATTCACTAAAAGAACAATTTGCTATTCAAACCAGAGAATAAACAACATACCGGAATTTCTCTTATACAAAATATAACATCAATGGAAAAGTTCGAGGTTTGACATATACATTTGATAACTAAGTACTATTACAGTGTATTTGATTAACGTTATTACTGTTTTTTTAATTTTCTTCAAAACCAGTGCAATATTAACAAATTTATTAAGAGCACCTTTTTTGTGTCAAATGAAGTTATACACAAAAACGAAACGCACTAGCCACAATACTACTGTACTACTATATAATATTTTTAGGTTAACAGCAGCAGGTGATAGATTACAATGTTGTCGTACGTAACATTTTTAAGGATTTTCTGCGAAACTGCACTGTCTACCTAATTAATACTGATACTTTAGGTCATACTTACCCTTAGTTTGTAATTTTGTAACATATTTTTGCATTTTAATGTAGTTGTATTTTTATTTTTTAAATGTATTTGTAGAAAAACTATTCGTTTTGACATTTTTTCATAAGATTTTTGTTGCTTTTGCTCAAAACCAGCCCCTTTGTAACTAATATTTCGCACACCCTGTATTATAGGACGGTTGGCAACCATAGGTGTGACTGATATTTTATAGTGTGTAGATAATTCAGTATGTATAAAATTTTCCTGTACACACACACTAACTTTTGTGATATTAATAAATATAATATATAATATAATAAAATATAATTAATTTGTGTAAAATTTCGACCGATACATGAATAAAATTAACAATAACATACAGGCTGTTCCATTTGAAAAATTTTAAAAATCAAGTTTGAACATTCTAAAATAATCGTATCTATAAACAACGCTCTGTATAAAGAAGTAGATATTAGCGAGCATTTGTTTAACATTTGTTTATAACTCAAATATTTTTGTCCAAGTAGTTATAGTTGAAAGTTAGGTAATACAACTTTTCCGAGATCATGTTTTTCTAAAATTTGAAGTATTTTCGACATAACTTGGCTACTCTGCACTAAAATGTAAAACTATTTAATCGCAATATACACAATTCATATGTTTAAAAATATACAGGATGTTCCATTAAAAAATATAATATTTGGAGTGATATATTTTCGTCCATCGCCCTGTATATTTGAAAATAATTTTGTAGTATAGGATATTTGATTCTCTACAACTTTTATATAAACTTTGTTTTCTTCTGTATTATGAATAACAATAGTTATTGAAACTTTTCTCACTACACCGAAAAAAAATTTGATGCCTGTACAAAAATTTTGTTTCATGAAAATAAATTATTTGTTTCTATAGATTCAAAGAAATATTTATTTCCTGATACCAAATATATTTATTTTTTTTTTTTTTTGAAAAAGCAACAGTATAATTATTTTGTGTAAGGAAAGCATTTGTTTAAATTAAAAAAACAATTTTCTTTTCATTATATACTTCTAGTATTGACTTAATTATATTCTATGATAAAACAATATTTATATATCGTTTTATCATCAGGAATTTCATGAACAGGAAACAACTGCACCTGAAAAATATAGCAAATAGTCAATATATCCTGGTTTCGAGCATATTAGCCCTTAATCAGTACTGATGACTAAACCCTGGCTGTCCATATCTCTCAATATACGCGAAATATATCACAGCTACATCTAGCGGGCACCTACTGACAATTAATTTTTGTTATAGGAAACAATTTGAATTTTTCCTTCCAAACACATATTTTTTTTGACAATACGATTATATTAGGAAATTGAGTATTTTTAATTTACGGTTTTTAAAAAGATTATATCTTATACAATTTTACTTAAAAGTGTTACAGAAAAAATTAAAAGATTACATATTTTTCTTTTCTACATCTTTCAAAATATGCATTTTTGAATTAAACATACGCATTATTTAATTCGAAATGTACATTCATTTCACTCAAAAATCATTTTTTCTACTTCAAAACGTTATTTTTATACAGATTTGAACAAATTTAGGAAATGAAAAAAATATTTATTTAATAATCATTTTTTAAAATTAAATTTTCATAAGATGTTCAAATGGAATAACTATTTATTTCATTTAAACAAAAATAAATCAATTTATTTTTGACAAAAAAGTGAGTATTCCACCAAAAAAAGATTTGTTTCCCGATAATAAACTATACTCAAATAAGTTTTTATATATTTTTAACTATTAATAATATTGTGTGAAACTAACTACTCTGTGGACAAAAGCCCCAACCAGCGTTGAATTACACCCACAATATCTACCCATATATTTCTTATTAGCTTTTGTAACATTTTTTACTAAATTAGAAAGGTATTTTAAGCTAATATAAATCAAATCTCCTACAATTCCTATCATGGCTTTTGTCCACAGAGTAGTTAGTTTCACACAATATTATTAATACCTAAAAATAAATAAAAACTTTTACATAGAGAGTACACATTATTTAAGAAGATATGTCATATTTAAATCATTGACAGGCTGTCACTTTTGTCATTATCGATTTTTAACTTCAAATAACTTTAATTTTTATAGTTAGATATTTGACTCAACTTAAAGGAGGCCACCTGAAGAAGCAATCCTAAAAATGCAGAAATAGGTCAGATCTCATCTATTGTGGTTGAATTGTCGTGTTCCCACTGCCAAAAGTGAAGTTAGATATTTATAGAGTGTTTCCATTAAAGCAGGTTAGTAAATTTAGATAGATTAATTTCTTTAGATAATTATTGAATAGAGCTTTGTCTTTGGAATTGTTCATTAGCATACCTAGATGTTTGGTATCAGAGAACATACATATGACTTCATTGATAGGAATTGTAGGAGATTTGATTTATATTAGCTTAAAATACCTTTCTAATTCAGTAAAAAATATATTCAAATAAATTGAATTGTTTGATGAAACAAAACAGGTGTAATGGCGCACCCTGTAGATATATCTTAAATCTGTGTAGGTAGCTGCACAAAGTGGTGTTACAACAAAAAATATATAAAAAAGTGTACATAAACTGGTTTATGTATTTTTAAAAACAATTTGCACTGAGTAGAAAAATGTATTCATTGCAATAATGAATAACACATTGGTTCTGTTTAAAAGATGTAGTTCAACCGTTTTCCCCAGTTAAGCAATCAATATTCATTGCATGTCGCTTTTCGTAAATAATAATGATCGGAAGGCAAACTATGTTTCCCGGATGTTTCGGCACCGTGGCAAAAACCTGATAAAATTGCAAACAACAAAAATTAACATTACAAATGCACTGCATAATTTAATACTTTTCTATGGTAATTATTCTTTGCACAAATGATTTTTGTGTTTTAACTAAACGATCTCTGATGACTTCCTGATGCGCGTAGTCATGTTGTTTGAAATGATTTTGAATGCATCATCATTTAAAGAATTCAAAGTTTTGAAATTAATAAATAAACTAAAATTATTATTTATTTTATCACATGGGGAACATAAATAATTAAACAAACCCTTGCGGAAGAAGAATTAATCAAGAGTTGTTCAGATTATACAGATTTTGACTAATCAAAAAAAGTCACACCGAAAAAAGCATATGAATATAAAAAATAATCACTGCATTGAAAAAAAATCAGGAAACATTTCAATGTATTTAAACATAATTTGTTTTCGGCAAACAAATCTTTTTTGGTGTAATGATCACTTTTCTCAGATGAGAAAATTAATTTTTTTGACGAGTGTTTGTTTAAATAAACTAGCTATTCCATTTGAACATCTTATGAAAACTTAATTTTAAAAATTGATTTTCAAACAAATATATTTTTTTAAATTACCCTAAATAAATACCTAATGTTTAAGTATAAAGTTTTGAAATAAAAAAATGTTTTTAATTAAAATTAATGTGCATTTCGAATCAAATAATGAGTTTATTTAATTCAAAAATGGTTATTTTTAATTGAGAGGGATGTGGAAAACATTTTAATTCTTTTTGTAAAGTTTTTAAATTAAGTTTTATTAGGGTATATAATCTTCTGAAAAATCGTAAATTAAAAAACTCAATTTTCTAATATAGTCGTATTCGAATTGCTTCCTATAAACAAAAATTAATTATGAATAGGTGGCCGCTAGTCGGATTTGAGAGTCCTGAACAGGGTTAGTCGTCAGTCATCTGTGACGTATTAATCAGACCTAATAAGCTCGAAACTAGCATATTATGTCTAGGCTGGGATTTTGTATTCATATTTTTACTGTCTAACAGGGCTTCAAGCGAAGACACAGAACTCCAAGAAAATTTAAATAATTGGTTATTATTATATATCAACGTATTCACAAAGGTTCCCGCTAGTGCGTGAGATAATTTTCATTGCTCATAAAATCACAAGAATAATTAAAATAAGTGTTAAAATACCTGAATTTTAGCCACACAGTTACTACGACAATGTCACAATTACGGCAAAATTATCACAGCCACCAAACTAATTCACTCACTAGCCAGGACATATAGGACAACTTGTGTTTCACTTGCACATTAATATTTATTGGTAATTTTACATTTTGCGTCCTCGAGTAAAATCATAACATATATCACGGCTTCCATTTTTATGTACGTCAAAATGCACGATAAACTTCCGAGAACCATGCGGTTCGGGCCTATACGGTTTGTATACTATCTCATAGGTCTGATTGATTCGTCGTTTCGCTCACTCAGGCTGTGCAATTCCTTTTCTACAAAATCCGCGCCTTAACGTTAACTATTTGCTATAGATTTTTCAGGTGTAATTTTATGCTGGTCAGGGCATTAGCCAGCAATTCTTTCCTGAGCAATAAGTTGTTGATCTAAATAAGCAATAAGCAGTTGTTTAATCGGAAAATATCTTTGAAATACACAAATATTGTTTTATCATAGAATATAATCAAATCAACACCAGAAGTGTATCATTGAAAAGGAAATCATGTTTTTTAATGGAAACAAATTCTTTAAACAAAATACCTGTATTTTTACTTTTCCAAAACAAAAAACAAAATTATCAATAAATAAAGATTTGTTTGGTTCCTTACAAACAAATAATTTATTTCCATGAAACAAAATTTTTGTACAGCTACCAAATTTTGTATTCGATGTATACGTTTTGAAATCACTGTGTTCTAAATATAAAACGTTAAAACCGTAACGCATGAGAACATTGTATCCATCAGCTGTTGCTGTTTCTTAACTGGAGTAGGTAGTATTAGTCATAGCAGTATTGTGGCTAGTGCGTTTGGTTTTTCTGGACCTAGTGTTAGCTTGATTTGTGAGTGTACATAAACAAAAATGGAACAATTTATAATAACCGTCTGGCTACGGTAGTAACTCTCTGGCTACCAATTGTTTGTACGGTCATTTTGAACAGCTGTAGCCATGTCACATTTTATTCTGTTGTGAAAAAACCAGAGGATCTTGTACATTATTATGTACAAAGATCTGATATAGTATGTGTGCGACGTTGTCGCATATTTAAGACCTGTTTGCTGTCATAATTCTACATGCATTTTAACTTTCCTTTATGGGAAACATTTTGCGTCAATTAAAAGTTTCCAGTCAACGTTCACTGTTCTTATGCCCACCACATTTGATTTTGATATCCCCTAAAAAGCAAAAAAGGCCGAATTCATCCATGTATAACGCATGTGTATGTGCACATTTTTTTCTGGCAAAAATTTATAAATGAATTTAAAAAAGCAAGCATGAAAGAATTCTACAGAGCGATTCTTAACTTAACACGCATAAACTTGGGACTTAGGTCTTCCGAATACATTGTTAAAATGAACGACATTATGACTGAATCACCGTCTACACATAACTCAACCTTTCAATACTTCTAAAGACATCAGTGTTATCGTATCCAATTTGAAAGACACATATTACACATAAAATTGGAAACTGTCAGTCAATAAGGGCAATGTACGAGAATATTGAGTATCTGAACAAAAACTGAATTAACAATGTCTGCATGTGAACGAGAACGATACATTGTCGAAATGTATTAATGTTAATACAATGGAGCAATGAACAAACGTGACGATCGATACAGATTTGAAATAAATTTAGCAATAAAATAATGAAGATAAAACTTACTGCATTATTTACAACTTCCATTCAAATTATTCAGCATCATGTTCACCATCTTGTGAGTGCCTCTGCATTTTATAAAAGGTAGTTAGTAGGATAGGTAGGATAGGCTTGCAATTTAAATTTTTATAAGGGTAATATATCACAAAATGACAGTTCTTAGAATCTATGGGATGAACGAAAAGCTGGTTGAATCGGTCAAGAAATTGCTTCTTGTAATCAATGCCGCCTACTCTGTCCAAATAATTAATTTTATATCGACTTTTGCTAGGGGCAAATTTCATAAATACAATTAAGTCATTAGAGGGGCCTGCCAAAGTAATAAATACATACATGTACTGAACCCGCCCGAAATCATATAGGGGCAGACCGACATGCAGAAATTCAATGCAACAAAATCAATAAAGAAAAGTAGGTATAAATATCATTTTCAGCTTCATAAAGTAACTTATTTTTAAAAACTTTATAAGTTTATTAACTTTAAAACTTTGAATTTTGGGTTTATCGGAACTGAAGAATATTTGGAATAATTTTTTATAAAGATGTACTTAAAAAATTCATTGCACGTATACTTAAGTATTTTGACGCACTGAATTCTAATTTAAAGTCCATTTAGCTCAAACAACCTTAAAATTTAGAGCAAATTGCAAAAAAATGGAGAAAAATCGCAAAGAATTAAGTTAGTGAGCGCAAAATAAAAATCCGAAAAAAATATTCTGACCTGTATCAAGTGTGTTTCTTATGTATCTCGATGCACTGAAATCGAATCTGAGGTCTATTGAAATTGAAACCGACAGGTTTTGAAAAATCGGGAGAAATAGTTGAAAAATGCGATTTGCCAAATAAGTGATCTATACTTCTGACCACAGCCACCTATTCTTATGTATTTTAATGCACTGAATACGAGTCTGAAGGCCATTTAGAATGTTGAGTAAATCGCAAAAAATCACGTTAGTTGTAATGTTTCCAGCTATTTCTCGTGATTTTTTTGCGCCCACGCACGTGATTCTTTGCGATTTTTCGCTATTTTTTGCGATTTACTCAAAACTTTGAAGGTGTTTGAGTTAAGCAGACTTCAGATTGGGATTCAGTGTGTCAGTAATAGGCTCCATCAGTAGTCGAGCAGTTTAAGGCGTCAGTACTTAAATCGATGTGGCCAGGCCGCTGTGGGTTCGATTCCCGCGGCCGGTAGACCGTATACCAGCTATATTCGTGGAGAGGATTGGGCCCTCTCTGCGGGTATGGTACGATGGAAGAATATTGGCTTGGGTCAATGTGAGAGATTGATACCGGTCGACGTTTGACCACCCCCCTAATTAATGAGGTTTTCCAGGTTTCCCTTATTCCTGTATACATATTCACGACTTGTTTGCTATCATAATTCTGTCACCGTTGATCAGAAAAAAAAATTGTTAAGTATAATATGTTTTGTTTGGTACAATTTATCATACAGCAAAGAAAGACGCTCATATTCCGAACACCCTATATATTTAAGATTTCAATGGAAACAATAAAATTATAGATTAGGGGATACTTCCTACGATTTATGGCATTACAGCAACATAACACTAGTTAAGCAAAACCTACGGCATATTTTATAATAATATGTATACATTTGTTTCATGGCGTTTGTAGCATGGCTCTTATTTCTATCCGCTTCGTTTGAATTCCCGTAATGCTCTTTGACAGTTTGATCAATTCAAATAGGGTATGCACAATGCATACTACGCAGCCACATCAAAAGTGCAATCATAAACTTCCGAAGCACGTATGGAACAACCTTGTTGAAATGCGAAATGCACTCGAATGCATTATGTAGAGTGCGATGCAAAAAGGTGTACACGACACTTCTGCTTTATCACTTTGTATTTCACTGTGATTACTTCAGTTTCCATAAAAAAAATGTTTATAAATTAATGAATCACTTATTCATTGCATTTTCATATAAGAATTATAGGTAGAGGGTGTAAATAAATAAGTGTGAAAAAATTCAGAGGATGATTCTTGGAAAAATAAGGTGGGTATTTCATAGAAAAACGCCTCATTTGAAAACCTCCTGTGTAAATAACAACCTCTTAAAAACGGCGCCAAAAAAGTAGTTTTTATTTTTTTTTATGAAATACCAAAAAGTGAGAGAATTTATATTAAGTAGGTACACATTTTCCGCTAACAATTTGCTGATTTTCCACTGCGGTTGTAAAGGGCAGAAAAAGCTACCCCTAAGATATGTGTCATACGTAACTTTTTTTCTTATTACTACCTCCATTTCAAAATTCATTTCATATAACCTGATTCATTCTAAGCGAAAACGCAAACTTTTGAAGTTCATAAGTAGAATGTCGCTCGAAAGAAGATATTTTTATTTTAACGATGTTGTAAGAAGAGAAGAAGGGGGAAGAAGCCAGGAAACTGAAAAAGTTTTGGATTCACCCTATCAATAACAAGAGAACGCTGTATAGTGAATTTCATCATTTATTTTCTGAACTGGAGAGAGATCAACAAAACTTTTTCAATATTTCTGCAGTATTGTCAAAAAAAAAGTTGAGCTCTTGAATCGCCGTCGCTTACAGCACCAAAACACAAAATTTTGCTGAACAGTTTTATCTGACTTGCAGTTTGTTTAAGGTAAGTAAATAGAGATTGTTGATAAGCGATGATGCCCAACATTTAAGTGGTACATTGACGATTTAACTGGTCGATTATTTCTAACAGTTTGAAGCCAATCCCTGACTTTTATGGTAATAGAACTTACGTCGTACTAGCGCGGCCTGGCATAGAAATTGCAGACCACCGACACGTCCTGCAGTGACGGTAGTAGCAGGTGACGGTACATACAGCTGCTGATCTAGTGGGCAATGCTCCATTAAATAACATGGGCGTCATGAGCTGGATATGCAGGTCCGTGCAGGCATAACCAGCGTCATGTTTAAATGTGAAAATAACCCTTCAAAAAGTAACATAATCCTGTAGGAACCTCTTATCCTATGTAGATTATAAATGAAAATACTTGCAATCACTCTTAAATGTGTTTTAAATGTAATCTGCTTGATTGGTTAAAACAATGCAAATTATCACATTTTTGGAAAAATTACTTATATAAGTTTATTTCCTTTATGCATTCTAAAATATGTATTCAGGCATTTTTTAAATTAGAAAATTAAATTTTTCAAATATTATTTATTAAATATTTATTATTAAAACAACCGTAATCATCTCACTAAACTAGAATAATTTATTTTGGTTCTGTTTTAGATGTTTAAATTTCTTCCTAGTTTTTAAATGCTTATATAAAAAAATCTGAAATATTCCTAATTAAAATTTTAAAAGTGAAGGTGAGTCTCTCTTAGGGGTACAAATCATAATAACATATATTCCTCTCATATAAGAAAGTTAACGGGTTCGAGGGTTTTATTTTTAGTTTTTTATATCAAAATGAAGAAAACCTGAATATCAAGTTTTCCGTGGCCCACACTGTATAATCGACAGGTTTCTACATTTAATTTTGTCGGAAATACCTTCCGGGTTGAACATTATACAGGGTGCCTCAAGTATGACTGGCATCCTTGGAAAGGCTGATTGTACAGAGAAAATAAATGAGATTACCTAAATATACCCATATCTGAAAGTTCATCGTTTCCGAGGTACAGTGTGTCAAAGATTTTGAAATTTTTTATTATATTTTTTATTAGAAACCTTTCGTGATAAAACAATAATAATTCTAGGTTGTAATGGGATACCTTAGATCTAATTATTCAATATATTTAAATATTTCCAAATGTATCCAAATACCTACTTGGATAATTTAAAAAATTATTTACAAATTTCTAAAATGAAATTTTTTGACACTGTATTTTTTTAACCATCAACTTATGACTACAGCAAGTTTAGCTATATCGCATTATTTTGTCGTCACAAAATCTACGCTTGCTCTGTGGTGAATTCATTTCGCCACTACTGAAGTATAATAGGTCTCATCACGCACAAACTACGAAATGCAGAGATATTTTTAAAGAACAATTACCTAAATACGATGCATTTTAAAGAAAATTTTAAAGAGTGTTGTTCAATATGTTTTTTATAATTAAGACAGTGGCGTATCATTTTTATTTTAAATAAAAGAACAGTGCAACCTAGAACTATTGCTGTTATATCTCGAAATGTTATCAAGTCAATAAAAAATATAACAAACATTTCGAAATCTTTGACACCATGTATTTCGGAAAAGGTGAACTTTTAAATATAGGTATATTTATGTAAATCTAATTTATTTTGTACAATCACCCTTTCCAAGGATGCCAATAATACCTGAGACACCCTGTATAAATAAAAATACATAAATTTGAAAATACCGCCACTGATCTCTCGTACTATCATCGAGGGCGTCATTATGGTCGGTGCCAACTAAATGGTAGGTGATTGACGCGCTTTAGTGGGTCTCTCTATGGATATAATCTACACAACATTAACTTGGAAAACGTCTAGACCAGTTGTTTTACACCACTGTAACTTTTGGGTTCACTATTTTTCAAATAGATGACATGACGGCATTCCGGATCAATAATAATGGTAGCAGATGTAAGGCTGGTCGCACGCTTTAGAAACACGACGAAAAACGTGAAATTATTAACGTAAAACGTGTTTCAGGAACAGAACTGTTAACGTTTGATTGTACAATGCAAGTCACGAAGACCTACATAACGGTAGGAATGATGATATTTACTTACTATAACATATACAGTGGATGCTGGGACCAAATTTTGTACAAATCGTATGTTAACATGTATTGCCGAGTTCATAAAATTGCTATTTTAAGAAAACATCGAACTGAACATCGGTTTTTATTATTATACAGGATATTTCTGAAATATGTGCGATTTCTAACCGACTACCCTTTTATGTAGATTTCACCTCGCAACGTTTTTTGTCAGACGAAATGTTTACTTTTAAACACTATTTTAGATTAAAATGAATCACAAACTGCTTGAAAAAAATACGGAACAACAGTAGTAATTTTTTATATACAGGGTGGTCCCAAAGTATTGCAATTTAACCAAACATACCTATATGTATACAAAATTGCACACAGGCGGTGTTACAGACCTTCAAAATGGGACCAAATATTTCGGAAAAAATTATATCTGAATTACTTTAACTTCGAATAACCAAATTTGGTACATGATTAAGGTTTGCCTTCTTTGACTATGAGTTCAAGTAGGTACATTGAAACACTACAAGGTGTTCATTCAAAAAGAATGATTATATCTCTGATTTACAATAAATTTACCGTTGCAACTTAGACTAAAGTTTTGGTTTATGCATAATGGGGCATCGCCTGCTCATTGTAGTAATACTGCGAGTATTAGAGAGAGAGAGAGAGTAATTTGCAGAAATTCCAAATCTTTTGCCATTTAATCGATTTGGAAAAATAACTGGTCCAATCAAATAACGATCAATGATACCGACCCAAACATTTACGTTAAATTCGCGTTGAAAATGTCTAGGAGTTATTGTAGAGGAGCTTACAATTGATATTACTTTTACGAATGAGACAAGCCTCATCAGTGAAAAGAATTTTCTTGTGAAAATAAATATTCTAATGCAAGGTAAACTGGCAAAAGGTCAGTCGTTGATCCAAATCTTGAGGCTCTTGCTCTCGTTAAATGTCATATGGAGTAGATTACTTTTAAGAATTCGGTGTACAGAAGTTCTTGATAATCCAGTTTCTCGAGATAAACGTTTAGTACTTATTTTCAGTTCATCTTCAACTGTTTGCAAAATATTTTCTTCATCTTGTACCCTTATTACATTAGGATGTTCTCGGATATTATTGAAAAACTTTCCTGCCTCTCAAGCCTGTCTTTCAACATTAGAAACTGTTTCTCTATGGGGAATCACTCGATTTGGAAATCTACGATATTCATCCACACTACTACAGTTTCCTTCAGACCACAAATGACATATTAACTTGTTCGTTGAGAGTAAATTTTCCAGCCAGAAATAAAATAATTTTATTACGAACTGTCAAATTTTAAAGATAAAGCATAGGTACTACTTACTTTCTGATTTCTTCTAATAAACGCTATTCAAATCTTGTTTTAATTAATGCATTTTTACTTGAAAACCTTACAGTTTTTAAAATTTTAATGAGAGTTCAAAAATGTTTTAAATTAAATTCTGTTTAAAATCGATCAATGGAAAAAAAGTTTGGTATGATTTTAGGGGTGACTCGTGGTAGATTAGATGCTTGCTATATATTTTCAGATATTCTACTATACTCGCGTCACAGAATAATGGAACTACCAGAAGCGAAAGCTAAGGCGGCGCCTTTGATCTTGGATGGTCACGAAAATTTAGCCTTGAATTTGAAACTTGAGGTATATACTACATACTACACTGAGAGAAAGTTGTATATAATATCTACAGTCTACATAGAGAAACAAGTTGACACTATATTTATTTAGTCGTATTGAAGCTTTAGCAGTATAAAATACCTACTATTTATAAAGTTAATAAAATATATAAAATACATTTATAAATTGCATTTATTCCTGTTTATTTTTTTTATTGTTGTGAAAATTATATATTTTATTTAACGTGGGAGAGCTTTTTCAGATACATTTGCCATGCAGAAAATATGATACTGCAATAGATGTTTTAAATAGTATAGTCCCTAATATTTCCTTTGTTTCAGTTATGGAAGCTATTTTCATTTCAAGTAATTAATAGATTTCAGGTATGAGTACTTGGTGGGCCACACTAGATGCAGGTCAACTCAATCATTCCGCAAAGCACACAGCAACCATCCGACTTCTCTTACATCTTTTGCTCTTTCCTAGTTCCAAATTTATAAAGTTATTCTTAATTATTTTCAGAAACAAAGTGTACATAAATTAAAAATTATTTTCTCCATTTATTTTGTTCACTTTTACGTTTTAAACCTTAGTTTACTTGTGTCAAAAAATATGATTTAGGGCACCCTGGACACTAGATTCTAAGAGCACTGGTGTAAAACTCAAATGAAATCAATATTATGGGAGTTATTTTGAAACTAGTTTCAAGACACCTAAAGTTTTAATTTTGAATAAAAGTAATTTATTTTTCAATGTTTACAGAATAATAACGGAGATGGTCTTAAAGAAAATACAAATATGGTTCATGAAATATATATTTATACAATACCTATTTTACATAACTATAAATTAAAAGAATCTATCACAACACACACCAAACCGACACAGCGACACACATAAACAAAGCAAAGCAAAGCGAGGTTGATTAATAAACTACTTGTAAAATGGCGGCGCCGCACATGCGCACTAAAATTGTGTTTTGGCGGCAGCTCTCTCCTTCGCTTCTGGTAGTTCCATTATTCTGTGCTCGCGTCAAGAATTCAGACGTCTTACGTCACGCGTGACGTTACACATTTGTTTTTATTGTCAACGTAATTTTCGATATTTGATCGCGTTAAAAAGAATCATTTTTTGAAATTTAGTGCAAAATTTTAGTGTAGTATATAGTTTTATTACTATCAGTTGCAGTTTCTTAAATATTTTGATGAAAATATAATGAATTATTCTTTTGTTCGTATGACGTAAGTCGTCTGAATTCTTGTCGCGAGTATACTACTAGGTAAGTCTAAGTCATAACAAAAAAAAAAAAAAATAGGCACTTCTGAAGATAAAGAATGTAAGGATAAAATTCAAACTTGTAACATCAATCCCTGGACAGGGGTTGTCACCTCATCATTGGAGAAACAGTTGAATTTTCAATACAGAAGTATTTGTATATTAATATTTATCGATTTTTATGAAAGATATGGGGTAGTACAGAAGAAAAAGACATATTCGGATATTTTATTAATTTAACAGTTATTAAAAAATATACAATAAAAAAATAAAAAATATTCATTAACATAATATTAATTTTGTTAATAAACCAATAATTATGCTCTGAAGCACATTTCAGTTAATGTTAAAAAAAAATTAACATCATTTAATACACTTTTAACACCTATTTATACCAATATGTTTGGTATGTCTTAGGCTGAAAAGAATAGTCTGTGGGCACCCTCACGACATAAAAGTCCTTTTTCTGAAAGGATGTTTCCCTTTGAATGAGTAAACACTCGAAAGGATAGGACGCGAACAGAAAGAATAAGATAAAAAGAAAAGTTACGGTTCTAATGAAGGGGTCTTCCACACTTTTATACCTAGTTTTTACTGCTGAAAATGTTAAATGGCGCTGGAAATTTTATTGTCAAGATTCCCTTATAAATAAATCATTACGAAGATTCCAGGGTGGCATACATTTATTCATATTTGTGACAAAATGTATATAAATTGTATCGGAATCTCGAATATGTCTTCATCCAGAAATAAACTAGGTACGAGTATATCATAGACTTCTTCGGCAGCAATTTCCAATATGTTCTTATTATTTTGATCAGTATTTATTTATCTTATAAATTATTTTTTTCTAGTTCATATTGATATAACAAAATAGTTATCATAAAAAATATTCTATTTTTAAAATTAATTATCATTTTTTTTTATAATTTGATACACATTAATAATTAATTATATTATTAATTTGTTTGAAAGGAAAAACTTGAAACTTGAAAAAAGGGGTTGTGCGACGTTTTGTTAGTAGCAATAATCATCAGTTTAATATTTCTAGTATCTACCTACAAACCTATCTTTATTGAGGAGACTCGTGCAAAAATTGGCCTAATTTCAAGATGTCCTCAAAAAATTGGAACACAAAAAAATCACTATACAGGGTGATTCAGTTATATCTAATGTCATTAAGTTGAAGAGAAGATAAGAGAAGAAAAGTTAGTATAATACTATACCTAATAGTAATAATGTTTTAATAAATTCGTGTTATATTGTATATAAAAAAAAAATTAAATGCATATTTAAGTAGAGCAAAAAAATATTTTCAAACCATTATTTAAACCCCCTTTTCAGACTGGCGATGGCAGTAGTTCAACTCTATGTTGGCCTGACGCGACGTTGCCAAATTTAAATATTTTACTATAGTACCTACCTATTGTAATATGTAATTAATGTCATAAATTATTTTTTTAAGGTATGCCATTGATATATTAAGTTTCAATATAAAATATATTTAATTTTGAAATTCCAACGGATTAAAATTCACATTTTTTTACATAAATAGCTAAAAAGTTGGCAGTTCATATTTCCGTATACGTTACTGGCGGAATAAGTCGAACATCGGATTCGGGTTCGTTTTCCTATGCAGGCGAGCCGTCGTCGAACGGTATTTTATTTTATTTTATTTTATTTACACTATTCAACAGGTCAAAGACCCAGTTAAAGAATAGGAAAACACAAAAAAAAGCATACATGAAGTAAATGACACAATACTTAGACATAACACATGTTAACAAATATGAAAAAAGAATCAATCTAAAATTCTAGATAAAGACAATAACATTTACAAAACAGATTTTTTCAGAGTTGAAATATTGCAATCCAAAAATCTACGGGCAAGATAACTTCATTACATAAATTACACATATTATGCAGTGGAGAGTGTTGCAGAATATTTGTCCTAGCAGGTGGCAAATAAAACATGTTAAATTGTCTAGCTTCAATTCTGGGAACATGAAAGCTCAACATTCGCAAGATGGCACTGCAGTCAATGACATTATTAATTACTTTATGTAAACAAATTAAATAAGCCTTTTTACGTCGATTTTCCAAAGTTTCAAGGCCAAATCTATTAAGTATTTCAACTTGAGGGAACCCAACAGAGGGATACTCACCATCAGCTTTAAAACTAACATATTTCAAGAATTTACGTTGAACATTTTCAAGAGCATCCACATGTACAGCATAATTAGGACACCAAACAATTGATGCATATTCACAATTGCACCTGACAAAAGTAGAGTATAAAATTTTCAAAGTGTTAGAATTCCGAAACTGTTTACTATTTCTTATAATAAAACCAAGAGATCTATAAGTTCTTGCAGTAATATGATGTAGATGGTTATTAAAAGACAATTTTCTGTCAAAAATAACACCTAAGTCACAGAAAGTATCAGGTCTAGACAGCGTATGTTGCTCGATGGAATAATCGAAAGAAATTAACCGTTTCTTTGTAGAAAAAGACAGTACATGGCACTTACTAGTATTAAGTGACAGATTATTAACCCTGCACCATTCATTAATGACATTAAGATTGTACTGAAGTTCAGCAGCATCATCAGCGTTCTTGATCGTACTAAAAATTTTCAGATCATCTGCATACAACAGGCAGGGCACAGTTAAATTAATAATGATGTCATTAATGAATAGGCTTAAAGAATAAGGGTCCCAAATTAGACCCTTGAGGGACACCCGAGGTGGCTCGTACCTCAGCAGACTTGCAACCGCGGTAAACAACATGAAGACCTCTGTTAGAAAGATAAGAGCTAATAAGAGTTAATAAGTTGAAGGAGAAACCAAAAAAATTATCTAATTTATTCAAGAGTATTGCGTGATCAATTCTGTCAAAAGCCTTTGTCAGGTCAGTGTAAATCACGTCAGCTTGAAATCCATCATCAATGGCATTGGCTAAAAACTGTGTAATACAGAAGAGATTTGTAACAGTAGACCTGCCCTTAAAAAAACCATGTTGCGCCTCC
Source organism: Monochamus saltuarius (assembly GCA_025584915.1). Taxonomy (NCBI): domain Eukaryota; kingdom Metazoa; phylum Arthropoda; class Insecta; order Coleoptera; family Cerambycidae; genus Monochamus; species Monochamus saltuarius. The sequence goes on along the minus strand of CM046723.1, from coordinate 27,341,112 downwards.
GAAATTAAGTGTTTTGTGTGATGAAATATAAAATCATACAACAGCATTTCAAAACACTTGGCAAAATTGCTGATTATAACAATCGGCCGATAATTACAAATATCTGATCTTTCCCCTTTTGAATACTGGAGTGACCTTAGATATTTTCCACTGTGACGGAAACGTACATGTATTCAAGGACAGGTTTATTAATCTACACAATGGTGGTATTTGGTGGTGGTATTTGGAACAGATGCACGCGGCCGGACTTTTTTCCCTTCTTCATCCATCAGTTATCATTTTCGCATGGTAGAGGTTGATGAATTTTGCGTGTTTGTGTCGCCAGTGTAGTTTAAGTATTAATAAAATATGCCATTTGCCTAAATAAAAATGCAATTCAAGTTGCGTAAAGTGAAGTAGTGAAAAACCGCGGTTGTCCTCTACTGAACAGAGACGTAAAATACTTAATAGACATGTGCGTTTGTGTTATTCGGTACCTATTGATCATGAGTAATGGATTTGATTCTGATTCATATTCATAGTCAAATGCGATTTACATTATTAGGAAATATTCTGATTCTGCTCTCGAGAACACAACGAAAAGGTAACAAAAAATAGGTATGTTTTTAATTTGTATTCAAAATTATTTACTGTATATATTTTTTTTGAACTTGCATTACGAGGACATGATGAATGAATTATACATCAGAACTGCATACATTTTAGATTGCAAACAAGAAGTTTGTCACTATCTATCACTTTAGTACCAAACATGCTGTTGTTATATGTATGTGGTTCTGAGTGGCAACGCTTCTATATAGCTTCAATACTCGTTATGCGGTGATTTGGTTATATTTTCAAAGGTCGAGTAAACAATTTTTTTCGATTTTCGGTCTGCCTTTCGAATACGTGGTTAAAATTAATTCCATTATGACTGAATCACCCTGTATAATGAGACAGAATTTTGTGTTAGAGTCCCCACAAGATTTTAAAAAGTCAGCTGCCCACAACCCTAGACAATAATAATTTTATCACACCTAAACACCCCGTATAGAATCCAAAGCTCGATTCATAATTTTTTCACCAAATTAATGGATAAAACTGGCAATAAATAATTCTGCAGCGAGTGTCTGGCAAGTTTACTCAAGAGCAGAAAAAAGCCACCCATTCTCTAATTATAAAGTCAGATGTGTCGCTTTCCTCGGTTATAAGTATAACTGGTTGATGCTATTAAAAATTCCGGTACTTAGAAGGAATCTCGATGACTAACTAAGTGCATGTTAAGCATGCACGACACCAAAAAGAAGCTTTATCAAGCCTCTGCGTGTGATAAGTTGACTCACTCAATTTAACTTTCAGCAAAACTTCTCCATCCGCGATTTATAACCTATCAGAAAACATATCAGGCTTTAATTAGTGCGTTATTAATTTAAATATACCCGTCGATTCAAGTAGAGAGTGGGTATAACTTGTTCGTATTTGCATACGTTTTCTGCGAAGAAAGTACAGTTATGTTGGACAGGTCAAGTCTTCGCCGATACACACCCGTTACCTAAAACTGGTGTAACAATTACGCCCGAGGGACTTACTGTAAAATTTGTATAAAGCTAACATCACACACCACTGAACTTGTAAACTAAATAGTTCCGATCATCACATCACGTTTCCAATGTTAATTGGCTTCGTATTATTGTGTTTGCCGACAGCAGAGGAACCTTTCGTAACGCAATCATTTTTTAAACCTTGTTTTACATTAACCAATTCTTTATCCTAAAAATAAAAAAAAAAAAGAAAAATTGATTATTATAATGCATATATTCTTGTAAATTTCCTAATTTCTATAAACAGACAAGATAGCCCGAAAATTATAAAAGGTGTCATTAATATTTTAAACCACAATTTTGATTTGAATTTTTACAAATTTGACAAAATATTTCTGTGTATTCTCTGCATATAAATATTTATGTCCCGCTCATTACTGATAGAGTTATAATAATACCATAGGTGAGGCAAGAATTCAGACGATTTACGTCATATAAATTTATAATATTTCCATCAAAATAGTTAAGAAACCGCGAAAGAGAATAATAACAGGGTGATTCAGAAATTGTCTAAACGGATTTGGGAATATATGCATCATGAAAACTGGAGTCAATATTGTAGAAATTTTTTTTTTTGTAAAATCCTTAGTCTCCGAGTAAAACATCAATCAACCTTTACATTGCTGGGCTAGACAGGCGATTCCGAATATTGAAATTCGATTACTTTTTGTAGGCACTAGAGCTTTTGTGATGCCAGTCTTTACATTAGTTTTTCAAAGTTTTTCAAGTGTCAAAAATGGCTTACGTGTATAGTAGAAACTCGTAGTTGATGGATATTTTTTTAATTCATGAATGACGATGTGAAGATGCTTTAGCAGAACGATTTTCCAGTAAACATGTGTCAAATGCAGCTACTTTTGCCGCGGTGTGCAGTGAGTGCAAGACAAGTGTAGTGCAACGCGATTGAAATTTGAGACAGAATCGTGGAAGAGGTGGACGTCCAAGACTTCCACGGCATATTTATTGTAGCAGTGTAGCGTATCATGCACGAGGCTCAATTATATCCGTACCCTGTACAGCATGTCCAAGCATTAATACCAAGAGATTGGATGATGAGGACCTGTACCATAGCCGCCACTCTTGACTTTAAACCATTTGGACTTCTTTTTGTGGGGATATTTAAAACATGAAGAGTATCGCACCGAATTGGATACATACTATTGATTTATAGAAACGTATCATAGTTGCTGGCAATAACTTACGAGTTGAAAGCGGACAAGAAGCAGAAACATTTGTGTTAGTTTGAAGAAAATGGGTAAGACGAGCCCAAACTGTTGTAACATCAGGTATGTCAAACTATTTTATTAATGAAAAGCACAATTTAAATCTATTACTAATTAGTAACAATAGAGGCAAAATCAGTTAAATTTGTTGTATAAAATCAGCGTTATAAAATGTAATTTATTTCTTTCCTTGGACATTTCTTTCAATTTTATGTCCGGTCACAGATGGCTGCTTTATCAAGTTTTACAGTGCACCAATTTCCAGTGTCGTGCAGAAGTGTATTTTTAAAACATTTTCGAACTGGCTTTTTTGATTATTTTTACAAAATTGTATTTGTAAGAGTCCCCTGTACTCACAATTTTTTTTGAGACAAGTTCTGATTCACCCTGAATAATACACTAGATGATTGCACTATATATTGCATTAAATTACAAACAAAAAAATATTGACGGGACAAATTATTGACAGTAATGTTGACAATAAAAATAATTGCCTAACGTCAACCATGACGGAAGTCGTCTGAATTCTTGCTATATATTGCTATTTCTATCTTTGTTCATAGTGTACAAAAGAAACTGTGTAGCTTTGCATGTGCTACGTGTCAGGCTTAAAAGTATCCCGCAATGAATAAGTCATAACTTAGCAAATTTAACAGTTTTCAAATTATTATGTATCTTCAAAAATAAATAGTCACTTTTAACACCCTGTATTTTGAAGTTTACAATCTACAGTTTTTCTATGACCTATGATTATGGGACACCCTCTACAGTAACTACAGGGTTTCAAATTAATAGTGACTCATTTTATAAACCCGCTCATAACCTATAGCAGTTATCACAAAGAGATTATACGAGCCGTCTGTACATTTTTGGTATAAAATCGTGTGCTCGGCACACCTCGCAAAGCATACCCGATTACACAGCTTCGGTTTTGTTTTTCCGGGATTAGTCTTTCTGTTCTTAATTCAGAATTGTATTCAGTCATATTTGTCAATAATATAACAATAACACAAACTGAGTCTACAAAAAAAATATAAATTGAAGAATAAATAATCCTACTTTATGCTAGTCTGTGTTGAGAAAATAATCATTCACAGCATAGTAGGCTTCTCCTAAAAGAAATCTTTTCATATTAATTTTAAAAACATTGTCATTCATTGATTTGTAATGCTGTGGTAAGTAATTATAAAGCTTTATTTCCATATACAATTGAGCCTTCTCAAAACTCTTAGTCTTATGTTTGGGAATGCATAACATTCCACTATGTCTGGTAGGGTAATCATGGTAACTGCCATTTTTAACTACATCATGTAGGTGTGTTCTTATGTACAGTAGAGATTCCCTGGCCGAGATCATAAAAATTTTACGTATTATTTGCTTTTGGGCAATAAAGATTCTTTGAATTTCATAAACGTTACCAAAGAATACCACATTATAGCTTACACAACTGTATACTAGGCTATAATATACACTAAGAATGGCAAAAAGTGGCAAATAATCCCTAATTCGAAAAATATCATAGTACGATTTATTAAGTTTCTTGCTTAATATGTCAATATGAGTTGACCATGCCAAATTTTGGTCGACAGTAATCCCAAGAAAATTTGTACAATCACTCGAACTCAATATAAAATCATTTACAAACAAAGTTAAAGTTTTATTTACACCGTGATTATGAAAGTATACAGGGTTAACTATGACTTAGTACAAATATTTTAAGAGGGGATAGGGAAAAATAAGAATTAACGGAATCACCCTTCAAAAAAATTCCAAACTTATTTATAAAGCCAAAAAAAATTTTTTTCCAAACTATATTAAATCCCTATTTATCGCCGTCACTGACCTGTCAGCCGCGAGGTTAAGTATAATCTGCCAGAGGCTAGGTTAGGTATAATATGCCAAAGTCAAAGGTGTCAAACATAGTGACAGGTCACCGCATTGACACGCTTCCAAAGAAAAAAAAACTACAAAATGTAGATTATTATTTAATGAAAAATACGGTATGGTAGCACAGAGAGGTAGCCTTTATCTTACTAATATTTATTTCCAGGATTGATACTTGGAGAGATTTGAAGAATGTTTAATCATCTGTTTTCTTGCTTGTTTAAATTAAAACTTGCAAAGATTTTTGTACTTGCTGTGGACCTCTCCTTCCCTCGATCGTTCTTTTTGTGTAAATCGAGGTAACTACTTGGTTTGGCGGTCTTGACCAAGTCCTATTACTTACGTCGAGAAAAAGCACAGATGATAACAACATAATACACGCAAATGTACACAAATACATAAAAACACTGCCACACGTTTACTGCCACGGCATAAAACAGCTGTTCGATGTGGTTCAAAAGTATTCAGCATAATATTTTGTATACTCGGGAAACGTCTTTGACGCTGTTGCACGATAATATGCATTTGTCACACTCCCATAAATCAGCACCTTATCCGTCATCTAGGCATTTGAATACAACATGTTTGTAAATACACAAAAAATACGCAAATTAAATTTTCGAAAAACAAGTACTGAAAAATTATTTCAAACTATCAGACTGTAACCGTATACTATACATCTACAAACGACATCTGTAGGTCACTAATGCCAGGTGCACTCTTCTTCTTTTTATGGCCTACTCACGGCACATAAACAAGGAGAAGAAGAAGAATTTTTAATTTTCATGTGTTGTTAATACTAATAGTAGCAACAATATTAACAGTAATCGACGATGTTTGCATAAAATAATTAGTAATACTTTAAACTATAACATCCCAAGATGTTCACAGTGTTCTGTAAAAATGACCCTTAGATTATAGCTAACTTCGCGTTTCTGCATTGTTTGGAGCATGGAAAGTAGGCAACTAGCAATGCAATATTCATAACCTAGAACTTACTGTTACTTTAAATCAGCTAAGTGACTAATTTTAAACGTGTTATAGTAATTAAATAAATTATTTTATGTCGGATATGTTAATTATGATGAATCTGCAAGGAATGAAAATGTGCAGTGTGCAACGAAAGAACCAAGATCCAATACAATATACTGCAGGTACTTAGACATTATTATTTTAATAAATATGTTTATTTTCGTCGTTTCTACACTTGACAATGTTGATAAAAACGACCGCATGGTTGTTGACATATCTAGCCATGTCGGATGATGATTAATTGTCATAGGCGCCGACTTTCCGTAGGAAAAGAGGGTTTTGCCCCATTTTTAAACATCGAGCTAGAATTCCAAAATAAATTTTTTATTGTCTTTTAGACCTCCCTGAGCACGTGGTTAAAATTTTTGTACTTAGTCATAGTTAACCCTGTATACAATTAGTTTTATCTATGTTAAGTATTAAACCATTTGACTTACACCAATCTAGATAACATTGCAATATAATTTCCGATGAGGAAATCAACTCGTATGTTTGTCCTGAGACCAACAAAGAAGTATAATCTGCAAAAATTGTTAGCAGATTTTACTCATTGATGAATAATACAAATATTAGTGGTCAAAGGAGAGATTCCTGGGGCATTCCAGAATTTAGCCCATGACAGTCGGATGAGTCGGATACATTTCCAAGTTTTACAGACATAGATTTGTCCCTTAGGAAGCTCATCAGCCATTTCAAAAATATGCCTCTAAAGCCCAAATAAAACAATTTACTTTCAATGAAATCAAAATTCAAGCAGTCGAATGCGCGTGATAGGTCAAACAAAAAACCTGCCACATGTCTACCACTACCGAGGTGCTTATAAACATCTTCTAGCCAGGCAGATGCCGCTGATTGTGTCGACCTGCCTCGACGAAATAAGCCATGTTGACAATCCGTCAAAATATTAAACTCTGTTAGGAAATTATACATCGTAAACAATTTTTCTATAAATTTTAGAAAAAAATAGTTAAAATTGAAATTGGGAATTGGGCGATATGGCTATATCCTTAGGGTCATTCCTTTTATATATAGGGATAACTGAAGCGGTTTTTAAAACACTAGGAAAGTTACCTGTTGTAATAGACAAGTTAATTATATGTGCCAAGTGTTCAGAAATGTATTCTCCAATCATTTTTACAATGCTAACTGAAATATTTCAAATCCACTGCTTTATTTATTTTTTTATTTATTAATTCATTAATTGCATGTAGTAAATCCTCTTTGATAACTGGTGCAAAGATTATATTACTAAGTTTCGCTGAGGTATGTTTTTATAGCTAGGTGTAGGTAACTGTAAAAAAGTAGGTAGTAATTATTCATTAACAGTACATAATATATTTTATTATTTACGCGAAGAGAAAAAATATATTTGTAAATGATCTAAATAACTTTTTCTATTTATATTAAAACAAATAGATTTATTCTAAAGTAAAGACATTATCAGTTCAATTAGTCTTACATTACATTGAACTAGTTGTGATGAAAAGTACATCACCAACCATGACAAGACTGTAAAGTACAATAGCGTTTGGTTCAACTGTTACTCAATATGTACACCCCAAGTGAACTAGCCGTATGTGCAAATATTCTAGGATTAGATACACCCCTTGTTCATCAGATACATTAGATTCACATTAGATGTGTGATTCATTCATTTCCTAAATTCAAAGCACTTTGGACTTCCAGCATTTCAGACTTTGATTCTTCTTATAAGTTACTTTAAAAGTATGGGAATTAAAAAACAAGTATTGTTCTCTCACGTATTGCGTTTCAATTGCTTTTTGAAATAACTATAAAACATAATTTTTCACTGATAGCATATTTAAAATAAATAGCACATTTTTTCTTATTTACAATTATCTATTGCATTGAAACTAATAAAAAAGTGGAACGAACGTCATGGATCACTGAATTTATTTATAATCAACATATTTTTCAGCTTCCTACTTTTTATTACAGATAAAACCGCTGCATATAAACTGCAACTATATATTAAGTAGGTTTATTCTTGATATTAAGTAAGAGCATTGTATATTATGTAATATATAGGACGCTAGTAAAAAATACGAACATAAAATACGAAAAGATTTAATATTTTTCCACCTATTTCATTTCATAGGACTGGAGTCACAATGTCATTAATTTGAACCACATTCGGAAGGCCTAAGAAAGACAGAAAATCGAAAAAAACTTTACTCGGCCTCTTAAATTGAAGTAAATCAATATCAATATACCATATCCAGTCCTCCGTGTTGACAACTATTTCCTAGTCACGATATCACAGTGTCGAGTGGTGAAACAAAAAGTTGTTGTCCTGTAATGGAAATAGTGGGGTACACTGACGCAAGAATCACAAAATTTCAATTTTCAACGCTACTGTATTTGGGAAATTAAATAAATGCGCTATATTCACCTAAGAGAAAATATCTTTGTTTGAAAAATAAGTCATTTTTGAGTTACTGATCTGTTTAAATTTAAAATATGTCATTAGACCCATACTCGATAATCCTTCTCCCAATTTCCATTTCAGGTTTCGGTATTTCAGTTACCAGACAACGATGTGTTTGAGTGTGCTTAACGCAAAATAAGTTGTAGTGTGCATTTAAATACCTATTTTGATTAGTATTGGTGGAGAGTTCTAGTGAATTAAGATGTCGAAGAAAACTGAAGAAAACACAAACCAAGTAGGTAAATGAAAAGTTTTCTAATTATTCTGAAAAAATGATAAATTCTCCTACTAAAACTAGAGTCACAGCATTATGGTGTGCTAGAGTGTTAAGATATTGAAACAGTTATAATTTGTCCGGCATTGAAGTGGTTTATTTTTCTAACAACTTATAGAAGTGGTTTTCGTTACCAGTATTTCATTATTTAAATTAAATCTCAGTTACATTACGAAAAATGCAATTAATGTGTAAATTTCTAGCTTTAGCAGCGATTCTTTGACTTGCTTTGTTGTTCTCAGACTGGCCTCTGTGGGGTTTACCCCCTTTCAGTATCCCTGCCGACCCATATATTGTTTTCGATTCATGTTGTTGGTATTACGGCTACTACGTCGGAACCCTGGTTACTGGTTACAACCCATACTTTCAAAGGTTACGTCGTTCTTCTCTGGTAACATCTTCAGTGGTGATTTCGCAAAAGCTATACCGTGACTGCCCAGTACAGTCATAATATAGAGCCTTGTTCGAGATCCATAACAGGGCAAAGAATCCCAGGTAAGACTAGGAATATGCACATTAATTCTGTTACTGGCAACGACCCGTTACCTACGTGATGGAATAACAATCTGGATCACTATTATAAATCCAGTAGTATTGAACGCGAAAGCCTCAAAGTCACTGTTTACTATATGAAAATAAGAAATAAAACCATTTGAAATAGGCTAGGTATTATATTGAGTGTGATTGATACAATTTTTTTCTATGTAAAGTATATATTCTTGGTAACACTGTATTCAATTATAAAATATTTCACTGATAAAAATGTGTCACTGTTGCACTGTTAAAAAATGTGTCACCGAAGTTAGCAGAGCCAAAATAAAAAAAAATGATAATACATTTTCTTATATACCTGTCATTGGTTACACTGTATATTCAAGTATTATAAGATTGATAAATATGTTTTCACCTACTGAGTACCTTATTTGTGACACTCGTGAATAAATATGGATGGCTGTTAATGCTGTAATTACATTTCCACTTTCTACATGTAATGATAATGAGCCGTGTTGGTGCATTTAAAAAGGCTCCAATCAATACTTCCTCTACAAGTTGCCTGTAATGGTATGTATTATCAGTCCATTTACGGACTTCGGAATTTTCAACTACCTTGCCCTCGGCCAAAGAATTATTCTCATTTAAAAAACAAGTGGGATTTTTAGTGTCTGACGTGTTAATTACCAAATAATCAACTATTTACAACAGCTTAACCAGTTTTATTCGTTTATGGTAATACTATTTAGGTATGGTATATGGTGAATTAAGTAACTGGGTATTATATTGGTTACACTAATAATTTTTTAAGTCCTCAAAATACCTACTATAACAAAAGTAAAGTAAAAAACTAATAAAAAACGAGTAGCAGTAGTAATACACTAATTTAAATACGCATGAATTTTATATTTGTTAATGGAAAATTTGCTGAAAATTAAATGTATTTGTGTTTGTAAAACGTTTCTACATATGAATTTGCCAATAATTAGTATATTACAAAGTAACGCTAGCTTTGAAGATGCAGGATGTTAAATATTTTTAAAAATTAAATTTTTAATAAATACCTATATCCCAAATATTAAAAATTGTCAAACCAATTTGATATGTTATACTTAGAGAATAATAAAATCATGCCACTAGTGTCACAGTTCTGATATAGTTTATTAAAAAACTAACACCTTGTAGACGTTTGCAAATATTTCCAAAATAATAATAGCAATCCTAACGATTAATATAGGTTGAACGGCAATTTCAATATGCGTAAGACAAAGTGAAATAAAGCGTGTTTCCTTTGAAATAAAAAAGTTATTGTTTTTTGAAGTTTCCAGATTAAAGAATAAAATGACTTGTGGTGACGACAAAATGTCTAAACTTCCTCATTAAAGACTGGAGCACTTTATGTAGGTACCTCTTGTCACGTTGTTCAACCTTAACTTTATATTACCAACATATACATTTCCTCCTATTTTCTTCTGATATTAAATGAAATTAAAATCGTTTGGATTTAACAATAACTTGCTACTCCTTACAGAATCTTATCTTGACCAGCGTTAATTATATGTAGCTTATAATACCTAGCTACCTTTTTGGCTCCGGAATACCGCAAGGGTCGAACTTAGAACCACCATTCTTCTTTCTTTTTATCAATGCTTTATCTTTAGATGCACAATGTAATCATCTCATTTTTTTGCTGATAATTTAAAATTGCTTAGAAACATAAATTGTTCTGTCGATCATTACAAGAACATGTAGATACGGTACATATAACATGAAATGTTACTTATCAGTATCGGTTAATGTAATTTGTACTTTTACTATAAAAAACACACTGTATTGTTGTTCTTTGAGCATGTCAATAATGTGTCCCACGCTGCTTTCGTAACCATAAGCTTTATTATGTGTCACTAAACATCAACAGAACCAGAAATAAAATGTAGAAATCGATTATTTGCCTTTTTGAACAACCTCTTACATTAAAATTTACGAAGATTTTGTTTTTATAAAGAAATAATAGCTCTGTTGGCACAACACCAGAATCATGTTTCCAATCCGTTCCAGATCCGTGCGCAATCTAACTAAAACAATGCAAATATATTGCGCATGCGTCTGAGGTGTCCAACTATTCTGGGAACAGGGCTGATATCTAATATTTTCTTTTGATTCTGATAGCTTACTGTTCGAGACATTTCCATTAGTAAGAACTACTAAGCAATAATAAACTAAGAATGCAACTGGGTAATTATTAAGAACTGTTCTAGGATCATTCATATTTGAAACCAAAATAAGTCTTAAGTCTTTTTTACTGTGTTAGAAAGATATTTTAAGCTAATATATATCAAATTTCCTACAATTCCTATCAATGAAGTCATGTGTTTGCTCTCTGATACCAAATATCTAGGTATGCTAATGAACAATTCCACAGACAAAGCTCTATTCAACAATTATCTAAAAAAAATTAATCTAGCTAAATTTATTAACCTGGTTTAATGAAAACATTATATGTTCACTCTTGAAAATGTGGGAACTCGAAAATTTAACCACAATAGATGAGATCTAACCTATTTCTGCATTTTTTAGGATTGCTTCTTCAGGTGGTCCTTTAAGTTGAGTCAAATATGTAACTATAAAAATTATTATACCAATAACTTAAAATTATTTGAAATTAAATATCGACCATGTCAAAAGTGATTAACCTGTCAATTAATTTAAACATCATAACGACCTACTTAATTAATAACAAAACTTTACCGTTTATGTAATCGTTTTTATATATTAAATCAGGTTAGTAAATTTAGCTAGATTAATTTTTTTAGATAATTATTGAATATAGCTTTATCTGTGGAATTGTTCATTAGCATACTAGATGTTTGGTATCAGAGAGCATACATATGACTTCATTGATAGGGATCGGTCAGTGGTCGCGCGGTTTAAGGCGTTAGTACTTGAATTGAGGTGACTAGACGGAGTTGGTTCGAGCCAAGCTGTCGGTAGACCGTATATAAGCTATATTCGTGGAGAGGATTGGCACCCTCTCTGTGGGTATGGTAGGGTGGAATAATGTTAGCTTGGGTCAATGTGAGAGATTGATGCCGGTTGATATTTGACTACCCCCTAATTAATGAGGTTTTCCAGGTTTTCCTCATTCCTGCACTGAATAGTGGTTAGGGCCTACCAACGTAAGTCGTTCCTGGGCGCAAATGCGGCCTGCTTAATAATAATATGCCGCCCCCTCTCCCACACAAGTCTCCGACTTCTGGGCTAATCCCTGTGATTAGAATGAGGGGTAGAGATATTATTATTATTATTATATTATATTAGCTTAAAATACCTTTCTAATACAGCAAAAAATGTTACAAAAGCTAATAATAAAGAATATATGGGTAGATATTGTGGGTGTAATTCAACGCTGGTTGGGGCTTTAGTCCACATAGTTAGTTTCATACAATATAGTTAATATCTAAAAATATATAAAAAAGACTTAAGTCTTTCCGAGAGTAATCCCTGACCATAAAATTTATGAACTATACATATACATTCTAGGTAGACCGATATATATTACAAAATTAAAACAATAAAAATGGCTGCCAAGCATCTATGTAATTCTAAATTCCTTCAGTTCTATGGAATTTATGGACAATAGTATATTATGTAAATATTAATAAAATGCATATACCTGACAAGTAAAATATGGGTTTTGCGATTTGAATTGGGTTTCCCTAATCATCATCATATAATTATAATAATTATTATTTCTCTTTCTCACACTTTCCACTGACGAAAAGATCAATAATTTCAAAGGATTTTTAGTTCAAGAAAATCTTTTAGTAATTATAATTTTCTTTTCCTGTTATTATTACTAATGTAATTATTATATACTATTATTCTTAGCATTTTTACAGTGAATAGAAGTTACAAAAAGTGTGTTTCAAATACACATATAGGTAAACTGTCAACAGTTTTTACATAATCATACATACTACCATAGATATTTGAACAACAAAGTTTGGAGAAAGATTCGATATTATTTTTTTCTAATATTTGTACGTTAAGTGAACTCTGATGCAAATGCATCGTCATCATCTATTAATACTCCCTATACGTGAACAAATATAGCCTCCCTTTTGCCATCGTCCCCCAATGGCTAACTATATATTACTATTCCAAAAATAGTGTTAGTCGCGATTCTGCAGTACCTACTTGGGGCAGTAAATTAAATATCACCGTTGTCACAAAATTAATGATTCACGCTATTTGAGCAATTTGAATAAATGTTATTATTTACTTTAGATATCTAAAAGGGTAGATATAAATCGAAATTAGGTTCGTGAGAGATATATCAAACAATTCCAGGTGTTTCAGATGTACATTTAATTTTGTGTCAAAAAGACCTTAATTAGAAAAAATAAACGTACCGTATTATGTATCATCACATTGTATAATATACAGGGTCATTCCCGACGACAGTAGGATAAATGCATACAGGCATACCTACCTATACAGACTGATTCACAAATTAATAAAAAATATTGAGGAATAGATGCGTCATGAAAAATGGAGTCAATATACTTAGCAATTTTGTTTTTGTAAAATTCTTATACCTAGCTTCCGAGAAAAAGCTATTGAGGTTAGTAGTATTTTCAACCTTTACATCGCTGGGCTGATGTAGTTTCTAGAGCCATCGCAATGCAGGCGATTCGAAATACTGAAATCCGATTTTAGTATTAACGTTTTTGCGATGGAGTTTATATTAGTTTTTCAAGTGTCAATAATAACTTAGTGTATATGTATAGTTGCGGCAAGAATTCATAGGAGCAAATAAGACATTTTTTTATAGTTTCATCAAAATATTTAAAAACCTGCAACTGGGTATAATAAAACTATATTGTTAGATTTAGGGGTAATAAATCGCCCCCAAGCTTGATATTTACATTAATAAATCATCTCAAAAGTTAAACATTACACATAAACACTTGTATATTTACTTATTTGACTAGTAAATACATCACTGAGTAACAAAAAAATTTTTGAGTGTACTCTTACAAATACAATTTTGCAAAAAAAAAATAAAAAGGGCAGTTCGAAAATGATTTGAAAATACACTTCTGAAAAGCACTGGAAACTGGTCCACTGTAAAACCTGATAGGGCGGCAATCTGCGACCGGGCAAAAAATGGAAAGAAATGCTCAAAGAAAGAAATAACATGTTATAACGACGATTTTAAACTGATTTTTTATTGATTAATAAAATAGTTTGATATACCTGATGTTACAACAACAATTTGGGTCTATTTTCTACAGACAAATGTTTGCGCCTCGTGTCCATTTTGAACTCGTAAGTTATTGGTAGTAACTGTGATACGTTTCCGTAAATCATTAATAGGATATGCATCCTCTTCGGTGCGATACACTTAATTTTCTAAATATCCCTACAAAAAGAAGTTGAAATGATTTAAATTCAGGAGATCGTGGCAGCCATGGTACCGGTCCTCCTTGTCCAAACCCTTGGTATTAATGCTTGGACACGCTGTACATGTGGTACGGATATAATTGATACGCCACAATGCTGCAATACGCCGCGGAGATCCTGGACCTCCATCTCATTCACGATTCGGTTTCAAATTTCCCTCGCGTTGTGCTACACTTCACTCACTATACACCGCGGTAAAAGTAGCTGCATTTGGCAGATGTTTACCGGGAAATCGTTCTGCTAAAGCATTTCTACATCGTCATAAATTAAAACGATATCCATCAACTCCGAGTTGCTACTATACACGTACGCCATTTTTGACACTTGAAAAACTAAAGTAAAGACTGGCATCGCAAAAACTTTAGTGCCTACAAAAAGTAATCGGATTTCAATATTCGGAATGGCCTGTCTAGAGACTACAGTAGTCCAGCAATGTAAAGGTTGAAAATACTACAACTTCAATAATGTTTTACTCGAAAACTATAAGGATTTTACAAACATTTTTTTACGATATCGACTCCATTTTTCATGACGCATCTATTCCCAAATTCTTTTACATAAGTTCTGAATCACCCTGCACATTGCACTAGATTAAGACAGTTCTCATGTTCTCAATATACCTACAGTTCTCAAGACAATATATTTGTTATTATTTATAAATATTTCTGTTTTCAGGCTGCATTTAAGTTTCAATCAAATTTTAAGTTGCAAAAGTTTATAAATAACTAGCCAGTATTCATTACGTTTTTCACTTCTTATTTGTAAGTTATAGCTGGGAAAGTTGCCGTCATAGTTCACTGATCTAATAGTTTAAATAAAATTATATAAAATATAAGTTTTTATGAATATCTTCTATGTAATACGAATATTATGTGTCATTTAATTAATTAATAATTAATGAAGCCCTATTATAATTAGTATGTCAGGGCTTTTTTGGTAAATACGCAACACGATATATTCCTAATCCACAGGACGTAATAATGAAGGTAAAGCATGAACATCTGTTTCGTTACTGAACACTTTTCTATTGAAAGTTTTGCTTACATATACGTTTTGCCTATATTTGTTTAAATTTAGAAAATATTGTCCCTTAAGAAGTACACTTCTTATATCAAGCTTGTGAAGATACAATAAGATGGTAACAACTTTTTTCTGCCTCTGTTTTAATAAGTAAGTATCTTATATAAGATGTAAAAAGTGTAAATAAAGAAGAAGAAAAACAATAGTATCAAATTTTTGTTATACCTTCTGTGAATAAATGACACAAATAAAAAATTATTTCGAACGTTATAACTGCCGGTCAAATACGGTTTACTCTTTTATTTTTTAAAACTGCCAATAAAATAGTGATTTCATACAGCAATTAAAAATATAGGAAAATTTGTCTTTCGCATTTTTCATTTTGCCTATCTGAAAAGATGGCAAAGTATTGTTTTTTTGACACAATTTAAAATAATTAATTTTAAACCCATGTAATGTCTTTTGGCTTTTATTAAACTATTTTTTCTTGATCAAAAGGGTGACACTGAATAAAATTGGTAAATGGAAAAATAAAAAATAACCATCTCTTATTTTACGTTTCAAAAATTAATATATTTTTGTTTGCAAAACTGTTATTGAAATACATTTTCATGTTAAGTTACTACCTACCCTAATAAATCAAGAAAATAGTGACAAATATATACTCCATTTTTTAAAGATTATTCATGCTAAATGATATTGAAAATATGCAGATGAATTATTTTTCTGTTGTTGTTATTATAATGATTTGTTCCTTAGGAGACACCTATGCATTTCAAGGTTTCTAGGCACTTGATTAACTACTTATCAACTTGTACGTGACTTACTAATAGAATTTTTGTTTTTAATGAACTCCATAATACTAATCTGAAATCTATGTACGTGCTGGAATTTTCCTTCTCTTTAAATTTAGACACAACATTTATATTTACACATCTTGATGCAAATTAACTCAATCACTGCCGTATGTTTATGTAAATTCCAGCTAAAAAAAATAAACTATTTTCAGTCAACATATTCTTAATCACCATTCCCTAAAATGTATTATTAAAGGTTAGAGGGTGGATAGGGTTTGAGTCCAGTAAAATGCACTTCCTAATTTTCATTTTACTACCTCAATATTGCATATTTTTAAACAAAAATTATGTAAACATTTAAAACTGCTTCTAGAAAAGCAACTTATTTTGATCTGTTTAAGATCCAAATGAGTAAAAAATGTAAAGTGGGCTTTCGTAGAACTACTTCTTAAAAAAAATGTAGCAAGCCACGTCGAAATTATTATAAGAAAGTTTTGCGCTGTAGTATCTTGAAATCATTGACACTACACGTCCAGATTCTTGGAATTAAAATGATGATTTCATTAAACTTAAAAAACTACATTTCTTGTCTACATTTATGCGCTGTCAATACCAATGGTTCATTGGTCATTATTATTGACAAAATGTCTCAAATATAATTAGAACTGATTGCAGGATAGAACTTAGCAAAATATAAAGTCGTATTGGGAGACTTACAGTGTACTTGCCACCCAGGTTTCTTTATTTTGATGAAAATGAATTTATTATTTGTGTGAAAACGTCATTATTACCGCAATAACTGACATATTTGAACATAACCAAGATGAAAACGTAACATTTCAACAAGACGTGACTCCTATTGCGATACCTATGATTGCAAAACAATTTTGAAACGAAATTGGGTTGGAAGAAGGCCTATTAAATGGTCCACACACGTTCATCAAAATTTTCTCCGATAGATCCATTTGTACGAAGGGATAAAGCTGGCAGATCCCCAATATATAATTATCATAGCAGCACTAGACGAGTTCAATATAGCTAAAGATAATCAGGAGTCCTAAGTCCAAGAGAATGGGATCTCATATACCATGAATATCCGTTTCCATTCGCATCCCAGTTTTTGACCTCATGGGGGATAAAGCCAAGGAGCCCTTAAGGTAAGAAGAAGCGGCATGGTGGTGGAGGTTTCTACTGGAGTGTCGAGAAAAAAGTCTTGATCTCGGATCCAGCGGGCTTGACTGCGTCAATAGGAAAATAATAGAGAATATAGATGCGTTAACCAGAATACAATTGTAGTCCCAAAAGGGAAAAATACGAAGAAGATGGTAAAAAAAAGCATCGGATGTTCTTCGCAACCTGCTTCCACAGCTATTCATTACAGAGGCATACAGTTTATTACAGTCTATGGGTAATACCTAGCGTTTCATAAACTCCTAGGCGAGAGATTCGTTGAAGGGCAGGATCCGCTTCCTCGAACAGCAGAATGCTGAACTGAAGTGAATACCAACCTTGACTGAACGGGTGAAACGGACTAAAGTTGCTGCCGAAATGATATAGACAGCTGCATACTACGATAATATTGTTGCGCTTGATGGCTGTGAGACTTGTACTAAAGTTGTGAGACAAGAGGCAGCCTCTTCAAATGAGAGATTTAGATACTGGAGTGGAAGAAGTGGAAGTTAACTATGGCAATGGAGTGAGTATCAGAGGTCAAATGCTTCGGAACAGGCGGAGTAAACTTGATGTGTATCCAAGGATTTGGAACGTCTGATGACCCGCATTATTGCTGAATGTAGTTTCAGAAATTGTGATATGAAGTACATTGTATATACAAGGGAAAAATACCTTCTGAAAATAAAACAGAAAGACAGCGAATTCCGATGCCATTCTAATCAAACGCGATGGGAAATCCTATTTGGATTTATTGAGGCAGGATAAAAACAAAATGGATACCTCCCCTGCTGCTACCGGGGGAATCAAGACCATTAACTTTTCGAAGAAAATGCGCTATAGAAATAAAAGACCGTGAATTGTACATTTTCGCTGTGTACCATACACCATGAAAAATACGTAACCTAGAACTGCCTAGGCAGACGTGTGAGAAATCCTGAAATTCCACCCACTGACAAGAAGAAGTTCGTGCCGCGCTTATTGAAGAGTGGAATAATATTCCTCCTTTAACGCTCTGTATAATGAAACAGGGACGCCCAAATAAAAAATGGCATAAGAAAAGACGCATTATTTTTGTACAAAGAATATGTGGTTAATGGTATATGGCCTTCTATTTTGGGATACCCTGTATAACGACAAAAAGCGGTCTAACAGAAATCTTTCAAAATACGTATTTTGTTCAATTCAGCTGTAAATGTAAATATTGTTGTAACATAAACTTACATAGTTCTGCATTTAAAATTGTTCACTTTTGTTTATAAGTATGTGAAAATAGTTGTTAAAATGTGGGGTTAGAATAGAAAAATAATGTGTGTCTTACAAATGCATTTTAAAAGTTATTGTATTATTTGAGGAAAATTTAAATAGTAAAAGTGGATAAACAAAACATCAATAATATTATTTTTACTTTTGCTCTACAAGTTTTATTTTTCGGGATTTCTGTACCCAAAAAACACCACAAATTTGACCATTTTACGGCGACTTTAAGATCTTGTACTTCCACAATCATGTAATGAATTAAATGTTAAGCGTATTCATCTGATTTAATTGCCCATAACATTACAAGAACTTTTGTAGTTTAATAACCACACAATTTGTGTACACAAGATTCCATAAGAATAAGCATATTCTTTAAATTAATGAATGTGTCAGTTGAGGAAACGTATCATCTAAGGAAAATCTATACATTTCCACATACACGCTCTAATTTACATGCAGCTGATTTATCTTAACCTTCGGTGACATGTTTAAAGTCCACTATATGCAAATCAAAATATAATTACGCATGTCCTTGTCATTCCTTATTATTAATTAATATGCCAGTGAAGAGTGTTAAGTAAATAAACACTGCTATCGAGCTAAAGTTCTGCGGAAAACAAAATGAATAACAAATAACATTATCTTTGTGTGAAAAATTAAACAAAATAACTCAGATGATTGTAATGCACAAAACCATAGATAAATTTATTTAGTTATTCATAACGGTTATCGGAATTTTAATTTTAAAACCTTGATCGACTTAAATCTATAGTCGATGCGATCTGTCACAAGTAAACAAAAAACTTCGATGATAACCGGATATCTAGAATTTTAGCCACAGTCAAAGTGGTTGCATTTCTGTCTTCGGGCAATATAACTTCGATATACAGGGTGTCCCAGAAATCAACGTTAAGCCGGAAAGGGGCGATAGGCCAAGTCGTGACAGTTATTAGAAAAATATAAAAAAAAATCTTTGTCATGTAGTTTTCAAATTATAAGTATAAAAAAACAAATTGGAAAAACTGACATCCTGTGCTGATCTATCAAGTCCTGTGACTACAAATATTAATGTTTCGTCAACCTTTTTTCTGTAATGTAATCCAAATAGTAGTTTTAGTGGGCAAAAGTGAATCCAATCTGTCGTTCCGACGCTCGAATCAACTTGGTGTTATACATGCTGTAGTACGATGAATTCTATAATATCTAATCCACTTAAAATTTCGTGCACAGTTTCCTATCTTTTTAATTTGACATTATTTTTTTTTTGAAAACATTACATTTTAGACTGCGTAATTAAAATTGATTTTTACATCCTTCATTATGCCCTTGAGAAAAACGTACTCAATTGATAAACATCCTGTATATGATAATTTGGAATTAGATTGACGTAAAGTATCATATTTCACGTTTTTAGTATTTCAAATTTAACTATTACGTCAAATAAAACCTTTTTCCCTTTTGTCGTTAGCATGTTTAAAAATTACCTATCGAAAAATGTCTTCATAAAGAGTCACCAAGAAAATTTTATAATTTTTTTCTTCATTCAATTTCAATATCATGTGTCTTCATTTTATAGATAAGTAGGTGTTGACAGTTTTATTCAATTAAGTACCTTCTATATAAATTATAAAAGTAAATAATTACAAAAATCGAATATGTTCTATGCATGACATAATTATTTAAATGAACCCTATCATTCAAGGTTTATTATTGATTAAAATCAATAAATGAAATAAAAGCGATGCAATTAAATTGAAATGTGTGTGTGTATATGTTTAGATTATTATTCATATTATATCTGAAGATTATAAGCGCGGCATCATGTGCAATTCTGATGTGCCTTATCGTATACATTTGTTATCTCTTCTTTTTCTGTAAATTTTTTTATCTTAACAATCGTTAAAAGTAGATATACTTCTTAGTTCCTTTTTTGTTGTTTACAACTGCTTATTTGATTAAACTCTACGTTATGCGTTTTTTAAAAATTGGGTGTTTGAATGCAAGATCACTAGTTCCTTCCTTGTATAAAGTTAAAAATATTATTTCAAGTAATGAAATTGATGTACTTTTGATATGCGAAACATGGCTGAAAGATTCTGTTAGTGATGATCAATTAAATATTACTGGTTATAAATTATACAGAGCAGATCGTAACGTTAATGGCAGGGGCTTATGTCTCTATATTAGTAGTAAGTTAAGATGGGAAGTAATAGATTATGTACATTTTAATTGGGAACAATGCTGGGTGAAAATTACAATTAACAAAAAAACTATAGCGGTTGGTGTAATATATAAACCACATGAACAAAATACAAATAACTTTCTGGATGAATTTGAGGACAGTTTGGAACCGATTATTGCTTCTGTTGATGAGGTAGTCTGTATGGGAGATTTTAATTTAGATTTATTTAACCTTGATAATAATGCTGTAAAGAAATTTAACTCTATCATAGAAAGTTTAAATTTAAATCAGTTAATAGATGTTCCCACCCGGGTAACAGCTACTTCTTCAACTCTTTTAGATTATGTCATAGTTCGAGAGGGACTGTAGTAGAGAAGGGTGTAATTCATCACAATATAGCCGATCATGCTGTTGTATTTTGTAGGTTACAGGTGAGTAGAGAGAGACAGGTGCCTAAGATGTATACTTATAGGAACTTCAAAAATCTTGATGATGACCATTTTCAGAGAGACCTGTTTGGTATACCATTTTTTAGAATTTATGATATGCAGTCAGTAGATGAGAAAGTATCATATCTTTGTGATTGTTTGCTTGGGTTGTTTGATAGACATGCTCCTGTGGTTACATCAAGGTTGACTAAAACTAAGGCCCCTTGGCTGACTTACCCCATAAAACAAATGATACGTGAAAGAAATAAGGCTCTAAGTAAATTTAAGAGAACGAAATCTGATGCTCACCTTCAGTCATATCGAGAGTTACGCAACTATGTTAATAAAGCTATTATTCGGGAAAAAGGGCATATTTCACTTACGAATTTAATAATAGTACTCCAAAAGAAATGTGGAAAATTTTAAAGTCAAACAAATTTATATCCGATAAACAGTTGGATTTACCTGATAATTTGAATAATGCAAACGAAATTAATCATTTCTTTATCGAATCGATTCCTGATATCAGCCCTAATGAAGAAGTGCTCGAGTTTTATAAGCGTAATAAACTGGTTGCATCTGATTTTATATTTAAAGAAGTCAATGATTTTTTTGTATATCAAACAATTTGTAAAATAAAAACCAATGCAATGGGGTGTGATGGCATAAATATTAGTATGATAAAGTTGTGTTGTCCTCATATAATACAATATATTACTCATATAGTTAATTTTTGCTTAACTGAAAATGTTTATCCGGCTGCGTGGCGAAGAGCGGTTGTAAGAGTTTTACCAAAAAAAAGTAACCCTACAGATTACAAAGATCTGCGCCCTATAAGCTTGTTACCTACATTATCAAAGATTATAGAGAGAGCGATAGAATCTCAGATTAAGGAACATTTACAGAACTTCTCTTTGTTACCCTCCGTTCAATCTGGTTTCCGCAAAGGTTTTAGTTGTGCGACTGCTCTTCTACACATAGTCGATGATATGATTATGGCCACTGATAATGGAAATTGTACATTACTCGTACTCCTTGATTTTAGCAGAGCGTTTGATACCATCAATTACGATTTATTAATTAATATATTGGGATATATAGGTTTTTCGGAAAATTCTGTTGCATTGGTGAATAGCTATTTACGTAACAGGCAACAGAGTGTTTTTTTGAATGGAGGTCATTCCGAGCTTCTCTCACTTTCATCAGGAGTACCGCAGGGATCGATTCTCGGCCCCCTGTTTTCTCTATTTATACGTCTCAATTACTGACACATATATCTAATTGTAATATTCATTTGTACGCTGATGACACCCAGCTCTACTATAGTTTCCCTCCTCAAGCAGTACAGGAGGCTTGTAACATAGTAAATAACGATCTCAATATGTTTGTATCTGCAGCTAAAGACCATTGTTTAGTTATAAACTCGAGTAAATCTAAAGTACTTCTATTTGGATCTAAATTAAATCGTCAAAGAGTTTGAAATAATGTTAATATTATGGTTAATGCTGTGAAACTAGAAATGGTTGCAAATGCGAGAAATCTGGGAGTGATAATGGACACAGATTTGAGATTTGAAAAACATATAAATACAATATTACAAAAAGCATACTCTTCTCTAAAATTGATTTACGGCATCAGACATTTTCTGCCATTTCACGTTAAGAAATCACTGTGCGAGGCTTTGGTTTTATCACTTTTTAATTATGCAGATATTCTCTATGGTCCATGTTTAACCTTATATTATAAATCTAAAATACAAAAGTTCAGAACTGTTGCCTAAGACTAATATTTGGAATTCGGAGACGTTGTCGAATTTCTCACAAGTTAAAAGAAATTGGTTGGCTGAACATGGAGGATAGAAGGACATTACACTCAGCCTGTCTTTATCATAAAATTATTATTTCAAAAAAGCCACCTTATTTGCATCGGAAAATTACATTTAGAACGGACATTCACAATCTAAACATAAGAAATAGAGGGTTACTCACTGTTCCTCAGTTCAAATTAGAACTGTTTCGGAGATCATTTAGATACCAAATTTGTAATGTATATAACGGACTTCCCCAGATAATTAAAGTTAAATCATTTAGTGAATTCAAAAAACATGTTCGAGAATTTCTTTTCAAAAATCTAAACTAGTGTACTGCCATGAGTGTTTGCCATGTATATGTATAAGTTGAATATTATTTCAATGCACCCAGTTGGAATAGAGATTTTTGTGTATGTATATTATGTATTTTTTCTTCGCAATTTTGTCACTTGCATGTGTGTGTATGAGGTTAAGTGGAAGAGCAACTTTTAGAACGTTTGGCGTTGTAAAGGTTGAACTTCGCCTTTTATTTTCAATTTTGTAATTATAAATTACTTTGAATAATTATTGTACTCTATTTGAAAATAATAAAGACATTATTATTATTATTATTATTAAATACTGCAAAATGCATGTTATAAGCACTGGCACGTTTTTATTAAAAAAACGTTAACAGCGTAGGATATTTTTTCAACTTTAAATAGAGTCAGAAACAGCTTGTATTACGTGCGAAATAAAAATACTGCAACGTGAACGGTCACTGGAGTGTAAATAACGAAACGTGGGTAGATATTCATGACATTTTTCAATTACTGTGAAGGAAAAATGTATAAAATTTGAGGCAAGTAGAAATTATTTCCTTATATTATATCCTTATATTTAATGGTAAATAACAAATTACACCGAATTTAAGATCAAAGTAAATTAAAAGTACGTACTATTATAATTTTTATTTTCGAAAGGAAAAATGTCAGTTTTAATCACTGAAAAATTTACATAAACTGTACAAGCTATTTTATTAATTTGTATGTGATTAGTACGCCAATGTCACTAAACTTATAAAGTAATAATAGTATAACGCGTTTTTACAAAAAACATCGCATTTTAGTAACCCCTTCTTGTCTTTCTACTGTTAGCTAAAGTTAATGGGTGTAGGATAGAAAATTATACCTATTTCTCATTAAGAGAAGCCGTAAATACAACATAGTTTAATATGTCAATGGTGCAGCTTTTAAATATATTTCGAGAGATATATTTTTTTAGATTAGTTCAGTTAATGCAGATACCCAAGCAGCACAGACTGGTCGGGTTGACGTCGAGCCGACGTCAGTAGTCTAACCTGAAGTCGGTAACCGACGTCCGCGCCACGGCGTACCGACCAATTTTTATACGACAATGGTCACACAAACTCCGGTCGACTCGACGTCACCCTGTCGACTAATAAAGTCGCTCTTAGGTGTAAATGTTTGTACCTACTTCCACGTCACATTAGATACGACAAATATTACCTAACATAACAGTTTCTATAATTTACGTATAAATTTTTCTATATAAATCAGACAAGTAGGTACTATATTTTTGTTCCGTTTATACTAATTTTGTAGCTAATACTGCAACTCATTTTAATAGATGGTATGCATCTACTCGTATACGATTCAGTATATTAATGAAATATAATTTTAAGGATATAAGTTTCGAGACCTTCAGACACTGAGTTCATAAACGCATGCAATTTTATTATATTGGGCAAAATAGACCATTAAAATTAAAGCGCCATTAAATGAACACTATTTTATCAATATATATTTTTATTTTGTATTTTTAGAAAATCTTTTTTTTATTAGTAATGTCAAGAATAAGAAGATCAAGTTTAAGAACTAACTTCTCATACAACATATAATCTTAAAATCGTAAAATCACTCTTCAAATATTAAAAATTAAAAATGATTGTGTATTGATCCCAACTCTTCCAAAATGGCTTCCTATTATTTTTTTAAAAAGATGTCGTCGTCGGCAATACCGATCTGTTATATACCTATGATTTAAAGTTATTATTGGTGTAAACGAACATAATTACTCCAGGCACCGGGTCATATTAAGTTTATTTATTTACCTTAATTATATACCAGTCCTCACAATTGGTATAATATACTCCCATTTCTATATAACTACTAACTGAAGTAGTCAAAATTACTTCACCAAGTTGTACTAATTGTGTACTTTAAAAAACAAGATATAATAATGGTAAACAAAAGTACACTTCCAGTATACTTTATACAGTAGGTATAAATGTACGACTGTACGTATCTAATTCAACTTAGTCGTATTGGAAAAGTTCATTTATACTTGTTGCATGTCGATCTACAAAAGAGGTACGAGAAACATACAACTCTTACGACTAACCTAACTTTCCATTGTTTTCAGGCGTGTTCGTGCAGTTAAAATTAAGATTGTGTTAGTGCAGTTATAGTTTGTTAATACCCATTTTCGGATGCAGAATTTTGTGGATATATTTTTTGATTATGTTTCTAGATATATGTATACCTGTGCAACATTATTAGCTGTTTTCCCACCCAGTAATTAGTACTGACTGTCAGGTGGTGTACTATAAATAAATAAATAATTTCGTATTATTGACAATAAAATGACTGATGTATTTAAAATATTTGATACAGAGCGATTTTCCGGTAACTGTACCTCGGTAACTGGTCGATGTCAGAAACAGAATTAAAGTGCTCATCCTTAGCATTAGCCGGGATTCTTTAACCTGCCCTGGTTATTCTCAGGCTAGGCTCTGTAGGAACAGACCCACTATCCTTATCTCTGGGCCCGTCCATATATTGCTTTCGGCTCCTATTGTTAATATTACGACTGCTACGGTCAGAACCGTCCTCAGATAGTGGTCTCGACTTACTTGAATTATTCATTATCAGATTTCTTAATACTTGACAGTTTTCATTACTTCACTAACAATATAGGTAACATCAAGCGTCAAAATGTTTCAAATACGTGTGGTTGGTGTATAGGTCAAAATATGGCATAAACACCGACGTCGGCTGTACCTACCTCATCCGACATTACAATTAGTATAAAATAATTTGGAGTAGCGACGTCGGTGTGGATGACATTAACTGACGTATATCATTGGTTAGAGACAGTTAAAAACACCGACGTCGGCCTATCCGGCCTGTTTTATTATTAATTTATTGTTATTTAAAGCATGGAATAGGTCGAAATACCGACGTCGTTGTGACGTCGGAAATAGTAACGTAAGTGGTTCCTACCAAAATTACTTCAAATTCGACCATAGACGTAATGCTATACAAATTTTGTAGTCATAATTTGTATGATTTTGGTATAAAACTGGTCGTTAGTTAAATTAGGTGTGGTTTGTGCTGCTTGGGATATTCATGTTCTGTTCATCTCGGTTAGAACAATTTCCAAGTCTTCCATCAGATACTAATTTACAATGAAAGGGCTTGGAAAATGTCGAGAGATGAAAGTCATGACTAGAATAATTATTACCAAGGAAAGAAAAATATGGATCAGCTTCAGAACAGCGTGTAAAAACTTCTTGGGAAACCACAAACATCCAGTCGACGAAGAATTGGTAGATAAAATGGTTGAGAACCTCTGGAAGGATCAGGATTATTGTCTGGGTGACGTTGGGCATTTTAGTGAAGAACACAGAGAAGGTTACCATCAAAACATAAAGAAGAGGAATGCAAATTTCAGGAACAATGATCAGAATGTAACGACAAAGTTTTATTGGATATTTCCCTATTGCAGAGATAAACCGTAATGGGATAAAACGCTAAAGGAATGCTTTGCATAGATCATTTGAAGAGATAGTTCGTTACAAAAATCGAGACGATTGACAAGTTGGTATGAACAACAAGTGATTTGATTAGAGATAATTCAAGTGGCAACCTTAGATAAATTGAACAACTATAAGGATAATTTTCCTAATATATCGCTTTCCGGACAAGACACCAGCTTGTGAAGTACGAGAGAAAATAATTAACCGTCAGATGATCTCGAGAGATCAATGTTTGTCCGAATCCTTGAGTATATACACCTTAGTTATAAATAGGGTATAGTAATGTAGGAGTTTACTACGAAATAAAATTTTACTGAATAAATAATATCTAGAAAGATATCACTGTGCTGTAGTTATGTTCTATATCTAGACAGAAATTTATAGTTTGCAATTGCAATCAGAGAGACTATATGTTGTACTACTCTTCATCTTCAAGGTTAACCTAACTAACGCACGTATTTTCATTTTGTATGACTTTAAATATATGTCTTAAGTGTTATTTATAAGCTTTAAGACATTTTAATTAGTTGCTAAGCATTGTTACTTATTAAGTGTACCAAAATGGGAGGCAGCAGTTTTTTAAAGGCATCCAGCGATAATTTGCCAAACGTGGATTCATTTATGCTCATGGAATTTATGCGCTCAAGTAGGTAACTGTTTTAATGCTGAAATTCGAGTAGGTTTTTTCATATATTTTCAGGTATTAACAATATTGTGTGAAACTAACTACTCAAGTTAAAGGAGGCCACCTGATGAAGCAATCCTAAAAATGCAGAAATAGGTCAGATCTATTGTGGTTGAATTTCGAGTTCCCACTCCAGAGGTTAGTAAATATATTAAATTGTTTAGATAATTATTGAATAGAGTTTTATCTGTGGATGTTCATTAGCATACCTAGATGTTTGGTATCAGAGGACATACATATAACTTCATTGATATGAATTGTAAGAGATTTGATACATATTAGCTTAAAATACCTTTCTTACACAGTAAAAAAATCGAGTAGGTTTGTTATATTCTGTTATTTTTCACCACGATAAGAATGAAATCTTTTATGAAGTACACATATTCATTAAAGGTTTTAGCGAAAGTATAAGTTAGGTTATAAAATAAAATAATAGTACTAATAATAATATTTACTTTATTAGTTAAGATTATTTATTTTTCTTAGTTTTGTATGGAACCCTACTGCCAATTAAATAAATACTTTTGTTGTAATAGATGAAAATTTGCATTATGACACTAAACAATATTTATAATTAGAGACCGTATATCGTTCGCACATGACGTCATTATCAGGGGCGCACTTACAACGCTAACGTTAACGTTTCTGGAAGTCAAGTAAATACGTACATTTATTATCAAATACAGTTAATATCAACGTCTTACCTTGTACTGGTGATATGTATGTTGTCCAATATAGTCCATATTAAGTTGTGTACTTTACAAAACACTATAGACTATTCACTTTTAGAACTGAAATAAAACTGAATAACCAGCAAGTGTTGTAAATGTTCAGTTGTTACGTTTATCGCTTAAAATCCATTTCAGTTTCGAAAACGTACGTTCAACGTCCACAGAGGTTACTGGGAGGCACATTTAAAATTTGTATAATTTTTCACTGATGGCACATTTAGTGTGGGTTCAGCAAAGTCTACTCCTTTATTTTCTAAATGGTCTACTATACGGCATACAGTTAAAAATCTCGGATTGCAAAACGGTATTAAATATCTTCTCCACACGTTCAGCACTAGATCCTGATACCTGAGAAATAAACTGTCGCAAGTCTAAAACACTATTTACGGCATTATTTATTGGATAGCCGTATTGATGCTGTCACAGGTCCTTCAACATTACATTATTATACTTTCCATTAACACAGTTTTGCAAAAATTGTCTAAACTCTGCATTATTTAGTTCATTTAAAGGAATATTACATCCCACCATCACTTTTATCAAGTCGTTGTTAAATTGTTTTCGACGTTCACGGTTTGTCATACGATTACTCACACGAACTTTGTGTTGTTTCGAGCGCATATGTCCCACAATACGTGTTTTATAATTCCACGATATAACTTACAAATTTTGCCCTTTAATTCTGTCCCGTCAAATTCTAAATCTGGATAATCTTTAATCCATTTCTCCACAGTAGAACGAGTGGGAGGCCGACGGAACATACTCGAAACTCGACAAGAAACTAACATTTGCTAAACGCACTATCGCCCCTACAAAGATTCGACACGCATAACGTTTCACTGCGACCTTGACACATACCGGTAAATAAACAGGGTGAGGTTCGTCAACACTGACCATTGTTTTGAAGATGATATTTGTTTTTAATTAGGAATATTTAAATATTACGATTTTCAACCGACGGACCTGAGTACGGACCTGAGATATGCGAACGACATACTATCTTTATTTATAATTGTTAGTAATACTCTTGGACGTTTCCATCATTTCAAATCAAGACAGGAGACAAAAGTCACACAAAAACGCTGAAATAAATATCAACGTACATTACAATGTGCAACTTGTTGTGTGGATTGCACATTGCAATATGACGTCACAGTATCATCAATGGCGGCCGTGTCAAACGTGTCTTACGGTAACTTTAATAACAGCTTTTTTAAAACAACACATTATCACTATTAATGAATCACATAAACGCGTAGAAGTTAATTTCAAAAACAGGAAAATTCATGACTGTTCCCTATTGGGGAGAAAAGTTTAATAACACTAAAATGTTCCCACATATTCAGCGGTATATGTAACCACAAAAAAACTGAAAAACCAAATATTATTTAAGTGGCATGCAACAAGTACACGCTTGAATTGAAAATAAAATAGCATTTTGAAACCAACGCATGTTTTCTATAAATTTAAAAAAAATAGTTTATCGCTCTCAGCTACGTTTATATTTTGGGTATAAAAAAACTCATCATTTTTATTCTGTACACTTTGCTGTTATCCTAAAAATTCTCTTATACCAAGTTTCATTGAAATACACTTGCCACAACATAAAGGTTTCCAGTCTCAATGAGTATTGATGCGTTCCAAAATTCCTATTAGTCCAATGCTTTAAAAGCAGTATACGTGTTAGGTTGGAAGCCTTAATATTGCGGCCTCTGTACATTAGAAAATAACGTAATCGTAAATAGAAACAACCTGAAAAATTTAAAATTACTACTTATCCTAAACGATTTAGTTTCACCTAAGAAAGCTACTCTTGAAATACAGCAGTTCAGTTTCTGAACACA
Organism: Monochamus saltuarius; assembly: GCA_025584915.1. Lineage (NCBI taxonomy): Eukaryota > Metazoa > Arthropoda > Insecta > Coleoptera > Cerambycidae > Monochamus > Monochamus saltuarius. Next base: position 27,310,965 of record CM046723.1, on the reverse strand, counting down.
CTATATAATCCAAGTACCTTCAACCAAATGTTAATAGAACGAATTGCATGTCTTTCATATACATCCTAACACGAATTGGCTAGGTTGGCGGATCAAAGTCGGGTCATGGAGGCATTTAATTTTGCATTTAAAATATTAATTATGGAGGTGAACTATAAATTAGTTTTAATGAAATAAATAATATACCATTTGGAAATTGACAACCTGACAAGTAAAAATGTATAGAGTTGTTACTCCTTAGGAGGTTCTCAACATTTTGATTTTTATATTAGTCTCTTTTATGGCGGTAAATGGTTTGGGCTTAGGCTTGAGTACCGCCACTGAGTCAAAGACAGGCTGAGACAAATTTTATATTGTCGGAGAGAATAATATTATGAGAATTTTTAAAAAACCCCTTTTTTACACATTGCAATTATCTGTTGGAAATTGTGCATGTCCGTGCATGGGCAGTATTTACTGTTTGAGATTTATTCTAAAATTTAGTCAACTGGCTTGCCAAAAATGTGATACAAAAAGAGTCAGAACAGACACCGTTAGTCGCAAAGTCACTGACAAGAGATTATATCATTTAATAAAAGAAAATAATTAATGAACAAGGCCCTACACACTATTGATATTGATAGCAAGGCTAAGGCTTCTTACAGACTATGCGTTAATTCGCGATTCGTTATGCGCGGATTGTGAGGAATTCGTCAATAGTGTGTAGAGCCTTGTTCGATGAAAATTAATTCATAAAAACGCACTATGCACAAATTCCATACAAATCACGCATCGCGCATTACGAATCGCTAATTAACGCATAGTCTGTAGCAAGCATAATACAGTATTTATTTTTGTAACATACTAAGATTATCAGAAAAAAACTTTCAATTACAAAAATTAAATTATTTACAGATTACTGCCCCCATTGCAATCCTATTTGTTGGTAAAAAGTAGGAATTTATTATTATTCTAAAAAACTATTATTGAATTTTAGGGGTAAAATGTAGAAATAGAGAAAGAGTGAGAGACAGCGGAGGAACTTTGGGGGTCTATTTTATGCAAAACCACCCACCCCATCGTCAAAATAAAAATTGTCGTCAGATGCACCCATTTTTCTAGCATCTCATAACACTAGATAACTGGGTGCAACTTTTCGAATTCTATATTATTCGGTTCTTTGTTTGTCGCCCGGGATCATTATACATGAACGCACTCAAAAGATTATTGAAAAATATCTGTTTTTTATTAGGATTGGACGAAACGCGACTTATTCATAAAATAAAAAATCATTGACTTAAATAAAAAAACAAAATTTTTTCCTTGGCGCACAAGAGGCACAAATGTTTAATGTGAATGTTTTATTTTTGTGTTTTTCATATTAGTGAATTATTATTATTACCATTACAGGGTTCTCAGCAATTTTTCAAAACCAAATTTCTAACATTTCCAGGTTTTCCTGACATACTTTTTAAATTTCCCTGAAAAAAAGAATACAAAATATCATATTTTTTAAAAATTAAACCAACGTAAAAACAAGTAAAATTATAAGGCATAAATGAGCCGACGACAAATAAGTGACATAAATATTAAATTTTATTACAAATATTTATTTCAGTCATTGAACACATTGTACTATATTAAATATTAACAAATGTAAATATTTAATAGAAATAGATATGTATAAGTAAACAGACACAAACAAAACCAATAAAATAATTTCACTACGGAGCAAAAATAAATTAAAAATATCGATATTATGATGAAAGTGAATCACAAAAAATATGAAATGTTTTCATGTTTCAGAAATAATCGATAAAACCATAGTCTCTTTCCAGTTATAACTATTTTCTGAGGCTGGTTGAGCTATATTATACACATGCTGTGCTATATATTTAAGGAATTATTTTTGTTTAATGGCGTACTTCGTATTTTTGTAAATCTCGTCTAAATAAAAGGAAGTGAGAATAAAGCTGTTTTTTTGCGACGAAATGTATTCAAATCGGTTCAAAACACTATATTTTTGCATTGAAACAGTGACGTCATACAGGTCGCTTTTTAAACCGTGTTTAAAACGTCCACTGAGCCCGGTTTGAACTCTTTAGATGATTTGCTATTGGTCTATGCAGCAGTTGCCTATATAGATTTCAAAATCGGTGTGATTTATGTTTTCGGATTTTATGTTTAAAATGGTTGATATTTTTATACTTCTTATTTATTTAAGAAGGAATTGGTTGTGGATTATTGTATGTACCTCTGCAAATTTTAACGTATTCTTAGACATCTTAAATTACATTACAAATTACTTTTCTCTCCAAATTTCATTAAACCTGTCACTCATACGAACACGTAGGTAATTATTTGTTTTTGGTTTGCAGTTGCTAAAATCAATTACATGCTTTTATTGCAGATTTCACACATTTTCAAACAAAATATAAGTACAAAACATGAACAGGAAATATATTGTTAATAATTTCTACCTCTAATAATCGTTCTATTTTATAGTGTAGCTTTGTTATAAATAAATTGTATAAACAATAATCAAAAAGTGTGAATGCGATGTTAAAGAGAAACAAATATTTGATGACGTTACGTTTTGAAACTATACATTTTCTTGGTGCATTACATAAGTAACATCACCATTGAATACGTTTTGAAACAGTTGATGAATACGGTTCGTCACAAAAAAAACAGCTATACACTCATTCTGCGGGTACGACAACTGGGTGTGTTCATTAAATAAAGAATTTAGACACGGCCTGAGTAGCGTTCAGAAATTTTCCCTGACGACAATAAAAATTCCCTGATTTTTGACAATTATTAGCACTTTTCCTGACGTTTCCTGACAAAGTTTAAATTCCTGACATTTCCAGGTTTTTCAGGTTTTCCTGACGCTGAGAACCCTGCATTAATAATAGCGTTCTCTGCTTTTCAACCATAATTCTCTGAAGAAATTACAGAAAGTGGTGGCTGTCACAATCTGATGATGATCCAGAAATCAAAAAACACGTCCCTGGGTATAATAATTTCTTTGTGCAACTGCTTCTTCAGCCTCAGTTGTTTTCAGTACCTTTGAACTGAATTTTAATTTTCCAGTTAAATATTTTTCATTGCACTATCTATTAGATACAAAACGTTTGTTTCTTGTTTTTTTTTACATTTTAAAATGGTTCACTGGCTTTGATTTAAATTGTGATTTTTTTTAAACTTTAAGATTTAAATCATGAATTTAAAACACTCTAACTCTATTTTTACATCAAACTAAAATAATATACTATAGGTACTATAATATTGTTATATTATAACTAATAAATATATTAGTATTTTAATCTTGAAACATGTTAAGATATTGTCTGAAGCTATTTATTTGTGGCATAATTTTAGTTTTTCTTTAGTTTTGTTGGGTTTTTGCCACACTTCTGAAAAAATAAAAAAGATTAATTAAATAAGCCCTTGCGCCAAACGGAACAGTCATGGGTTATTTTCGAAACTAAGTTTGCCTAAGCAAAAAATCTCACACTGAAAAAAGCAGATAAGTAAAAAAATAACAAAAATCACATCACTACCGCTCACTTCCGAATTATTGACGTTTCGAAAAACTCTTTGTTTTCGTTCTCAAAATAGTAGTAAAAATTTTTAAACGTATGTCAAGTTTGACAGTTTAAAATTTGTTTATCTGCTTCCATAGAGATGTTAAATGATTTTTATTTTATTGTTACTTACTTCTTCTTGATACAACTGTAGCCAACAATGATCGATGTTAACTGAACAGTTAGACACACACTTATCTCCGTTCAACAAAATAATCGCGGTCTCTTTTAATTTTCTTTTTGTTGCGTTATCTTCCGCGATAGTGATGTGATTTTTGTTATTTTTTTTACTTATCTGCTTTTTTCAGTGTGAGATTTTTTGGTTAGGCAAACTTAGTTTCGAAAATAACCCTTGACTGTTCCGTTTGGCGCAAGGGCTTATTTAATTAATCTTTATTATTTTTTCAGAAGTGTGGCAAAAACCCAACAAAACTAAAGAAAAACTTGAAACATGTATATTGGGAATAAAAATAACATTTTCTTTCAAAAAAAAAACACATACCTATAATAAAAAAAACCAATGGACAGTCTGAAATTGAATCCGTCCTTGAGCGCATAACTGCACGTTTCGTTTTATTTCGTCCGCTTAAAATTTAAACTTTTCGCGAAGGGTTGCCACACATTAGACCCGAAAATATACAGACAACTCTATATATTCTTAAAACGCAGACTATGAACTTTCTATTGGTATATATTTTGTTGCACTAAACTAATTTATAATTCACCACCATAATTAATATTTTTAATGCAAAATTAATGCTTCCGACTTTGATTAGCCAATCCAGCCAATTTGTGTTAGGATGTACATGAAACACAATTCGCAATGCTTTCTATTAAAATTTGGGTGGAGGTACTTTACAGTGGGATCTAGGACTAATAGAAAAACATTTCTAATATGAGTTGTAAACTTTTGTTTAAAAGATTGTTTTGAAAATACTGCCAACTGGTAGTGGCCTTCTACACATAATTGAATATTATATCCTACATCATACATATCTACATAATGTATATTGAATAGGTATTCATCTCTGTATTATTTTACTCACCCCGGTTAAATTATCGAGTTCACCTAACCATTCATTCAGTAATTGCTCCGGATCTTCTGGGTCGGAGTCGGCGTCACCCACGTCGGCGTTTTCACAAAATTTAATCATCTGTAACAAAAAGGGTCAGCTTGTTCAAACGCGCTTAGAACGACATTTCAAGGAAAATTAACACCAAATTAAGAAACTGTTAGCATCAGAGGGTATATGGTTGAAACGGCAAGAGGACAATGTATGCATACAGGGCATTTCTGAAATAAATGCGTCTCTTCAGAGGACATGAAAATAAACAATTTTGATTTGGCCAACCTGTGGTCTAATGTATCGTGTATTTCAGAATATTACACAAGGATTATTATGCAAGACTTATACTAAGCCGCTCTCATATTTGCCTGGGTATAATGCACCGATAGCAATAATATTATGATTGTTACTTAGTATTTAATTTTGATCAACAATTATTAATAAAATGTATAAGCAACTCAAGTTAATAAAGAAACTAGATACCTTTGAAAATACCTAGACAGATTTACCGAAAAGAAATATATGTTCTTTACTCGGTTCTTTATTTTGCTTAAACTAATGTAACAATCTTCAGCTGTATATTAATACAGTAATTTCCGGATGGATTTTGAATGGAAATATTGTAGCATTTCTAGCGTTACTGCTACCTTATTGGGAAATTTTAAATTCAGCATAAAATAAATTACACATTTACAACATTACATGCCGCAATGTTAGTTTTTTACATGTATTTCTCAAAACTATTGTTTCCTAAAAGTATAACAATTAATAAGTAAGTAGAACCTGCCTATACAGTATGCGCCAAAAGTATGGAATAAATTCAATAAACACACATTTGAGGCATATTATATTAATTTCTCCAAGTTTGATCCGCCTGTTAAAATCGAAACATTAGTGGTAGGTATTAAAAACTTCATGTAAAGCCAGATTGCGCACAGATGTGGTATTTTAAGAAAACTAAAAGCTTTTCTTTAGATTTATCGTGAATCGGGAACATCAGATTTAATTCTATTATAAATTTGCCCAATGGGACTTGCGATTCAACTTTTCACATAAGTGGAGTACACCGGATAAATTGGCTGACCTGACCTGCAGTGTGTCAAGTCACCAATAAAACTATTCGTGTATGTGATAGTGATGTTAACCTTTTAAAATTTGTTTCCCTACAACGAACTATGAAATTTCCCTACTCTGCAATAAATTTCCCTACGCTGCCTGCCCATGTTAGTAATTTCTTTTATCTATAGTTAGACATGTTAGAAATCTGTATAAAAATAAAGCGCTGTTGGCAACATATTATTGTTTACTAACGAATATGAGAAATGATCCATAAAATCTTATTTTCTTTTAAATGGTAAAACAGTATTTGCAAAGGTTTATTATTTTGTTAGAGTGTTTTTTCCCTACAAAATAAGAATATTTTCCCTACCAACCGATTTATTGACAAATTTTCCCTACAAGTAGGGAATTTCCCTACGTGTTAACAACACTGGTATGTGACGAGTTGAGCTAAGAGCTTCATCAAGCAGATTTAAAACTTCAGGAAAATAATAGCTTTACGCAGTGTAGAAGTGTAGAACAAGCTACATCTATCAGCCATTCGCTACTCCATGCCGGACTGAAATGTCACAGGCACGAAGCGATCACATGCAGTAGACACCATTGAAAGCTGTCGGCCTTTATCGCGTTCGGCGAGAAACGATATTTTGTGAACACGGAATTCCAGGAAACAACTACTCTGCGGGCTAATGCATCGACCAGCATTGAATTGCACCTGGAAAACCTATAGCAAACAGGGTCACTCGTCAGTAGTCCACCAGACACATACCGGTTTCAAGCTTTTTAGCTATCATCAGTATGCCATAGGTGAGGTATCTGTCTAATCTGACAGAAAGGACCCTGAATACGCGGTGTAGAACAAGCTATAAGGTTTTAGAGGTGCAATTCAATGCTGGTCGGGGCACTAGCCCGCAGAGTAGTTGTTTCCTGGAATTCCGTGTTTGCAATAATAGCTTTGTTCATGGTATACCAGAATCAGTAGGCAATCGTTAGACACATTGAAGTATTATTAAAACTCCCTCTGCCAATGCACCCAGTGGCTTAGAATTACAGAAACCTAATGATGACTTTAGGTATCTCCATCAGTGGTGAACGTAGCTATACTCAGTGTACAGGGTGATCACGCGAAAACCTTAGATTCGACTGTAATTTTGTTATTTTAGAAGACATGTTGTTCTATGCAAAACCTTTTTCAACATTATTTAAACAATTATGAATCACTTTTGGGTGTTGGTTGTTGTAGTTTTGTATGCAAAATTGTATAATTTTGCGTCACATGTCATAGAGATATTTTAGAAATTGTGAATTACATCAGGAGAACAAACCTTATTGGATTTTTGATATTTTGAAAGGAATTCAGATTTAAAGATAAATCAATTTATTTTGAAGTAATTTTTATACCAGAAGCAAAGTAGATGGGCAATTACAATAACGTGGGATACTTATTTAAAATATAACCATACACAAATAGCTAAAATATACAACTACCTACATATTTTTTTACGCCATAAAATGTTCCAGTTTTAGTGAAACCTCATGAAATATTTAAGTAGTACGCCTATATTCTTAAAACATAGTATTAGATTTAACTTTCTTTAGGGTCCCCCAACTCCGCAAGTAAAATAGTTAAAGTTTTAAAAAGATGAGTTTCAGAGAAGAAATAACACCTGCTACCCTATTTTCATTGCAATGAACTTAACTCTCTTCCCCTTAATAATTGTCGACTTTACCAAGTCTTTCCAGGCGAACACAACAAAACAAAATAACAGAGAAAGTTACAAAGCTAAAAGTAGTACAATAATTTTTATATAACATAAACGAGTGCTCTACATTCTTTTACAGCATGCAGTCAACCACAAATATGTGACACCTCATATTATGTAAGGACGTAGTTTTATTACCTTGAATGATCAATTCCTTTAATTAGAAAAGGGATGGCCACCGGGACCACCAGTTTCTAGTGTCAGTGATTCCTTTTAAAACACTTTTTGTGTTAAACGAACACTTAGGTATATTACAAAAAACATCTTGTTGCAGTAAATAATTTTATGATTTGCCTCACTGGTCACCCAAAGTTAAATATTGTGCTATAACACAACTCCCTTCTCAACGAGCTTCTCAATTAAAAAAAAATGGGACTGAGCAAGAAAATTTTTAGTGACTCTTAATCAAAGTAAAATATGTATATTTATTGATCTTTTAGTATAACTGGAAAATTTAATCCTTACACTGTAAATCTATTATTTTAGCATTGTACAATAAAACTGGATAAACAATTCCTTAAATATACAGGGTGTCCCAGAAATCAATGTTACGCCGGAAACGGGCGATAGGCCAAGTCGTGACAGTTATAAGAAAAATATAAAAAAAATCTTTACTTACTGTACTTTTCAAATTATAAGTATCAAAAAATAAATTGGAAAAACTGATATCCTGTGATGATCTATCAAGTCCTGTGACTACAAATATTAATGTTTCGTCAATCTTTTTTCTGTAATGTAATCATGAATAACCCTTCTGAAAATTACAATTTAAAATTAAAACATAACTGCCTCAGTTTCAAATAAAATGTTGGATTTTTGCCCAACATTAAATGCAAAATAATTACATCACCCGACTTTAACCGACTGTACTGTAAAAAAAAATGTACTACACTATTTTGGCAAGTAATTTTAAAAGATGGCGCATTTACAGTCCGGATTCTAAAATGGTATGATACTTGCTAGATTACTTCTATGTTTAGGAAAAAAACATTTTTTTAGTGGAACCGGATTTGAGGCCAATTTTGTTTGACGATACATTAATATTTAGTCACAGGACTTGATAGATCATCACAGGATGTTAGTTTTTCCAATTTATTTTTTGATATTATAATTTGAAAAGTACATGACAAAGATTTTTCTTTATATTTTTCTAATAACTGTCACGAATTGGCATATCGCCCGTTTCCGGTTTAACGTTGATTTCTGGGACACCCTGTATACAGGGTGTTTCAGTTCGAGTGAATCAAATTTTAACCACAGATAGAACTCGATAAGTAATTAAGAATTGCCTTATAAACCAAGCTTCTGTCTCACCGTTTTCGCTCTACAGGGTCGTACTGGTCGGTTTTACATTATATTATTTATGATATCTCTGATATGGTTGTAACAATTTGATTCAAATCTGGTATGATGTTAATACTTACGAATGTCTATAATTCACTGCAAAATTTACAAATTTTTTGTAGGCCAGTGGCGTAGAAACGGGTAGGGTAGCGGGATTTTTTTGCCCCAACTTCTACGCCAATGACCTAATGCTTATTTGGGGTAAATTTTTAGATTCCTTGGACAATGACATAATACTTGTTTGAAATCGGTAATTTAATAACTGCTAAACTGAACTAAACTTGATTCCTTATTAGAAGAACGGCCTCCCACATTATTGAGATTTTCAGTAGAACGAGATACTTTACCGATTTCAAACAAGTATTAGGTCATTGGCGTAGAAATTGGGGCAAAAATCCCGCTACCCTACCCGCTTCTACGCCACTGACCTACAAAAATTTGTAAATTTTGCAGTAAATTATAGACATTCGTAAGTATTAACATCATACCAGATTTGAATCAAATTGTTACAACCATACCAGAGATATCATAAATAATATGATGTAAAAAACCGACCAATACCGGCCCTGTAGAGCGGAAACGGTGCGACATAGAACCTTGGTTTATAAGGCAATGCTTAATTACTTATCGAGTTCTATCTGTGGTTAAAATTTGATTCACTCGAACTGAAACACCCTGTATCATATTGTACTATTATAAGTGGGAACGTAGTAACCTACATGACGGTCATATTTTATAATCATAGTTGTAGCTGGAGTAATAAATTGAATGGAACTTTGACAGAACAGGCGTAGGATAACTTCCTTTTAATAATCAATCATATTTTATTTGACCGACATAAAAACTCGACCAAAAGTCCGTCCTAACTACTAATAACAGTATATAATACAATTTGAGTATACACATGAGAATCTTTTAGGTAAATACGAAATGACAATTTTAACGTTAGAATAAATGGCTAAATATAAGAGATTTTTAAAATACTTTCTTTACTATTACCTACATTGGAACAAATAAAGTTTAATAGAATATTTATTTAAAACAATTAATGTATATGAAATTTGTTTTCACTAATTATCAGAATTTTTACAAAAATAAATCCAACAACTTAATACAAATTAAACTGCTGAAGTATCAGATAAAACTTTACGACCAATAAAATGAATTGTCTTCATATGGCTGTTTACGAATTTATTCAAAGTTGCAAAGCTAGTTATTATTTTGAGGACACTATCATGTCATTTAGGCCACCTATACATGGCTTTTAAACACGTTTCCTGCTTTCAAGAAAATTTTTATTTTTTCTTTAAGTTCTATAAATTAGGAAGCAAAAATAAAAATATTTTCTTCCTATGAACCACGAATTATTTTCTGGTGAGTAATTGAAAAACTATATTGTGTATATAAAAGTGTTTTCTCAAAAAGAATTAAATGCAATTGACTGAAAAGTTTTAATATAAATAAAACAAACCTGTCAAGAACCCCATGTACAGACCTTAGTGAAATTACCACAAACAAGCAAGCTCTCTACTGTGGTTGTGGCCTTTATTTATCATTGTCAGAATAATTGTAATTTATCATCGGTGTAGCGGGTTTATTGTTTAACTCTGGCTAAATGGTAATAATAAATGTATTTCCATGCATTTAAATTAAACTATAATTAAAAGAAAAGTGATCGTATCCGGAGACCATATGGTGCGTACAGACCGACTAGCCTGTACCTTTAGGTTTAAAATATACAACTCCGGGTAATTTTTCAGGTCTACCCACTTCTTCACCAGCCTACTCTGATGTATTTTACGTGGTGCCCGCGTGGGAAGGCAATATGAATGGACTTTTGATACTGATTTACCTCTGCTTTTGTCAGTATCTTAGTAATTATTTAGGAATTTGCCTAATATTTATTTATTGGTACTAGTTAAAGATTTTGAGATTATTACACTGATTTAAAACGGTTAATTTAAATTTTTAAAGTTATAAAGCATTATAAGTAGGACTAAATATAAAACATTAATCGTAATATACTGGGAAAAAAAAAACTTGAATGATGTAAATTTAATCGGAAAAAACTTGAGAAATATGTGATTATTAACAGTTCTATGAAATATTGTAAAAAAATGTATTTTAACTGAACAATTAATATAATTTCCAAATTATGCAGATTATAGTTAAGTTTATGTCTAAATAGGTACTTGATAAAATATGAAATGATTGAAATCAGAAAAATATAATTTTAACATAATATTTTTCGTTAAGAAATTTTTTCTCTTCAATACCAACTCTTTTCATGAGGAGCATTGTATTTTTAATATAAGGTTGAATAAGCTACTGCAAATTTTAAGGGAGAGTAGCTGTTAATATTTGCTGAATATCGATAGAACCTCCATTAACATAGTATTGTGTTTTTTGTGTTAAAATGTGAAATAATATTTCAAAATATATCACTGCACTATATCTTCTACATCTACACAGAAATCTATAATTTGCAATTAAATTTTCGACGTGGAAGTGTTACCATCATCCAAAGACAATTGTGACATATTTTTTTACTTTTTCAAAATAATTGGAAAGGGTTGAAATAAACTACCCATTTCAGTTTTTTTAACTATACTTTAAAAAAACTTCCTTAACGTAGGAAAAAATAAATTAGGTTAAGCCGAGCAGTACAAACCATTTGCTATCTGTCAAAGCAACAATGGAAACATCCGGAAATTGACAGAGGCCAACTAGAGTTTTCCTAATAATGGGTGTAGTGAAACTGCCTCTTCCCGACGTGCAATACTTTATATTTTATTTTTTAACGTCGAAACAGTTAATTTTATAAAAAAAAAGAGGGAAAAAAGTTTCTAAATGAATAATGAATTAATCAAATTCTTCCTGCAATTTACAAATGAATTAATATTTTGAGTCAAATGTTGGCCCTTAGCAACACTATTAGATTGTGGCAGAAAAATTAATAAAGTTTTAGTTACCTTATCAGTATATTCGTCCTTTTTATTAACAAATTGAGCACAATATATAGGTAGAAAAATGTACTAGTGAAGAACTAAACAGTCAAAAATAATATAGTCACATATAAACCGTAAACAATGTAACTTGTAAAGGTTTATAATGCGGAAATAAATATAACAACTGAATGAAAATTATCTCTAAAAAGTTGTGGTTACATTTTTAATTGCGGTTAGGTCACTCAACTTGGTCACATTTTGATAAAGGAAACCACAAACTGATATCGAAAGGTGTTGATAATTAAAATGTATCAAAGTCAATTTTTTGCAGATATAAAAGAAAATTGTTTGAAGGCACATGATAATTGCTATGGAAATATAAAAAAAAATATAAATGAAAATAATTGAAAATTCCTGAAGACTGGTGGTCATGTGATAAATAAATGTGTTCCACGGTGACAACTTCATTCACTTAGAATATCAAAGGTAATCTAAGAAACATGACTGGTTTGGTATTAATTTCCATAATTAAATGGACTGTATTTTTTGGGTAAAAATTATCCAACTTTTGCTGCTGGCTGCCATCTTGATGAACAGAACAAGGGAAGAGGAAAAATCTGTTTGTAATCAAGTATTCGGCTGATCGGTATTTGTTGACTCTCGCTAATTATCTGAAATAGATGTCATTACTTATCATTTAATCACTTGCACTGAACGAATTGTACTGAAGAATTAACGGAATTTCAAATAAAGTAATCCGTGAATCTTAACTGATTTTATAAAAAAACGACTAGTTTTATGACACAACAACATTCGGTAACTACTTAGAAAATAAGGTTTTAGAGCAACACAAATTTTTGAAACTGCCTTCTAACAATGCTCTATGCTCGACTGCATCGACTCATCAATGATGACTCTTTTTAAAGCTTAGATATCAAATATCAATTCTTGGTATCCACTAATTTGAGGTTGTGGTTAATAGTACTATTAAATTTGAATAGAGCTATTATAGCGTACTTTGTCGAAGACGGGTTGTGATTGCAATTTGCAATATAGTTACTTGAAAGTCAGTCTGCATCAGTAGAATATATTTTACCTTAGTTAGCATATTAATAAAAAATTAATATTCGTTATTTTTTATATATATTCTTTTAAAATGAACTTTTAATGTAATGTAGTTAGAACTTATCTATTTCCTATGAAGTGAGTGTTCTAAATTAATTATTTGTACAGTACGTGTGGATGGAAAGATTGTGACAACTTTTAGCGTGACGGTTTCCGGTATTTTCCACTAACGGATTTATTTGATAAATATATGTTTTGAGTCATTTTACAGACTTGCTAGCTAAATAGTTCTATTTTAAGTTCCATGAAAGAATTGTAAGTGTTTTAAGTATGAGGCCAAAACTAGGGTTGAAATATCTATAAATGATACTGCAGGAAACAACTACTCCGCGGGCTAATGCCCCGACCGGCATTGAATTATTATACCTGCAGTATCTGTGTGAAACAGCCAAGAACCCTTGTCGACCACCCACCAGACATAGACCGGTTTCGGGCTTGTTAGCCCTCATCAGTATGCCATAGGTGAGATGACTGACAATTGAACTGGCTGTTCCTTCATATGTAGTTTCACATATAAATCGAGTGTAGGTGAGATGTAACTGGTCTGCTACTTCTTGCTCGGCCTAAGTGGCTCGACTTGCAGAAAGCGACCTACAATATCGTAGGTACTTAACCGCAGACCTCTAGCCCTGGGCGATGCGCAATTATGTCTATAAATGATACTGCAGGAAACAACTACTCCGCGGGCTAATGCCCCGACCGGCATTGAATTATACCTGCAGTATCTGTGTGAAACAGCCAAAAACCCTTGTCGACCACCCACCAGACATAGACCGGTTTCGGGCTTGTTAGCCCTCATCAGTATGCCATAGGTGAGATGACCGACAATTGAACTGGCTGTTCCTTCATATGTAGTTTCACATATAAATCGAGTGCAGAAATTCGCCAGTCGGTAGAGTACGAATTTCTATAAAAAGTGTGTCTGTTCTGTGGTTGAATGAGATTGTAAACTACTCCAAAAAAATAGCACACACTCTTCTGTTGAGGGATAAATATCTGACTTCCAGGAGGTCATTCCACTCTTTACAATAATTATCAGATAAACTTCCGATCCTTCTCCATAACTAACAAATTGTAATAAAAAGTTGACACCTATTATCTCTACAGTTCAGCAATTAAATCTTTTTTACAGTAAGAAAGACCATTTCAAGTATTCTTGTCGACCTTTCTAGATAAAAAGCTTCATAATTTTGTTGAAACATCTCTCAAAAAGAATTAAGAAACAATTTTTTTCGAATTCTATACATTTCTATGAAAGCACTACTACTACGGTATTTTTTTTTATTTAAATCGATTAATTTTCACTCGAAGAAATGACTCATTCACTTTCGAAGACGTTGCATTTACTTAAGTTAGTACTACTTACTAATAAAAAAAATAAGACTGTAGGTATAGTGTGCGTAAACATAGTGACAAAAAATTGTTTTGAGATACAAATTTTCATTATATAAATAATTGTGTATGCTTCCAGTTCCACTCCAGTGAAAGCACCAGGGTAAAATAACTTCAAATTATACGCCGCATGCGGACCAGAATGGGAGGAAGCTTCGGGTCAGGAGGGATCGTCTGGAAAGAGATCTGAGGCCAGCAACGGGATCTCTGATATTAAAATAGAATTTGCATCATAAAAATGTGCCGGCGCTGCCAACATGGGTATTAATTAACGGCCGAAGGAAAAAACGTCGTTATACACAGGATGCGAAAAAACAAATACGCTAACGTCACAATTGATATCAAATACACTCAGATGGCACAAATGTAGAAAATATTGTTATTATTCTGATTAAAGTCACTCAATTTCATAGTCGAAAACATGTACACATACGGTGTTCAGTTTGATACTTGACAATTTTGTATTTTCAGTGGATTAATCTAGTTTTAATTTTTTTTTCATATGTAGTTTTGAAGAGCTTCAAATTTATATGTCTCAGTTTTTCTATTTACTAATTTTTTGATCTACTACACTGTAAAAAAATTAACACAATTTAACAGAAAATAACATAATCCTGTGTTCATCTAGATAGACATGAGATTGTATATGTAGTAGTGTTTTAAATAAAATGTTATTTGTATTATTAAAGGTGTACTGTAAGGGTTTACTCATTAAAGTTTTAATTTTATTGTATAATATGTAGTGTGTACATGATACAGATAATAAATTGATAATAAAATAAGAAACACTGCTGCACTTTATACACTGTAAAAAATATTGCTGTGAGACTTTCCAATATGTAATTTAGGATGTGTAAAATTTTTGTGCTAATTGTTTTAAATATTTATATATTTTTAGGTATTAATAATATTGTGTGAAACTAACTACTATGCCTTTTCCTATACATTTTACTCAAAATGTGCTAATATTAATATACTATATAATAAAATATACTGAATTTGTGAAATATTTGCAAGTAATATGTTAAAAGTACACCATTTTGCATAAACTTAACACACCGCTGTGTTCTATATCCCTACTCCACTATATTAGCTGTTCCAACACACGTCACCACGCCAGGTGTAGCGTTGTTGTGTTCGGTTATCTCTCGTTGACTGTGTTCACTGTTCAAATAGAAAACATTTAAATTTAAATTGAGGTTTCATCAAATAAAATGGTAAGTACTTACCTAACTACAACAAATATCGCTGATAATTGTGATAAAACTAAATAGAACTATAATTCTAACTAAAAATGTTAGTTTACTCGGACGTTTTAAATTACTCTGTATTCCGATTTTTAGAGGAAGCAAATGATATGTTCAGATCACTACCAGTTAATTCTCGTAAACTTCTATTATGTAGTGTCTAAATACATCTTTGTTTAATGCTATTTCTTTGTTTATGATTTATTAGAACGTTATTAGTTTATAAGTCCTTATTAGAATATGTACTACTGCTACTAATAATTTTGTTAAATATTTTGTTAGAAAACTTCGAAAATCATAAAAAGTAAAATATCTTCTATTTTATTATTACTGAAATACCATAATACTATATATTGGTACAAAAGTCTAACTACCTTTTTAGTTTGTTAATTTTGTTCCTGTTTGCTTTTGAAATTAATTGTAATACTTTTATTTTGATGTTTTCTAGACCAATCCAGGCTATATAATAATAATAATATCTCTACCCCTCATTCTAATCACGAGGATTAGCCCAGAAGCCGAAGACTTGTGCGGGAGAGGGGGCGGCATATTATGATTAAGCAGGCCGCATTTGCGCCCAGGAACGACTTACATTGGTAGGCCCTAACCACCATTCAGTGCAGGAATGAGGGAAACCTGGAAAACCTCATTAATTAGGGGGGTAGTCAAATGTCATCCGGTATCAATCTCTCACATTGACCCAAGCCAACATTCTTCCACCTTACCATACCCGCAGAGAGGGGCCAATCTCTCCACGCATACAGCTTATATACGGTCTACCGGCTGCGGGGGTCGAACCCACAGCGATCCAGTCACCTCGATTCAAGTACTGACGCCTTAAACCGCGCGACCACTGACCGATCCAATATTAAACAAAAAACTTATAAAAAACGCCAAAATAAAGGTATTACAAAAACTATTAATTAAAAATTACTTCGAAAGCAAACATGAATATAATTCACAAACCAAAAAGGTAGGTGAGTTTCCATAGCAATACCTATTATACAATAAAATTAACAAGTTCATGTGTAAAGCGGGGTCCACACTTGATAACATGTAGCATAACATTGTCATATAACAATGTTATATGCTAGATGTTGAAATAACTGAGTTTCGTCCACACTTAAGTTAGTTATTATGAACTCGTGGATTGAATGAGAAGCGCTGCTTGCTGCAGCGGCGTGCCTTATCATTTTTGAGGACGAAAATGAAAAGAAGAAAAGGCGAAAAAGAAGATTTTGGATTGCTTTAAATCGTGGCCTAGCATTTAGGGGAAGCTTTCAAAATTTTTGTAGAATCAGTGATGCAGATTCTTATTCTTTAATTTAAACAATGGACTACGGGTGTCCCATAATTCTACACGTTCTCTGTATAATTCTATTAGTTTCGAAATATTTTCTTTATTCCACTGATCATTTTCTAACTCCATTTTGTACAGAAAATAAGGAAAACTACACGACTACACGACCGTCACTGATGTTTACTATACGTTTACTAACAATAAAAACCGCATATTGCAAGTCTGGACGTGTTGCTATATGTTAGAATAACATTGTTGTACGATTTTCTTTGATCTTTACCGACAAAAGATGGATAGTATGTAGTAAGTTATATAGCAGGAAAATTTGCTATATTTCATTATAAAATATCTAACATGCTATAAAACTTGGCTATATAGCAGCGTTATATAGCAAGTGTGGACCCTGTGCTATGCCTTTAATGATTCAAATAACACTTAAATGTGTAAAAGTTACACATAACATTTGTTATGTTAACACAGTGGATTGTGTTAAACCTTTAACACACTGCCACATACAGAGAAATGTGTAAAAATATACACAATCGTGTGGACCTCGATTAACACGGTATTGTGTTCTATTGTGTAACTATGAATTATTTTAGAGTGTATGATTTCATTATAATTCAGTTAAATAATGAACTGCAACCAAATTTTCTAACGAAATATATAATAGAGTTAGTAAATCATAAACAAAACATATTAAATACCTAGGTATGTATTTAGCTACTGTATTAATCTCTTTTTTAAATCACAAGAAAAACAAAACAGTAATCAATTTTAGTGATAATAATAATTTTTGAGATTATAAATAGCTCAACTTTATCCCACTTATCACTAATATTTATTATTTTTTTATATATTTTCAGGTATTAACAATATTGTGTGAAACTAACTACTCAGTGGACAAAAGCCCCAACCTGCGTTGAATTACACCCACATCATCTACCCATATATTCCTTATTATTAGCTTTTGTAACATTTTTTTACTGTTTAAGAAATGTTATAACTTAGGTGTTAGATTATTTAGATATTTTTGTAAAACTTTGGCTCTGTAGCGCAGTGGCTGTCAGAGTTCAATAGTTTTTTGACATTCTGTTTTTACAAAAAAGTTGTGCCTGTTTTTTATTATTAATTGCCTTTTTGATGTGTATTGTGAGAAGATAAAAGTAGTATAGTGTTGATTGTTAATCGCATTTTGCCTGCCGAGAAATAGAACTGTTTGAGAACGTATTTTGCTTTATTTCTCACGTCTCCTGTTGATTTGAAGTTTGAACTAAAGTCTAGGCCGGAAGGAACGGGTAGTTCTTTCAACGCAAAGACTTAACATAGTTTGTGGCGACCGTGACAGGACTCTACAACAGGTAGTTACAAGTCGGCAAAAGCGGTGTGAGAACGTTATCAGTTGCGAAATTGGGCATTATGGCGCAGTTGATGGAATCCAAGAAAAAACACAGAAAAGTGCTTCGGTCTTTTATTACAAAATCGTTGAACGAATTAGACACTTTGTTAACGAAACGCCCTATCGTGCGAGATGACATCGAGGTCGCTTGGGAATGCGTAAAGCCTA
The DNA here is from genome assembly GCA_025584915.1 of Monochamus saltuarius. Taxonomy (NCBI): domain Eukaryota; kingdom Metazoa; phylum Arthropoda; class Insecta; order Coleoptera; family Cerambycidae; genus Monochamus; species Monochamus saltuarius. The sequence goes on along the minus strand of CM046723.1, from coordinate 27,292,584 downwards.
AATTTGAAGAACTCTGCGCGATAAATTCTGAAGTGTACAATTTGTTATTGGAGACAGAGGCGACCGAGGAACAACTGTTGCTAGAGATCGAGCAATGTGAGAGTTACACGAAGAAGTTTACCATACTTAAGTTGAAGGTTGAGAAGCTGTTGGATCCCGAACAAGATGCTGGGTCAGTGCAAGGGTCAGTACGAACTTCAAATAGTGAAGTAGGTTATGACAACACCACACGAGGTAAGAGAAAATTTAAGTTACCAGCTATTCAGTTTAAGCAGTATGATGGGAATATTAGGGACTGGCTACCGTTCTGGTCTCAGTTCAGGAAAATTCATACTGACACTCAATTGGATAATTGCGATAAGATAGACTATTTGGTACAGGCTACGGTTCCAGGAAGTCGTGCGCGTCAAATTGTAGACAGTTTTCCCGTGCTCGATGAAAATTATGAAAAAATTATTGACTGTTTAACCGCGAGATTCGGGCGTGAGGACCTACAGATAGAGGTATACGTACGCGAATTACTAAAATTAGTATTAAATAACGCTGTATCAAAAGAAAAGCAGGACTTGTCGAAGTTATATGATATGATTGAGACTCAGTTAAGGGCTCTCGACACGTTAGGGATTACATCAGACAAATACGCTGCGCTTTTGTTTCCGTTGATCGAATCTTGTTTACCACAAGAACTTTTACGAATATGGCAAAGATCAGCTTTCAATTCGAGTGGTCCGGGTTTAAATAGCGCGAATATTAACAATGAACTTGTGGCACCGAGTGGTGATTTTCCATTAGAGGCAAGGCTTAAGAATCTTTTAAGTTTTCTATGCGCTGAGGTTGAAAATGAGCAGAGAATAGACTTAGCAAGTGAGGGTTTCGGTTTAGCTGATAATTTTAAAACAAAGACTGGCATGGCTAACGGAGCTAGTAGAAGAAACGCGACGAAATTGTCAAATGATCTGACATTCACCGCGGCGGGTTTAGTAAATGTCGACGTTGTCAAATGTATATTTTGTACGGGTGTTCACGAGAGTGACAAATGTTTTAAGGCACAACAGATGACACTAGAAGAGCGCAAAAATATTGTATTAGACAAAAAAGCTTGTTTTAAGTGTTTAAAGGTAGGGCATGTGGCAAAGAAATGTCGATCTCGCTTGAAATGTGTCGTTTGCGGATATTCGCATGTACCATTAATGTGTTTTGGTTTAGCTGAAAAGAAAATATCTCCGCAGCAAAAGGAGAGTTCGAACGAGCAAGAAAATGTTAAAAAGGACCAGGTGATGCCAAATCAAACAAGCTCCTACGTTTTTCTACAAACTGTGAATTTTGAGGTTAAAAGTCAATCGGGCATGAAACGTGTAAGAGCGCTTATAGATACAGGTTCACAGCGCTCATACATCTTGAAGTCTACTGTATCGTCACTTGGTTTGAGACCTAAGAGAGCAGAAAAACTTGTACATTGTTTATTTGGAGGAACTGAAATGGAACAAGTGCATTACTGTTATGACATCACAATTTTCAATGGTAAATACAGTAAGATGTTTGAAGTTTTAGATCAAGCTCAAATTTGTAATGAGGTTTCACCAGTATTTTATGGACCTTGGATACAAGAGTTAAAAACACTTAACATAGAAGTTTCCGATTACAAAAGTCAGGGTCCAATCGAGATGTTGTTGGGAGCAGATGTGATTGGGTCATTGTATACTGGAAAAAGACATATGTTAAAATGTGGACTAGTAGCAAATGAAACTTATGTTGGCTGGACAGTTGAAGGCAAAGTTCCTACACAGAATTCGACAACTATGACTGTGACGTCGATGTTCACAAATCCTTCGATAGCGGAATTATGGCAACTTGATGTGTTAGGAATAGAAGAACCTACAGAGAGGAAAACAAAGAATGAAACAACCTTAGCAGCAAAAGAGTTCTTTTATGAGACAGTAATAGTGAATGAAGAGGGTAGGTACGAGGTCAGATTGCCGTGGCTAGAAGGACATCCTTCCTTACCTACAAATTATAACGTAGCTAACCGAAGACTTCAAGCCGCCATAAAACAACTAGAAAAAATGATTTGATGTCCAGATATAAAACAGTTTTTGAAGAATGGGAGCGATCGCATATAATTGAGGAAACTACGACGAATAATGTTGGACATTTTCTGCCTCATAGACCGGTCATTAAAGAAGGCTCTACCACTGCTGTTAGACCCGTGTTTGATGCTTCTTCCCATGAAAAGGATAAACCATCGTTGAACCATTGTTTAGAGAAGGGTGAAAATTACATTGAGCTGATACCTGCGTTGTTAGTCAAATTTAGAGAATATAAGATAGGTGTCATAGCTGATATAAAACAGGCATTTCTGCAGATAAGTGTGAATCCGAGAGTTCGTCAATTTTTGAAATTTTTGTGGATCAATGAGAAAGGTGAAGAAATAGTTTACATGCACAACAGAGTCGTCTTTGGGGTAAACTCCAGTCCATTCTTGTTGGGTGCCACGATTCAATATCACTTGGAAAAGAGTAAAGAAAATTGTGTGAGCCAAGGCTACGAATATACCAAAGAAACTATAGAAAAGCTCGCCCGTAGTTTCTACGTAGACAATTGTGTAGCAAGTGTGCCAAACCTAGAAACTGTGAACCAGTTTATTAAGGAAGCAACATCGGTTATGGCAGAGGCACAATTCGACCTCAGAGGGTGGGAGTTTTCTGGAAATTTAAACAGTCTAGTTGGTGTTTCAGTCTTGGGTTTAAAATGGTTCCCAAGTAGAGATGTTTTGACAATAAACCCAGATTTACTTACCTGTGACACAGAGAGTGTTGTCGTAACAAAGCGAAAACTGTTGTCAATAGCACAAAAAATCTTCGACCCCATAGGATTTACGTCTCCTGTAACTCTATTGCCCAAATTGTGGTTGCAGATTTTGTGGAGAAGAAAATATCCTGGGACACAGAAGTAGAGGGTGATGTGGCAGTACAGTTCGGAAAATGGGTAAAAGATCTGCCTGAGCTTTTGCAAATAGAAATTCCTCGTTGGAGCGAAATTGGTGGAGCAAATCCTGAAGATGTCAGTGTACATACTTTCGTAGATGCATCCAGACATGCATATGCGGCAGCTGTTTTGTTCACTTGATGGCAGCTAAATCTAGGGTGGCACCGATAGAAAAGATAAAAGGAAGTTTGACGATCCCACGCCTAGAATTATTGGCAGCAACGATAGGTGCAAGACTTTATACTCAGGTCGTAGAAAATTTGACAGGCGACTACAATAGTTTCTTCTGGAGCGACTCGTCTACAGTAATTTCATGGTTGCAACGTAATGAAGAGTGGGGTACTTTTGTACATAACAGGGTGAGTGAGATACATAAGCTAACACCGGCGCTCCAGTGGCATCACATCCCCGGTGCAAATAATCCGGCAGACCTACCCTCTCGTGGATGTTCACCTAAACAGTTAGTCGGATCGAGATGGTGGAAGGGGCCAGAATGGTTATACAATAACATCGAGAGCTGGCCATCTACAAATTTAATTGTTAATGAAGAAGAAGTCAACAAAGAAAAGAAAAAGAAGATTACGACGTTTGTCAATTTAGAAAAGGAAAAAGTGGATTTTCACCTCACATATTTCAGCAAATATACTAAGACAGTGAGAATGATTGCTTGGCTGCACAGATTTATACAAAATTGTAGACGTAAACAAGATAGGAATAAAGGAGAACTGAGTGTACATGAGTTAGACTGTGCGGAGAAATTTATTTTTAAACTGATACTAAAAGAAGAATTTGAAGGTTTAAATGAAAAGAAACTGAAGAATCTAAATCCTTATTATGATAAAGAAGGTGTGTTAAGATTGAAGTCGAGAATTTCGAATAGAGAAGACACTATTGATTACCGTTATCCAGTGGTTTTGGCTGGCAAGAATCCTCTTGTTTGTAGTTTAATCATGGAAAAGCACCGAAAATCTTGTCACGTAGGAGTGCAGGGACTAATAAGTTTACTCAGAGAAAATTATTGGATATTAGGTGGCAGAAGAGCCATTCGTTCAGTTTTAAAGAAGTGTGTCATATGTAGAAGATTTGATGTTAAACCTTTTGCAGTAGAATCACCTCCATTGCCGGTCGATAGAGTAAGTGATGCTGCTCCGTTCGAGATTACAGGCGTCGACTTTGCCGGGCCTTTGTATTTAAAATCTGGTGAGAAAGCGTGGATCTGTTTATTTACCTGTGCCGTGTACCGCGCTGTACACTTAGAACTCACGATGTCCTTATCCGCTCATAACTTTTTACAGGTGTTAAGAAGGTTTATTGCGCGGAGGGGAAGACCCAGAGTTTTGTACAGCGATAACGGGACTAATTTCCGTGGGACTGATAATGCTTTCGCAAATTTAGATTGGGACTATAACTCGTGAGACTAATACGCAACGGATTGAGTGGCGCTTTAATCCCCCCTAGTGCGTCGTGGTGGGGAGGCTTCTTTGAAAGGTTAGTCGGTGTGGTAAAGCGTCTACTGCGTAAAATTTTAGGTAAAGCAAGTTTATGCTATGAAGACTTAATGACTTTATTGTGCGACTGTGAGGCCGTGGTAAATGCACGACCACTGACTTATATTTCAAACGATCCGAATGATCTTGTGACTTTGTCACCGGCTATGTTCCTTCGCGAGCAGGTTGACTGTAGCGTTGCCGATTGTGATTTAGTCGAAAAAACATGTCTTACGAGAAGTATGCGGAATAAACACAAATTGCGCGAAAACTTAAAATTTAGATTTCGACTTGAATATTTAGGACAACTGAAGCCACTTAGTGGAACAAAAGCGAATGCAACGATTAAGATAGGAGATGTAGTTTTAATAGGGAATGACTTTAGTAAACGCGTGGAATGGCCTATGGGGCTAATAACTGACATTATACCGGGCAAAGATGGTCGGGTTAGGTTGGTTAGAGTCAGAACGTCTCATGGTGAACTACTACGACCTGTCCAACGGTTATACCCTTTAGAGTGCGTAGATAATTCGGTTGCAAGGAGTCTTGATAAGCAACGAAAGGGAGCTGATTCCAAAGTGAGGAATCCTAACTGCGATCCTGAGAGGGAGTATCCAGAAGAGGATGTCGTTGGTGATGGTAACGATCACGGTAGTGTTCGGGATAGTGCGCGAGTGAGAGAATCTGCCGATCCAGATCACCCAGGTGGTCTTAAATTAAGCCGAACCGGGCGTAAAATAAAGTGCCCTAAAAGATATCTGTAATTTAAGAACTTTAGTTTAATTTACTTGTATTTCTGATGAGAAATAGTTTTGTGTAAAATTTTTTCTCAGGTGGGAGGATGTTGTAACTTAGGTGTTAGATTATTTAGATATTTTTGTAAAACTTTGGCTCTGTAGCGCAGTGGCTGTCAGAGTTCAATAGTTTTTTCACATTCTGTTTTTACAAAAAAGTTGTGCCTGTTTTTTATTATTAATTGCCTTTTTGATGTGTATTGTGAGAAGATAAAAGTAGTATAGTGTTGATTGTTAATCGCATTTTGCCTGCCGAGAAATAGAACTGTTTGAGAACGTATTTTGCTTTATTTCTCACGTCTCCTGTTGATTTGAAGTTTGAACTAAAGTCTAGGCCGGAAGGAACGGGTAGTTCTTTCAACGGAAAGACTTAACAAGAAAGGTATCAGAGAACATACATATGACTTCATTGATAGGAATTGTAGGAGATTTGATATTAGCTTAAATACCTTTCTTAAACAGTAAAAAAATATTTATTATGTTAGGTATTTACTATTTTTTTGATAAAACCTCAATTTAAACTTAAATATTCTCCAGTTGAACATGCGAAATAACTGAAAACACAAAGGGATGCGACCGAAAGGACATGCTGTGTGCTGCAGCTACGCAGTGATCAGTCAGGAGCAGGGATATAAACACAAAGTGTGTTAAGTTAACACGAAACGCGGTACTCCTCAAGTATTAGTACACAATACAATATGATGAATATTTTGTTACACTACTAATCATTTTAACACATTTTGTAAAAAATAAAAACCACAGTTTTTTCTTGTTAAATAAGTCACATGAATGATAAAAATAAAATTTTGTTGTTTACAATTTGTATTAAAATGTAGCTACATTTTGAACATCCTGTGAATAATTGAGCTATATTCAAAGCAACAGAAAGTAATTTCAACTTTAGCTGTAACCGGAAACATATTTAAATAGTTGTAAGTAACATACGATTATGTTCAAAAGGATTTCTTACAGATAAAATCTAAAAGGAAATATAAAATTCAAGAAAATATAATACATATAGTGGTCAGTATTCTATTAAAAATAACGAAACCATTTCTCACAGGTATAATAGAAATTATTCCATAAGTAGCATGCTTATTGCAGAAAACAATATCGAAAACCTCAAGTAATTAGCAAATAATAAGATTCAAATTATTTCAAATATTTCTATAGGATGTCCCGAAAAGATACACTAGTAGGTTTCCATTTTATACGAAAAATTATTGCGACAAAACAATTTCTTTAATTTTATTGTCAACGATTTAACAACGAAATTTGCATAAAGTTATTATATGTCAAAATTATTACATGTTAAATTGTTTAAAGAAAAAATAGGTTTCAAGCGTCAAGAATTCAGACGTCTTATGTCACGGCTGACGTTACACATTTGTTTTTATTGTCAACGTAATTTTCGATATTTGGTCGCGTTAAAAACAATCATCTTTTGCAATCTAGTGCAATATATAATGCCAACTTTTAGTGTAGTATATAGTTTTATTACTATCAGTTGCAGTTTCTTAAATATTTTGATGAAAACATAATGAACTATTCATTTGTTCGTATGACGTGTCTGAATTCTTGCCGCGAGTATAAACGGCTGTTTATTTTAACGTTATATCACAAAAGGGTCAATTTCTAATACTCACGAATTATTTTTTTTTTCTCATATATTTTCAGGTATTAACAATATTGTGTGAAACTAACTACTCAGTGGACAAAAGCCCCAACCTGCGTTGAATTACACCCACAATATCTACCCATATATTCCTTATTATTAGCTTTTGTAACATTTTTTACTGTTTAAGAAAGGTATTTTAAGCTAATATGTATCAAATCTCCTACAATTCCTATCAATGAAGTCATATGTATGTTCTCTGATACCAAACATCTAGGTATGCTAATGAACATCCACAGACAAAACTCTATTCAATAATTATCTAAAAAATTTAATATATTTACTAACCTCTGGAGTGGGAACTCGAAATTCAACCACAATAATTGAGATCTCACTTATTTCTAGGTTTTATTAGGATCGCTTCATCAGGTGGCCTCCTTTAACTTGAGTCAAATATCTAACTATAAAGATTATTATATAAAATAAATTAAAATTATTTGAAATTGAATGTCAAAATGAAATATCGACAACGTCAAACTGATTAACTGTCAATGAATATCATAACAACCTACTAAAATAAATAAAAATTAATAAAAAAATTTACCTTTTATGTATAGTTTTTTTTTCTCATATATTTTCAGGTATTAACAATATTGTGTGAAACTAACCACTCAGTGGACAAAAGCCCCAACCTGCGTTGAATTACACCCACAATATCTACCCATATATTCCTTATTATTAGCTTTTGTAACATTTTTTACTGTTTAAGAAAGGTATTTTAAGCTAATATGTATCAAATCTCCTACATTAGCATACCTAGATGTTTGGTATCAGAGAACATACATATGACTTCATTGATAGGAATTGTAGGAGATTTGATACATATTAGCTTAAAATACCTTTCTTAAACAGTAAAAAATGTTACAAAAGCTAATAATAAGGAATATATGGGTAGATATTGTGGGTGTAATTCAACGCAGGTTGGGGCTTTTGTCCACTGAGTAGTTAGTTTCACACAATATTGTTAATACCTGAAAATATATGAGAAAAAAAAAAAACTATACATAAAAGGTAAATTTTTTTATTAATTTTTATTTATTTTAGTAGGTTGTTATGATATTCATTGACAGTTAATCAGTTTGACGTTGTCGATATTTCATTTTGACATTCAATTTCAAATAATTTTAATTTATTTTTATAATCATCTTTATAGTTAGATATTTGACTCAAGTTAAAGGAGGCCACCTGATGAAGCGATCCTAATAAAACGTAGAAATAAGTGAGATCTCAATTATTGTGGTTGAATTTCGAGTTCCCACTCCAGAGGTTAGTAAATATATTAAATTTTTTAGATAATTATTGAATAGAGTTTTGTCTGTGGATGTTCATTAGCATACCTAGATGTTTGGTATCAGAGAACATACATATGACTTCATTGATAGGAATTGTAGGAGATTTGATACATATTAGCTTAAAATACCTTTCTTAAACAGTAAAAAACTCACGAATTACATGGCATTCAGATTTATAAGGTTAAGTAGATTTTATGTTAATACTAAGGAACATTAGTAAGAAGTGAGAAAAATTATATATATTTTTTTGTAATTTCACTAATTTTAAAAAATATTGACGCATCATTTCCAGACAACTTCTATAAGCAAATAATTTCCTTTATAAATTAAACTAACAAATTATAATTGTTTTTTATTGCATCCTGTACATTATCAAATATTCTCAAATAATGATGACTGTTTGAAAGAAGTTCGAATCGAATATTTAAAATCTAGATCTAGACCATTGTTGGGTCACGTTTCCTACAGTTTCCTCCGACGTTGTTAAAGTTTCATCTTATGGAAGTGCAACTATTTATTTCCTGTTTCAGCATTATTGGCGTGGTGTGTTCGGCTGGTTCGGCTGTCTGCTTGAAATCTGAAACACGAAAGTTCTGAGCGCTGCCAGAACAGTTCGCTCTGCAATTTCGAGGCCTAGTAACTACGTCAACGCTTGGCAGTAGTTTGAAACTAGGTTATCTAGTGCACCTATCGCATAGGGTTGGTTTACCACAAACCAGCATTCCTATACCGAGTGTACCAAAAAATCCAGCATGTTATGACCTTATATAGGGGGAACCTTAAGTAAGTACAAATATTTTAACTGCAGGTGTAGTTCGTCATATAGATGAGTCTACTGAGTCATTTTGGAAAACCTCAAATATTAACGGATATTATTAAAAAAACACACATTTTGAAGTCCGTTGAGATGTAAGCTAATAATCCATATGATTTACTGAAGGTGAAGTTGCCATATCGTCTGCAAGATAAATAATTTTTTAACGTAAATCAATTCTTGTTTTTAGCAATAAGTAAATTAGGAAGATAGCACGCTACGTAATAATATTAACCCAAACTGTATCTTTTTAACTGACCTTACCATAAACGATTATATAACGAATTTCAAGTTTGATACTACCATTTAAAGCATTTAGCAAGTTATTTTGTTCAATGATTCCAAAAATTATCCATAAACGTGCAAAAAATAAGCTTACCTAATTGATGAAAAACCAACTATTTAAACAGTTATGCACATTTCAGAAGTTAATACCATTATACACTGTTAGATAAATACACAAATTATTCCCTTAAATTATTTTATGAAGAATGACAAAAAGCTATGATTGAAATATGGAATAACAAAATAACCAGCTTAATATACACGTTCAATATCAAGGGAAGGCAAAGTAAAATATTTGAAAGCAGTATCAATCGCAGGCAAGAAAGAAACTGGTTGCAGATCCTCTAGGATTGATAGTCAGCGAGGTGAATGAAGAGGTTATGTTGATATCGGTGCACTGGTCCAGGGCAAAGGCAAGGTACAAGTGGAAACAAAATATGTAATATTTATGAAAAAGAATTTGATAATTTCAATACACGTAAATTGAGAGTTAATTAATATAAGATACTTTTCATCTTCTGAAAAAAAGAGTACATAATTTTTTATAACATTGTTTCTCTTTCCAGAAATGTTTAAATATTTGTGATATCTAGCAAGAAAAAAAAGTTATGAACAATACAAATTTTTAGTTCTAGGTAAAGTGCCCTCTAGCGGCGTATAATGAGACTCTTCTCTCAATGTTCCAATAGGGCTTGATGTACTTAGTGGGTGTACCAAAGGAGAGATTAATCGAATTTGAATTAATTAAGTTATTTAGAAAGAAAAATTAAAAAAATTGAATTTTGACAAACTGTAACTTGCAAACAATTGAGAATTCGAAAAAAAAGTCCTTACAAACTGCTATTATTTTAACTAGTAGAATCATGCCACGGAGTTTCCTGACGGACTTTCCGGACACCCTGTATAGCTTGTGTGCATTGTCATGTGTAAATATTACAAACAATATCGAACTTTACTGCAACCATGACCCAGACATGCAAACACGTTAATTTTAAGGATAATCTTAAAATGAATTTATTAAATGATATTCATGTCACATATTTTTGGAGCAAGTTTAACTAAATGAGTTTTCAAAACCATTTTAATAAATTAAATAAATATATTACATTTACAATGTATGTCAATATATTCGTGAACATAATAACAGAAACAATATAAAGCAATATACATTGCAAGTCATGAAATGAATTATTTCCAATTAAGGATGAAAGATATTACGTGGACAAATATTTCAATGGAAATGAAGTTGGACTTGTTTGCTTTGCACTCGAAGATATCTACAGTCTTTTGTTGGTTCTTTTGTCTGAAACTGAAATGGGAAATATTTAGACAATTTAGCTCTTATTAATTGAGTGGAGCTAATGCAAAATGGAGCTGCTGACTGCAATACATCGACAACAAGAAGCCGAGGTAACTTCGGGGAATCAATTCAAATGCAGAGTAAATTAATTCCCTGAAAAGGCACTTAGGACCCATATAATTTTATTGTTCTAAAACAAATGTAATTGGAATGTAAAACAAATCGATTAAATTGAATTACACAGTCGTAAACCTGTACGCCCTTTAATATCGACAATAATTTCAAGACTGTTTGGCTGTTGAACTCTTAAATATGAATACTTAGTATGATTCTTTAGATTAGTAAATTCAATTCAATTAAACTTTGATTCATCTGGCTTTTCATTAAATTAAGAATACATTTGGTTTAATACAAGCAATACATGCGTGTTATTTAACCTAAATCATTTATGTGTGTCTTCTATTTAAAAATATGTATTGTTAAACATAATAATATTCACTAGTTCGATACAATATTGCTTTACCGAACTAGTGTGGTAAAAAGGTGTAAAAAATCTGCAAAAATTGTTAATAATAATATCTCCACCTCTCATTCTATTAGCACAGAAGTCGGAGACTTGTGCGGGAGAGGGGGCGGGATATTATTATTCAGCGGGTCGGTATTATTCGGCAGGAAGCAGGTCAAACCCATATCAATCTCTCACATTGACCCAAGCCGACGTCTTTCCACCTTACCATACCCGCAGATAGGGTGTCAATCCTCTCCACGAATATAACTGATATACGGTCTACCGGCTGCGGGATTCGATCCCACAGCGGTTTGGCCACATCGATTCAAGTACCCATCGACTACTTAAGTAATTAGACATTAAATCAAGTTAATGTTCATTTAAATATTACCCCTTTTTATATATTTCTTGCTGTAGCAATTTTTCGTGCCTTGTCTCGCAATTCGAGCCGTCAAGTCTCGTCTTGGTGTCAGGTGTTGCGAGATCCAGAAAATGTAAGACAAGATGTCAACACTAGTCAGTTCAATTTCATTAATTCCTCTCTACGATAGGCCCCAAAAACGTCAGTAATTAAGGACATCTATAAGAAATACAATTAACACTTTTCTTACCTTCACAATCAAACATCGATCATCATTAGTTAGCATCATACTAACCATGGAAGAGAACGGAATTACGTTGACTTTTCTTTTTTGGCATACGCCACGTCGAGATTTGGCAGATACCAATGATTCGATGGCTGCATTTACTGCAAAATAGGTCGGAAACAATACTCGTCTGAACTCATTTTATCGGCGCCACAGTGACATACACATAACAAGTATTTCCAGAAACTACTAATTTATTGTTTGCATAAAATTGTTGTAATTACAAGTTATCAACTTTTTTTATCCACAATCAGTGTTTGACGTTTTGCTCACTCTTTAGAACTAAAAACCCACACTTGATTCACTTGAGAACTATAATTGGCTTTATTTTACTGTTATAATAAAGTCTTATTTCACTGTTACTAATATCTACGAGTATCATGACAACCAGCGCATCTCATCGTACCGATTAATTGGAACTTATCATTGTGGATAAACGTTGTATTTCATTTGTGTTTTATCCTGTATATTCATTCGCGTGAATAAAACGCTGTCTAAAAGACTTACAATAAATAGTTATTACATTATGAAACGTATTGAGAGTAGATAAAACATTGTACGATATTCGTTTTGTAATACATATATGATACTTGATAATAATCTCGGTCTTTGTCAAATATCCCACCGTATAGGCATCGTAATATGTAAGTTTACGATAATTACATGGTACAATTACATTATACCGCGTACTCAATAACAGAAATTCGATGCGTACACTGAATACTTTGTATTTTTGCAAAAAAAAATGGTGTATTACCGGAATGACATTACTACAAATACAAAAATTACTTTAAAAAAATAGTAAATACATTCTTTTTGTAAATAACCATTATAATTTTAAAATATCCCACCGTATAGGCATCGTAATATGTAAGTTTACGATAATTATATCGTACAATTACATTATACCGCGTACTCAATAACAGAAATTCGATGCGTACACTGAATACTTTGTATTTTTGCAAAAAAAAGGGTGTATTACCGGAATGACATTACTACAAATACAAAAATTACTTAAAAAAAGTAGTAAATCCATTCTTTTTGTAAATAACCATTATAATTTTAAAATAGTAATGCAAAAATATTGAATATTTACAAATTGTCAGTAAAAACGTGAAATTACAATAGAGAATGGGATTTATATGTGGATTTATGAAACGTGCTATGTAACCAATATAGACGTTAGAGATTGTGATGTACATGCGCTAGGTCTATCACCAGCTGGCTGTTGCTGCTGTAGGCCTTCGAGTATTTGATAACATGTTCGAGCTGATAAAATTTTTGTATATTTATAGAAAGATAGTGTTATATATAGTTTGAGAAAGAGAAAATTCTTCAGTGACAAAACTTCAATGATTTTATAAAAAAGACATTGTAAAAGTACAAGAAAAAAACACACCAGTAAATTACAAATTACTGTAAAATCTCATAGGAAATTTACAAAGATTTAGTTAACATACCAAAGCCATCTTGACAATAAAATTGTAAAACTACAAAATTTGTGCGAAATTTACTATTGGACTCGACTGAATTTACATTCAGTAAAATTGCAAATAATTGTTTTCAGTTAACTGCGCAAATAAAGTCAAAGTAGATCGCAATATACGTAACATGTTGGCGAGAAAATTCTCTTCCATCAGAAATTCATTGCGTCGTGAGCATTTTAATGTTTTCTTGTTGTGTGCAGTCTAGTCAATTGTGTTTCTAGAAAAGATCCATACATCCACATTCTCCGTAACCGCATATAGTAACATTCTTTTTCTATGCAGCGAAATGACCGACAAGTGTCGGAAACTTTGCGAACCTAGAATAGAACAGGCATGTTCGCTGTGATGTAACGCGACAAGGTTACTTGCAGAGGTCCGTCCACAAGGTCATATTGAAGTTACTTTGTAAAGTTCGGCTGCAACGCGTCTGACGATTTTGTATTATATTGATTTTGTGTAGGTTAAACTTAGGGAAGAATTTTATTTATTTTTAAACGTAATAACGTTAATTACTGGGTCGGTCAGTGTTTGACCCAGTTTAAGGTGTCAGTGCTTGAATCGATGTGGTTAGACCGGTGTGGGTTCGAGCCCCGCAGCCGGTAGACCGTATATCAGCTATATTCGTGGAGATGATTAGTACCCTCTCTGAGGTAGAAAAACGTCGGCTTGGGTCAATGTGAGAGATTGATATGGGTTTGACGTTTGAATCCATCTCACCCCCTCCCCCCTAATTAATGAGGTTTTTCAGGTTTCCCTCATTTCTGCACTGAATGGTGGTTAGGGCCTACTAACGTAAGTCGTTCCTGGGCGCAAATGCGACCTGCATAATAATAATATGCCGCCCCCTCTCTCGCACAAGTCTCTGACTTGTGGACTAATCCTCGTGATTAGAATGAGGGGTAGATATTACTTATTATTAACAATTTTTGCTGATTTTTTACACCTTTTTATCGAACTAGTGAATATTATAATGTTTAACATTACATATTTTTAAATAGAAGACACACATAAATGATTTAGGTTAAATAACACGCATGTATTGTTTGTATTAAATCAAATGTATTCTTAATTTCATAAAAATCCAGTTGAATCAAAGTTTAATTGAATTGAATTTACTATCTAAAGAATCATACTAAGTATGAATGACAAAAAGCTATGATTGAAATATGGAATAACAAAATAACCAGCTTAATATACACGTTCAATATCAAGGGAAGGCAAAGTAAAATATTTGAAAGCAGTATCAATCGCAGGCAAGAAAGAAACTGGTTGCAGATCCTCTAGGATTGATAGTCAGCGAGGTGAATGAAGAGGTTATGTTGATACCGGTGCACTGGTCCAGGGCAAAGGCAAGGTACAAGTGGAAACAAAACATGTAATATTTATGAAAAAGAATTTGATAATTTCAATACACGTAAATTGAGAGTTAATTAATATAAGATACTTTTGCATCTTCTGAAACAGAACTAAGCTAATGGTCTATCTATGCAATGAACTGCTTGACACATCAGTTATAAGAGTTGCAGCAACGTATAAAACGTATTTAAATCGCTGTGGTTAGACCGGTGTGGGTTCGAGCCCCGCAGCCGGTAGACCGTATATCAGCTATATTCGTGGAGAGGATTGGCATCCTCTCTGCGGATATGGTAGGGTCGAAGAACGTTAGCTTAGGACAATGTGAGAGATTGAGACCGGTCGACATTTGACTACCCGCCCTAATTAACGAAGTTTTCCAAATTTCCCTCATTCCTGCACTGAATAATAGTTAGGGTCTACCAAGTCGTTTCTGGGAACAAATCCGGCCTGCTTAATAATAATATGCCACCCCCTTGTCTCCGACTTCTGGGCTAATCCCCTTGATTAGAATGAGGGGTAGAAACATTATTATTAATATTAATTGTTGAAGTTACGTTAAATCGACCTTTCTAATAATTTTCTTTACGTATCATGTTTTGGAAACATAATTACCTATTAACCATTCCTAAGTTGAATAGTATCAATTTAGTGGTAATGTTTAAAATCTCTAGCTTTTATACTAAATACGTGTGAGAATTAGAATATTCAAATATATAGGGAACGAAAAATGAATGAGATGTAATACATAATGCAAATAGGTCAGTTTATGTTTCAAACCGACGTTTCCACAGGGACATCGCCCTACGTATTTTAGTAGAAACAACGTCAGCTACTCCAGCTTTAATTGGTATTTCAAATAGAGCTGACATCTTTGTGACGTTTTAGAGACAGCAACGAATATTCATTTTAATTATATCATTTTTTAGATGGAACCAGTGAAGTAAAACTAATAAGTAGTGTTTTCAGTAAAAATGGAAATATAACATTTTCGCATATTATTTTAAAGGTTTCATATTTATCAAACTTTAAAATGCACTGATTTAAAAGCTTAGCTATACTCGAATCAAGAATTCAGACGTCTTACCTCACGGCTGACGTTACACATTTGTTTTTATTGTCAACGTAATTTTCGATATTTGGTCGCGTTAAAAACAATGTTTTATTGCAATTTGGTGTAATATATGATGCAAACTTTTAGTGTAGTATATAGTTTTATTGCTATCAGTTGCAGTTTCTTAAATATTTTGATGAAAATATAATGAAATGTTCATTCGTTCGTATGACGTAAGTCGTCTGAATTCTTGTCGCGAGTATATGCGAAAGATGTGGACGTCGACGTTAGACTACAGGTGTAAACAAGTAATAGCTATACAGGGTGTCCCAAAATAGAAGGCCATACCATTAACCACATATTCTTTGGACAAAAATAATGCGACTTTCCTTGTGCTATTTTTTATTTGGACGTCCGTGTTTCAATATACAGGGTGTTAAAATTGCATTTTAAAAAACTAGTTTTGTTAATAATTCCATTGTTTTGTAAGATACACACTTGAAATTTTGCACGTACTTTTACATGATTAGTATGCCGGAATAAGATAAAAGTACATGCAAAATTTCAAGGGTGTATCATATAAAACAATGGAATTATTAACAAAAATAGTTTTTTAAAATGTAACTTTAACACCCTGTATAATCAAACAGAATGAAGAAGAAAAGTCGCATTATTTTTATTCAAAGAATATGTGGTTAATGCTGTGGCCTTCTATTTTCGGAGACCCTGTATATAGAATTAGAATAATTCCGAAGTATAAAATTAAAACGAATGAAAGCTTACTGTCAAATATGGATTATAGCCCAAAATATAAAAAAGCGCCAAAAAATTATATATAGTTAACTATTACAAATACATATATTTTATAAAGCTCTGCTACTTAAATTTGTATTCTTAAATTCGGTGACACTTCATACGACAAAAACATCTCGATACCGTCTTATTCCTTTCGGCTCCCCGGTCTCTCGACGGACGGTAGCCTATTATAGGTCACGGTTTCACTCTAGCATGTCCACTCATACTCATAGTTAGCATATTTCTTACAATATGTATGCCTCAAAACTTTTATTATAAATTTATTTTACTTGAAACCAGTATAATAATTATAGACCTACAAAATTTCAGTACAGTACTGATGAATAGTAATAGTTTTAAATATCGGTTAACTGTCTACTTTTTAAACCAGAACTTTGAAGTGATATACACATAATATTTAACTTTAGTTACATTCATCAAACAAGTGGCCAATGGAACTAATCCATCAACTTTCCGGCCACTTAAATGTGGTAGCAACACTACAATATTGTTGTTTCACCACTTTACCTTAATTCGACATAACCTAAAAATTGCAATATATGTAGTTCATTCCAATATCTCATGCATTTTTATATCTAGTATGTAGTATGTGTTTCTGTGTCGTACCATACCAGTGGAAAAATGACGGAACATTATTCTAGCTAGAACATTTAAACTATTCTCAAAGAAAAAAATTCTCAGAATTAGGAAATTTTAAAGATGTTCTTTAATTGGAAAAACAATCATGTCTAAGAATTGTGGCAATATCGTACACAATTTTTTGTGAAATCCTTATAGTTTCCGATAAAAAATATTGAAATTGTAGTATCTTCAACCTTTACATCGCTGGGTTATTGGTAGTCTCTAGCGTCATACGAATGCAGGCGATTTCAAATACTGAAATCCGATTTTAGTATTAATTTTGACACTAGCATTATTTTTATTAGTTTTAAGTATCAAAAATGGCTTACGCGTATAGCAATCGGAATTGATCGATATCGTTTTAATTTATGGTGAAATAAGGCAAAATTTAACTTTAGCAGCATTTCATTTGTACCCAGAACGATTTCTCGATGTACCATAGGCAGCTACTTCTACCGCGGTAGTGCAACGTGGGCGTGACAGGGAAAATTTTCAACTAAATCGTGCAAGAGAAGAAGGTTCAGGGCGTCCACGGCGTATTGCAGCATCTAAGGAACAGATTTTAGAGATTGTTGAAGAGAATCCTTGAATAAGTACCAAACAAGTTGCTAAACAAGTACAAGGAATGAACCAATTAACAGTGTGGCGTATTAATATTCTTTTCTCTTTATTTCTATATGATATTGGTAACTGTTTTTCACATTCTGAATTCTCTCTATACGCTGATGATTTAAAGATTTATAGTGAAATCACAAATTTAATCTATTGTCATAATTTGCAGGTGGATCTGTTTAGATTTCAGGAATACTGTCAAAGGAATAAATTATTGTTAAATATAGATAAATGCTGTTCTATAACATTTTCACGACTTCCTGCTAATTACGACTGTGATTATTTCATTGACAATTGTAAACTTAAGAAGACCAATTCGGTGAAAGACTTGGGAATTATACTTGACTCAAAATTGACGTTTGATATACATATTGAATCCATTGTCAGAAAAGCTTATCGTAATTTAGGTGTTATTATGAGGACGACTAGAGCATTTACCGATCCCAAATCTATAACTTTGCTATATAATTCCCTTTGTCGAAGTGTTCTTGAATATGCTAGTATAGTTTGGAATCCTACTTATAATAAATATATTGATCGTATAGAGAGAGTTCAGATTAAGTTTGTTAATATTTTAAATTATAGATTTAATAGACATCTTCATTTTGAATCGTATGACATCAGATTGAGACATTATAATTTACTTAAACTATCATCTCGTAGACTGATTAATTACGTACTTTTTATTTATAAATTATTTAATCACAATATTGATTGCAACTATATCATAGGCAATTTTGACTATAACATTAAACAGCGGTTAACTAGATCAACTAATCTATTTCACTTGAAGTTCGGTTCTACAAATTATTTACTTAATTCTCCAATTTATTTAATGCAAAAAATATACAATGAATATTTTAATGACATAGATTTATTTTATAGATCCTTAAATCAAGTGAGAAATGATGCCATATCAGTTTTTATGTAGTTATTTTTTTATTTAAACTTATTTCTTGTCTCTTTTTTGCTGTCTAGTTTAATCTAGTGCTAGAATTAATTAATTTAGTTTATAAAATTCTCAATTTATGTATGAGCAGTGTCTACACACAGTTCTTATGTGTGCCCTATTATTGGAATTTTTGTAAGAATTCTGTTGGGTTTCCTTAACTGTATAAATAAATAAATAAATATGCACGACGCTCAATTATATCCGTACCATATACAGCATTTCCAAGCACTAATACCAAGGGATTATTTTGTGACATCAGGTGTGTCAAATAATATTATTAATTAAATTGACAAATTAATGTTGTTAATTAATAATAATAGCAATAGGGGTAGAATCAATTGAATTTGTTAATATAAAACAGGTGTTACAAAATTTTATTTATTTTTTTCCATAGAAAATTTTTACAATTTTTTGTGCATTCATTTTTTATTACACTTTGCCGCCATGCCGGTCACCGACCGATGTATTTTCTCTAGAGTCAGAAGGTCATGTAGGAAGCAGGTCACTATCGGGTAAAGGCATTCCATAGTGGATTTTGAAGGTAGTAGTAACTTAGTGGTAATTTTGATCACATGTAAAATGTGGACATCACTTATGGATGAAACAATGATGTGGCTACAACTGCCACAATTGTATAATGAAGTGTCGCCACATAGAAGGTTAGTTAAAGTTACTAATACGTCGCCTAAACTATTACAAACATTTTAAAGCTACGGTCACTTCTAAGTAATATGTAAGTGATATGGGTTGGTTGTCGTTACCCTTAAGGCTGGCGTTTCAAGGACGAATAATCATATCTAAATATGCACACAAAAAATACACACAGTAGGTGGAGGTCCTTATTAATGTAGTACTAAAATATAATGCTGAAATTGAATCATTTTCTTTAACTTTTGAAGAAAAAATGTGCTAGAGAACATAAAAAACTGTGAATTTGTACCTTATCACTGTGTTCTATACACCGTAAAAAATACTTGATAATTTACATAAATTCAAGTGTTACTAGTTTTTTAAAAGAATTCTGCGGGATGTGATAATGTTTATAATGTTGTATACAATTTTCTCAATGTGCAGTTGACTTGTAAAATTCAGTAGATTTTATGATAAAACGTATTAGGTGAAAATGATGCTCTTTTTTTCTTATTCTAAATGACTTGTCAGCCTGAAAATTGTTTTATATCCCGGAGAAAACTTGTATAATTGACATAGTGAAGAGATATTCTTTCTAACCTCCTCAAATTTTTTTTAGACTGTCTCAACAAACAGCTATGAAATTCGTTGAAAATTTGCCTATAAAACGGCGCCCTTAATATCCACTTTGGGAAACTTCAAGTTGCCTCTGCTTAGATTTCATAACGTTCCAGACACTAAACCACCCCACCAAATATTACAAAATCAGAAGTGATTTTCAATGGTGACGATTACATACTTACAACTATGCTAACATAAATTGCAGTTATTTTTTTCTATATGGTGGTAGATTTAGTGATTATACTACGTAATAACAACGAAACTGACGTTACTCTATCAGTTTTCGTTACTATAATGCTACTTGAGATATGTTTCGCGCATGTGCACAGAAGCTTTTGAGAACTTTAACTTTTTTACCATATCACAGATAACATAACCTGAAAGTACAGCATAAACAAGAAAGCTACTTTTTTTAGTCTAGTTTTATTCGACTTTTTTAAATAAATTTAGTCTGTGTAAGGCAAGCATAAGTCTTTACGATATTTTATTCGTTTTACCACAATGTGGCGTTATAAACACGAAAATCTGTCTACATCAAGTGACGAAGAGCTTCAAGAATTGATATCGATCAGGGGCGCTTAAGTGACACTGAATTTTATTATTTTAACTTCAACTTCAAAGAATCTATCTACTTATATCAGAGGGGAAACATGTGTTCAATATATTATTCTTTTAAAGAGGTACCTACACTATATTTGACACTTTTTCAGGCCACATGGCAGCATGTATTTGCTGAATTCAAACAAGATCTTGTAAGCTTAAACTAAATATATACCAGTTTCCTGCATTATTCAAATTAAAGACATGGTTGGCGGGATAAGTAATTTAATACTTGCTAAAGTACATAATTCGGTTATTCAGTCGAATAAAGAAAACCATTCTATTTACTCGAGCAGGCAAGCCATCTAACGCCACTAACTTGCACAACTAATGAGACAAGGAAGTTAAGAGGCGATTAAGTGAATAGTTGATTACGGAGTTCATTGGATTTATGGAACCATTTCTTCTAAATAATCAGAACGAGTAGTATTTTTATGTGGCTATAAAACACTACACTATAAAGCAATCGATTTCGCTGTTCGATCTGATAAATTATGGCTTGATTTGATAACACAAATCTTGGCATTTATAAGTAAATTAAACTATGTAATATACATTATACCGCGTGTATCCAAAATAGTGGCAACTGACATAAGGGATATAAAATGGTATTCTAAGCAAAACGTTTATGGGTGCAAGAATACTTACTACTCAATACTAATACTAAATAGTTAATTGCTGAAATCACATTTTTTTTTCTTATTGTCACCATATTTCTCACCGTAAAATGGTCAAAGTTGTAATGTTTCTAGGTACAGAAATCTCGAAAATAAAACACACAGAGCAAAAATAACATAAAAATTAAAATTATTGATGTTTTTTTTATCCACTTTTACTATTTAAATTCGCCTCAAATAAAATAACTTTCAAAAAGTATTTGTACGACACACGCTATTTTGCTATTCTAACCCCACATTTTAACAATTATTTTACGTACTTATAAACAAAAGTGAACAATCTTATATATAGAACTATGTAAGTTTATGTTATAACAATGTTTACATCTACAGTTAATTTTAAACAATACATATTTTGAAAGATTTCAGTACCTAAAAAATTGTTAGACCGTTTTCTGTCGTTATATATTCGTTTTACTTCGATACCTTTGAATATTCGCAGGTGGCATGAAATAACATACCTGTTACTTTTTAAGCTCGATATTATTATTATTCTTAAATGTCTAAAATGATTAGTATTTATAGAAATCACTATTTCAAGAATACGCCCTTAAATAATTGCAATGGCTGATCAAATCCAAATGAAACCCAATATAGGACATTACTTATATTATCAAAGTGACTGATACGTTGAAGATAAAAAAATGGCTGTGGCATAAGTATCTGTAATATATCTTAATGGCAAAAATGTGCTCGTTTCATATACAGCATGTATTTAAAAGTTTTAAAATCTGGAAATGAAAAATCGTAAATTTATTCATTCATTCAAATATTTTTCAAAAGGCATGATTTTTTAGATACCGATATCTGAAAATATTTATAAAAATAAAACATTTCAAGTTTTTGGGGCATGACTTAAAAATGTTTAAATACATTACATTATTATATTAGATGTAATGTTAAAGGAAGGCCTTTAAAATGTCCGGATAAACAATTCCAGCTTACAATTATTATTCATCAATAAAAAAGTATATATTTAAGTACAGATAAAATATACACCGTGACTATTGATCAACTTAACTTAATAAAACATGACAAAACTGCTAACATAACGTAAAAAAACTACTTCTGAATATAAAAATGAATTCCACAGTTTTTCACTATACATAGAGTAGTTTTCCATTTACCTATATAATTTTCACCACCATTTAGAAACATGTTTATTAGTGCAAATAATTTCGATCAATTTTTGCAAAATTACCTATTATCTAGTTATGGTAAGTAACTAATTTATATTATTCTTTTAATTAAGTTTAATTAAGAGTAATCTCAGCGGTGTTTCAATATTTTCTAACCCAAAAATGTGTCAGTGTCAAATTTATTGTTTCTTTGATTTGACCATTTTGTGGTTTGAAAAAATAAATAAACGACGTTTCACACCGTACAGTTATAATAGCAACCCATTGAAAAAAATTCTTAAGGACACTGTATCTTTTTATAATATAGAGGGCGTTGCGTAATTTCCTTATTGGCACTCATTCATATAAAGTTTTTTAATTGGAGCCTCCCTAAAAATCCCTTAAAGCAAGGTAAAATCTATTTTTTTTTAAATTACTAAAAAAATTACTATAAACAAACTAATTTTATTAGCAGGAACGTAATACTTATAAAATTCCATTTTACTGGCATATTTTCTGTTTTGCTGGTTTGCTATAAGGAGGCAAAATAACTTACCCCATCCATGTTTACTTTTCAAACTTTATTATACCTACTTTTAAATTTCTTAATCGGTGAAATGAAATTCTAAGGTAGCTTTATTTATTCAGACTGTTGTGTCTTTTACAAATATTTCATATTATTCCCATTTTTTGAGAAAAAAAATATTTTTTAGAACGATAACATATCATCAACTTCCGTGTTATTGTGCATTTATTCTTAGTAAATTGCATAAAAACTCGAGAAGTTGATGATATATATAATATTTTTCCTGCTTCTAAAAAGTATTATTTTTCTAAAAACCAAGAACAATATGAAATGTTTGTAAAAGACAAAAATGTTTCTGAATAAATAAAAATACCTTAGAATGTTATTTCGATTAAGAAATTTAAAAGTTTAATAAAGTTTGAAAACTAAACATGGAAGGAATGACTTATTTCACCCCCTTACAGCAAACTAGCAAAACGGGAAATATGAAAGGAAGCATTACGTTCCTGGCAAAATTCTTTTATTTATGTTCAACTGTATTGAGAAAAATTTAAAATACCTGATTTTACCTGTCTAACAAATATAAAAAGGCCCAAAAAATAATGATCTTCAACAGGCTATCAAAGTTAAATGTTTAAAACTCCTAACAAACTGATCCTACTTAAGAACAACTTATCATGTTATCTTAAAGTATTTAATAAAACCTATAATAATATAATAATTTTTAAGGCATTTTATCTTAAACAAAAGGTTTTATTGAAACTTTCATGCTGCCATTAAAAGGTAAATCTGCATACTTCAAGAATATTTTAATTTATTGTTGTTTGCAACAAAACAAAAATATTTTGCACTCACACGAGAAAACTACAAAGCATCATGTCAATAAAATTATTTTGTTATTTATCAATATCTTTCTAAAATGCTATTTAAATAATATCGATAAAAAGATTTAAAACGGCAAATTACTGATGAAATGTATCAAACTATCTCTAAAATTTTAAGCTTTATAAAAACTTATTGTATTTTAAAAAATTTATGTTTTTTAAAATTATTATTATTATTAAAATAAAAACTTTTATACAGAAAATACTGAAATAAATATATTTAACAGATTTTGTTTTAGTTATTAAAAATGGACGACGTTTTGTCAAAAATAGTGACAATATTAAAATAACAACTTCTGGAATGAAACTGTTTTATGATAGTAATAGGTAAGTCATTAAGTATTTTCATAAATATAATTAGTCGATCTTGTCGGCCTAGATAAATTAATTTAAACCGAGATCAATTTTTATAAACCTAGATAAAACTGATGTTCCCATATACATATACAATTTGTACTTGAATAAAAGAATTCTAGTTAAGATTAAATTGTTTTATACTAGAACCTTCATAAGATAGCTTATGGACAGTTTTAAGGTCTATTTACACACATCAGTGCCGTGTCAGTTCCGTATCAGTATCAGTAAAAACTAAAAAATTGTTGCTTAGATTTTAAATGGACGTTTTCATGCACATCTGTATCAGTGCTGTCAGTGCTGCTTCAGTGTCCGTTCAGTGGCTTTTAAACACGTCAGCAACGATATTTTTGTAATTCTATTGACGAACTGACCAGAATTTTGTATTACTTAAAATGGACGAAAATCTTATCGAGCTAGTACGAAATTTTGATCAACTGCATGATAAATATATGCATATCACTTTGTTTGATCGTCTGCTAACTCTTTTTTACGGACCACGGACGGATATGTGTACACTGGCATCAGTGATCGACCACAAATAACATCGATACTGAACTGACACTGAACTGTATAAATGGACCTTTAAGATTCATTTATACACATCAGTGTCAGTTCAGTGTCAGTTCAGTGTCAGTTCAGTATCAGTGTTATTTGTGGTCGATCACTGATGCTAGCTTACACATATCCGTCCGTAGTCCGTAAAAAGAAGTTAGTAGACGATCAAACAAAGTGATCTGAATATATTTATCATGTAGTTGATCAATATTTCGTACCAACTCGTTAAGATTTTCCTTCATTCTAAGCAATAAAAATATCTGATCAGTTTGTCAGCAGAATTACAAAAATATCGTTGCCGGCGTATTTAAAAGCTACTGAAAGGACCCTGAAGCAGCACTGACAGGACTGATACGGCACTGATGTGTGTAAATAGACCTTTATGTTTCCTGCCTAAATTTCTAACCTAATTTGTTATTGCTTGCGAGGGTTTTTCGTTGTTTTTACATTTTGCTAGATATAGTTACATTCAATACATAGGTACATTTTTGTACCTCTACATGTGGGCAGTCCACCTATATTTATATTAATTGATATATCTAGTGGTTTATAAATATGATCAAAAGCATTTTCAATGTATGTTCTAAAATCCTTATGCCAGTATTGACCTTCTTCCATAATAATTTCTTAGGGAGTTCTTAAAGCAATTCTTGAATCTTGTGAAAAAATTACTGGTCATCGTTTATTTATAATACTTAATACTTAGACATTTCTGTAAATATATTTGGTATCAGATAAACCTTCTTTAAAACTAATTAATCTACAAACAACATAAAACCTTTATAAAACAAGAGTAAGACTAAACATTTAAATTGTTACTTTCATGTCATGAACAATTACCTAATCTGGCATTAAAATCGGATCGTAATCGTATCCCTTCTCCGTATTCTCTCATACAAAATAACTCTATTCAACATTCAGTCACATAGGTATAAGCACAACCTCAATATATCTCTATAATAACCATAATAACATATACCAAATGATAAATGTTATAGAACACCTACATTTCTATGATATCCCAAATCCAGGCACAAGGGTTAATTTTAAACGAATCTTTGCCCTGCAGGGGAAACAGATTCAAAGGTTATAGTTCAAATATGTTCATATACACACGCCTACTCCAAATACAGACGTAGAGATCAATCAACTAATCCCTTCCTTCCTATATATCCTAAATAAGCACGGGTGAGTCCTTAAAATATACATGTGTAGTATGTTTTTTTTTATTTATTTACAATATTTTAGGTTTAAACTGAAATGTTGCCTTCACGCCTTGATAAAAAAATAATGTATATGTCTGCGAACAAAACTATTTAACTAGATTAATATAAGATTTTGTATTTTTTAAGTTATACATTTTAGATACTTATGATGACAACATCAATATCTCACATATTCTTTATTGTTAGCTTTTGTGCCAAAGACAGAAATTAAGTTAATTCAACCCAATTTTCCTATAAATGTGTACAAAAAGACGCTACTACACTCGTATGTTCTTTAGTACTGAAATACCTAGGTGCTTTTATATAAAGATATAACTTCATAGGCAATATTGGAATCAATAATTAACTGAAACAAATATAAAAATCTAGCTAAATTATCTTTACAAAAATAAACACATACCTATTTGGCATATTGAATAAAGCTTTCTAAATTCACGTAAACAGCCATAATAGATGAGATTTGAACTATTATATAGTTGCGGCACGAATTCAGATGACTACGCAATTATATTGTCAACATAATTTTCAAAATTTAGTGTAATATATAGTGCAAACATATAGTGTAGTATATAGTTTTATTAGGTTAAGTTTTTTCAATATTTTGATGAATATATGTTTTATTCATTCGGTCGTATCACGTAAGTCGTCTGAATTCTTGCTGTAACTATAACACATACCTATTTGACATGTTGAAATTATTAAATAAGGCTTTCAAAATTCACGTAAACAGCCATAATAGATGAGATCTGAACTATTTCTACATTTCAAGCATTGCTTCTTTTAGTTTAAACAGTATCTACATATTGATGAATATAAAATATCTCATAAAACATATAATTTTTAAATATATACAGCGACATACAGTTGGGATGCAACTTATTCAAATTATTTAAAGAAATAGTTTAAATCGTTCAGTAACTCTTATAAATCTTCATGTTTATTAACTCTAGTGAAAATTTGAACATTATAGGTATGTAAAAGTAATATTATTCATATCAAAAAAAGATAAAGGTCTAAGCTGAGTTGGGCAAAAATTATTTTAGATGAAGAATAATGGATAAATTAAGTTATCCATTATTTCTTTATAACGGATAAAAATTAATCTCATTGATAAACTGGTTAGCTTTTTCACTTTACTATTGGCTGGGCACAGACAAACATATATGAATTAAAACATCAACGCGCATTCATCTACCTCGCGCATCAGCATGACAGTGTATTGGTCACAAACGTTGATTCATGTATTAACACATCAGTTCGCAGTAAACAACATACACGTTCGCACAATCTTCGTAAAACAATGGCGGAAGAATTGCATCTCATTGCAGTGGCGTGCGCGATTATTGTGACACAAAAAACGAAAAACTCCTAGTAAATGGTCTGCAACAAATTGCATTAAAGGATAGTACCATAATGTCGGTACATATAATATGTCGTCTGCTCCAGCACCAGATCTGTTCGAGTCTTTAACTTTTTTTAAATCTCTTCTGAATCCACCACGCAAACTGTTAATATTTTGTATTACTGTATCTTTGAGCGGTTCAGGTTGTACAACTTTTAACTTTTCAAGTAAAATCTGATAAGCTGTATTTTTCTTATTTTTGTCGAGGTAGTCTTTTCACTTAGTTTTCCATAAACAAAGATGGGTCCGACAGGGCCGCGAAACCCGGGGGTGCAAGGGGTGCATGGCACCCGGGCGCCACGATCTAGGGAGCGGCAAATGACCGTTGGTTAGAACCAGACGTCAGTCAAGCTAAACTGCACACTCCCTGTCAAAATATATCTTCCCCGTTTTTACATTTTTTGTCACTTAGATCAGACCCTTACTATAAATAAGTACTTTCTTCTCAGTTGACTTGTTAAAGTGTGGGGTTCACTGACGTCAACTTATTTTTGGTCATTGTATGTGCTTTAAACCCTTTTCAAGTGGCAAGCCTATAAAAGCTTGTTCTCTGCAACCAGTGCAACCCTCACCTCTCGTACTGATTCATGTGCTGTGAATTAGTCACTATCTATTATTTTCTACCTCGGGTAATTAATTGACAACATAACTTATATATATTAACCCAGAAATTACCCCCCTAGCAGTTTTAGAATATTTATTCAAAATGACTTAATAAATTTATGCCCCAACGTGTTCATAGCTTTGAAAACATTATTAACCATACCTGTAACTGTAGCCTCTGGCTCTTTCTCAAAATTTAGCTATAATAACTATCAAAAAACCTAGATATATCTGACTTGGTTGAGGAATTTGCAAAAAGAAAGGCCAGAAATAGTATATTCTACAACAAGTTGTAGAATGGCATATATTCCGCACAAGCAACAAGAAAAGTTTGTAGTCTAAAGTATTCTAAACCTGTTTTAGACTATACTTTCTCTAATAAGATTTTAGAAATCATAAAAAAGTTTTGTACATATTCCATCACAGTATGTTAGAATAACATGCTAACACAGTGTGATAGAATGTCATTCTAACACAGTATGCTGTAATGACATGTATTACAATCTAATTTTTAGTTGTTGAATGTGTACTTTATAAAATCGTGTTAGAGAAAATTATTTTTTGAATGACAAGATACCTACTATTTAAATGAAGTCAGTACTGATCAAACTGAGCATCATTTTATGTGTTCTTGTTATTTTTACACATGTATTTTATATTATAAATATATTCAGTTTTGTGTTACTTATGAAGACTATTCAAGTTCCTATTCTTAGCTCTTGTTTTTTTTTAATATTGTTTATTTTTTGTTAATTGTTGAAGAAAAATACATTTATTTTTATTACTATTAATGTATATTTCGATATTTATTTTATTACTCCATTATTTGATTATTAGAATGCTGCTAGGGAGGCAGCAAAGGTTCCGCACCCCGGGTCCGATATAGAAGTCAATGAAATGTCTTAAAAATCTCGTTTTAAATTTCGTAAGTCCAACATTTTCACTGTAAATAAAACTATAATTTATAAATGCCATATACTTATTTACTAATCAAATAATTATTATTAATTTAAATATAAACTAATTTAACTAATTAAATAATAATTATTAATTTAAATAATTATCTTATATTATATAACTACCTTCTACGTCACTGAAGAACGCCGTGACTGTACACACAGTCGAACATCAACGTACATTCAACAGCGCACGCACATGTTTTCTGGAAAACCAGGTTGACAAGTACGATGCACTTCTTCACCGCGCAATCATGTACGTGACGTTATTATGCCCATAGACAGGCGTTGTTGTTTGCGCGTAGATGAATGCGCGTTGATGTTTGCACACATGTACAATGGTCGTCAGCTTAAAGTCACCACTTCCATGTTTTGTCCCTTTCTAGCACCGTGTATAATAAATGGCACTAGAAAAGAATGGACCATGGAACTGGTGACTTTAAGCTGACGACCATTGTACGTTCGTCTGTGACCCGCTATTGAAATAAATAGGTACTAAGTAGATACTCAACAAACGCTTTCGATCTGCCCTCTGCCTGGGACCAGTAGTTCCCCTCTTCCCTCTTGTAACAAACCTAGAAAAAAAAAACAAAAAATAAACAAATACGGATAAGTTTTCCTCTGTGGTTATAAAAGCAACGGAATAAAAAATTAACTTTTATTCGTTATCCGAATAAAAATTTATTCGGATGCGCCCAACTCCAGGTCTAAAGTAGAAATCAAGAGATATTTTTTTATGCCTACTTCATTTCTGGTGCGTTGGATAAACGATTTCTCGTAAGAGTAGACTTATTTTGTGTGCGAATAATTCGTTCCATTAGGTACTTGTTTCGTAGGTGTCGGTTTTCTTTCTAAACAAATACGATAAATCTAGCTGTGCTGTATTCACGATTCGATACACGTATGTTATTCTGTATTTCAAGTTCTGCTTCCTCTGGCGACCTTCTTTTAAAATTAAATTTGAATAGTATTTACATATTGATGAATATTAAATATATAAAGAATTTTTTTAAATTTTGAATGAAACAATGCATGGAATTAGGAAGAAAATTATTCAGTAACTATAAGAATTTATATGCAATTCGAGCGATAATGTAACGATATCGGCGTACAAAAACAATTTATTAAAACATATTCATACCCCAGAAACTTAAATAAACTATAATGTTGAAATTGAATCATTGCAATGGTTACGTCCCATTGCACAAATTAAGCAAACGTCAAGAGAAACGTCAAAATCGACGAAATTTTTCATTATTTTATTCTCTTATCTACAACTGCTTTACAGCATTTATTTGGCACCGTTTCAGTTGAATAACGAAAGTCGTTACACCACTAGTGGAGTAATGTGACATGTGACAATATTACCCAACTAGTGAAATATTAAAAAAAAACAGATCACTGCTTAATGATTTTTTTATTAAGAACCGACAGGTTTATCAATTTGACAATTAATAGATAATTTAACTTAAATTAAATTTCTTGTTATAAATATTAACAACACAACATTGGCAATTCGTAAGATTAATACCAGATGAATGCAGCTGGTCTGTATTTGTATTAAAAATGCTTAAATTTTCTTTGTAAGTAGCTTCAATGGTAATCTCTCCTCCAGGAACTTTTATTGCGATTTTTGTCTAGTTTTCAAGAGACGTATCAATATAGTCTTCACACACGGTGTTTGACTTCCAACCACCATGCCGTTTTATAGTTAGTAGGCCTGCTCCTGTGTTAGAGGTAGATGATGGTCGAAAACGGTGCCCTGTATATTGTTGAAGCTGTGATAAATTGAGAAAAAAAACAATCTTCTTTGACATTACACTAATAGTTATATACAACACGTCGAGTGTAAATAAGCACTTTTTGTACGAGTTGCATACAATATGTTTTCACCGTTCATGTAAAAACCAAAAAATGTTATTTAGATGACACTAAGTCTAGGAAAATGTGACGTCGATTTGAACGTTTATGTTTGTCATGATGACAAAACGCTGTAGTAGAATGACAGATGAATGTAATAAACATTAGTGCAATAAAGAACCACTTTGTCCACTAAATATAGTTCAATAAAGTTTTGTTTTTTTTGCATGAACGTAGAAAAAAGTATTTATACCAACAGGAGGTTTCATGCATTTACCACCTGTACCCAACGAAAAATCTTCCATGATCGGCATGACTAGGACACAGGACGAGGTATTTTCGTATTACCATATTCACATTTTCGATTCCCCAAGCAGTGATAAAGAATCCTCGGGAAACTTTGGTTTTCGTATGCGGTATGAAGATATGAAAAATGTTTCCTTCATTTTTTACGTTTTCTAACAGCAAATTAGTTAACTCGTACACTCTGCATGCACCTCCAAGTCCAATAATTAAGGCAACCTTAAATTCTGCATTTATGAATTTCAAACAACAAATATTTTCTTATTCCTACATTTGTTAGCAAGAAGTTTGTGTCATCGGCATCTTGCAACAAATTATTTTGTCAAAATCATGCCGAGTAACCGATTCTGACTTCTCTCTCTATAAATTTTGAAGTTCCGCTAGGTATATATTATAAAATGCTAAACTTTAGTGGTTAGTGAGTCTTTGTGGTAGGTACCCGACAGAATAATAGTACCTGCACATGAGCGAGTGCAGGGATAAAAGTCTGATATAAAGTAAAGCAAATGCACTTTTCATTTAGAAAACTTTCAGTTCATTTAAAACTTATGGATCATCAATGCTTTTTAATGTGATGAGGAAGACCCTTACAAATGTTGACGTGTATGAGTAATGGTTATTTACTATGGAGTAAGGAAGAAGCAATTATCTTTAAGAGTGGGCAATGGTACCTGATATAGATGCCAAATTTAATGATTTTTTTTTTATGCACCGGAGATAAATAATGAAAATCTAACAAATTTCGGACTTGCACTACTATTCAAGGATTAATTCCTTTATTTTTTATTTACTTTATATCAACGAGTTATTTAAAATCAAATAAATAATTTTGCACCTATGTAGTTTAACAAAATTCGTATAGATGGCGCCGAGCACCAGTTTTAAACTATTTTATTTAATTACGTCTATTAGACAAACCATATACAGGAAAACAGTGAAATCGGACTTCAGCAATATATTGCAGATTCTGAATCATGAGTTGTTTAATTTTTTATCCTATGAATCCAGAGATATCTCTAATAATCTTGTTAAACGGTTTAGCTCTCCCCACTATTCTGGATTGCAGACTTGGAATCTAGTGGTATCAGAGCCGGCGGCGCCCGTTTACGCTTATCTCGCGAATTTTACGTGAATTTTACAATTATATCATGTTTGTGGTAAAATTCGCAATTCGGTAATAATAATTCGGCAATAATTCGGTATTTATGTACTATTTCTTTTTATTTGTCTATACATATAATAATTAATATTGTATGTAATATAAATTAACCATAATGCTTCATAATTTATATTTTCCACAAGAATATATACTTATGAATTGAAAAGAAGCAGCCACACAAAAATAAATAACTATCTTCATCACTGTTTTGTTGCTTACAGAAATCAATTATTATTGAATAAGTGAATTGATTTTAAAAGTTTATAAATACACATTTTTTATTTTCTAGTATTTAGCTTTTCACAAAAATTTCAATAGTCCAATAAAATAATAAGTATGGAGATTCTATAGTAATAATTGTCATTTAATAACTGATTATTTAGCCATGTAATATTGAATATCATAGAGATAGTTCAAAAATTAAATTGACAAAAGTGAACAATGCAAATTTGCACGAATAATTATTATTAATTTATAGCTGTTTTATTGATTTATTTCTTGATAGTTCAAATATTTTTGTAAAGAATATTCTTTGTATACAGAGTGTTCCGCATAAGAATAGACATAGAGTAGGTGCATGTACGGCGTGATCTAGGGGTTCCAAAATATTGAAATTTAACCAAACATACCTATATATAAAGTTGCATAGTTTTATTACTGTCAAATTTAAAAGACAGATTTTTTTATTGCTTCTAATAAACACTATTAAAATCTTATTTTAATTAATGCATTTTTCTTGAAATCTTGAAAGTTTTTAAATTTAACAAGAGTAAAAGTGTTTCAAATAAAATTCTGCGTGAGATATTATCATTCTTCTTTTCAAATTCGATTAATGTAAAATCAATGAACACCTTGTGTGTTTCAAATTACTTGAATTCATTGTCAAAGAATACCAATTATAAACTTAAATCACGTACCTACCAAATTTGATTATTCCAAGTTAAAGTAATTTAGAAATAATAGGTATTTTTTTTTTCAAAATATTTGACCCCACTTGGAAGGCCTATTTAGTTAAATTGAAATATTTTGTGACCCCCTATATACACCTGCTCTGTGTTGGTTCTTATGCGTAACACTCTGTATAAATACGATGGTGGGAATTTATACTAAATTGAAAATAACTGTAGAAGTTATGATTAAAATTTACTATGTATTGTACATGATACATACATTTACATTATGTACATGTTATTATAATGAATTATATACATAAGTAGCACAAATGGTACCGGTGAATCTTCAACTAAAAGAACACGTTTTGGATAAAAATGACCTTCAAATGTTCACTCCTTAGGAGACAGAGCCCCTCATTTTCCAAAAAATATGGAATTTGAAAACCGAAAAAGGTATAATAGTATGTATAGTATGTATAATTTTACACAAATTTTCTACCAATGCATGTGCAACTTTTCAATAATTTTTTCGAAAATTTTTGCTCATAGGAATATGTTGAAATGAGAATCCCTAAATATATCAGATAGCCTGGTGTATTATAAAACGTTTATTACTCTAGCTTATTCGCTTTAATACAAAACGTTTAACAGAAAAATTAAATACATTATCATTATCATTATAACGAAAAGTAGCAAAAAGAAATGAGGTGTAGATTATATCAACCCCTTAAGTGCAGACATTTTCGAATATGTATTGCACTTGCATTAGTATTGAAAATTTTACTTTTATATCGTTTTTTAGTATTCAAATTACCTATCTTTTAAGAGGTGCTATGGTAATTTTATGCAAACGTGTTCTTTTAGCAGTAGATTCACTGGTATCATTTGTGCTACTTCTTTTGAATATACTCGTATTTAATTATATTACTAAATCCGAAAGCAATATTATAGTATTTATTTTGCCCGTACTTACTCTTTTTTTGCAACCACGTTTTTTACGCCACGCACTTAGACGTAAGTGTCCCTTTTTCGTCGCATTTTGATCTTAAGAATATAGTGTGATTCACTGGTATATGCATTTCAGGGACGCCCTGTATTTTATGAGTAACAGTAGTAACAACTATAAGTATATAATTTTCATTATATTTGTCAAATTATTTGATGTTAGTAACAAATAATATATAGTGTTACAACTGAGCTAATATTAAAATGGTCATGAATTGGAACTATATGTTAAGCATTATTAATTTTAACAGTCCACGCGACGCCACGGACTGTTCTATTCGTAATTCTAAAATATGATACAGTGATATACCCGATATACCTATTTTGCCTAACTGTAACGCCGTCTACTTAAGTCCGAGTTCGACTCTGTCGAGCGTGTGTCATTTTTTACTGCTGCCCAGATAATTTATTGCTTCTAAGGACATGCCTACCGGTGATACCTACCCCCCTTCCGCGACCGTAAGTTTGACGAATGTGTCTACCATTGCCCACTCTTAACTCTAACAATATTGTTATGAATATTAAATATAAAAAGCTAGAGCACTACGAACACCACTGCTATTTTTTAAATCTTATCAACAGGAGAGGCTATACCATACATACAGGGTGTTTCATGAAGTTCACCCGGCAGTAATACAGAATTTTCCTTGGGTTATTTCTAGAAAAAAAGTTCATATTAACATGTGTCCGATTTGCTTTACTTAATGAGCTACACGAATTTGAAAATAAAATAATGGAAATTAATTCTCATTTTTATTTTTAGAACATCGGTAATAGTGACATACATTCTTAATTTAAAAGGTTTTCGAAAATTCCACCTTTTACTTCAATACATTTGTCAGCACGCCTGTGAATTGCTCGCGTTGCATTTCTAATATTCGCGTGCTTTTTTTTAATTTGCGTTGCAGCATTAACAATTCTTTGGATTAGAGCTTCGCGTGTTTCCACTTTCTCTTAATAAACCAAATCCTTCAT
Source organism: Monochamus saltuarius (assembly GCA_025584915.1). Taxonomy (NCBI): domain Eukaryota; kingdom Metazoa; phylum Arthropoda; class Insecta; order Coleoptera; family Cerambycidae; genus Monochamus; species Monochamus saltuarius. The sequence goes on along the minus strand of CM046723.1, from coordinate 27,257,552 downwards.
CCAACTCCACATGTTGAAATCGAACGGATTGGGGTCTGGAGACCTAGCTGGCCAAATGTGTGGCTCACCTCGACTGATCCAGCAACCAGGGTAATGCTCATTTAGGTGAGCACTGAGCAGTGACAATTCGGGAAATATGAGGTGGAGCTCCATCATGTTGCAAGTACATTCTTAATAGTCTTGCCAGAGGTACATCTTCAAGCAATCGCGGGATTTCTTTCGTTTGCAGAAAAAAGCAATTAGAGCTACAAACAACTTATCCAGTAGAACGGGCTGCCAAAAATATTTTATTACTCTTGGTATTTTGCTTCTTTCTCACTTTTATATTTTTTTACACACTGGTGGAAATTCAGAAAAATATCAATAGGTTTTATTTCTAGTCGGATATATACGATTACAACACTCGAGGTCGTAATACTATTCGATTACTATTGACTCTAGGGCTAAAGCAAATTCTATTGAAGAAACACTTTACAACGTTATGACTGTCAGACAGTTGGCCATAACGCATTTCAAAAATGAAATTAAGAAGCATTTACTGAAACACTGTTTCTACTCAGTAAAAGCATTTTTTGACATCATTTATAAATATGTTGATTTTGTATGTTTCTATTTTGTTTTCTATGTATGTTTATACATTGTGATTTATATGACCTGCTATAAATGTACTAAATATGTAACATGGTTCAATAAAAGTTTTGTTCCAACAGACTAGATTGAAACTATCAGAAATGTTCGTCCAACTACTTCTTGAGTTACATGCACTAAAAATACATTCACAACTTAACTGGTCGAATGTTTCAAACCAGTCCCTGATTACTGTTGGCAGATACCTATAGTCTCTTTTTCTTTCTCTCTGTTAGAAATATTTAAATTAAAAGCCCATCACTTTCAATAGGAACCCCAAAAAAAAAGTTAATCTAAAATATCAAATAAAGTTCTGCTCATTTGATGCATTTATATACACCACAACAATTTTCTATGTATAGACTCCGTAACATGTTAAAATTAAATATAGCTCTTGTACGTTTATTTTGCCCTAAAATAAAATTCGCAGTGTTTATTTTATAAACAAAATAGTCAGTTCCAAAATTCTGTTCGATTTTCTTTTTCCTATGCGGGACTTTTTACCAATATGTGACATTTAGCGGCGACTATCTTGTTATATTATAAATAACAAAAAAAACAGTGATAATGCGTTACAATATGTGCACTGATAATCCTCAACATATAATGTATATATTCATTCAACACGTCCTGATGTCAATTAACAGATAATAACAATAGCTTTGACGTTCCAGTACGTCATCACGTACCGAACAGACAATACACGTACATATTATTTGAACACTAATCGAACTGCAATATATTCACATTTTCTTATATTATTATCATCATTACGTTGAACCATAAATTCGAAACGTTTTTATTGAATTAAGGAGGTATTTATTTTTAATAAACGAAATATTTACAGGGTAATTCAGAATTTATCTAAAAAAAAAATTGGAAATAGATGCATCATGAAAGCTGGAGTCAATATCGTAATTTTTATTTCTGAGTAAAAAAATACAGGGTGAACCTTAAATAAGTTCAAATATTTTAACTGCTGGTGTAGTTCGTCATATAGATCAGTCCAGTGAAAGCCATTTTTAAAAATTTCTAATATTTACGAAGATATTAATTTTTTTTTGAGGACCGCTGCTTAAACTAATGAACCATATGATTTGTTGCGAGGTTGCCATATCTTCTCTAATATAAATATTACGTTTCCCTTAACGTAATAGTAAAGTAATACGGTTAATTCTATTTTAAAAATACTTGTTTGAAGCATAAATACAGTAAAGTTGTGTATGTAGTATGATACGCAGCAATATTAACATACATTTTAACTGCTTAACTGACCTTACTATAAACGATTAAAAATAAATTTCCGCAAGTTAAATACTACCGTAAAGTATTTAGGAAGATATTACGTGATATTACTATGTCCAATCTTCAAAAATTATACATAAACGTGCACACAAGCTTACCTGTTCGTTAAGAAATTAACTATTTAATCAGTAATTCACATTTCACAAGTTAAATGCCATTGTAGATTGTTAGAAAGAGACACAAGACACAATTTCCTTAAGTTATTTTAGGAATAATAACAAAAAACTATGATTATCACACAAATATTAAATTTAAAAGTGTGTTCAAGCAATGACATTTGTGTAACACTGGCAACACTGTGAACTACACATTCAATCTGAAGCGCTATGACTCCATAAATGTATGAAAGTCAGTGGTCCTCAACAAGTTTTCTACAGAAAAATTACAAAATTTATTTAAAATTTCACTTTTTTATTTCTGATTTTTTTGTAAAACAACTATTAATTATGTGTTCTACACAGTGAACTATAATGCTGGTTAAAATATTTGTACTTATTTAAGGTTCACCCTGTATTGAAGTTGTAGTATTATCAGTCTTTATATCGCTGGGCTTCTGTAGTCTTTAAACAGGCGATTCCGATGACTTTTTGTAGGTATTAAAGTTTTTGTGATGCCAGTCTTTACATTAGGCTTTCAAGTATCAAAAATGGTTTACGTAGTTGATGTATCTTTCTAATTTATGGCGATGTGAAAATTCTTTAGCACACAGATTTTCCGATAAACATGTGCCAAATGCAGTTACTTTTACCGCGGTGTGCAGTGACTGCAAGTGTAGGCAATGCGGGGGAATGTTGATACCGAATCGTGGAAGAGGGCGTTCAGACGTATTGCAGCAGTGTGGCGTATCACACACGAAGCTCAATTATATCCGTACCGCGTGTTCAAGCATTAATACCAAGGGATTGGACGAGGAGGACCGGTACCATGGCCACGATCTCCTAATCTTAAATCATTTGTACTTCTTTTTGTGGGGATATTTCAAAAATTAACTGCTTTTGCCGCTATTGTTATTAATTATTAATATAATTAATCTGTGATTTTAATTAATAAATAGTTTGACATACTTGAGGATATAACATAATGTTGGGCTTGTCTTACCCAGTTTCTACAAACTAACGCAAATGTTGCTGCTTCTTAATCTGTTTTGAAGTTGTTGGCAGTAGCTTTGATGCCATTGCGTAATTTATCAATGGTGGGTATCTTACTTTGATGCGATACACTTCATTTTTTAAATATCCCAACAAAAAGAAGTCCAAATGATTTGAAGTCAAGAGATCGTAGCGGCCATGGTACCAATCCTCCTCGTCTAATCCCTTGGTATTAATGCTTTGACACGCTGTACATGGTACGGATATAATTGCGCCTCGTGTATACGAAATAGTACTACAATACGCCGTATATGTCCTGGACCTCACTATCATCTCATATTTTACTAGTGAATAATGGAAATTATTAGTTAGGAAACACATCGTTATTTATTGTATAAGTGTTGTAAGTAGTGAACGTAGTTCGAGCGTTTAACATTCTTAAGTGGATAAAAGGCAATTAAAACACAATGCAATACAACGTTTTATCACAATCATATTTGTGGAGTCAGAATTATTGGAATTTAATAAAAATATATTAGCACGACTTGATATTTCTTAGTACTCAATGTAACGTGGTAGGTTTTGTTACTGGTTGCTACGGTACGTTGTTTATTAGCAATTATTTAATAAACAGTTCCACCTGAATTTAGTAAATATGCAAGAAAGTAATTGTGTTTTGGCTGTTTTCGAAGAAACTCAAGAAGCAATTTTCCATTTATTGCCAGCGAAGTTCAGGGAACATTAAGAAAAAGTGTTCGCCGAATTTAACAAATGGAGGGAAAACGAAGAGCAACGACAATAAATGAAGAAGTCATGCTATCGTATTTTTTAAATTTGAAGTCAATATACAGGGTATCACAACGAAAATTTGACCCCCCCCCTATAATTGGAAAACCGAATAATATTTCAAAATTCGCCGAGACCCGTCGATTTTTGTTCTTTGGGGGGCTTTTTTGACAGTCAAGCCAACTCGATATGTTCATCCCCCCTAATGCCTAGCAACCCCAACTTAAAAATTTCAAATGCAACTACCCCACTGGTGGCACATCATTTTAAAGCCTTTTGCATTGCGAATACAGTGACGTACCGTTTTTAGAAATCGGTTGAGATTTGACAGAATTATTGGTTACAAACGAAAAGATGACAAACCAACTTACGCGTAGTAATTTCTACACAAATGCCCACCACTAATAAGTAAATAATAAAGAATCACTTTTTCCACTAAATATAGTTCAATAAAGTTTTGTTTTTTGCATGAACGTAGAAAAAGAATATTTAATGATTAAGATAATATTTCTTCACCTTTAGGTAATAATGAGGGTTTCTGGTGCCTGTCGATGCTGCGAATTGACAAATTTGAAAATTATTGACGTACAGGACGTTGGCAGTTACCTACTTATTTGAATACCAGACACCAAGACGGGCGTTTCAAGAAAATTTACAATTATAGAAGAAGGATTTTGCGTGAATGCTGTTGAAATATGCAGAAAATATATTTTTTTGCGCCCAATTCGCTTAACACAAGACAGGTCCTTTTTAAGATCCATTTATCAAACATGTATTTCTCAGCCTGTTGGAGTTATAATACATATTGGCAAAGGTACCCTCAATAGTTGCTCCATTTCTGAATATCGCAAATCCAGAAGCAAATACTGGCCATTGTATGACGCGCACTTCAACAACTTTATTGACCAATAAATGTGGTGGATGGAAGAGCTCCTTTGTAGCAGAAAGTTATGCTGAGGAGTCCATATCTAGCAAACTGAATATTGGTAAGGAAAATCTAAGGAAAATATAGCTGTTCCTTACAAGAACAGACATCCGTAACTTGTGCAAATTCTTCACAAACTTCGGTAGATGTTATGCTTTCCGAAAATGATGGCAACAATGCTACAAGGGTTGCTACGAAAAGGAAGTTAAATGTGATAAAACAAAAAACGAAACGTCTATTAATAAGTAAATAAATTAAATTTCATTTATTATAAATTTATTACTTTTTTCATTATTCCTCTAGTGAAATAATAGTATATTATTTAACGAGCGGTAATGCAGGTCATACCTCACGCAGATGAAGTTTGCAGCACGAGCCGCAGGTGAGTGCTGTAATTCATCAAGTGAGTTATGACCATTACCGCAAGTTGAATACTATACTTTATCTACGACTATAACACCTTTTTTAGGACTGTTATTAGAAATTGATTTGAAAACGTCAAAATTATTTTGTTAAAATAACAAATGACATTAGTCTCCTCAATGATAATAATTGACAGTTCCGCCTACTGACAGGTGTTGGAAATTTAATAATTTTAAAATCTTTTAATTATTCATTCCTTTTCACTTATTAAAAATTCTTTCCATTTTACACCAATGGAACGTATTTGTCGGCTTAAAAATGTCCAAGAATTTACTGTGTACACTAATTACCGAACACACCGAATTATCATTGTAGAAGCCCAGCGTGGGCTATAATAACTCACTATAAAAACTCACTCTATTTGTTTATTGATACTATTAATTGCTCAAAAGCAGGTGAATAATTAATATATAAATTAATAGGAGTAGATAAAATTACTTTATTCATCTAGTGAAATAAAGTTACTTTATTCCACTAGTGGATCACTTTAGACGGTTCATATGTGTGGTAAATTCATATCGTAACGACGAATACAAAATATCAAGAATTTTATTTTTGATGCATTTCATTGCGATCAAATAAAAGACAATAATATCTCTTAGCCCACTTTATTTCACCGTTCTCCGTTATATATAAAAATGATTTCGTATCATAACATCATATATTATATTAGGTAACAAAGATGCCGGACTAACGGTAGTAGAATGACATTCTGATTAATAAAAACAAAATTTGTGGTTAGCATCTATCAAAATTACTGTAGAAAATATTACGTAAGGGTTGCGTTATATAAATAGAAAAACTTTATACTCACATGGATTTCAAACGGCAACCGTGCGTGGGAACAGTAAAACCAGAGCCGAGTGTGACGGATATCGCTAATAATTCAGGAGTTCAGTCGGTGTTACGTTCTTAAAGTAAATTTGCGATCTCGTTAACTTCGTCTGCAAGCCGTTATCCTACTACGATTAGTTTTCCCTTTGGTGTTTCTCTTTCAAATTTTCTAAGCACATTCAGGTAAATTATACCTTTACGGCTCCAGTAAATAAAATTACCTATTTCGTTTTATTTTTAAGCTACATGAATACAGCGTAACGAGTAACTGTTCTATAAAGTTTCGCTAGTCTAAGCGCATCAAAGATACCCTCTCAAAGGTCTTATTTTTCAGCAGAGGAATGAAAGCGTACAACTTATACACTTAAATTGTACATTCCTGCAAATTAAACAAATTTAAGGCAACTACTTAAAAGACGAGAAACAAAATAGGTTCTATATGTTCAAGGAATTTTATAAACTTATTAATATAGGGTGTCCGGAAGTGGCGATACTAAAAGGGCTTGTATATCTGACCAAAAGCAACAAAAAACTCTTACGAAAAAAAAATTCTAAAACTAATAGTTTTCCTACAAATACCTTTCAAAATTAAAAATCAACTGCAATAAAATGCAAAACTGTGTTAGAAATTACAAGATAAGTAAAACCTCCTGTCACGTAATTTGTTTTTTTTATTAGTATTAATAAAGTAAACAATATAAGTTTTTCCCAAGAAATCGTTAAAACTGTAACGTACTGTAACGCATGACAACATTGCAATTCATTACCCGGTGCTGTTAACCTGAAATATTATTATTGGTAGTAGTAGTGCGGCTAGTGCGTTTCGTTTTTCTGTATCTAGTGTTTGATATTCGTGAATGTATATGATCAATTTATAGTAACCTTGACCAGCTGCATGACATGTTAATTTATGGCGAATTTGGGAAAAGTTCTCTGGCTACGAGACGTTTATACAGTAAAGGCTTTTTCCAACGGCTTTCATTTTGAACACATATACTTAAAACTGTTTTAAATTTAATCCTGTGTCGTAGAAAGAACTTTAAGAAAACCAGTCACATTATGTTTAGGTGTACTTGTCATTAATATGTACAGATACCTGACACAGTAAGTGTACAACGTTGTCATATATTTAAGACCTGTTTGCTGTCATAATTCTATTGCAGCTTGTCAGAGAAAAATAAATTGTTAAGTCAAATATGTTTTGTTTGGTACAATTTATCATACAACAAAATAACGGCCCTCATATTTCGGACAACCTGTATAGGTATAAATAGGGCGGACAATGCATTTTTTCAATAGTTAGTAAAACTTGCAAAGAAAGTTGATGCGGTGTTTTGGTTGTTATGACTGCAGCAATTACTGGCTAGAATTGAATGTCGGTGCGTGTGCGCCATCTGAAGTGACAACACAAGAGTTTATCTATAGGTAGTCCAATTACAATATTTTCAAATTCAGTGGTAAGTTGTTACAATTACGTAGTGTGTAACTAAGAACCCTGTATTTAACATTTCAACTCATGTATTTGATGTTATGTAACGGCCGCAACAAAGATATGCATTTTACGGTTTAGTTCCGCAAGGGTACGCACCCAAAGAGCATGCGTAGCCTTTGATGTCCTGCGTACTCTTTGGTAACTGCGTGTACCTACATTATCATTATTGAATTTGTAGCTAATCAGAATGGGAGGATATAAAAGGAGTGAAAGAGAAAAAAATTAGTCACGAATCATTATTATTGTGAGGAACGTTACAGTGTCCCCACAAGCAGATCTGCGTGCAATTTATATACTTACGGTGGTATGAAGATTGTATCAGTTATGAAGGGTTGGATACATTTTCTTGTGATTTGTGATAAAGCTCAATCAATGTAAATTGTTCAATATACTAAAGAATTTGTCTTCAGATGATGATAATCCTTTCATCGCAATTTGGTCGGAGCCTTGCAATTCGTACCGATGATGATGATATCGATAATGAAAATATCGTATTATCGTATTATGTTCACGTCTACCTATTATTGTGTAATAATTTCCATCTATTCGTCATAAGTTGTCAGCTAACTTGACATTTGTCAAATCTTTACATAAATAATAGTTATTTTGTAAGTGGATAAAACGCAACTAAATCCACGAATGCAATACAACGTTTTATCCACAGTCACATGTTAATAACAAAATAAATGGGCTTCCTAGAAGCGGAGAATTATTTTATTAATTTATATATACTGTGTTCCTGAAAATAATTGACAATAACTTTGTAAATTTGGAACTAAGAAAATGCAAAGTAACCCCTTACGTTCAGATAGAATCAGATGATGAAAGATACAAGGCAGACAAAGATGGAATATGTAAAGAAAACCATACAGTTATAACCTTAGCGGAACGTAGACTGTAAAAGTTTGCATGGTTGATTTCAAAGTGGCCCCCTCGGTGGTCCTTTGACATTATTTCACTGTATCTATGCAGAACAGAAATCAAACAAATTAGGATGGATATAGCTTTGAAATAGATATGGGAGTGTACACGCCCATCATCCAACGATACCTATTCTAATAAGTCAAATCTGTAAATGCGGACAATAGCATGAGCATGTTAACGGTGAGCAGTTGATATTCACGTGCTGTGCTGTTAAATGGGCGACGAGCTTTATAGTGTCGTCTATCTTTTTTACTTACTAAAAGCCTGTAATACGTAAGACTGTAGAAGTATAGTAGAAATCTACATAGTAAAAAATAACATTGAGCAAGTTGAAACTCATTTTTGAGTAAATTAATTTGGTGTTGAATTTTGAGTAAGCTCAAAAATTTTAACAAAGAAATGAGCTTATCTACACAATATTTGATTAGAGGATCCAAAATATGTGTGAGTGAGAACATATTATGTAAAAATAACTCAACTGTTGTTGATATTACACATTGTAAGTGGAAGGAGGAAAACAAAGTTGGGTGCGAGCAGGTACCAACATGTAGTTATAGTTTTGCTATGTATGATACAAGTCATTGCTGTCTGTGGACGATAATCATAAGTGTATTAATTTAACCCATATTATGGACCACACGGGCCACAATTGTAAATACATTTTCAAATTACAATTTGCATTAAAAAGTATGGCGTAAACTGGAAAGTGAGAATTTATGTCATGAAGTTGTGATAGAAACAGGTAAGTAACAATGGCCGTCGTCAACCGATACAAAAAAATTCTTGATTTGCTCCTTATTTGAGAAAACCTATCTTATGTGTGTCATTACATGATGACCATTCAATTTGATCCTCAACTGCTAAGCTATAAAATTTTGGAAAATAGGTCAAACCTGGAAATTATTGATTTAAACAGTTTATTCAATAAAGAGCCGTTTGAACTTCATCAGTCATACAACACAACTGAGTATTATGGGACAACAAAGTACATATTTTATTAAATTTAGAAAGAATGTAATGTTTAATAACATAATAAAATGAAACATATTTACATACTGCGTCATGATATTGTCTACAAATATAACCTCAACCCTTATTTTATTCAACTTGTTATAGCAAACTTTTGTTTGAAATACTGTGTAGTTAGCAGTAGTAATAAATATGATATAATAATAGTAACAATAATTTAGTATTTTTATTGTTCAGGTTGCTTCCATAATTCCATTAAACATATGTATATTGTGAACCAACTACACAGGTTTTCTCTTTATAGATTGTAATTTTTATGACATAATTATTTATAATAATTTTATTATTATCTATTATTATTATTAATCGAGTTATAACTATTTGTGATATTCATAATGTTATTAATAGTAATAATAATAATTATTATAAATATTTATAAAGTAATAATTTAAGATTCGTAAAAAATTAAACACGTTTAATAGGTACACAATAGGCTAATTTCATAAAAACTGTGTAAAAACCAACACAGTATAAGGAAAAGTCATCAATATTTTGAGTTTGCTACAATACTAAATTATGTAAAGTAACTCATTACTGATTTAAATTGTATACATATTGTGAAAAAATAACGAAATAGTTTGATAATATAACAATACCTCAATTTTGTGTTTGGAATAACACATAGTTTAGAAAGCTACCTCAAAAATTGTTCAGTGTTACCCTTAAAAAGTTTAGCTAACAAATAACTGAGAAACTGAGCGAACATTACTCAATGAATTCTTATTATTTCTGCACAATCGGGTGTGGACTCGTTTTGACAACCATTTGTGCTGATTTTGAGCGAAATTTTACTTAAATTTTTTTACGGTGTAGTGTTCGGAAGTGCGGAATTTTGTCAAATGTGTGAAGCTTTGGGCCGGTCAAGTGTGCGGAGCCGGAGTACTGCGTAAGCTTGCTTCTATCAAGAATAATTGTTTTTGTTTTGCGAGATTAATGTAAAAATCAACTGCTACAGTAAATTTTGTAAAACATCTTGTATTGTTTCATTGAGACTGAGACACCCAAGCAAGGGATAAGTTCACAAGTCTACGCTTGGTATATGATTGATTGACTATCCATCTAAGAATTATTTTGCTTCGTATTCGTAAAGCGTGTACCTACTACTCATTTTAAACGACAGCAACGGAAATGGCTTATTTTTTTTAATAAATATAGCTTTTTATGTAAAGATTAAATGTGTTTTCGAAGCAGGAAAAAATTGGATAAAATATATTTAAGAGTTTTGACTATTTCTGATTTATGAATGCGAATTAGCCATTTGCGGCTGATTTGGTATTCTGGATTTCCAAGCACCTATTCGCGCTTTTGGTGGACAAGGCAATATGTATCGAAGTTTAAACACTCCCCTGTGGCTAATGCAATGTGTGGATGGGCGTTGTCCTGCTGGAATATTGTGTTAAAAATCGATAAACATACGGCATTGCAATCAAGAGCAGGGTAATAAATGGGAATTTAAGGCTTAACACTGCAACGTGAAACCCACTTCCTTTTTAGATGCAGACATCAGATATGTGTATTAGATATATTTTATACTCGTTTTGTATCCAGTTATTTATTTTAAATATGTGTTTATTCGTAAAAAGGTGATAAAATCAAGGTGTTGATTTTACTGACTAGATCAACGTTTCGATATTAATTAAAATATTCGTCAGAGATATAATTAATAATATAGAAATAAGAACAAACACAGAAAATAACTTGAAAACGTTCCAACAATATTTAAAAACAAATTTCGTATAAACACATTAGAATTAAAAAAAATTGTATTGTTTGTATATTAGAAAATTAAATTTTAGTTATAGAAAAAAATTGCATTGTAAATTTGTGTCAACCATTTATGACAGGTATTTACTGAGAAAATATTTCAATACTATCATTTTTTTACTTATTTAGAATTACAGTATACGTGTATCTACATTCTGTAATATTTAACGAAATAGTTATTTTTGTATTAGAACCCGAAGTGGTATACCTTTACGTTCAAGAATGGAAGTTATTTGGAAAATATCCATTTGTGAACGCAAAAGCATAAACAATATATTTTTTTCGAAAATGCAATAAAATAACACAATTGTGCTATGCACTATTTAATTTTTATTTGAAATGGTTTGAACCGTGTTTGAATCAAGATGCTTTAGTCGCGAAGACTATCACAACGATAGCAACCTAATAAACAATAAATATTTGTTGTTTCAAAAAGTAGTGCCAGAATTACATACTGTAATTCATATTATAAGAGTGTTTAATTCAAAATGAGCTCGGAAAGTGAAGACGAGCATTTACCAGGGATAGTATTGGAAGTGACACAAAGTACTGTTTCACAGTTAATCAACAAAAAATTGTCGAGACAGTATGAGATTGCCTGCAACAAAGCCAAAGGGTAGTGTAGTTCATTCTAATATATTAAAATGCGCGATTGCCTCTCGCTCCCACCGGGGTGCGGAAAAGTGGCGTTTTGCATTACCAAAGGCTTTTTCGCGAGCCGCGCCGCGAGCCGAAGGCGCGAAGCGCCCTTCAGTCCTGGGGTTGTCGCTTAGGCGTATTTCGGTGGGTTCTTTTACCTTTTTCGGGGCGAATTTTGCGTTTTCCGGAGGTCCGCCGGCGTTACTTTTCCGTTTTCGCGAGGAAACGAGACAAAAGTCGAAAAAAACGCCCCTTATCGGAAGTCCGGAAGCCGCCCGGAGGCCGGTCTCGCTCCGCACGACGTTTTTCGGGCGAGCCCGTCGGGGACGCGGCCGCGGCCGCGGGCGAGTCTCTTTATTTAGTCCTTTCTCCGTCGCGACGAGGCGCTCGGCGGGCCGTTTTTCGCGTTTTTCTAGGTAAATTTTCCGTTTTTCGGAGGGTCCTCGCCGGCCGATCTCGGCGAGCGAGATGGATATAGCGGAGGCGGAGCTTATCGCCCGGGAATCGGAGAAACGTCAGTCGGATATGGGTAGACGTCAAACTATTTCGGATTCGATATTTTCGTATTTTCCCGCATTCATTTCCAGAAATGCATGTTGAAACGTAAACTTTGAACCTTCTACAATGTGTCGCGTGCCTCAGATTTAGGTTTAAAATTCGATTTTATAGGAAAATAGCGAAAGTTTTGGTCAATTACACGTTCGGCTGCATTCGCCTTCGCTCGGCCGTCCGAAACGTCAAACGGCTAGCCGGACGGTGCACGGCCGGTGACAGCTCCGGATAAAACGTAGGAACGTTCGCTAAACGGGCAGATCTGAGACCCGCCAAGGCCGGAAAAGGTAAATTTAAAGTCCCTAGATGCTTTCTGTTATGCGAGCGTTGGGTTTTGAATTCGAATTTGTATCGAATTTTGCGTAATACCGAACCGAGACGTGGAGAAGAGCCTGGCAATATGGCGGGTCCTCACAAAACCTTCAAAACGTTACATTTTGCAAAGTAAGTACCCCTTTATTTCCATAAAGCCATATCGAAACGTAAACTTTGAACCTTCTACAATGTGTCGTGTGCCTCAGATCTGTTTTAAAATTCGATTTTATAGTAAAAATTGCGAAAATTTGCGACGTCAAATGGCGAGTGCGCGGTGACATTTCCGAATAAATCGCAGAAAATTTCGCTAAATGGCCCGACCGGAGCCCCCCAAAGGCCGAAAACGGTAAATCTGAAGTCTCTAGATACGTTGTGTTATGCGAGCGTTTGGTTTTGAATTCGTTTTTGTATCGAAATTTGCGAAAATCCTAAGCAAGACGGGGTCAAAATGACGTAAGCCATAGAACAGCTGTCAAATATTTCCATCCGCTATTGCTATTTGCATTGAACTTTGCATAAATAGAATGAATAGGTAGGTGGTATCAGTGAGCTAGACAATATGGCAGACCAAGACGGGGTCAAATTGACGGAAGCCATAGAACAGCTGTCAAATATTTCCATCCGCTATTGCTATTTGCATTGAACTTTGCATAAATAGAATGAATAGGTGGTATCAGTGAGCTAGACAATATGGCACACTTCAAGTCGCTTCGCTTATATACAGTGCGACTCAAAACTCGATGTACGGGGTGTTACGATAAAAATTGACGAGAAAAAATAAAAATTACAGATTCGAGGAAATTTTCGGTTCTTTCGCTTCGGAGGGTTCTCTGACGTGCGTAGGACCGTTTTATATACAAAGTGTTGGAAAAATGTCGAACGTTAAAAAATGTAAAAATTAAGGGAACTGAAAATTTTTTGGTACGAAACTTCCGTCGGGGACTCTTACCGCACTAATTATCGAAAAAATACGGGGTGTTTAAAAATTCGAACCGTTCCTAAAAATCCTGGACATTCGTGGATTTAAAATTTTTTTGCTTTCTGATGAAACTTTTACAATAGTTTGTAGAAAAACTGTAAAAATTTATACTTTGGTATTTTTATTTATATGAATAAATACTTATTAAAAAATACAGCGTGTAAAATAAATCACCATTCTCTCCATCCACAATATTTTTTGATTTTATTTTTTTTTTGAAACTTTTGACGATTGTAAAAAAATCATACTAATGAGAAAATACAGGGTGCTTAACGAAACCAAACCATACTCTAAGAATCCTCACAATAATTCATTGAATATTTTTTCATGAAACTTTTCACAATGGTCTGTAAGAAAACTATGTATACTAATTAAAAACCTACTGGGTGTTTATAAAAACTGAACCAATATTGAAACTCCCAAAATTCATGGAAATTTTTTTTATTTATTAAACTTCCATCAAGGATTTATTATGACACTCACTAACGAAGCAAATACAGAGTGTTTAATAATAACGAACCATTCTCTAAAAATCCTCAAAATTCATGGAATTAAAAAATTCTTTTTGATGAAACTTTATACAATGTTCTGTAGGAAAAATATACTAATTAAGAAATACAGAGTGTTTAAAAATAACGAACCATTCTCTAAAAATCCTCAAAATTCATGGAATTAAAAAATTCTTTTTGATGAAACTTTATACAATGTTCTGTAGGAAAAATATACTAATTAAGAAATACAGAGTGTTTAAAAATAACGAACCATTCTCTAAAAATCCTCAAAATTCATGGAATTAGAAAATTCTTTTTGATGAAACTTTATACAATAGTTTGTAAAAATCTATATTAATGAAAAAATACAGGGGTTAAAAATACCGAACCGTTCCTAAAAATCCTGAATATTTGTGGATTTAAAATTTTTTCTTTCTGATGAAACTTTTACAATAGTTTGTAAAAAACTATAAAAATATATACTTTGGTATTATTATGTATATGAATACATACTTATGAAAAATACAGGGTGTAAAATAAAGAACCATTCTCTAGATCCACAAAATTTATGGAATTTATTTTTTTTATGAAACTTTTCACGATTGTAAAAATATTATACTAATGAAAATATACAGGGTGCTTAACGAAACCAAACCATACTCTAAGAATCCCCACAATAATTCATTGGATATTTTTTTATTAACCTTTTCACGATGGTCTCTAAGAAATATATACTAATTAAAAAACTACTGGGTGTTTAAGAAAACTGAACAAATATTGAAACTCCCAAAATTCATGGAAATTTTTTTATTTATTAAACTTCCATCAAGGATTTATTATGACACTCACTATCGAAGCAAATACAGAGTGTTTAATAATAACGAACCATTCTCTAAAAATTTTCAAAATTCATGGAATTAATAAAATTCTTTTTGATGAAACTTTATACAATGTTCTGTAGGAAAAATATACTAATTAAAAAATACAGAGTGTTTAAAAATAACGAACCATTCTCTAAAAATTTTCAAAATTCTTGGAATTAAAAATTCTGTTTGATGAAATTTTATACAATGTTCTGTAGGAAAAATATACTAATTAAGAAATACAGAGTGTTTAAAAATAACGAACCATTCTCTAAAAATCCTCAAAATTCATGGAATTTGAAAATTCTTTTTGATGAAACTTTATACAATACTTTGTAAAAATCTATATTAATGAAAAAATACAGGGTGTTTAAAAAAAACGAACCGTTCACTAAAAATCCTGAACATTTGTGGATGAATTTTTTTTTTTTTGCTCTATGATGAAACTTTACAATAGTTTTTAAAAAAACTATAAAAAATATATACTTAGGTATTATTATTTATATTAATAAATAATTATGAAAAAATACAGGGTGTAAAATAAAGAACCATTCTCTAGAAATCTAGAAATTTATGGAAGTTATTTTTTTATGAAACTTTTCACAATGGTCTGTAAGAAAACTATACTAATTAAAGAACTACTGGGAGTTTAAAAAGACTGAACCAATATTGAAACTCCCAAAATTCATGGAAAATTTTCAAAATCATTGAATTAAAAATTCTTTTTGATGAAATTTTATACAATGTTCTGTAGGAAAAATATCGCAATAAAGAAATACAGACGATTTAAAAATAACGAACCATTCTCTAAAAATCCTCAAAATTCATGGAGTTAAAAAATTCTTTTTGATGAAACATTTCACATTAGTTTGTTAAAAACTATACTAATGAAAAATACAGGAGGTTTAAAAAAACCGAACCATTCTTTAAAATCAAATCAACAAAATTCATGGAATTAAAAATTCTTTTGATGAAACTTTTTACAATGTTCTGTAGGAAAAATATACTATTGAACAAATACTGGGTGTTTAAAAAAACCGAACTGTTCCCTAAAAATCCTGAAAATTCGTGGATTTAAATTTTTTTTTTGCTTTCTGATGAAACATTTTACAATAGTTTGTCAAAAACTATAAAAATATATACTTAGGTTTTATTATGTATATAAATACATACGTATGAAAAATATAGGGTGTAATATAAAGAACCATTCTCTAGATCCACAAAATTTATGGAATTTATGTGATTGTAAAAAATTATACTAATGAAAAAATACAGGGTGTTTAGCAAAACCAAACCATTCTCTAAGAATCCTCACAATTCATAGAATATTTTCTTATGAACACAATGGTCTGTAAGGAAACTATATTAATTAAAAGACTACTGGGTGTTTAAAAAAAATGAACCATTCTCTATAAACATGGAAGTATAATATTTTCTTGATGAAACTTTTAACAATGGTCTATATGGAAACTATTTTCATGAGAACAATACAGGGTGTTTAAGAGAATCGAATCATTTTAAAAATCCTAAAAACTTGAAATTAAAAACTCTTTTGGTTTTTTAGAAACTTTTAAGATAGTTTGTAAAAACTATAAAAATACTTACTTAGGTATTATTATGTAGCTATATAAATACATACTTATGAAAAATACAGTGTGTAAAATAAAGACCAATTCTCTAGATCCACAAAATTTATGGAATTTAATTTTTTATGAAACTTTTCACGATTGTAAAAAAATATACTGATAAAAACATACGGGGTGTTTAACAAAACCAAACCATTCTCTAAAAATCCTCACAATTCATGGAATATTTTCTAATGAAACTTTTCACAACGGTCTGTAAGAAAACTATACTAATTAAAAAACTACTGGGTGTTTAAAAAACCGACCGTTCTCCAGAAACCTTCATGGGAGTATAATATTCCTTTGATGAAACTTTTAACAATGGTCTATATGGAAACTATTTTAATGAAAACAATACAGGGTGTTTAAGAAAACTGAACCAATATTGAAACTCCCAATATTCATGGAATAAAATTATTTGTGTTGCTTCGGATGGGTTGTCGGATGTACGAAAGACCGTTTTATATACAAAGTGTTGGAAAAATGTTGAACGTTAAAAAAATCTCAAAATTAAGAGAACTGACTAATTTATTTTACTCAACTTCCATCGGAGGTTTCTTAACGCACTAATTATCGAAAAAATACATGGTGTTTAAAAAAAACTAACCCTACTCAAGAAAGGTCAAGTCGGCGAATGCCGACTTGCCACCTTTCTAGTTCTAATATATTAAAATACGCGATTGCCTCTCGCTCCCACCGGGGGTGCGGAAAAGTGGCGTTTTGCATTACCAAAGGCTTTTTTCGCGAGCCGCGCCGCGGCGAGCCGAAGGGCGCGAAGCGCCCTTCGGTCCTGGGGTTGTCGCTTAGGCGTATTTCGGTGGGTTCTTTTTACCTTTTTCGGGGCGAATTTTGCGTTTTTCCGGAGGTCCGCCGGCGTTACTTTTCCGTTTTCGCGAGGAAACGAGACAAAAGTCGAAAAAACGCCCCTTATCGGAAGTCCGGAAGCCGCCCGGAGGCCGGTTTCGCTGCGCGCGTGGTTTTTCGGGCGAGCCCGTCGGGGACGCGGTCGCGGGCGAGTCTCTTGATTTGGTCCTTTCTCCGTCGCGACGAGGCGCTCGGCGGGCCGTTTTCGCGATTTTCTAGGTAAATTTTCCGTTTTTCGGAGGGTCCTCGCCGGCCGTTCTCGGCGAGAGGGATGGAGATAGCGGAGGAGCTTATCGCCCGGGAATCGGAGAAACGTCAGTCGGATATGGGTAGACGTCAAACTATTTCGGATTCGATATTTTCGTATTTTCTCGCATTCCTTTCCACAAAGCCATGTCGAAACGTAAACTTTGAACCTTCTACAATGTGTCGCGTGCCTCAGGTTTGAGTTTAAAATTCGATTTTATAGTAAAAATAACGAAAATTAGGGTCAATTACACGTTCGGCGGCATTCGCCTTCGCTCGGCCGTCTGAAACGTCAAACGGCAAGCCGGACGGTGCGGTGCCGTTGACAGCTCCGGATAAAACTTAGGAACGTTCGCTAAATGGGCCGATTCGAGCCCCCTGAAGGCCAAAAAAGGTAAATTTAAAGTCTCTAGATACTTTCTGTTATGCGAGCGCTGGGTTTTGAGTTCAATTTGTATCGAATTTTGCGTAATACCAAACAGAGACGTGGAGAAGAGCCTGGCAATATGGCGGGTCCTCACAAAACCTTCAAAATGTTACATTTTGCAAAGTAAGTACCCTTTATTTCCATAAAGCCATATCGAAACGTAAACTTTGAACCTTCTACAATGTGTCGTGTGCCTCAGATCTGTTTTAAATTTCGATTTTATAGTAAAAATTGCGAAAATTTGCGACGTCAAATGGCGAGTGCGCGGTGACATTTCCGAATAAATCGCAGAAAATTTCGCTAAATGGGCCGACCGGAGCCTTCCAAAGGTCGAAAACGGTAAATCTGAAGTCTCTAGATACGTTGTGTTATGCGAGCGTTTGGTTTTGAATTCGTTTTATCGAAATTTGCGAAAATCCTAAGCAAGACGGGGTCAAAATGACGTAAGCCATAGAACAGCTGTCAAATATTTCCATCCGCTATTGCTATTTGCATTGAACTTTGCATAAATAGAATGAATAGGTAGGTGGTATCAGTGAGCTAGACAATATGGCAGACCAAGACGGGGTCAAAATGACGGAAGCCATAGAACAGCTGTCAAATATTTCCATCCGCTATTGCTATTTGCATTGAACTTTGCATAAATAGAATGAATAGGTGGTATCAGTGAGCTAGACAATATGGCACACTTCAAGTCGCTTCGCTTATATACAGTGCGACTCAAAAAGCTCGATGTACGGGGTGTTACGATAAAAATTGACGAGAAAAAATAAAAATTACAGATTCGAGGAAATTTTCGGTTCTTTCGCTTCGGAGGGTTCTCTGACGTGCGTAGGACCGTTTATATACAAAGTGTTGGAAAAATGTCGAACGTTAAAAAATGTAAAAATTAAGGAACTGAAAATTTTTTGGTACGAAAACTTCCGTCAGGGGACTCTTACCGCACTAATTATCGAAAAAAATACGGGTGTTTAAAAATTCGAACCGTTCCTAAAAATCCTGGACATTCGTGGATTTAAAATTTTTTTGCTTTCTGATGAAACTTTTACAATAGTTTGTAGAAAAACTGTAAAAATATATACTTTGGTATTATTATGTATATGAATACATACTTATGAAAAATACAGGGTGTAAAATAAAAAACCATTCTCTACATCCTCACAATAATTCATTCAATATTTTATCATGAAACTATTCACAATGGTCTGTAAGAAAACTATGTATACTAATTAACAAACTACTGGGTGTTTAAAAAAACTGAACCAATATTGAAACTCCCAAAATTCATGGAAATTTTTTTTATTTATTAAACTTCCATCAAGGATTTATTATGACACTCACTAACGAAGCAAATACAGAGTGTTTAATAATAACGAACCATTCTCTAAAAATTTTCAAAATTCTTGGAATTAAAAAATTCTGTTTGATGAAATTTTATACAATGTTCTGTAGGAAAAATATACTAATTAAGAAATACAGAGTGTTTAAAATAACGAACCATTCTCTAAAAATTTTCAAAATTCTTGGAATTAAAAATTCTGTTTGATGAAATTTTATACAATGTTCTGTAGGAAAAATATACTAATTAAGAAATACAGAGTGTTTAAAATAACGAACCATTCTCTAAAAATCCTCAAAATTCATGGAATTAGAAAATTCTTTTTGATGAAACTTTATACAATAGTTTGTAAAAATCTATATTAATGAAAAAATACGGGGGTTTAAAAATACCGAACCGTTCCCTAAAAATCCTGAATATTTGTGGATTTAAAATTTTTTTTTTCTTTCTGATGAAACTTTTACAATAGTTTGTAAAAAAACTATAAAAAATATATACTTTGGTATTATTATGTATATGAATACATACTTATGAAAAATACAGGGTGTAAAATAAAGAACCATTCTCTAGATCCACAAAATTTATGGAATTTATTTTTTTTATGAAACTTTTCACGATTATAAAAAATTATACTAATGAAAATATACAGGGTGCTTAACGAAACCAAACCATACTCTAAGAATCCCCACAATAATTCATTGAATATTTTTTTATTAACCTTTTCACGATGGTCTCTAAGAAATATATACTAATTAAAAAACTACTGGGTGTTTAAGAAAACTGAACAAATATTGAAACTCCCAAAATTCATGGAAATTTTTTTTTTATTTATTAAACTTCCATCAAGGATTTATTATGACACTCACTATCGAAGCAAATACAGAGTGTTTAATAATAACGAACCATTCTCTAAAAATTTTCAAAATTCATGGAATTAATAAATTCTTTTGATGAAACTTTATACAATGTTCTGTAGGAAAAATATACTAATTACTAAATACAGAGTGTTTAAAAATAACGAACCATTCTCTAAAAATTTTCAAAATTCTTGGAATTAAAAAATTCTGTTTGATGAAATTTTATACAATGTTCTGTAGGAAAAATATACTAATTATGAAATACAGAGTGTTTAAAAATAACGAACCATTCTCTAAAAATCCTCAAAATTCATGGAATTTGAAAATTCTCTTTGATGAAACTTTATACAATACTTTGTAAAAATCTATATTAATGAAAAAATACAGGGGGTTTAAAAAAACCGAACCGTTCCTAAAAATCCTGAACATTTGTGGATTAAAATTTTTTTGCTCTCTGATGAAACTTTACAATAGTTTGTAAAAAACTATAAAATATATACTTAGGTATTATTATGTATATGAATACATACTTATGAAAAATACAGGATGTAAAATAAAGAACCATTCTCTAGAAATCTAGAAATTTATGGAAGTTATTTTTTTATGAAACTTTTCACAATGGTCTGTAAGAAAACTATACTAATTAAAGAACTACTGGGAGTTTAAAAGACTGAACCAATATTGAAACTCCCAAAATTCATGGAAAATTTTCAAAATCATTGAATTAAAAATTCTTTTGATGAAATTTTATACAATGTTCTGTAGGAAAAATATCGCAATAAAGAAATACAGACGATTTAAAAATAACGAACCATTCTCTAAAAATCCTC
This sequence comes from Monochamus saltuarius, assembly GCA_025584915.1. Lineage (NCBI taxonomy): Eukaryota > Metazoa > Arthropoda > Insecta > Coleoptera > Cerambycidae > Monochamus > Monochamus saltuarius. The sequence goes on along the minus strand of CM046723.1, from coordinate 27,236,328 downwards.
AAAATTCATGGAGTTAAAAATTCTTTTGAGGAAACATTTCACATTAGTTTGTTAAAAACTATACTAATGAAAAAATACAGGAGGTTTAAAAAAACCGAACCATTCTCTAAAAATCAACAAAATTCATGGAATTAAAAAATTCTTTTTGATGAAACTTTTTACAATGTTCTGTAGGAAGAATATACTATTGAACAAATACGGGGTGTTTAAAAAACCGAACTGTTCCTAAAAATCCTGAAAATTCGTGGATTTAAATTTTTTTGCTTTCTGATGAAACATTTTACAATAGTTTGTCAAAAACTATAAAAATATATACTTAGGTTTTATTATGTATATAAATACATACGTATGAAAAATATAGGGTGTAATATAAAGAACCATTCTCTAGATCCACAAAATTTATGGAATTTATTTTTTTTTATGAAACTTTTCATGATTGTAAAAAAATTATACTAATGAAAAAATACAGGGTGTTTAGCAAAACCAAACCATTCTCTAAGAATCCTCACAATTCATAGAATATTTTCTTATGAACACAATGGTCTGTAAGAAAACTATACTAATTAAAAGACTACTGGGTGTTTAAAAAAATGAACCATTTTCTATAAACCTTCATGGAAGTATAATATTCTCTTGATGAAACTTTTAACAATGGTCTATATGGAAACTATTTTCATGAGAACAATACAGGGTGTTTAAGAGAATCGAATCATTTTAAAAATTCTAAAAACTTGAAATTAAAAACTCTTTTTTGGTTTGTGATGAAACTTTTAAGATAGTTTGTAAAAAACTATAAAAATACATATTTAGGTATTATTATGTAGCTATATAAATACAAACTTATGAAAAAATACAGTGTGTAAAATAAAGACCAATTCTCTAGATCCACAAAATTTATGGAATTTAATTTTTTTTATGAAACTTTTCACGATTGTAAAAAAATTATACCGATGAAAAAATACGGGGTGTTTAACAAAACCAAACCATTCTTTAAATATCCTCACAATTCATGGAATATTTTCTAATGAAACTTTTCACAACGGTCTGTAAGAAAACTATCCTAATTAAAAAACTACTGGGTGTTTAAAAATCCGACCGTTCTCTAGAAAGCTTCATGGAAGTATAATATTCCTTTGATGAAACGTTTAACAATGGTCTATATGGAAACTATTTTAATGAAAACAATACAGGGTGTTTAAGAAAACTGAACCAATATTGAAACTCCCAAAATTCATGGAATAAATTTTTTTTTTGCTTCGGATGGGTTGTCGGATGTACGAAAGACCGTTTTATATACAAAGTGTTGGAAAAATGTTGAACGTTATAAAATCTCATAATTAAGAGAACTTAATAATTTATTTTACTCAACGTCCATCGGGGGTCTCTTAACGCACTAATTATCGAAAAAATACATGGTGTTTAAAAAAAACTAACCCTACTCAAGAAAGGTCAAGTCGGCGAATGCCGACTTGCCACCTTTCTAGTTCTAATATATTAAAATGCGCGATTGCCTCTCGCTCCCACCGGGGGTGCGGAAAAGTGGCGTTTTGCATTACCAAAGGCTTTTTTCGCGAGCCGCGCGGCGGCGAGCCGAAGGGCGCGAAGCGCCCTTCGGTCCTGCGGTTGTCGCTTAGGCGTATTTTGGTTGGTTATTTTTACCTTTTTCGGAGCGAATTTTGCGTTTTTCCGGAGGTCCGCCGGCGTTACTTTTCCGTTTTCGCGAGTAAACGAGACAAAAGTCGAAAAAACGCCCCTTATCGGAAGTCCGGAAGCCGCCCGGAGGCCGGTTTCGCTACGCGCGTGGTTTTCGGGCGAGCCCGTCGGGGACGCGGCCGCGGGCGAGTCTCTTAATTTGGCGGGCCGTTTTTCGCGTTTTTCTAGGTAAATTTTCCGTTTTCGGAGGGTCCTCGCCGGCCGATCTCGGCGAGCGAGATGGATATAGCGGAGGCGGAGCTTATCGCCCGGGAATCGGAGAAACGTCAGTCGGATATGGGTAGACGTCAAACTATTTCGGATTCGATATTTTCGTATTTTCCCGCATTCATTTCCAGAAATGCATGTTGAAACGTAAACTTTGAACCTTCTACAATGTGTCGCGTGCCTCAGATTTAGGTTTAAAATTCGATTTTATAGGAAAATAGCGAAAGTTTTGGTCAATTACACGTTCGGCTGCATTCGCCTTCGCTCGGCCGTCCGAAACGTCAAACGGCTAGCCGGACGGTGCCGGTGACAGCTCCGGATAAAACGTAGGAACGTTCGCTAAACGGGCAGATCTGAGACCCGCCAAGGCCGGAAAAGGTAAATTTAAAGTCTCTAGATGCTTTCTGTTATGCGAGCGTTGGGTTTTGAATTCGAATTTGTATCGAATTTTCGTAATACCGAACCGAGACGTGGAGAAGAGCCTGGCAATATGGCGGGTCCTCACAAAACCTTCAAAACGTTACATTTTGCAAAGTAAGTACCCCTTTATTTCCATAAAGCCATATCGAAACGTAAACTTTGAACCTTCTACAATGTGTCGTGTGCCTCAGATCTGTTTTAAAATTCGATTTTATAGTAAAAATTGCGAAAATTTGCGACGTCAAATGGCGAGTGCGCGGTGACATTTCGAATAAATCGCAGAAAATTTCGCTAAATGGGCCGACCGGAGCCCCAAAAGCCGAAAACCGTAAATCTGAAGTCTCTAGATACGTTGTGTTATGCGAGCGTTTGGTTTTGAATTCGTTTTTGTATCGAAATTTGCGAAAATTCTAAGCAAGACGGGGTCAAAATGACGGAAGCCATAGAACAGCTGTCAAATATTTCCATCCGCTATTGCTATTTGCATTGAACTTTGCATAAATAGAATGAATAGGTAGGTGGTATCAGTGAGCTAGACAATATGGCAGACCAAGACGGGGTCAAAATGACGGAAGCCATAGAACAGCTGTCAAATATTTCCATCCGCTATTGCTATTTGCATTGAACTTTGCATAAATAGAATGAATAGGTGGTATCAGTGAGCTAGACAATATGGCACACTTCAAGTCGCTTCGCTTATATACATTGCGACTCAAAAGCTCGATGTACGGGGTGTTACGATAAAAATTGACGAGACAAAAATAAAAATTACATATTCAAGGAAATTTTCGGTTCTTTCGCTTCGGAGGGTTCTCTGACGTGCGTAGGACCGTTTATATACAAAGTGTTGGAAAAATGTCGAACGTTAAAAAATGTAAAAATTAAAGGAACTGAAAATTTTTTGGTACGAAACTTCCGTCGGGGACTCTTACCGCACTAATTATCGACAAAAATACGGGGTGTTTAAAAATCCGAACCTTTCCTAAAAATCCTGAACATTTGTGGATTAAAAATTTTTTTTTCTGATGAAACTTTTACAATAGTTTGTAAAAAACTATAAAAATATATACTTTGGTATTATTATGTATATGAATACATACTTATGAAAAATACAGCGTGTAAAATAAAGAACCATTCTCTACATCCACAAAATTTATGGAATTTATTTTTTTATGAAACTTTTTCACGATTGTAAAATATTATACTAATGAGAAAATACAGGGTGCTTAACGAAACCAAACCATACTCTAAGAATCCCCACAATAATTCATTGAATATTTTTTTATTAACCTTTTCACGATGGTCTCTAAGAAATATATACTAATTAAAAAACTACTGGGTGTTTAAGAAAACTGAACCAATATTGAAACTCCCAATATTCATGGAAAATTTTTTTTTATTAAACTTCCATCAAGGATTTATTATGACACTCACTAACGAAGCAAATACAGAGTGTTTAATAATAACGAACCATTCTCTAAAAATTTTCAAAATTCATGGAATTAAAAAATTCTTTTTGATGAAACTTTATACAATGTTCTGTAGGAAAAATATACTAATTAAGAAATACAGAGGGTTTAAAAAAACCTAACCATTTCCTAAAAATCAACAAAACTCATGGAATTAAAAAATTATTTTTATTTGATGAAATTTTATACAATGTTCTGTAGGAAAAATATACTAATTAAGAAATACAGAGTGTTTAAAAATAACGAACCATTCTCTAAAATTCCTCAAAGTTCATGGAATTAGAAAATTCATTTTGATGAAACTTTGTACAATAGTTTTAAAACATCTATACTAATGAAAAAATACAGGAGGTTTCAAAAAACCGAACCGTTCCCTAAAAATCCTAAACATTCGTGGATTTAAATTTTTTTGCTTTCTGATGAAACTTTTACAATAGTTTGTAAAAAACTATAAAAAATATATACTTTGGTATTATTATGTATATGAATACATACTTATGAAAAATACAGGGTGTAAAATAAAGAACCATTCTCTACAGCCACAAAATTTATGGAATTTAATTTTTTATTAAACTTTTCACGATTATAAATATTATACTAATGAAAAATACAGGGTGCTTAACGAAACCAAACCATACTCTAAGAATCCCCACAATAATTCATTGAATATTTTTTTATGAAACTTTTCACAATGGTCTGTAAGAAAACTATACTAATTAAAAAAATTCTGGGTGTTTAAGAAAACTGAACCAATATTGAAACTCCCAAAATTCATGGAAATTTTTTTAACGAAGCAAATACAGAGTGTTTAATAATAACGAACCATTCTCTAAAAATCCTCAAAATTCATGGAATTAAAAAATTCTTTTTGATGAAACTTTATACAATGTTCTGTAGGAAAAATATACTAATTAAAAATACAGAGTGTTTAAAATAACGAACCATTCTCTAAAATTCCTCAAAATTCATGGAATTAAAAAATTCTTTTTGATGAAACTTTATACAATGTTCTATAGGAAAAATATCCTAATTAAGAAATACAGAGGATTTAAAAAAACCGAACCATTCTCTAAAAATCAACAAAATTCATGGAATTAAAAAATTCTATTTGATGAAACAATTTACAATGTTCTGTAGGAAGAATATACTATTGAACAAATACGGGGTGTTTAAAAAAACCGAACTGTTCCCTAAAAATCCTGAAAATTCGTGGATTTAAAATTTTTTTTTTGCTTTCTGATGAAACTTTTTACATTAGTTTGTCAAAAAACTATAAAAATATATACTTAGGTTTTATTATGTATATAAATACATACGTATGAAAAATACAGGGTGTAATATATAGATCCATTCTCTAGATCCACAAAATTTATGGAATTTATTTTTTTTTATGAAACTTTTCACGATTGTAAAAAAATTATACCGATGAAAAAATACGGGGTGTTTAACAAAACCAAACCATTCTCTAAAAATCCTCACAATTCATGGAATATTTTCTAATGAAACTTTTCACAACGGTCTGTAAGAAAACTATACTAATTAAAAAACTACTGGGTGTTTAAAAAACCGACCTTTCTCTAGAAACCTTCATGGAAGTATAATATTCCTTTGATGAAACGTTTAACAATGGTCTATATGGAAACTATTTTAATGAAAACAATACAGGGTGTTTAAGAAAACTGAACCAATATTGAAACTCCCAAAATTCATGGAAATTTTTTTTATTTATTAAACTTCCATCAAGGATTTATTATGACACTCACTAACGAAGCAAATACAGAGTGTTTAATAATAACGAACCATTCTCTAAAAATCCTCAAAATTCATGGAATTAAAAAATTCTTTTTGATGAAACTTTATACAATGTTCTGTAGGAAAAATATACTAATTAAGAAATACAGAGGGTTTAAAAAACCTAACCATTTCCTAAAAATCAACAAAACTCATGGAATTAAAAAATTATTTTTGATAAAAGTTTGTAAAAATCTATACTAATGAAAAATACAGGAGGTTTAAAAACCTAACCATTTCCTAAAAATCAACAAAATTCATGGAATTAAAAAATTCTATTTGATGAAATTTTATACAATGTTCTGTAGGAAAAATATACTAATTAGGAAATACAGAGTGTTTAAAAATAACGAACCATTCTCTAAAATTCCTCAAAGTTCATGGAATTAGAAAATTCATTTTGATGAAACTTTGTACAATAGTTTTAAAACATCTATACTAATGAAAAAATACAGGAGGTTTCAAAAACCGAACCGTTCCCTAAAAATCCTAAACATTCGTGGATTTAAATTTTTTTTTTTTGCTTTCTGATGAAACTTTTTACAATAGTTTGTAAAAAAACTATAAAAAATATATACTTTGGTATTATTATGTATATGAATACATACTTATGAAAAAATACAGGGTGTAAAATAAAGAACCATTCTCTACAGCCACAAAATTTATGGAATTTAATTTTTTTTATTAAACTTTTCACGATTATAAAAATTATACTAATGAAAAATACAGGGTGCTTAACGAAACCAAACCATACTCTAAGAATTCCCACAATAATTCATTGAATATTTTTATGAAACTTTTCACAATGGTCTGTAAGAAAACTATACTAATTAAAAAAATTCTGGGTGTTTAAGAAAACTGAACCAATATTGAAACTCCCAAAATTCATGGAAATTTTTTTATTTATTAAACTTCCATCAAGGATTTATTATGACACTCATTAACGAAGCAAATACAGAGTGTTTAATAATAACGAACCATTCTCTAAAAATCCTCAAAATTCATGGAATTAAATAATTCTTTTTGATGAAACTTTATACAATGTTCTATAGGAAAAATATCCTAATTAAGAAATACAGAGGATTTAAAAAAACCGAACCATTCTCTAAAAATCAACAAAATTCATGGAATTAAAAATTCTTTTGATGAAACTTTTACAATGTTCTGTAGGAAGAATATACTATTGAACAAATACGGGGTGTTTAAAAAACCGAACTGTTCCTAAAAATCCTGAAAATTCGTGGATTTAAAATTTTTTTGCTTTCTGATGAAACTTTTACATTAGTTTGTCAAAAAACTATAAAAATATATACTTAGGTTTTATTATGTATATAAATACATACGTATGAAAAAATACAGGGTGTAATATATAGATCCATTCTCTAGATCCACAAAATTTATGGAATTTATTTTTTTTATGAAACTTTTAACGATTGTAAAAAAATTATACAGATGAAAAAATACGGGGTGTTTAACAAAACCAAACCATTCTCTAAAAATCCTCACAATTCATGGAATATTTTCTAATGAAACTTTTCACAACGGTCTGTAAGAAAACTATACTAATTAAAAAACTACTGGGTGTTTGAAAAACCGACCTTTCTCTAGACACCTTCATTGAAGGATACTATTCCTTTGATGAAACGTTTAACAATGGTCTATATGGAAACTATTTTAATGAAAACAATACAGGGTGTTTAAGAAAACTGAACCAATATTGAAACTCCCAAAATTCATGGAATAAAATTATTTGTTTTGCTTCGGATGGGTTGTCGGATGTACGAAAGACCGTTTTATATACAAAGTGTTGGAAAAATGTTGAACGGTAAAAATCTCAAAATTAAGAGAACTGACTAATTTATTTTACTCAACTTCCATCGGGGTCTCTAACGCACTTATCGAAAAAATACATGGTGTTTAAAAAAAAACTAACCCTACTCAAGAAAGGTCAAGTCGGCGAATGCCGACTTGCCACCTTTCTAGTTCTAATATATTAAAATACGCGATTGCCTCTCGCTCCCACCGGGGGCGCGAAAAAGTGGCGTTTTGCATTACCAAAGGCTTTTTTCGCGAGCCGCGCGGCGGCGAGCCGAAGGGCGCGAAGCGCCCTTCGGTCCTGGGGTTGTCGCTTAGGCGTATTTTGGTGGGTTCTTTTTACCTTTTTCGGGGCGAATTTTGCGTTTTTCCGGAGGTCCGCGGCCGCCGGTTTTCGATTTTCGCGAGGAAACGAGACAAAAGTCGAAAAAAACGCCCCTTATCGGAAGTCCGGAAGCCGCCCGGAGGCCGGTTTCGCTCCGCGCGACGTTTTTCGGGCGAGCCCGTCGGGGACGCGGCCGCGGGCGAGTCTCTTTATTTGGTCCTTTCTCCGTCGCGACGAGGCGCTCGGCGGGCCGTTTTTCGCGTTTTTCTAGGTAAATTTTCCGTTTTTCGGAGGGTCCTCGCCGGCCGTTCTCGGCGAGCGAGATGGATATAGCGGAGGCGGAGCTTATCGCCCGGGAATCGGAGAAACGTCAGTCGGATATGGGTAGACGTCAAACTATTTCCGATTCGATATTTTCCTATTTTCCCGCATTCCTTTCCACAAAGCCATGTCGAAACGTAAACTTTAAACCTTCTACAATGTGTCGCGTGCCTCAGGTTTGAGTTTAAAATTCGATTTTATAGGGAAAATAGCGAAAGTTTTGGTCAATTACGCGTTCGGGGGCATTCGCGTTCGCTCGGCCGTCCGAAACGTCAAACGGCTAGCCGGACGGTGCGGTGCCGTTGACAGCTCCAGATAAAACTTGGGAACGTTCGCTAAACGGATCGAGCGGAGACCCGCCAAGGCCGGAAAAGGTAAATTTAAAGTCCCTAGATGCTTTCTGTTATGCGATCGTTGGTTTTTGAATTCGATTTTGTATCGAATTTTGCGTAATACCGAACCTAGACGTGGAGAAGAGCCTGTCAATATGGCGGGTCCTCACAAAAACTTCAAAATATTACATTTTGCAAAGTAAGTACCCCTTTATTTCCATAAAGCCATATCGAAACGTAAACTTTGAACCTTCTACAATGTGTCTTGTGCCTCAGATCTGTTTTTAAAATTCGATTTTATAGTAAAATTGCGAAAATTTGCGACGTCAAATGGCGAGTGCGCGGTGACATTTCCGAATAAATCGCAGAAAATTTCGCTAAATAGGCGACCGGAGCCCCCCAAAGGCCGAAAACGGTAAATCTGAAGTCTCTAGATACGTTGTGTTATGCGAGCGTTTGGTTTTGAATTCGTTTTTGTATCGAAATTTGCGAAAATCCTAAGCAAGACGGGGTCAAAATGACGTAAGCCATAGAACAGCTGTCAAATATTTCCATCCGCTATTGCTATTTGCATTGAACTTTGCATAAATAGAATGAATAGGTAGGTGGTATCAGTGAGCTAGACAATATGGCAGACCAAGACGGGGTCAAAATGACGGAAGCCATAGAACAGCTGTCAAATATTTCCATCCGCTATTGCTATTTGCATTGAACTTTGCATAAATAGAATGAATAGGTGGTATCAGTGAGCTAGACAATATGGCACACTTCAAGTCGCTTCGCTTATATACAGTGCGACTCAAAAAGCTCGATGTACGGGGTGTTACGATAAAAATTGACGAGAAAAAATAAAAATTACAGATTCGAGGAAATTTTCGGTTCTTTCGCTTCGAGGGGTTCTCTGACGTGCGTAGGACCGTTTTATATACAAAGTGTTGGAAAATGTCGAACGTTAAAAATGTAAAATTAAGGAACTGAAAATTTTTTGGTACGAAACTTCCGTCGGGGGACTCTTACCGCACTAATTATCGAAAAATACGGGTGTTTAAAAATTCGAACTGTTCCCTAAAAATCCTGAACATTCGTGGATTTAAAATTTTTTTTGCTTTCTGATGAAACTTTTACAATAGTTTGTAGAAAAACTGTAAAAATATATACTTTGGTATTATTATGTATATGAATACATACTTATGAAAAATACAGCGTAAAATAAAAACCATTCTCTACATCCACAAAATTTATGGATTTTATTTTTTTATGAAACTTTGACGATTGTAAAAATCATACTAATGAGAAAATACAGGGTGCTTAACGAAACCAAACCATACTCTAAGAATCCTCACAATAATTCATTGAATATTTTTTCATGAAACTTTTCACAATGGTCTGTAAGAAAACTATGTATACTAATTAAAAACTACTGGGTGTTTAAAAACTGAACCAATATTGAAACTCCCAAAATTCATGGAAATTTTTTTATTTATTAAACTTCCATCAAGGATTTATTATGACACTCACTAACGAAGCAAATACAGAGTGTTTAATAATAACGAACCATTCTCTAAAAATCCTCAAAATTCATGGAATTAAAAATTATTTTGATGAAACTTTATACAATGTTCTGTAGGAAAAATATACTAATTAAGAAATACAGAGGGTTTAAAAACCTAACCATTTCCTAAAAATCAACAAAACTCATGGAATTAAAAATTATTTTTGATAAAACCTTATACAATGGTTTGTAAAAATCTATACTAATGAAAAATACAGGAGGTTTAAAAACCTAACCATTTCCTAAAAATCAACAAAATTCATGGAATTAAAAATTCTATTTGATGAAATTTTATACAATGTTCTGTAGGAAAAATATACTAATTAGGAAATACAGAGTGTTTAAAAATAACGAACCATTCTCTAAAATTCCTCAAAGTTCATGGAATTAGAAAATTCATTTTGATGAAACTTTGTACAATAGTTTTAAAACATCTATACTAATGAAAAAATACAGGAGGTTTCAAAACCGAACTGTTCCCTAAAAATCCTAAACATTCGTGGATTTAAATTTTTTTTTGCTTTCTGATGAAACTTTTACAATAGTTTGTAAAAACTATAAAAATATATACTTTGGTATTATTATGTATATGAATACATACTTATGAAAAATACAGGGTGTAAAATAAAGAACCATTCTCTACAGCCACAAAATTTATGGAATTTAATTTTTTTTATTAAACTTTTCACGATTATAAAAAATTATACTAATGAAAAAATACAGGGTGCTTAACGAAACCAAACCATACTCTAAGAATCCCCACAATAATTCATTGAATATTTTTTATGAAACTTTTCACAATGGTCTGTAAGAAAACTATACTAATTAAAAAAATTCTGGGTGTTTAAGAAAACTGAACCAATATTGAAACTCCCAAAATTCATGGAAATTTTTTTTTATTTATTAAACTTCCATCAAGGATTTATTATGACACTCATTAACGAAGCAAATACAGAGTGTTTAATAATAACGAACCATTCTCTAAAAATCCTCAAAATTCATGGAATTAAATAATTCTTTTTGATGAAACTTTATACAATGTTCTGTAGGAAAAATATACTAATTAAAAATACAGAGTGTTTAAAAATAACGAACCATTCTCTAAAATTCCTCAAAATTCATGGAATTAAAAAATTCTTTTTGATGAAACTTTATACAATGTTCTATAGGAAAAATATCCTAATTAAGAAATACAGAGGATTTAAAAACCGAACCATTCTCTAAAAATCAACAAAATTCATGGAATTAAAAATTCTTTTGATGAAACTTTTACAATGTTCTGTAGGAAGAATATACTATTGAACAAATACGGGGTGTTTAAAACCGAACTGTTCTCTAAAAATCCTGAAAATTCGTGGATTTAAATTTTTTTTTGCTTTCTGATGAAACTTTTTACATTAGTTTGTCAAAAACTATAAAAATATATACTTAGGTTTTATTATGTATATAAATACATACGTATGAAAAATAAGTGTAATATATAGATCCATTCTCTAGATCCACAAAATTTATGGAATTAATTTTTTTATGAAACTTCACGATTGTAAAAAATTATACCGATGAAAAATACGGGTGTTTAACAAAACCAAACCATTCTGTAAAAATCATCACAATTCTTGGAATATTTTATAATAAAAATTTTAAAAATGGTCTTTAATAAAACTATAATAATTAAAAAACTACTGGGTGTTTAAAAAACCGACCTTTCTCTAGAAACCTTCATGGAATTATAATATTCCTTTGATGAAACGTTTAACAATGGTCTATATGGAAACTATTTTAATGAAAACAATACAGGGTGTTTAAGAAAACTGAACCAATATTGAAACTCCCAAAATTCATGGAATAAAATTATTTGTTTTGCTTCGGATGGGTTGTCGGATGTACAAAAGACCGTTTTATATAAAAATCTCAAAATTAAGAGAACTGACTAATTTATTTTACTCAACTTCCATCGGGGTCTCTTAACGCACTAATTATCGAAAAATACATGGTGTTTAAAAAACTAACCCTACTAAGAAAGGTCAAGTCGGCGAATGCCGACTTGCCACCTTTCTAGTTCTTATATATTAAAATCCGTTGTTTTTTCTCGCTCCCACCGGGGTGAGAAAGGGGCATTTTGCGTCCCAAAGGCTTTTTCGCGAGTTGCGCAGCGGCGAGCCGAAGGGCGCGAAGCGCCCTTCGGTCCCGCGGTTGTCTGTTAGGCGTATTTTGGTTGGTTCGTTTTACTTTTTTCGCGGCGAATTTTGCGTTTTTCCCGAGGTCTGCGGCCGCTACTTTTCCGTTTTCGCGAGGAAACGAGACAAAAGTCGAAAACCACGCCCATTATCGGAAGTCCGGAAGCCGCCCGGAGGCCGGTTTCGCTCCGCGCGACGTTTTTCGGGCGAGCCCGTCGGGAACGCGGTCGCGGGCGAGTCTTTATTCGGTCCTTTCTCCGTCGCGACGAGGCGCTCGGCGGGCCGTTTTTCGCGTTTTTCTAGGTAAATTTTCCGTTTTTCGGAGGGTCCTCGCCGGCCGTTCTCGGCGAGAGGGATGGAGATAGCGCGGGAGGAGCTTATCGCCCGGGAATCGGAGAAACGTCAGTCGGATATGGGTAGACGTCAAACTATTTCCGATTCGATATTTTCGTATTTTACCGCATTCATTTCCAGAAAGCCATGTCGAAACGTAAACTTTGAACCTTCTACAATGTGTCGCGTGCCTCAGATTTAGGTTTAAAATTCGATTTTATAGTGAAAATAGCGAAAGTTTTGGTCAATTACACGTTCGGCGGCATTCGCGTTCGCTCGGCCGTCCGAAACGTCAAACGGCTAGCCGGACGGTGCACGGCCGGTGACAGCTCCGGATAAAACGTAGGAACGTTCGCTAAACGGGCAGATCTGAGACCCGCCAAGGCCGGAAAAGGTAAATTTAAAGTCCCTAGATGCTTTCTGTTATGCGAGCGTTGGGTTTTGAATTCGAATTTGTATCGAATTTTGCGTAATACCGAACCGAGACGTGGAGAAGAGCCTGGCAATATGGCGGGTCCTCACAAAACCTTCAAAACGTTACATTTTGCAAAGTAAGTACACATTTATTTCCATAAAGCCATATCGAAACGTAAACTTTGAACCTTCTACAATGTGTCGTGTGCCTCAGATCTGTTTTTAAAATTCGATTTTATAGTAAAAATTGCGAAAATTTGCGACGTCAAATGGCGAGTGCGCGGTGACATTTCCGAATAAATCGCAGAAAATTTCGCTAAATGGGCCGACCGGAGCCCCCCAAACGCCGAAAACGGTAAATCTGAAGTCTCTAGATACGTTGTGTTATGCGAGCGTTTGGTTTTGAATTCGTTTTTGTATCGAAATTTGCGAAAATCCTAAGCAAGACGGGGTCAAATTGACGTAAGCCATAGAACAGCTGTCAAATATTTCCATCCGCTATTGCTATTTGCATTGAACTTTGCATAAATAGAACGAATAGGTAGGTGGTATCAGTGAGCTAGACAATATGGCAGACCAAGACGGGGTCAAAATGACGGAAGCCATAGAACAGCTGTCAAATATTTCCATCCGCTATTGCTATTTGCATTGAACTTTGCATAAATAGAATGAATAGGTGGTATCCGTGAGCTAGACCATATCGCACACTTCAAGTCGCTACCCTTATATACAGTGCGACTCAAAAAAGCTCGATGTACGGGGTGTTACGATAAAATTGACGAGAAAAAATAAAAATTACAGATTCGAGGAAATTTTCGGTTCTTTCGCTTCGAGGGGTTCTCTGACGTGCGTAGGACCGTTTTATATACAAAGTGTTGGAAAAATGTCGAACGTTAAAAATGTAAAAATTAAGGGAACTGAAAATTTTTGGTACGAAACTTCCGTCGGGGACTCTTACCGCACTAATTATCGAAAAAAATACGGGGTGTTTAAAAATTCGAACTGTTCCTAAAAATCCTGGACATTCGTGGATTTAAAATTTTTTTGCTTTCTGATGAAACTTTTACAATAGTTTGTAGAAAAACTGTAAAAATATATACTTTGGTATTATTATGTATATGAATACATACTTATGAAAAATACAGGGTGTAAAATAAAAACCATTCTCTACATCCACAAAATTTATGGATTTTATTTTTTTATGAAACTTTTGACGATTGTAAAAATCATACTAATCAGAAAATACAGGGTGCTTAACGAAACCAAACCATACTCTAAGAATCCTCACAATAATTCATTGAATATTTATTTCATGAAACTTTTCACAATGGTCTGTAAGAAAACTATGTATACTAATTAAAAAGCTACTGGGTGTTTAAAAAAACTGAACCAATATTGAAACTCCCAAAATTCATGGAATTTTTTTTTATTTATTAAACTTCCATCAAGGATTTATTATGACACTCACTAACGAAGCAAATACAGAGTGTTTAATAATAACGAACCATTCTCTAAAAATCCTCAAAATTCATGGAATTAAAAATTCTTTTGATGAAACTTTATACAATGTTCTGTAGGAAAAATATACTAATTAAGAAATACAGAGGGTTCAAAAACCTAACCATTTCCTAAAAATCAACAAAACTCATGGAATTAAAAATTATTTTTGATAAAACCTTATACAATGGTTTGTAAAAATCTATACTAATGAAAAATACAGGAGGTTTAAAAACCTAACCATTTCCTAAAAATCAACAAAATTCATGGAATTAAAAAATTCTATTTGATGAAATTTTATACAATGTTCTGTAGGAAAAATATACTAATTAAGAAATACAGAATGTTTAAAAATAACGAACCATTCTCTAAAATTCCTCAAAGTTCATGGAATTAGAAAATTCATTTTGATGAAACTTTATACAATAGTTTGTAAAAATCTATATTAATGAAAAAATACAGGAGGTTTCAAAACCGAACTGTTCCCTAAAAATCCTAAACAATCGTGGATTTAAATTTTTTTTTTTTGCTTTCTGATGATACTTTTTACTATTGTTTGTAAAAAAACTATAAAATTTATATACTTTGGTATTATTATGTATATGAATACATACTTATGATAAAATACAGGGTGTAAAATAAAGAACCATTCTCTACAGCCACAAAATTTATGTAATTTAATTTTTTTTATTAAACTTTTCACGATTATAAAAAATTATACTAATGAAAAAATACAGGGTGCTTAACGAAACCAAACCATACTCTAAGAATCCCCACAATAATTCATTGAATATTTTTTTATGAAACTTTTCACAATGGTCTGTAAGAAAACTATACTAATTAAAAAAAATTCTGGGTGTTTAAGAAAACTGAACCAATATTGAAACTCCCAAAATTCATGGAAATTTTTTATTTATTAAACTTCCATCAAGGATTTATTATGACACTCATTAACAAAGCAAATACAGAGTGTTTAAAAATAACGAACCATTCTCTAATATTCCTCAAAATTCATGGTATTAAAAATTCTTTTTGATGAAACTTTATACAATGTTCTATAGGAAAAATATCCTAATTAAGAAATACAGAGGATTTAAAAACCGAACCATTCTCTAAAAATCAACAAAATTCATGGAATTAAAAATTCTTTTGATGAAACTTTTACAATGTTCTGTAGGAAGAATATACTATTGAACAAATACGGGTGTTTAAAACCGAACTGTTCCCTAAAAATCCTGAAAATTCGTGGATTTAAATTTTTTTGCTTTCTGATGAAACTTTTTACATTAGTTTGTCAAAAACTATAAAAATATATACTTAGGTTTTATTATGTATATAAATACATACGTATGAAAAATACAGGGTGTAATATATAGATCCATTCTCTAGATCCACAAAATTTATGGAATTTATTTTTTATGAAACTTTTCACGATTGTAAAAAATTATACCGATGAAAAATACGGGGTGTTTAACAAAACCAAACCATTCTCTAAAAATCCTCACAATTCATGGAATATTTTCTAATGAAACTTTTCACAACGGTCTGTAAGAAAACTATACTAATTAAAAACTACTGGGTGTTTAAAAACCGACCTTTCTCTAGAAACCTTCATGGAAGTATAATATTCCTTTGATGAAACGTTTAACAATGGTCTATATGGAAACTATTTTAATGAAAACAATACAGGGTGTTTAAGAAAACTGAACCAATATTGAAACTCCCAAAATTCATGGAATAAAATTATTTGTTTTGCTTCGGATGGGTTGTCGGATGTACGAAAGACCGTTTTATATACAAAGTGTTGGAAAAATGTTGAACGGTAAAAAATCTCAAAATTAAGAGAACTGACTAATTTATTTTACTCAACTTCCATCGGGGGTCTCTTAACGCACTAATTATCGAAAAATACATGGTGTTTAAAAAACTAACCCTACTCAAGAAAGGTCAAGTCGGCGAATGCCGACTTGCCACCTTTCTAGTTCTTATATATTAAAATCCGTTGTTTTTCTCTCTCGCGAAAAAGTGGCGTTTTGCATTACCTAAGGCTTTTGAGGCGAGCGCAGCGGCGAGCCCGGGTGCGCGAAGCCGAGTTCGGTCCTTCGGTTGTCCGGTGGGCGTATTTTAGTGATTTCTCTTACCTTTTTCGGGGCGAATTTTGCGTTTTTCCGGAGGTCCGCGGCCGCCATTTTCCGATTTTCCCGAGGATTTCGCGAAAAAAAGAGATGGATATAGCCGGGAATTCGAGAAACGTCAGTCAGATATGGGTAGACGTCCAACTATTTCGGATTCGATATTTTCGTATTTTCCCGCATTCGTTTCCACAAAGCCATGTCGAAACGTAAACTTTGAACCTTCTACGATGTGTCGCGTGCCTCAGGTTTGAGTTTAAAATTCGATTTTATAGTGAAAATAACGAAAGTTTTACTCAATTACACGTTCGGCGGTATTCGCATTCGCTCGGCCGCCGGCCGTCCTAAACGTCAAACGGCTACCAGGACGGTGCACGGCCTGTGACAGCTCCCGATAAAACGTAGGAAATTTCGCTAAAGGGGCCGATGGGAGCCCCCCGAAAGACAGAAAAGGTATGTTTAAAGTCTATAGATACTTTCTGTTATGCGAGCCTTGGGTTTAGAAGTCATTTTTGTATCGAAATGTGCGAAAATCCGATCCAAGACCGGGGAGAAGGGCCTGGCAAATGGCGGTCTTCACAAAACCTTCAAAACGATTACGTTCTGAAAAGTAAGTACCCCTTTATTTCCATAAAGCCATATCGAAACGTAAACTTTGAACCTTCTACAATGTGTCGTGTGCCTCAGGTTTAGGTTTAAAATTCGATTTTATAGTGAAAATAACGAAAATGTGGGTCAATTACGCGTTCGGGGGCATTCGCGTTCGCTCGGCCGTCCGAAACGTCAAACGGCTAGCCGGACGGTGCACGGCCTGTGACAGCTCTCCATAAAACGTAGGAACGATTGCCAAACGGGCCGTTCGGAGCCCCTGAAGAACAGAAACGGTAAGTTTAAAGTCTCTAGATACTTTCTGTTATGCGAGCGCTGGATTTTGAATTCATTTTTGTATCGAAATGTGTGAAAATCCGATCCAAGACCGGGGAGAAGAGCCTGGCAAATGGCGGTCTTCACAAAACCTTCAAAACGATTAGATTCTGAAAAGTAAGTACCCCTTTATTTCCATAAAGCCATATCGAAACGTAAACTTTGAACCTTCTACAATGTGTCGTGTGCCTCAGGTTTAGGTTTAAAATTCGATTTTATAGTGAAATTATCGAAATTTTAGTCCACTACACGTTCGGCCGGCGCCCGGCCGCCGAAACGTCAAACGGCAAGTGGGTGACAGTTCCGCATATAACATAGGAAATTTCGCTAAATTCGGAGCCCCCGAAGGCCAAAAGGTAAATTTGAAGTCTCCAGATACGTTCTGTTATGCGAGCGCTTTGTTTTGAGTTCATTTTTGCATTGAACTTTGCATAAATACAAAATGAATACGTGGTATAAATGAGCTAGACAATATGGCGGATCTCAATTATTTTAAGTCGCTTCGCGTATATACAGTGCGACTCAAAAGCTCGACGTACGGGGTGTTACGATAAAATTGACGAGAAAAAAATAAAAATTACAGATTCGAGGAAATTTTCGGTTTTTTCGCTTCGGAGGGGTTGTCTGACGTGCGAAAGACCGTTTTATATACAAAGTGTTGGAAAAATGTTAAACGTTAAAAAATGTCAAAATTAAGGGAACTGGAAATTTTTGGTACGAAACTTTCGTCGGGGGTCTCTTACCGCACTAATTATTGAAAAATATAGGGTGTTAAAAACCCACCCGTTCCCTAAAAATCAAGAAAATTCGTAGATTTAAAAATTTTTTTGCTTTCTGATGAAACTTTTACAATAGTTTGTAAAAACTATAAAAATATATACTTTGGTATTATTATGTATATAAATACATACGTATGAAAAATACAGGGTGTAAAATAAAGAACCATTCTGTAGATCCACAAAATTTATGGAATTTATTTTTTTTATGAAACTTTTCACGATTGTAAAAAAATTGTACTAATGAGAAAATACAGGGTGCTTAACGAAACCAAACCATTCCATAAGAATCCTCACAATTCATGGAATATTTTTTATGAAACTTTTACAATGGTCTGTAAGAAAACCACACTAATTAAAAACTACTGGGTGTTTAAGAAAACTGAACCAATATTGAAACTCCCAAAATTCATGGAAAAACAATATTTTATTTATTAAACTTCCATCAAGGATTTATTATGACACTCACTAACGAAGCAAATACAGAGTGTTTAATAATAACGAACCATTCTCTAAAAATCCTCAAGATTCATGGAATTAAAAAATTCTTTTGATGAAACTTTTACAATGTTCTGTAGGAAAAATATACTTACTAATGAAAAATACGGGTGTTTAAAAATACCTAAACGTTCCCTAAAAATCCTGAAAATTCGTGGATTAAATTTCTTTTTTTGCTTTCTGATGAAACTTTTTACAGTAGTTTGTAAAAAAACTATAAAAAATATATACTTTGGTATCATTATGTATATAAATACATACGTATGAAAAAATACAGGGTGTAAAATAAAGAACCATTCTCTAGATCCACAAAATTTATGGAATTTATTTTTTTTATGAAACTTTTCACTATTGTAAAAAATATATACTAATGAGAAAATACAGGGTGCTTAACGAAACCAAACCATTCTATAAGAATCCTAACAATTCATGGAATATTTTTTTATGAAACTTTTCACAATGGTCTGTAAGAAACTATTTTAATGAGAACAATATAACAGGGTGTTTAAGAAAACTGAATCAATATTAAAACTCCCAAAATTCATGGAAAAATTTATGGAATTTAATTTTTTTATTAAACTTTACACGAATGTAAAAAATTACACTAATGAAAAATACAGGGTGTTTAACAAAACCATTGAACCAATATTGAAACTCCCAAAATTCATAGAAAGAACTTATGGAATTTTTTTATGAAACTTCACGATTGTTCAAAAATTATACTAATGAAAAATACAGGGTGCTTAACGAAACCAAACCATTCTATAAGAATCCTAACAATTCATGGAATATTTTCTTATGAACCTTTTCACAATGGTCTGTAAGAAAACTATACTAATTAAAAACTACTGTGTGTTTAAAAAATTGAACCATTCTCTAGAAACCTTCATGGAAGTATAATATTCTTTTGATGAAACTTTTAACAATGGTTTATATGGCAACTATTAGAATGAGAACAATATAGGGTGTTTAAGAAAATCGAATCATTCTAAAAATCCTAAAACTTGGAATTAAAAACTCTTTTAGTTTTTGATGAAACTTTTAAGATAGTTTGTAAAAACTATAAAAATACATACTTAGGTATTATTATGTAGCTATATAAATACATACTTATGAAAAATACAGGGTGTACAATAAAGACCAATTCTCTAGATCCACGAAATTTATGGAATTTAATTTTTTATGAAACTTCACGATTGTAAAAAATTATACTGATGAAAAATAGAGGGTGTTTAAAAACCAAACCATTCTCTAAGAATCCTCACAATTCATGGAATATTTTCTAATGAAACTTTTCACAACGGTCTGTAAGAAAACTATACTAATTAAAAACTACTGGGTGTTTAAAAACCGACCGTTCTCTAGAAACCTTCATGGAAGTATAATATTCCTTTGATGAAACTTTTAACAATGGTCTATATGGAAACTATTTTAATGAAAACAATACAGGGTGTTTAAGAGAATCGAATCATTCTAAAAATCCTAAAAACTTAGAATTAAAAACTCTTTTTTGGTTTTTGATGAAACTTTTTAAGATAGTTTTTAAAAAAACTATAAAAATAAATAATAACGTATTATTATGAAGATATATAAATACATACTTATGAAAAATACAGGGTGTAAAATAAAGACCAATTCTCTAGATCCACAAAATTTATGGAATTTAATTTTTTATGAAACTTCACGATTGTAAAAAATTATAGTGATGAAAAATACGGGTGTTTAACAAAACCAAATCATTCTCTAAGAATCTTCACAATTCATGGAATATTTTCTAATGAAACTTTTCACAACGGTCTGTAAGAAAACTATACTAATTAAAATACTACTGGGTGTTTAAAACCGACCGTTCTCTAGAAACCTTCATGGAAGTACAATATTCCTTTGATGAAACTTTTAACAATGGTCTATATGAAAACTATTTTCATGAAAACAATACAGGGTGTTTAAAAACTGAACCAATATTGAAAATCCCAAAATTCATGGAATAATTATTTTTAGCCTCGGAAGGGTTGTCGGATGTACGAAAGACCGTTTTATATACAAAGTGTTGGAAAAATGTTGAACGTTAATAAAATCTCAAAATTAAGAGAACTGACAATTATTTTTACTCAACTTCCATCGAGGGTCTCTTAACGCACTAATTATCGAAAAAATACATGGTGTTTAAAAAAACGAACCCTACTCAAGAAAGGTCAAGTCGGCGATAGCCGACTTGCCACCTTTCTAGTAGAAAATCAAAAAATGTCCGAAGCGATATTACAAGCTTATTTTGAACATAAACTTAAAACCTTAAGCGTTATGGTTGGTATATTCCATGTTAAAAAGTACATTGAATGCTAAAGAAAATGTAATTATCAGAAAATTTTCAAAACATACACCATATTCGAAAAGCAAATCAGTTGAATACCGTCCAAAAAAGTCTAGAATTCTAACGAAAGAGAAAATTGAGAAATTTTTATAAGAAACACCTGATAATAAATATCTGCTAGAAAAGGTAATTCAAATTAATATAAATCGATTGATTTAACTAATTTTGGACAACTTTTCAGGTTATTTTAATAATTGGTGTTTGTGGAGCTTTGAGAAGAGATGAGCTACTAAAGATAGCGATCGACAGTATAGAAGATAACGATTAAATTATTAGGTATTATACGAATTCCCGATTCCAATACTCATACTCCGACATAGTATTCTAGGGAAAAATGTGGTAACCAAGTGGTTGGAGTCAATAAAATAAGAAATGTGTCAAAAGAATCAGCAGCTTATCTCCTTTTGCCTCATCCGAAAACTTAAACAGGACACTGTTTTAAGTGTTCATCCGCCACTCTGTTAACCGAAGCAGGGACCGATATTACCTCCATAAAACGACATGAGGGTGGCGTTCTAGTACGGCAGCGGAGACATAGAAAAGTCTATATAAAATAAAATGTCAATTGTACATAAATTGTTACCATCTTCAGCAGAGCAGTAAACTTAAACAATTACAGCAGCAGTCTCATTGAACACCCAGAACTAAAAACTACGATAACTGACAACACTGGATCTGGCATAAATTTAACTCACTGCAATATCGGCACTTTCAATTTACACAGTAGTAGTGCAAAATAAATTGTAATCGTCCTATTTATAATAGATACTGTTTTGTATTGAAATGTTATATTACTTAAAATGCATATTGTTTAATTAATAAAATCATAAATAAGTTCCGAAAAAATGACAAATTATTTTGACATTTGTTTTATGTTCTACAACAAAAAGGCTTTGGCGTTCTAGAACATAACTGTATGTTGCAGTTAGGTGACAATAAAGACTCAGTTTGTCAATTAAAAATTTAACAAAAATGTCGACTTTTGATGACATTTTTTGAAAAAGTGAATTTTTAAAGCCTCCCAACTTTCATTTGACTAAGATAAAAATAACATTGGTATGTAAAACAAAGAAATCGGGTTTGGGATATGTTTAATGACAAACTGAAAATCATATGGGAAAGGGACGTCACAAAATGTTGCCAGAAAAATTAATTTTACTTCTTAGGGCCGGTTGTATAAAAAGTACCTGAACTGCCGTTCAATAAAACTTAGTTCAAATTCTGAACCTAGTTTATTTACATGTGTGTTGTATAAACGAAACTAATGTGTAGTTCAGCTGAACTACGCATTACCGATGTTAGTAGAAGTGCGGCTTTCATTTTTAACTGTGACATTTGGCAATTTAACCTAAGTTGGCGCAAAATTTTTCCAATTTTGTAAGGTTATATTCTACCTTTTGTGTTTTATTTTACTGTAGACATGTTTAACATTCTCTGTAGGATATATATAACTTAAATAATAAATTATATAGTATTTTATCCATGTTTCATCTAACTTACTTACAATGAGTGGTGGTGGGTATTTCTTTCCCATCTATTGCAGAACAAATAAAGACAAAGTAGTGATACGTGTGGTTTTTTAATAATATTTTTCTTTAATATCTTATAATTAACTGTTATAATAAATAATGGTTTGCATTCTCAGTTTCTGCTTCAAGTGGAGTAAACAAAAAAAATCTTGCATTTTTTAGGATGCTTCCATAAATAAACTACAGATATTAACTCATAACTCTTTATTTAAATGATTTAATAGTTCTCTCAATTGACACTTCTAGGATGTAAGACAGCATTTACTAAAACCCTTCGTCATCTGTTACGGGTTAGTCTAGTCCATCGCACAAAACGCAGGAAAATACTCAAAATTGTATAATTTTATATTCGAGTTTATAAACACTTGTCAAGTGTCAAACCGTTGAATTGCAGTTCACTTGGTTAAACGGCCGAGAACGGTCAGTCAGTTTAAACTACGATTTGATCGACGTTTAACATTTATACATTCTGATTTTTCCTTTGATTTACAGTTTAACATTAAATTTGAGTTCGAAATTTTTATACAACCGGCCCTTAGAGTACATATGAAATAAAACTTCTAGTATTTTTTTATTTTTTGGTATTAATAATATTGTGTGAAACTAACTACTCTGTGGACTAAAGCCCCAACCAATGTTGAATTACACCCACAATATCTACTCATATATTCTTTATTATTAGCTTTTGTAACATTTTGTTACTGTATTAGAAAGGTATTTTAAGCTAATATAAATCAAATCTCCTACAATTCCTATCAATGAAGTCATATGCATGCTCTCTGATACCAAACATCTAGGTATGCTAATGAACAATTCCACAGACAAAGCTCTATTCAATAATTATCTAAAGAAATTAATCTATCTAAATTTACTAACCTGGTTTAATGAAAACACTCTATAAATATCTAGCTTCACTATTGACAGTGGGAACTTGAAAATTCAACCACAATAGATGAGATCTGGCGTATTTCTGCATTTTTAGGATTGCTTCTTCAGGTGGCCTCCTTTAAGTTGAGTCAAATATCTAACTATTCTCTAATTGAAGGAGATTTGATTTATATTAACTTAAAATACCTTTCTAATATCTTCTAGTATATTTAACAACAATTTTATTTCATTTATTTTGTTTTAGATTTTATTTCCTTTGTAGTTCACGTTTAATGTATGCCTGTATTTTCTTTGCTTGCACATTATTATAATAATACTGAATTTCTCAGTACAGAATCGAATACATAATACATAGAATAAACGAATGTAATTCAAATCAGCGAAGCATATAGGTATGCGTTCGCTTTGACTTGGCCGTGCCAAAACTTGTCAAACAAGTAAGCAACTAGCTTAATATAAAATCATGACAATTTAAAAATAGGGACGTATCGCATGTTCACTATTACTTTCACTACTTTCTTCATTTCGTTCCGTTGATCTGTATTTAATCTGTATGTTATCTTAATAAGTAATCGTAATTTGTCACAACACAAAGAAGAAATGCAGTCTTAAAATAAACTATATAGTAAACATAAAACACCACATAATTGGCCTAACATTTTTTGGTTGTTATTGTCATAATTTTTCTGTTTTAATTCCTTTCCCGTTGTGATCTTCAATTTTAAATTTCTTTAAATGTCGGCTAATACCCAATCCATTACATTCCTAATCGTAATTCATAGTTTTCATCTTAACATTTCCGGTTATCAGCCCAGAGTATGTTATGGATCTCCAATTAGGTGAACTATTTTTAATTTATCTGGAATACCTATTACAAAAATAATCATTACCACGTCGAGAAATGAACGACCTCCTCGTTTACAGTTTTAGTCATAGCCACATTAGAAAAATTAACTAAACTCTTAAACATTTATATATCAGAACAAATATTTCATTCTCATATCTATTATCGTCATTGCAAAACGTTATAAGTGATTTTTTAAGTAATATTATTAGCTAGAAATATAGAACGAGAACAAGCTCTTGTTAAAGATAGTAGAAGTAACTCTTACTTAATTAAGTAATAGTTCTTTGCACATTTGCAATTTGTAAAGATGCACACGACAAATACCACTGTTTAAATATAATTGCTGTGTCAGTCTCTTATAATGGCTGCAAATGGAAATTGCATTTCTGGTATTTCGTACAACTTCAGCTACTCGACAACAAGTCCTTTAATTTACCATCTGACAACAGTGTGCATTAAAATATGTACAATTTGAAATTGTGCTGTACAGGGTGATCACACAAGAACGTTAGAACCAGCTGTAACTTTGCTACCCTGGTATTGTCTTTGTCGCTTCTCTCTGGTTGCTGTTCTAAGGTATAACTGAATAATGGGTCTGTAGACCAAGTGCAATTTGCGGTTACGTGTTACAAATAGACGAAAGCTTTACCTTCATGGCTAATATGAACTTTGACGAGAAACCAGAACAAAATTGCAAAAATTTAAAATAAATTTAACCCTTGCAAAACCTATATATCAGGAAAAAAGAATTTAATTTTGTAGAACTAGAAGCAAAATAATAAAGGGTGTTCTATTTGAAGACAGTTTTACCTATTGAAATTGGTAAAATGTAACCGGAAAATGGATTTAGAAATGCTATTAATATAAAAGTTGCAACAACTTCTCACAAGCTTCATCAACTGTATTTTTTTTTAAATATCAAATAACTCCGAAACGACTGGGTTTTGGTGTAATAATATATAGGATGTTCTATTTGAAATAGGAGAGCTGACGGTTTCAGGAAGTGCTGGAAGTAATCGAAAGTTAAAAATAATTTCTTTAGACACCTGTATCTAAAGTACCTTGTATAAGAATTTTGAAATCTATATCTCACTTAGTTCTCAGTCAACTTTCAGTCTAAGGTTGTCGTGAATGACTCTGTATATTCAATTGTGGTTATACCGGGAAAACTTTGGCAAAAGATAATTTTCCTTATTTTTAAGTGATACATCCGTTTTGTTCTACTGAATTAATATAGGATACTCAATCATGTTTTAAAAAATAATTGCATTGTTATTAATTAATATGGAGTGTTTCAAAAATAAAATTATACGATGTTCTACATTTAATGTTATAATGTCGCTTTTGCAAATATCATTAAAGAAAAATTTCAATATAAATATAAGACACACACACGGTTAACAAGCCTCAAGTCGCAAAATTTGATTTATTCAAACCATTTCATCTTGCTAGATACTATTACTGGTGGTTGGTCAAAATTAAAAAAATATATATTTTTTCAGTTATTTAGAGAGAATTTAGAGAAGAGATTTGGAGAACATTTAGTAGATCAAGTATATTTGAATATACCTAGACAGGTATCTAGGAATCATCAAACGTTTTATTTTCCCATCACTAATTCACGGCAAAATTTTAACTCTCCAATTACATCTATGTGCAGAAAATTTAATAAGTGTCTGAATTAGATATTTTTTATTGCATCTTAAATAAATTTAAATTTTTGGTTTCAAACCTGCTCCCTAATTAAATAGTAAAGTAGATAAGTTAATATTTAAATAACAAATACGTTAAGTAACAATATAATAGTTTGTTATATTATGTCTATAAGTTTGCGAAGTCATTATATAGTATCGGCTCGCTTATGAATGTACTCCTATAAATGGACTTTTCCTGCTGGATGTACTTATTAAATAAATAAATAAAGAAGTAGTTTATATACCCACAAGAATTTTCATGACGAAACCATTTGAAATAAAATCTGAAAAACAAAAAAGAAATAAGGGCGAGTTCTGCTCAAATCTCGAAATGGGTTGCACATACATGTGTAAAATATTTTTAATCCTGATACAGGGCGTTTTTTTATAATCTACTTTTAATACTTGTTATTTCAAAAGTCTTTTAACTATACGATTAGGGTATCTGTCTTGATAGACGTCTGATTAAATTATCTTATCATGTTCAAACAAAATAGTCCCAGTTGGCTTGGAAATTGGAATGCCCACCAACTATCAATAATTGTTTTTTGTCAATAGTTGATTACTATTTGTCACATTGTGAGTGTAGGAGTGAGTAAAAATAACTACTCGTTTCGTGTTTTAATAAATCAGTTAAATGACTTTTGAAATAACAAGTATTAAAAGTAGATTACAAAAAAATGAACACCCTGTATCTCGGAAACGAAGCGTTTCCGGACACATGCTAATGGGAACTTTTTCTTATTTTTATCTAAAGAACCTGTCCCTAAATTTTTTCGCAATATTAAAGAATCACCCTGTATACAGTATACACCGATTTCTCTAAAGCTATTGATCATGTAGACCAAAGTATTTTAATAAATAAATTAAATGACACTGTATTTAGTGATCTGATGCTGGATTTTTCCACTTCTTATTTGACTAGGAGAATATAATATGTTCAGTATAATGGTAATAAATCTAAAGAATTTCATGCATATCCCGGGGTGTACCCCAAGGATCAAATTTGGGACCGCTATTATTTATTATATTTATAAATGAGTGATATCTTTACTTGTAATAAATTATTCTATGCTGATGATCTCAAATTGTTTACTCAAATGACTTGTTTAGGTAGTTGTCAATTGTTACAAAGTGAACTGGGCAAATGTTCTGTAGACAAATTTGATATGAATGTTTTTAATGCAAGAGTTTCATTTATACGGAAAATAAATTGTATCGAATTCTCGTGTCTTAGTTATTCTGACCTTTCTCAAATATCGATAGCTTGACTCATTACTTTACCTTAGTTCGTCGAAAATTGAATACGGCTACATAGTATGAAATCCTATTTATAAAAATAATAAACTTATGATTGAAGGAGTTCAAAAGAAATTTATGAAATACTTATGGTATAAGAAATATAATCATTATCCTGTAAAAGGATATCCTAATAAGTTGTTGGAGAGATTTTCTATGCAGTCCTTGGAATAAAGACGTTTAATTGATTTTATAATATTTGTGTACAAATTTATTTATAATCAAGTGGACTGTCTATTGTTACTGTCAAAAATAAATTTTAGAATACCTAGATTGGAATATTGTCAAAATGAGCAATTTTATTGTTTGCCTAATCTTAGGATTATACTTAATAATTCTCCAGTTCATTTGATCAACTTTGTGAAACTAATTAGAAATCTATTTACTTAATTTACAACGAGTGTTTTCTTGATATTTTTATGTTACTTTATTCTTTATAGGCATATTATATTTGTATATCGAGTGGTCCATTTAATTTCAGAAAGCCATATATTTCGAAAACAGTGTATTCTATGAAAAAAATGTGTCAAGTGTTAGTCAGTGTCGCGGGCAAATAAAATAGAGTTGCAGTTTTTTCATTTTGACTTTGTTTTCAAGGCCATAGCGAAGTTTACTTTGGATTTTCAAATGGGAAGCTATACTTTTCCCCTAAACTTAATAAGGAGTAAAATGAAAAATGAAATATAATTAAATTTAATATTGAAAAAGCACAGTTGACTCCATGTGAACTACAAAATATACGGACATACATTACATAGGTACACTGAATAGTAATGATATATCTAGAACCTAGTCTTATAAAAATAAATACTTTTCTGTAGGTACTCATAAAAACTCCATTCAACTAGCATGAAACAAACTGACAGAAAAATGTTGAAACATGAAAGAGGAAAACTTGGTTTACTTCTAGGAACTACTAC
Organism: Monochamus saltuarius; assembly: GCA_025584915.1. NCBI lineage: Eukaryota > Metazoa > Arthropoda > Insecta > Coleoptera > Cerambycidae > Monochamus > Monochamus saltuarius. The sequence goes on along the minus strand of CM046723.1, from coordinate 27,208,084 downwards.
CTAAAGTTACGCCTTCAAATCCATTCAGACAGCGTATATGATGAAAACATGTCATGCAGAAGGTGCAACCAAATTAACCGTCTGATCAAACTAGAAACAGTAAACAAGCCTCCCTTGAATCAAGCCAATTATAGTCGGCGGTTTCCCATTACGTCTCATAAGCCAGCTAAATCTGGAGATTAAGTTATCGAAGAGTGCGGTGGAAGGAAATTGCTATTTCCCATGAAACCTGCCTCGATGTTTACCTACGTATTTTACCTTCCGCCGTAGTTCCGTATTCGAAAAGTTGGAAGTAAAACTATTTGCAGGAAATCATATTGAAAAAGTTCCAAACTCTATATGAAATCCTTTTATTTTAACCGACACGTTGGAAACTATAAATAATGTTGGGTACACAATTACACATAGCTGGGTTTACGACTAACAATTACGAATTTTATTTAATTCGTCACATGTAATACGTCATCAGTAATTTAATAAATTTTATACACCGACAGATTTGATATAAATTACCTAATTTTCCGTAAATCTTGATAATACCTGGACTAATCATTTTTCTTCATACTATCATTGCATTCCAAACTAGAGTAGGTAACGTGCGCAAAAAGAAAATCGCGGTGTGTTAAAATCACAATAGTATATTAAGTATTAAGAACGGTAAGGGTAATTTACCGTTCGACGACAATGTTTGTCTGAGAACGGTATAAATGCAGGGTTCTCAGCAATTTTTCAGAACCAAATTCCCTGACATTTCCAGGTTTTCCCTGACATACTTTTTTAAAATTCCCTGACAAAAAGCATACAAAATATCATATTTTTTAAAACTTAAACCAAAGTAAAAACAAGTCAAATGATAGGCATAAATGAGCCCATTCGATGACAAATAAGTGACATGGATATTTAATTTTATTAGAAATATTTATTTCAGTCATTGCAACACATTGTACTGTGTTAAATATTAACAAATATGAATATTTAAGAAATCTAATAGAAATATGTATAAACAAACACAACAAAAACCAATAAAAATAGATTTTACTACTGAGCAAACAGCTATACAAAAAACAGCTTTAGCTGTTGTATGTCATTAAATGTATTCAAATCGGTTCAAAACACTATATTTTTGCATTAAAACAGTAACGTCACATAGGTTGCTTTTTAAACCGCGTTTAAAATGTCTACTGAGCCCTGTTTGAACTCTTTAGATGCTTTGTTAAGGTCTATGTAGCAGTTGCTGGATAGGGATTTCAAAATCGGTGTGATTTAAATTTTCAGATTTTATGTTTAAAATGGTTGATACTTTTATATTTCTTATCTTGTTTATTTAAAAAGGAATTGGTTGTGGATTATTGTATGTATCTTTATAAATTTTAACGTATTCTTAGACTTAAATTACATTACAAACGCATAATCCAATTACTTTTCTCTACAAATTTTAACGTATTCTTAGACTTAAATTACATTACAAACGCATAATCCAATTACTTTTCTCTACAAATTTCATTAAACCTGTCACTCACACGAACATGTAGGTAATTATTTGTTTTTGGTTTGCAGTTGCTAAAATCAATTCCATGTTTTTGTTGCAGATCTCACATTTTCCAAATATATATACAAAAACATGAACAAGAAATATATTGTTAATAATTTCTGCCTCTAATAATTGTTCGATTTTAATCCAAATCTAGTGTAGCTTTGTTATCAATAAATTGTATAAACAATAATCAAAAAGTGTGAGTGTGATGTTAAAGAGAAACAAATATTTAATGACGTTACGTTTTGAAACAATACAGTATACATGTTCTTGGTGCATTACATAAGTAACTTCACCATTGAATACGTCTTGAAACAGGCGATGAATATGTATAAAAAACAGCTAAACACCCCAGATATATGTTTCTTTATATCAATCTGCGGGTACGTGTGATTAAAACAAACAGAAATAGGCAACTGGGTGCGTTCATTAAATAAAGAATTTAAACACGGCAGGAGTAACATTCAGAAATTTTCCCTGACGACAATAAAAATTCCCTGATTTTTGACAATTATTGGCACTTTCCCTGACGTTTCCCTGACAAAGTTCAAATTCCCTGACATTTCCAGGTTTTTCAGGTTTTCCCTGACGCTGAGGACCCTGAAATGTTATATAAATGTATTTAATGTTTTATGTAGTGTCAAAAATGACGTTTTTTAAAAAAATTGTGAAGCAGGTTTTTTAAAATTTATTGATGGCTTTCTTAATTGACGAAATAGACAATTCTGAAACTGGTAGGTATGGTGTTGTTTATCAATAATTGGTAGTTCTCGAATTTTATGATGCGTTTTTACATTTACGAGAATATAAAAGTGTTTGTAAAATGAGCGACTCGTCTTCTTCAGAGTTAGAAGCAACGTGGAGTGTTGGATGTTCCACAATAATTCCTGAGAAATCAAGAGAGATACGAAAATTCATACAAGATTTTCAAGAAATGGTGTGAGACAAAAAACCAACATTTTACCGAGAAAGTTGTAGTGGCATACTTTGTCCAAAGGAACAAAAAATTAAATGCTCCGGGAAGCTTATGGGTAGAGTATTAAACGATAAAAAGTAGAATTTTTGTTCATGACTTGCTTGACATTTCCAAATTTTCGACAAACTGGTTATCTCAAACGAAGAAATGATGATTACAGAGCAGAAAAGTCAGTGTGTTTACTAAGACAGACATGTCCCAATTCCTAATTGATGCACCAGATGACATTCATAAGGTAAATTTGGATGATTTTACATTTATTTTATAGATGCTACATATCATTTTGCATTTTAGGTAGCATTGATATCAGGAATTTGACCATTCGGAATATTGATGATCAAGGAACATATACGGTTGTAAAAATTCAAATTCAAATAAAAACAAATATTCAGCGAATATTTACTGTTACAAAAAGACAGGACAAAAATATCCATTATTTACAAATTTACTTCATCAACTTGCAGCTAACAAACACAAAATCTTCGCATGTACTTTTGAATTATAGCAATGGAAGGTCCTACAACCAGGTAGTGGGAAAAGAAACAACTGGACAGTGGCCGTCGAAGATAGCCGAGCATTTAAAACTACAAAATCCTATAAATTTTACATATCATTCTGTAGTGTAACATACTCGGGTTTGTTCAACATTGTTGAAAGAGGAAGTATTTGCCCAATAATCGAGAAGATTTACCTACGTTGTGTTTATTTATATTATTTATTAACTTACCTCGAATGTGCTACATATTTACGAAATTATGGAGATTTGAGTAGTTTTAAATAAAACAAAACAAATTACTAAATACACCTCGTTTATTAATTTACTATCAATGGTGTAATAACCTACCTAACCACCTATCAGTGCCGTACTCAGCCTTGAATTCACGGGGGAAAAGAGCACGACAGAGAAAACCCCGATCACAATTCAAAGAATCGCTGTCGCTATTGCAATGGTAATAATAATGATAACAATAATAAAAATGTATCTGTACTTCAGTACTTGAATACACGGTAATATAATCATAATTCTACATACACAACTGAAGAGTGTTTTGGTTAGTTAGCCGACTTGCGTCAGAAGGTACTGAGGTCCCATACGGGAGGCTACCCAGCTAGTAGTTGAGGGGTTGAACAAACATCTCAAATCATATCTCATGCCTCATATGTTTTTAACGGATGTTTGTCCAGTCACGGGAGAAAATATTAATAGAATCACCAAGGCTCTTACAAACATCTGACAAGCAAACCGCTAATTCAAGTAATAAAGCAGTAGTAATAGATGATTAATAATAACTTCGACTCAAACTAAAGTTATACATATAATTTCAACAATAAATCAACAAGTACTGTTTTACCTCCAAATTATAATAAAATATAATGAAACTGTAATAAGATATTGAACAGACAATAAAATAATAAAAGGAACACAATGACATTCAATCTTTAAATACAATATACGAAAACAAGTTACTGGCCTGTAAAATTAGAATAGATGCACTTATATATTCACTGTTTCCCAGCCAACCTGCCGAAGTCTTAAAACCCAACTAACTACCCGCCGAATCTCGCTCAGCGTTCCCGTGTTTATTATTTCTTCGTCTACAGTTTCCCCTCTAGCTAATACGTATATAAATTTTATACAGGATGTTATTCATTCAGCAGTACAAATATGACAAAATAATATTTAACTAAGTGGACAAGTCATTTCGACGTACTTCAGTCACCCTTTTATCGAATAAAGGTGTGGATGTGCTCAGGTTAGAAAGGCATGAGGGATGGAAATCCTCGACCGTTGCCGAAAGCTACGTCAAAGATTCCCTTCAAGATAAACTGCAGTATGCAGATAAAATTATTTACGATAATTATAACGCATCATCCTCAAATACTTCTGAATCATGTGCTGAACCATTACCTGAAGCTATAACTTCTAGTTCACTGGCATCAATAGCTAATTTTACTTTAAATAGAAATATAACTGAAACCGAAATCGAAAAAACATGTACTATTCCAATTTCTGTAAGTACCTAATTGTACAAAAAATATATCTTTACAGATGATACCAACCAGTGGCGGAAATTTGGAAATGGCAATGCATGATATTGGAAATTCAACATCTTCTTATTTAGATTTTCCGGGTTCTTATGCCATTCTAGATAACTGGTTGATTCCAGTTACAGAGTTAGGTAATGTGCACTTCACTAGTCTTCGCTGAAAATCTTTGACCTCTCTTGTTATTCTCTAGATCGCCTTTGTAAAGAAATTTCCATAGTTTCTTACAAGATGGATAGTTTTATTAACGTAATTTTCGATTCATTCTTCTCCAGAAAACAGTTTGATCTTTAAAATAAAATCCAAGATTTTTTTTCTTTAAAATTAGAAATTATGAATACTAATCAAATTTCCAAAATACTCAATGGCGTCGAATTGTTTTGTTGAACAATTGTTATTTCCAAATATACCAGTACCTACGTTTCAATTACCAATGCTAATATTATAGAATAATCAAGAGTACTTTTTTTGTTTATTTTGATTTTCCTTTCATTCAGAAGATAGTATTGATATGCCAAAGTGACATATTTTTGCAACCAATAATTCTTTCGTATGAGGCATCCAAAAATATTTCCATTATCAGCATGTTGCAAACAATAAATTTGAGCTAAATTTTATGCAAATCAAATGCCATTTTTCAATGTTATAAAAATCATGTCTTATTGTTACGAGCTTTATCATCTATCCATAGATTATCTGTAACATCTTGTATATCTGAATTTCCAAATTACATAGTCACTACATTTTCTACAGTAAGTGTAGGTAGTTTTATTCCATACCAGGTAGTTTTTAGATTATAAATATACATATACGAGAGCGTCGTATGGTTCACAAGTAGTTGTTTGGCGTGGGTGTTCCTGTTTAGATGTTCATCAATTATTGTAACCAAGAAAGCAGAGAGTTATATATCTACACCGAGACATCGTTTAAGTTTTCTGTTTTGAATACATGTATATCCTATATTGTTTTTAGAAAATTCACTAGACAAAATTAGTTTATTAATGTTTTGTAGTACCTATACAGGGTTAACTATCATTAAATACAAACATTTTAACGATGTGTTCGGAGAGGGCTGCAAAACAATAAAAAAATATTTCGGAATTCTAGCTCTACGGTCCCTCGAAAAATCGGCGCCTATGGTTTAGATCTGTCAAGAACCATGCGGTCATGCTTTACAGCGTCATAAAATGTAGATTCAACAAAAACATTTTTATTAATAACAATAACTAAGTGATAGATAACAGCTAATCCGGTTGCAGTATTTTACATTCGTTCTTCGTTCAAACATACATTTTCACTCATTACAGGTGAGAAAACCCACTAATAAAAAACACAGTGCAGAAAGAAGAAAATCGAAAATTAATACAAGGAATACCCACTAAGAGAAAACTCGGAGTGCACCCGCGGCAGTCTTTGATTTTGTTGAATTTGTCCTCGACTCTAGGGAAACAAACAACACAGCACAAGATGAACCATATTATAGGGAAATATCTGTACAATACACAATATTCCTTTATTTACTTCCTATAAAACGTTTAAAACTAAAAATTAGGCACTAAAAACTGAACCACAACGTAAACACACATGGTTTCAATTATGACAACAAATTTTGCATTGCTGGTTGGAGTGCTCTCCAAATATCAAACGTCTCTTTGTTACAGAAAACTGATCAAAGAAAAGGTTTTTACAGACCACCTGTAAATGTCTCAGGTAGTTACCACCTAAAATCGTACTAGGTAACTATTTTATGCAAACATCGTCGATGTTAATATTGTTTCAATTATTGGTATTAACAATAAGTATTTAATACCCCAAGAACACAAAAGTTTAAGAATTTAATTACCTACTGTGTCAAAGATAAAATATTTCAAACCTTATTTAGTTTGAAATAAGTTTTTCAGTATTTCCTCTTCGCATATTTATTTTATTTTTTGTATATTTACAAACATGTGCGACACTTGAATATTATTATCGTGTAGCAGTGTAATACTAAAGACGTTCTATGAATAGACAAAATATTATGCCGAATCTTCTTACCTAACCCAAGTTATAAAGCCTTGGCAGTAAACGTGTTTTTGTGTATTTATATATATTTGCGTGTTTCTTTGTTATCTTTTGTGATTTTCCCGAAAGAGGATATTCACCTGGTCGTGATCGTTGGGGAGTAGGTACCCCGCTTTTTTTTAAACTAAAAGAACGATCAAGGGAAAGAGAGGTCTCCAGTACGAATACAGCAAGTAAAAATATTTGCAATGACAAACATTAATGTGAACAGAAAATGATTCAACAATTCTTGAAATCTCTCCAAGTAGGTATCAATTCTGGAAATAAATATCAGTAAGATATCCTACTACAATGTGCTACGATATTAATTAATGATTTAATGAGAAATCATTAAATCATGAATGAGAAGTCATTAAATCATTAAATTAATGCTATACATTTTGTAAATACATTTTTTCTTTAAAAGTGGCGTAAATCGATACACATGACAACGCGGTGCGTTGTCATTACGTTTGACTTGTGCGGAATATTAACCTCGCCGCTGACAGAGGCCAGAGTCGTCAATAAATAAGGGTTTAATATGATTTTGAAAACTTTTTGTTTCATTTTATAAATAAGTTTAGAAATTTTTCGATTAACGATGCCGTTAATTCTTAATTTCCTCTATCCTCTCTTAAAATATTCACACTGATTCACAGAGTATATACAAAAATTAATGCAACACACATGTTGACAGTTTGCCTTATAAATTTGCGCTTAGTTATGAACGATTTAGATGTTACACAATGTTTAGAGTTAAATGGAATAAAATATTTTTTGGTGACTTTACTCACGTTTGTCAGTAAGTAGTATAAAAACTGGATTTTACTTTAGATAGACTTATGTACCTTCAAATTGTAGTAGTAAACTCATTAACAGAATTACCTCATCTAGTTCTCAAATAATTCTTTAATTAGGAAATGTGTTTTATCGTTTAATTTAGGTTTACTTTCTAATTAATAAATAATACAAATTAAAAGTTTCACGTTTAGTTTAGAAGACAATGCAATGTGGACAGACGAAGATATTTTTACTATTGAAGGATAATTGACAATATTGTAAAAACATAATGGTAAAGATGCACTGCTTATCTTTATTTTACCGATATATATTGTTATGATTTTTATTTGTGTGTGTGTGTAAGTATGTATTCTTTATTGTGTGTGAATGTGTATGCGTTTATGAAATAAATTTATGGCGCTTTTTCTTATATACTTTCTTGTAAAACTAAACAAATGATGGTATATTCAAATTTTATACTGGTGTGTCTATATGATTTAATTTATTGCTATTTTTGAATTTCAAACTTAGACAACCAACAATTTCTTTGTTTGTACCACCAGTTGCCTATCTATCTTAACATACAGTTTTGAGAAACACTTATGGCGTGTATTGCGAAATTGTGTAAAGTTTTAATAATTTTGAATGTTTTAGTGGCCTTTATTTTTATTTAATGATATAGGTAAGTCTTGTTTTAGTTTACTGAATACCTAGGTTCAGTTTTTATATCTATTACTTAGTCGGAATATTGCTGGCTAGTTTATTTATTTGTGCACAAATTAAATTGGTAACTGGTACTTGTAATTGTAGTTCAAATCTCCTGGGAACATGGAAATATCCACTATGGATTCCAATTAAAGATGAAATGGCCTGGCAAAACTGGAACTGCTGGAAAATTCTCAGGAACTTCTTGTGATGGAGATGATGTAACCTAACTTTTCTCTCTCTGGTGAGTTACGTTTTGGATGTTTTTTTCTTAAAATTCTTGAATTTTTCTTTAATTTTGGGGACGCTAACAAAAAACGACGCTGCCCCTTTCATAATTTCTTCGTCACTAATCAACAACTTTTTTGTTTCTCTAGTCTATATGGATTCTAGATTTTTAGTTTATTTGTTAAGTCACTTTCACAATAATTTAATATATCGTTTTTGATCTTTATTTTGTCACTTCACTGCACTACTTAATTACTAATTACATATTTAAATAATGTCCATGTTTGATAATTTACAAATTTCATTATATTTAATAGGGAATATTTATTATTCATCTTTTTATAGGTATGGCTATCTTGTACATGTGACCACGTCCTTATTTTTGACAGATGTCAAATAATAAATATTTTTTTTAGAAAATTTAAAATCTGACGTTGGATATTTTATTTATTTGAACAAATTCTTTTTATATCTGACTCGTATGTTAACTAAATGCATATTAGTGTCATCCTTTATATTTTAAGCTGTCAGTTGATATGCCTAGCTCTGTGATAATTTTTCATTTTAACTGGCATTTGGTACTTGGCATTTATATTTGTCTCTGTACAGATATTTTCACAAATTTATCTGGTATTGACTTTTTAAAATTGAAATTATTTAATTTTAATTATATGATTCTTCTGATACATGATATTTAATTGTTGTAGATACTACTTATTTTCCATATTACACTTTTTTCTTACCATCAATAATTATTTTAAACAAATTTGTCATGTTTTAACAAAGTGTGATAATTTTTATTATTTTAAACTGTTTGAAATTTAATTTTATTACAATATGTACAAGCTTATCTTCCTAGCAAGTTTTTCTGTTCTGGCAAGGTACATTTGCATACACTTAACATCCGCAAACAATGCAATGGCTACTACCACAGTCAAAAGTCATTGTTAGAGAAAATACGAAAAAAAACGAGTTATTTTTGAGAGAGAAGCAGAATCAGTCACTTTTTTACAAAGCTGCCTTTAGTACAAGCATATAATCTTGGTAACACCTGAGTTAATATATGGCCTTCAATGTGTGAATAGGAAAAATGAAGCAATACCAAAAATTAAACTAGTTACTGAGTCCATAGGTTTTATTACGTTGCTTTATACCAATTCGATGGGATAGTCAATATTTACAAAATGAAAATTATTGTCTTGTCAAAAGTTTCGAAGCATTTATTATGTTCTGGGAAAGATATTTTAGACCGCTTATTTAAACATCGGTTAGCATTAATGATGGGGTTCTAGAATATTAATGTTCTCGCTGTTCTCGAGAACCGCCCTGAAAGTATTCGAATACCTGTAATATTCCATTTCATTCTGCTATGAAGATCGAAATCCACACATTACAGTTTATTAAGACCCGTGAGTCCCCAGCCCGAGACTCAGTACTAACGAGCACTGCGACCACTCAAGCAATGAAACAAGTGCAATTAGGTATCCCAAAATCATTTATTTTAACAGTATAGGGCAGTATTTAAGACAGGGATTAATATTAAATTTACTTAAAATTAATTAAATTAAAATATATTTAATAAATAATATATATTTTAAATAGATTTTTTTCTGCTAGGTTTCCTAGCATGTTTTTGTATGTACCTATTCCGAACGCTACTGTCGACTTAACTCCTTAATACAAATTCCGTAAAACTAAATGTAAATAAAGATTGCAAAGAGCCAGCCGATTGAGAATGAGAATATCGAATAACGAATATGATTGCTTACTAAATAGTCGTTCTCTGCAACTACTGAAAAGGTAACAAGATCGAGATAGTGTAACAAGGGGAGTAAAACTGTCGGTTCTCAGTTCTCGAAGAAGTATTCGAATACCAAGTTCTCGATTCTAAATAATATTCGATTCTGCCCATAACTAGTTAGTATATGCTTTGATTTGATTTCCTGGGCTGGTTGTCACATCGTTGGTTTAAGTTTCTTGACGTTTCAAGGGACATGGCTCCCTAAAATAGGAATTAGAAGTAACTCTGAAACTCTCGTTTACACAGATCAGAATTTAAAAAAATAATCGTATTAAAATCGGATTAAAAAGAAAAATAACTGTCAAATAATTTAATCGATAGGTACTCAAAATATCGACATTTAAATATAAATATTATGAACTCTTATATTTTCCTTAACTGGCAAATATAGTCCACCTTTTCTAGTAACAGGCCTAGCAACTTCGACGACACGTGTCACACAGTAAATCGACCACTAAAGTGGAATGATATTTGGGTTATGCAGATTCACCCAAAGAAAAATGTTTGTTTTATCTCAGTTCTGTATGTAAATGGCATCACGTTAACTTTGACATTTGAAATATATTCAGGACTTTTATCACATCGCAATGTACACTATTTTTTATTAACCGTCATCAATTTAATATTTCTAAATACAAATCTAGCAATGTATTTGTGTTAGAATTCTCATTTAATTCAAAGCATTTCAGTTTAGTGTCATTTTGGACTGTAAAAGTTATCATCAGTATAACAATTCGTAAAGATGTCGGTATTTAAGGATACCGTACTCTTGAAATAGTGGTTTTTACAAATACAAGCAATTTTAGACATTTAAGAAGTGAAAAATATAGAGTTTAGCAAATAACAGTAATGTTATTTCATACCACTTGCGCATATTGAAACGTACCGAAGTAAAGCGAATATATAGCGGCTGAAAGGGGTCTAATCAACAAATTTTTAGATATAGAAAACTTTCAAAATACGTGTTTTAAATTCAACTGTAGATGTAAATTTATTGTTATAAAATACACTTAGATAGTTCTGCATATAAGAATGTTCACATTTGCTTCTAAGTATGTAACTAATTGTTAAAATGTGGGGTAAGAATAGCAAAATAATATGTGTCATACAAATGCATTTTAAAAGTTATTATTTTATTTGAGGAGAATTTAAATAGTAAAAGTGGATAAACAGATCATCAATAATTTTATTTTTGGTATGACTTTTGCTCCACGTGTTTTATTTTTCGAGATTTCTGTATCTAGAAAACACTACAAATTTGATCATTTTACGGCGAGAAATATTAAGGGGCCACACTACATCTACAAATCAGCTCCACCGTTCGACTAAGCCCACTGCAACCGTCCGACTTCCCTTACATCTTGTTTTTGCCTGCCTCGTATCTCATCGCCTAATACATTTGAACGTAAGCAGCTCCTTTAACAGGCATTAAATTAAAATACACTTTCTTAGTTCCAAATTTACAAAGTTATTATCAATTATTTTGTTCGCTTTACGTTTTAAACCTTAGTTTATTCGTGTCACATAATTTGATTTAGGGCATCCTTGAAATTAGATTTTTTCTAAAAAAAACTGGTGCAAACCGCATCAAAATCGGCATTATTGCGGCAGTTATTTTGAAACCAGTTTTAAGATACCTAAAGAGGCCTCTTAATATCTATTCTTAATTTCATAAATAGCTTTAAAAAAATATTAAATAATAACATATTTTGGAGGGAGTTGTGTTATAACGACGTTTTTGCATCTTTTACAAATACATTTAAGCCACGTTGTGATTACTTGTGGTACTATAAGAGTAGATTAATAAATTTGTTGTCAACTTGCAAAATAATTTTTGTATGCTTAGTGATCTGTTTGTATGTTTATAATTCGTGTGATTTGTGAATTCTGCAAATAAATATTATTATTATTATTACTTGGCGAAAACGGGGAGGATGCGGTTGTCGTTTCTAAAGGAGAAACTGGAAAAACAGATAAAGTTTGTTAGATATACTTGTCTTTGTTGGCTAAATATTCGTATATAGCTCGGTCTCTTTCCTACATATTATTTCTGCCTTTATCTTTACCTCCCCTGTTATATTTAGGAAAATAATAGTTATTATAATAATGACAATAATATAAAGATGTACTACAGAATGATCCCAACGTATAAAATTATGACTGAACGACTGAAAGTTTACTGTCAAAAATGGATGTTACAGTCCGAAATATAAACAAGCACCGTAAAAAAATTCAATATGAAAAACAGTTCAAATAATTCTGTGAATTTAGCGAACCAAAAAATTATGTATCTATGTATGCCTCAAACATTTATTTTAGCTGAAACTAATAATTTTGTATAGACCCATAAAATGTCATGCGGTACTGATATACATCTGTAAATACGTCTGCTTTTGAAAATAGAAGTTCGAAGTGATATATACCTACAATATATACTTAAAGTGACAGAAACTAAAAATATCTAACTCTTAAGTTACATTCATCAAACAAGTGGTCAATGGAACTAACCGCAACTTTCCGGCCACTTGGTGGTAGCAACGCTGCAATAACGTTGTCTCGCCACTACCTTAATTCGCCATAACCTCAAAATGTTTTCTCATTCAGAAAAAAATGATGTTACTAATTTATGGCGAATCACAAAAAAATTTAAGAAGAGCTGGAGATATATCAAGAAAGATATCCACAGCGCCTCATTCCTGATCATAAAACCTTTACAAGATGAAGATGCATTTTCTGTTCGGAAGAATCAAACAATTGACCGAAGGGTAAGAAATAATTTGGAACAAAATCCATGAAATTAGATACGGTAGGCTGGGAATTGAATTTGGATAAATCAACCGTTCAAAAAATATTAAAGACTAGAATATTCACAATTTGGAGTATTTGCCTGAGCATCACATTAAAACAGACTTAATTTTATAGCTAAAGCTGTAGTAAATGTAGAAACATGTTCTTTACACGGACGAAAGTCGGTTTGTCAGTAATGGTTTGCCAAACAAGCGCAACAAATACTACTAGTTCATTGAAAATCCCCACATTGTAAATACAGTCCAACACCAAGGCCGTTTTGGAGTAAATGTATGGCGCGACATCATTGGTAGGCATTAATTAGGCCTTATTTTTATCAATATACATTGAACAGCGTGAGTTACCTACATTTCCTACAAGAAGAACTTCCTGCACTTCTGGATGTAGCCTGGCCTATGTAGCTAACGAGAAACTTATGATTTCAACACGACGGAGCTCCACCCCATAAGGCCAGGATTGTGCAGCAATATTTGGAAAAACTTTCCCAAAACAATGGATTGGGATTAATGGACCTATTCAGTAGCCCCGAAAGTGGCCAGATTTAACACACCTCGATTTTTTGTATGGGGGGGCTTTAAAAAATAAGGTTTACAAAATACCTTCGCGAGGTATAATAATATCCGAGGGGAAACCACCTTAGAATTTTGGTGTACATGCTGATAGAATTTTAGAATTTAATTAGCATTTGTTAGAATTATCAGTATTTTTTTAGAATTTTTTAGCATGTTTAGTATTTTTTAGAATTAAGTTTAGAATTTAATTAGAATTTTTAGAATTTACTTAGAATTTTTACCCATTGCGCATGCTTCTGAGCATGCGCAATCTATAGGAAATGTTCCCTCAAGTATTTTGTGCATTTTATATACCGTCACGGGGCACGGCGCACGCCTGACGTGCAGGGCCTATCTCAAAAAAATTATTATTTTATATATATACAGAAACAACACACAAAATTAAAAAATATCACATTTTTATACAGAGTGGTTCAACTTTTATGGCTAATTAAAGAAATAGTCAAAATCGGTAAAATCCCCTGTATCTCCATATTTGAACGCGCAAGTTTTTCAAATTAGCCATAAATTCTACAATTTCCACTCTTTTGAAAACCCCTAAAATGTTTTTGTGTTTTTTTATACAGGGTGTTGTTTCTGTGTATAATCAAAGTAATAAATTTTCTGAGACCGGACCTGCATTTCAATTTCACTTGTTATGTTGACTGATTGGCCTGCCAAATATCACATTTTTATAGTGGTTTGTCTTTTACGGCAAGTTAAAGAAATATGCAAAATCATTAAAATACCGTATTCTGTAATCTCGGTAACTACGATGGTTAGACCCATCAATAGCAGGTTTTTTGAAACCGCCGAGTTACCCCCTGTTCACGGTTAACCTATGCACCTTTTCCGATGAATCACTCTGTATATTTCTTAATTTGTCATGCGACTTAGGGAACTAAGCAAACTCAAGATGATTCAAGCGAGTATGTATTTTAAACAGTTTTCATTATTCTCCTTTAAGAATCCACCAGTTTTAGAACAATTTTAGTATATTTTTTATACAACTATACAGGGTGATTTAGGTTTTAATAGTCAAATTTCAAGGGTTGATAGAACTTTAAAAAATAGTAGTAATTTGTTATATAACATTTTCTGAATTTTAGGGCTTTATAAGAGAGATACAGGGTGTTGAAGTTGGGAGAAAAATAAGGATTTTCTTTATATTCGCCAAAATAGTGAAAATATATTAGCCATATTCTGCCGATAAAATAGTTAAGATCTAAAAAAATATGTTGGTATTAAACACTTTTGATCTTTAATTTATAAAAAAAAGGTTTAACCAAATTGTATAATGTTAAAATAAACTATTAGAAGTAGAATTTCATTTTAGCCAAAAACTGTCTCTTGTCAATTTTCTATATCTGTTACGGTTATATGGCAAATTTGTTTTATTTTTATTGATTCCACTGGTTCCGTAAAACAATTTTTTTTAAGTAATTACGAATTTTGCTTAATGTCAATTAGTAACTAAAGCAAAAAATGTGTATCTATGATAAAATTGCAATTATTATAAGTTAAGGTAATATCAAAAGAGTTAAGAAATTATAAGTAAACTGCAATAATAATTTGTATGCATTCAATTTCATTAATATTTTTTCCAAATATAGTACTACAGTAGCTTCTAAACCTACAGAAATGATAATTTTACCATAAAAAACATTTTTCACTTTAGTATATAATAATTATAATTTTCTAAATAATTTTTTCAACAGAATCAGTGAAATACGTCAAATAAGTCAAATTTGCCTGTTATATATGGTATATGTATAGGCACTAATCGAGGTACCAATACATGTTTAATAGATTAATATTGTCACGGATTTCCCAATCCGACTTTTTCTTTTACCAGAAAAACAATCCGTTAATTAATCACTTATCTTTATTAACTACTCTGTACACTACTGAATCCAAATTACAACTCGACTAAACACTATTTAGTTAATCACTATCTAAATCGCTCTGAATGTCCAGGAAATTTCCAACTAAACACTCCAATTCAAGACTGTAAATCAAGACTGACTGACTCGGCCGTTTATTCTTCTTTTATAGACCAAAGACCAAACGAATATTCCAGGTATTTTCTAGCATTTCTAGATCCATTTCCCGAACGACTCATGAACGCTTCTCGTCGATCTCAATTTTTCCAGTCGCGCCTCGATACACGGCATTATTTGTTTGTTTACCAGAATTGCGTAGGGGCGATCGGGGCAATCTAGCGTTTTGCGATACCACAGTCGTGGAATTGAGTGCGAGCGGGGCAAATTTTGTGACAATATGTAGGTATATGTATATTATAGGAACTATTAAGTGTGAGCTTAAGGTTCATGATGTAAAAAAAAAAATAAAAAAATATATATACAAAATAAAATAGTTCTATTTGTTGCATAATAAAAATGTTTTTTGTATTTCTTCGTGTCCCCATTTGAAATGCATTTGTGTGGGAAATAATTATTAATAATAGATTAATAATTAAATGCAGATAAATAACTGGTGTTTTAGAATGTCTGAAAAATAACTAGAATTTTTTATGAAGTTTTAGAATTACTTAGAGTTTTTTGGAATTTTTTAGAATTTTTAGAATTTTTTAAAATTAAATAGAATTTTTAGAATTTTTTTAAATAATGACATAAAAATTATCATTTTTAGAATTTTAGAAATTTTGGTGTACAAAATTGGATAGGTTTACCCCTCGATAATATCTCTACCCCTCACTCTAATCACGAGGATTGGCCCAAAAGTCGAAGGGAGAGGGGGCGGCATATTATTAAGCAGACCGTATTTACGTCCTGGAACGACTTACGTTGATAGGCTCTAACTACCGTTCAGTGCAGGAATGAAGGAAACCTGGAAAACATCATTAATTAGGGGAGTAGTCAAATGCCGACCGGTATTAATCTCTCACATTGACACAAGCTAACATTCTTCCACCCTACCATACCCGGAGAGAGGGTGCCAATCCTCCAAAAATATACGTAATGACGTCATTAGTCGTTTATGTTAAATCCCAAAGATAATACATTCGATTGAAAATAGAAATTTTTTATAGGCCCATACTATGGAGTTTGAGCCACCCTGTACATAAATACATAACAACACTGCCACGCGATTATCGCCAGGGCATTACAGCAGCTGTTCAATGTGGTTCAAAGAGGTTTCGGCATAATATCTTGTCTACTCGGAAAATACGCTGCCACACGATAATATGCACTTATCACACTTCCCGTAAATCAGCACCTTTTCCGTCATCTCAGCATAATTATGAATACGACGTGTTTGTAAATACACAAAGAATACGCCAAAAATTTATGCATGCATGCGTGCGAGGTACATGCAACAGAAACGTCAGAATTGACTTAATTATTATAGAATTATTGATAATTATGCTAGAAGATGATAGAGAAACAATTCATGTCCTAATAATTAAACGATAAATAGCGTTGATAAACAGAAAATAATATAAATGTTATCAATTTCTAAGAATGCATGCTACTGTACGCCCCCTTTGAAGGCGCCTAGACGATACAGAAACTTTTACAGTAATAAGCGGCAAAATAGGGAACATTAAAATTAATAGAAAGTCGCCAGGATGCCGTTAATTATGGCATGCCTAATTAATAATGTTGTCTGAATGAAATAAACATTTACTGTGACTTGCACAATGTTCTGTTATTGTTTTTGTTGACTTGAGATAGGCAGGTCAAATTTATCGGGACTGCAATTCTGTTTATAGACGATACCGCACGCTACGATAATATAATATATACCAGCATAATTTTTTATCGACGATAATACATCTTAATGCTACTTATCTATTGAAGATTACGATGCACGTTTTGTAAAGATATTTAAGCAAAGTTTTCAGAATAAATATATAAGTTGTACCACTCTGGAATCCGCCCCGCCCTACCAATTCCGCTCTCCTCACCCGTCTCGGGGACCATTCAGTACCCAGGATCCTACATGGTGGCCGACGCTAGAACTCTAACGTGTTGTGTGCGATCGATATGCTGTGAGACCAAAAACTTTGAATATCTGTTAGTTTTTATTTTATTTTTGTTATAAAAATGGCCGTGATATATTGTACTGTGAATAATTGTTCCTCAAGATTTTATTTTTCTATTGTTCAAGGTATGTATTTTATAGTTCATCAACTAATATAAAGAAATAGGTCACGATATAAAATTTTACGCGGTCCGCCGATAAAAATTAGAATCTTCATTTGAAAAATTGTCCTGATGCTATAAAAAAATTTGAATATGAGCATAATTATCAAGTGAAACATAAAACATTGTTTTGAACCAACAAGTAAATTCTTTGTACTGATATTTATTTAAAAATAGTGTAATGTGCAATAATTATGTACTTAAATAGGTAGAGTTTCAAGATGCTGAAATTCAAACTGATATACAGATTCTAAGTGATACCTGTTCACAAACAGAAGATATACAGGGTGTCTCGGTATTTTGCGTGTGTAAGTTTTTTGCAGCTTAGTGTATCCATCTGATTATCGAAACAATCGATTCTCCTACCTGTTTTATTTGAAAAAGATATACTTTTCTGAAGTAGGTAGAAGTAACCATTTTTTAAATAATCCTATTTGAAATTGCTCAGTGCACCGAGTAAAAACTGTTTTGGTTTTAGGTAAAGTGCTTTTTCTGCTGAAAATATAGCAAAATGTTACTTGAAAATGTTGTTCAGAATGATAAATTATGGAGACGTGCAAAATTTCGAGAAGATCGGCGAGGACCAGGACCCATGTTCATATGAACTTTTTTACTTAGATCATAGAATCGGCCTGTTCAGAGTTGCCAGCTAATTATGAGACACCCTGTATAATAAAAATGATATGTACAGCAACATTTTTAAATAAATTAAAATAATTTGTGTCAGATTAATTAACATACGTACAGAAATACGCAAATCACTTATAAATTAAATAATATTAAATACTAAAAAATTACCTGGACATACTTATACATTGGGTTTTCGTTTTCATTTGAGTATTTTTTTACGGAAAAAGTATATAGTTTGTTAAATTACAGAACAAGAATATAATGCACTTTTATTATATTTCAGATCAAGACTACCAAACGTCACAAACACTCTTGTAGGAGTCCAAGAAAAGCTGCATTAAAGGAGCAAGTAAAAACTTATACCTACTGCAGCATTTGTAACTTATAAACAATATAAATTACATTATTTCCTATTTTAGTTTTAAAATAATGTATATTGTTTTTTTAAATATTTAAATAAACATTTTTTGCAAATTTTACTCATGGCTACATTATTTTTATGTAGTAAAGTACGTATATATTTTATTTTAAAATTTACAAGTTAATATACAGAGTGTTTCAAAACAAAGGCGAAAAATTTCAGGGGGTGATTCCTTGTTGAAAATAAAAGGTAGTTTGTTATATAAACGTTGTGTCACAAGTCAACCATTAGGGAGATATCGCGTTGCAAAGATGGCGGAAAAAAGAGTGTTTTTATTGTTTTTCTCGGAAACGAAAAGCGTGGGAATGGTAAAATTTTGTGGAAGTGTTACCATCATCGAAAGACACTTGTGACATATTTTTTCACTTTTTGAAAATAATTGGAAAGGGTTAAAATAAACTACCCCTTTCAGTTTTTTTAACTATACTTTTAAAAAACTTCCTTAACGACGTAGAAAAAATTAAATTAGATTAAGCCGATTCATTTAGAAACTTTTTTCTCTCTTATATTTTTTTGATAAAATTAACTGTTTCGACGTTAAATAATAAAATGTAAAGTATTGCATGTCGGGAAGAGGCAGTTTTACTACACCCATTATTAGGAAAAACTAGTTGGCTGCTGTCAATTTCCGGATGTTTCCATTGTTGCTTTGACAGATAGCAAATGGTTTGTACTTTCCGGTGTCGGCCTGTATCAAAACTTCTTTTTTTGAATTTTTCGGATTCACGTAGCCTTCGATGACGCTTAGCAAATATACTGTGATGAAGAATTCTACGATTAGGATACGGTTCTGCATAAAGGCGACAAGCATGTAAGGAATTTCCATTTGCCCGGCCATACATAAAGTGCATGTCTGTCATTTCTGCATTTGTGAAAATAACCATTTTTGTTGTATTAACTTAGTATTGAATCCCAACGTACTCCGCAATCAAACACATCACACAACGAAAGGCAAATTATCCCGTAAACCACTCTCAAAATGTTAAAATAGTACAAACCATTTGCTATCTGTCAAACCAACAATGGAAACATCCGGAAATTGACAGCAGCCAACTAGTTTTTCCTAATAATGGGTGTAGTAAAACTGCCTCTTCCCGACATGCAATACTTTACATTGTTTTTTTAAGGTCAAAACAGTTAATTTTATCAAAAAAATATAAGAGAGAACAAAGTTTCTAAATGAATCGGCTTAACTTATTTTATTTTTTTCTACGTCGTGAAAGAAGTTTTTTGAAAGTATATTTAAAAAAACTGAAAGGGGTAGTTTATTTCAACCCTTTCCAATTATTTTCAAAAAGTGAAAAAATATGTCGCAAGTGTCTTTTGATCATGGTAACACTTCTACAATTTTACCATTCCCATGCTTTTTGTTTCCGAGAAAAACAATAAAAACACTCTTTATTCCGCCATCTTTGCAACGCGATATCTCCCTAATGGTTGACTTGTGACCCAACGTTTATATAACAAACTACCTTTTATTTTCAACAAGGAATCACCCCCTGAATTTTTTTGCCTTTGTTTTGAAACACTCTGTAAACGACTTCCAAAATTAACTAACAAAGCTTTTAATATTTACCTATAATCGTTTTTATTTTATTTATACAATAAGCAGCCTTACATCAAACTTCTGGAATATCCCTCGCATATAAATTGGAAAGAAACTACTTTTTTAAGTCCCTCGTAATTGGCCATTTTTGCGACAATATTTACTTGCGGCGGTACGGCTTTGATCTCAAAACATCAAAGTGCCGACAGAGAGTGGTATAACTTATATTTATTCAGTAAACTTTGATTTAAGCTAATATAAATCAATTTTCCTACAATTCCTATAAATAAAGTCACATGTATGTTCTCTGAAACCAAATGTTTAGGTATGCTAATGAACAATTTCATAGACAAAGTTGTATTAATAATAATAACAATACTATTTATCAAAATCCAATAGACAAAATTGTCCACAAATAGGTAACATAAAAGTTAATAAATAATATAGGCAAAGGATAAGAGTGCATACATAATTATAAATAAATTAACAGTATAACAAAGTAAAGAACAAAAAAAGAAAAACGAAAATACACATAAAGAACGATATTTCAAGATTAAAATATTCAATTAAAACTGCGTCCTTCACATATCGCAGATGCATATTTATCACAAAAAATATCAGCAAATACCTGTATCTCATTATAATGTCTACACATAGAAAATAAAGGCGAATTGAAATAAAGAGTACTATACCATGATGGTCGATATCTAGTATTCAGTTGTAGGAACATTAAACTGCACTTGCTCTAAGAACTTAGTTATCTATTTGTCCGTTGCCCGTGTATACGTTTCTATAGATAACTGTATATCAAATTCTCTCAATAGGGCACTATAACTATAGTTCTGGTAAGGATATTTTATATTTAATAAAAATTACATATTTATAGAATTTAGGCTGAATACGCCCAAGTTGCTTTATATGGACATTATAATGTGGATTCCAGGATTAAAGACGACAGTTTCATATTTAAATAAATTTCAAAATGTCCGGATCATAAATACTACCTGGCAATAAATCTTCTATAGCAGAAAAAAATGTTTCGTTCAATTTTATTAACAACTGTACCTTTACTAGCTGTACTTTTAATAAATAAATAGTTACTTTGTTATGTCAAAAAATGTCTTAACCGAATATGCCTCTGACATTGACATTTGTCTCATACTTACGTTACTTCGTTAAAATTATTATCAATGTCCTAGGGGTATTATAGCTGCAAATACTCATAGTATTGAGGTAAATACATTTGCTTCTTTGGCGTTGCGGCTGGGCTAAACATTATACAAATTTTATGTAAGAAAACAATGAAATTTTGCAGTGGTTTTTATGATAAATTTTAAATTCAAGGTATCTTTTTATCAGGATGTTTTCATAATTATTCTTTAGCAAGGTTTGCTAGAAAAAAATATATATAATTAAATCGATTTCCTGAAAAATAAAACGCGCTGAAAGGAAGGTCTTTAGTGAATTCAGTAACCCCAATATTGGTTGACAGGTTCAGATACTAGTTTAATCATTTTTATTTTTAAATAAATAACTTATTTGTACGTTTCATTAATCTATATCAAAAAACTTAGAAGATACTTGAATAACTGTGATATTTCAATTTCAGCACCACAAATAGTTGCAAAGATTAGTGCTTAGACACTAGACGTTAAGGGTTCTCATATAGCCTTAGAAAACACACTGTATGTTGCGTATTTAACACCTTGTCAGACTTTCATATCCATGTCTCTAAGCTGTTATATACGAATATTTATGATTTTCCCTATTTTCTTGTAGAATCCCCCTAGGACGGCTGACCCTTCCCCTTTCAAGGTTTACGTTCTGAGAATGACGTCCTAGCAAAACACGTTATTCCTTAAAATATATTTACCGCCTGCGGCCTAAAATGGTTCCGATATGGTGCCTTATGAACATTTTGTAAAACATCGATATCTTCTCCCTACTTTGAATGCATTTGATAATGTACGACTAGGTCCGGATCCGTTACAGACTCTTATTCAAGACTCCCTAGAGATCAAAGTTTGGCAATTGGCTTAAATCTTGTCTGGATCGATATCGCAACAGAAACTGCATTTAAAACAATGAAATTATAGTTTGAAATATACATTGTTACTATTAAAATATGCATATGTGAAAAAATCTCGTAGTAATCAATTTTCGAAAAATTAAAATAATTTTGCTTTAATTACACTTCAAACAATAAAAACAAGTTGTTCATTGTTCAATTTTAGACTTATACAGTGTGGAAGAAAGGTATGGAATAAATTCATTATTTCTAAAACAACGAAGTTTCATGAAATTTCCTCGGACCCGTCGATTTTGCTTTTTAAAAAGACTCTTTTTTCTATACCAACGCATTTTCGACGTTCATTTGTTTTCGCGTGATGACTTCATCGGATATTTTTTTAAATAGAACCCCTATATTTTTTCATCGGATTCTTGTAGAGCTTAACTTACTGAATTGATGGTAACTACTGAGGTTGAAAACAACTAGAAAGTAAAGTTTTAAGTAGTGGAATATTAAAAATATTAAAGTCCAAAACCAAGAATACTTTGAAATAAATGTGTGGTGAGGCATTGTTGGACGCCATTTAGTAAGTCCTTTTTTTTAACAAACTCTCACAGGTGACATGTTTCTACAGTTCGAGAACTTGCAGGTTTGCTTAAGAATATTCCATTACAAATGTGAAACATTTAGGGTTGTAATTAGATGGTGCATCTAGTCATAGTTATGTAACTGTAATAAATTATTTGATAAGCAGTTTCCAAATCATTGGATACGACCTGATGGTCCAATACAATGGCCACCAAGACCGCTAAACTTAACCCCTCTGGCTTATTTTCTGTAGAGTCGCTTAAGAACCTTGTCTATAAACAAAGGTCAGATAATATGAACCAGTTGAAACAAAATATAAGATTAGCGGAATATAATACAAAAAGCCACAAGACGTAATTTTTAAACGAACTAAAAATTGTTTATAAATTCTTAAGAATGTGTTTTTTATTTTTTCTTACACTGTTACTGTTACTATTAGAATTCAATGTATTTTTCAATAAACCACAGAGATAAATGTTACAAATGGTGCCACGTCGCCCATTTCCTTTAGGCTTAAGTTTATGCCTAAAAAATGTTCATAGTTTTTTGTTTTTGAATACCGAAATTATTCGACCATCCTAGGAATTTTAAAGAGTGGGAAGGAGAGAGGTTTAGAATACATAGTTTTTTGTACATGTACATGGTATTAGCACGTACATAACTTTAATTTCAATGGCTACGCTCAAAAATCGTCACTAAGAAATCCTAAAATCTGGGACCGCTGGTTCTAACTGCTGGCAGTGCAGACTCTTCCTCTCCTCTGATTACTGCCAAATGTGCAGCAGACAATACTTGAACTTTACGTTTAACGCCAAGGTAACTAGCTGGTAATGAATAAGCTGTGTTACGGAAGTACCTATAGTCCCTTATTCTATGCCTATAGTTAATTGATATCCGAACTGAGTATTGAGGATCCAACGCAATTTTCAATTTTTTTGAGGATGAAACCAGCTCCGTTTTAAAAACTTCTTTGTAAAATTGGTCATATAGTAAACAAGCAAGATCATAACCAATTTTAATATAATTTGGTATGTCGTTGTAGTTTGTCCATCTGAACATGATTAACATACTAGTATTTTTTATTTTTCCCTTATATCTTTTTCGGCACAGAGCACAGTTTTACTATGCACAAGAAATATTATTTTTAAATTAAGGGTTACTTTAATAGAAAAACATCTCTAAAGTTGCAGTAGTGTTTACTAGGATTGTCAAGAAAATTTTTTAATTAGGAAATGTACAAGTGAAAATAATACAAACAGATAGACAAGGCAAGATAGTACGATTTAAAAAAATAAAATTATGAAAAACAAAATAATACGGGTTAAATAAATTATTTCTCAAGTACCTAAATGTTTAGTTTATAAATCTTATTATTCAAACTTAAATTGCATACTAATTTCAGTAGTTTTATTAGAATTTTTTTATTGGGCCACCATGTAAAACCAAAAATTATGCAATCTATAAACTCGATGTTAAAAAGACTACCTAATAAGATAGGTATCTACTTAATACGTAGGTATGTTGTTAGTTTTAAAGGTACGTTAAACTTAATTAAAAATAGGACCATATTTTCCTAGCCACTTCTCTCGAAATTTAAGCCAACTGCGTATCAGAATTGTTGAGTGGATGGGGTCTATATTCCAAATTTTCTTCCTCTAATTTTGGCCAGAAACGTACGAATATTGATTTAAATTTGCTTAGAAAAATATGGACCAATTATTCGGTTGAAAGTAATGCCACATCAAACATTCACTTTTTTAACTTTTGATTCTGTGAAGTTATTTTAAAGCAAGGACTTTCTTGCGACCAAAAACGACAATTTTGCGACACTCCATTAGTAGAAAAAGTGGTATCAATGGAAAAATTCTGTGAAAATTCTATCTACAACAATCCTCTCTCCTATCTCTAAACACAACTCCAAATGTGCATAATTACCAACTTAGAGTGTAAATTACTTTCGGCTTGAAAGCTTTAAACTTATTGTCCACCAAAACTCTCTAAATATGTGGCTTCCTAATATCCTTGTTCAGATCTCTTCCTTAGTGACATTCTCGGGTTTTCCTCTACTGAATTCAAAACTTAGTATTGTGGCTGAATCATCGTCATTGCGATTCTTCACTGACCTATCTATGATTTTTACATCACAAGTTCAATCAAATTTTCGAATTAGTTTAATTTTGGCCGGTAACTTCAACTTCTGGGTATTTTTCATAAAACCATTCAATTGCTTGAAGATAAGAAATGTTATTGATACCGTAACATTTAACAAGACAAATTCGATGCTGTAAAGTAAGCATTATTTAAATAAAATTTAAAATCAACAACCGTAGTTTCAAGTGTCTGTTACGTCAAAACTAATGTCAAGCAATTAATAACAATTGCCTTATACAAATTACTGGTATTTTGATTAATTTCTTTGGAGTTCTTGAAAGAAATAGTGTACAGAGAATACAATGTTGATTTCTTAGAAACCGACATATGCAGCATTTATAAAAGGATTGGAGAGGAGTTTTGTAATGGTGTGTACATACAGATTTTGCTGTGTTCTAAAAATATTGAATTAATGTTTTGACGACTCTGGCCCCTCTGTATAAAAAATAAATTATTAATATGCAAAACTGTGTATTGAATAAAGCAACTTTTTTTTTAAGATATTGGCTTTTACGAGGTTTTAAAAAGTAATTAGAATCTAGAATACGCCAAAATGTAGAGTATTGACTAGAAGGCCATGCCTTTTTAATTCCAAGTAACTTCTCCATTTTCCACGTAGTATTATTATGACACTATACTCTTCTTGTATATTAACAAAAAAGAGCATACAGCATTGGTTCTTCATCATTTCAAACATAACCATAATTTCAATTTTAATGATGATTCAATTAAGATTTTTGATAAAGAATATAATTACCAAAAAAGGCTTATTAGCGAGATGCTGTGTATACAAGAAATGTATGAAAAAAGAATAAAATATGAATATTATGCCTTTCTTTTGTTGTCAACGTCTTATTTTTATTACTTTTTCTTATTGGGTTTTTTACCTTTCCACTTACTAGTATGGCCCGCTACAGACTATGCGTGAATTTGCGATTCGCGATGCGTGGTTACAATGGAATTCGTGCATCGTGTGTAGGGTTTTTATGAATGAATTTTTAACGAACAAGACCCTACACACTATGCGCGAATTCCTCGCATATCACAAAACGCGCATAACGAACCGCGAATTCACGCATAATCTGGAACAAGCCTACCTCGGCTATGTCTGATATTTGCATATTTGATTCGTAAGACTACTCGTATTTGAAACATTTTAGTTTACTACTAAAAATTTATATATCATTGAATAACAGCAGTTCCTAGTTGGCTTATTAGTTGTATGATGAAAACGAATTTTATCTTTTTGGCTTGCTACTATTTCTTTTTTTAATCTAATTCTTTTGTCTTACTTGCTTAGTTGTTTAATTAATAATAATCTAATATGTTTATCAATTTGTTTATATGAACGTATAACTAATTTTTTGTTTTAAATTTCAAATTGCTAATATTTTTTATAATTCTTGTAGCCCTGAGGAAGATTTAAAATAAAATTAAAACGTTGGCTTAGTCAGAAAATCTGGACCATTAACTGTATTGCCCTTTTTTCCTATTATTCCATTCTAAACACACTTTTAAGGACATTAGCAATATATCATAGATTTTCAATAAACAAAATTCATGAGTTCAGGTGTGATATCGGTAACTACGAGACCATCCAAATTCACACAATTTCTACAAAATTATTAAACGTAAACCTCAAACAAATCATTCCATTTACACCAGAAAATATGTAAATAAACGGCGGAAATCGAAATAACACATGTACTCGACAAGTAAAACTATTAACAACAAATTCCGCTGCCAAACAAAACATTGCGTAGGCAAATAAATTATGGACCGGAATAAATAATGAGCAGCAGTAAGAAGGCACTTGTAAATATATTTTCTCAAATACAAAAGACAGCTAGACACACAGAAAGACAATATTCGGAATCCATGAAATGTATGTGCTTTCAAATATGGAATCATCTATTATGTTAAAAAAATATAGGGGATGATCTGAAGCATACAACCAGGTAACTGATAGTTTTATTCCCAAAACCATTACATACGCCTACTCTAGCACTACTGCAACCACGTTAGAAAAAAAATAATAAATCAAATATAATTAATGAGTATATGGTGTGGACTATTTTTAGATCAGGAGAATGGTAACCTATTTAACGGTAATGATTGGAACAGAAGTTTGTTTTGGCTTACATATACATCATAAATTTAATAATATACCGTGTGGCCTATTTAATGTAGAAACAACAGAACATTTGAGTTAAGTTTTGATTATCATTTTAGAATTTTACAGGTTTTTCAAACTTAAATATACACATTTCCAAAAGTTAGTTTTCTCCTAGATATTTTCCTTATTCTTTGTTTTAATACCAAGTCACGTAATATATAAATGTTTTAATTTCAAAATTGTACATGTAAGTCCATTATTAAATTCAATTCACCTCACAATCCTTTATTCATTAGTGACAACCAGTTTCGAGGTCAAATTTTGCACCTCACCTTCAGGTCACACAAAAGGCCAGGTAATACAAAAATATAAAGTCATTTAAAAAATTCTTTTTTATAATATTTTCTATTGTAGAATTTAATTTTAATTTTATTATAATGAAAAACTATTAAATTTTACGTATACATTTTAGAAAACTTTTAATTTTTTAACAATAGAAATATATTTGAAATACTTTTATTTCTTTTAAATTATTAAAAATTTAAAAAAAACTTTATTTTTAAAAATGAGAATAGTTTTTAATTTTCTATTTTTACTATAAACTTTTTCTAAACTACACCCTACCAAAGCCAACAGTCTAGTAAATATATTCAAAAACCCTAAATACTTACATATCACAATTACAAGTATCAATGAATCAGATGTAAATTAACATCCATAAATAATATTAATTCTCCAAAGCCACAACCAAAAAATTGTCAATGTCATGGAAATTATTGTGAGAAACAAGAACAGTATATTACATACCGAGGTGGAAAGTGTTTCATTCTTCGTCGAGAGAAAAGGATGGTTTATTATTTGTACTTCTCAACTAAGAGAAGCCACAGAGTTTGGAAAAAGATTTGTTATCTAAGAAGAATTCTGCAAGATACGATAAAGTTTATGATGATTTCAAGAGTTGGTGCTCCCAAAAAGGTGTTCAGAAAGCCCTTTTTGTGCTTGCATATATTAGCGAAATTGCCAAAATAAAAAAAGCCGTCAACCCTTTGGCCCATTTACTCAATGTAGCATAGTAAAATAATTTATAATACTTAATGTGAATAAAATTTATTGTTTTAATGTACCTACAATAAGATATTGGTTATTCAATGAATGTTGACATTTACCTGAGTTGAAAGTGACAATAATTGTCTGATAATTACCTTCACTAGTAATTACTTTCCATCTGGATATATGTCAAAGTCAGAAATATGTTTCTTTCAAATTTACTGTAAAGTTGAAATATCAACATTACAATATATGGTTGTAAATAAATACATTTTTCATATGAAAATATTTAAGCCGTTCCATACATTCAACTGCAATCGATTTTTAAATTACATATAGGTCATTGGATCAGTTTCATCATTCTGCATTGAATGCTTTCAGCATAAGTAACACAATAATTTTGTTTATTTTGACCACACAAATCCTTCCAATTAATCGAATCACCATATATTTAAAATTAGTTAGTATTTAAAAAATTATTATATATTTTGCTTTAATTTAACAATTTAATATAAATACAGGGTATCCCAACGAAAATTTGACCCCCCCCCCCTATAATTGGAAAACCGAATAATATTTCAAAATTCGCCGAGACCCGTCGATTTTTGTTCTTGGGGGGAGCTTTTTTGACAGTCATGCCAACTCGATATGTTCATCCCCCTAATGCCTAGCAACCCCAACTTAAAAATTTCTAATGCAACTACCCCATTTGTGGCACATCATTTTAAAGCCCTTTTCATTGCGAATACAGTGACGTACCGTTTTTAGAAATCGGTTCAGATTTGACAGAATTATTGGTTACGAACGAAAAGATGACAAACCAACTTACGCGTAGTAATTTCTACACAAATGCCCACCAGTAAAAGTTTTTCATCTACTACACATGACCCCATTACCTAATTGTTATTGATGTGTTCAGTTGTCAGTTTACAAAAAAGTCAGAAATGAAATAAAAAAGCGGAAGCAAATAATAAATCAGATTTATTTGATGAATTGCTCAAAATGACCCCCGTTAACTTCCAAACAATAATACAGTCTGTTTTCAAATTCTGTTCGAACATTATTAAAGACATCCGCAGTTATTAATCGGCATTCTTCTACAATTCTCTGACGTAGCACTTGCAATGTTTCCGGCTGAGTGGCGTACACTCGTGATTTTAAATGACCCCACAGAAAAAAGTCCAAAGGGGACAGATCCGGAGATCATGGTGGCCATTCGATGGGACCTCTTCTGCCAATCCAATGCCCCGGGAAATGGTCATCCAAAAATTGTCGCATAGCAGCAGCATAGTGCAGAGGCGCACCATCTTGTTGGAAGGTTATTTCATTTTCTAGTAAATTGTCGTCACTTTCTAAAATCTCTGTTATCTTAGGATCAATTGTCCTTTCCAATAATTGAAGATAGGTGTTTTCATCGAGATTTCCTTGGATGAAAAATGGTCCAACAAGATGGTCGCCCAAAATGACTGCCCAAATATTCAATTTTTGAGGTGTCTGAATATGAAATTCCTTGATTAAATGCGGATTAGTATCACTCCAATAACGACAATTGTGTCTATTCACTTCTCCATTCAACATAAATGTGTATTCGTCGGAGAAACATGTATTGTAGAGAAGATTTGGATTCAGTAGAAGTTGTTCACTAAAGTATTCGCAAAATTGGTTACGGCGATCAAAGTCATCTTCATGTAACGCTTGAACCAGCGTCATCTTAAATGGATGAAACTTGTGTTTTTTCAATGAACACTGGAACGGGATACGCCAGAAGCTTGAGACACAGTTGTAATCGATTGCTTATTATCCATCTGTACATGACCCAAAACTGCCACTTCAACTGCTTCATTTTGAACTGGCCCAATGACTTCACGTTTCTTGTTTAAAAGCGAACCTGTTGCAACAAATTTGTCAATCAGATGTTTAACGTACTGGTGGTTTACATTTTTTTCAGGATGATTGGCATTAAAAATTCGTGCTGTAGCTTTAGCGCAATCGTGATTGCGATAATAAATTGCAACAATTTCTACTCTTTCCGCGATAGAATAAACCATTTCGAACACACATTAATACTTTCAATAACGGTTGATACTAACGATTTCTTGGTTACAAGCAAAAAACACCGACTTTTTTGTAGTACTGATTTTTTGTTATTTTGAAAAGGTCTGAATTCCTATAATAATAATAATAATAATAATAATAATAATAATATCTCTACCCCTCATTCTAATCACAAGGATTAGCCCAGAAGTCGAAGACTTGTGCGAGAGAGGGGGCGGCATATTATTATTAAGCAGGCCGCATTTGCGCCCAGGAACGACTTACGTTGGTAGGCCCTAACCACCATTCAGTGCAGGAATGAGGGAAACCTGGAAAACCTCATTAATTAGGGGGGTAGTCAAATGTCAACCGGTATCAATCTCTCACATTGACCCAAGCCAACATTCTTCCACCCTACCATACCCGCAGAAAGGGTGCCAATCTCTCCACGAATATAGCTTATATACGGTCTACCGGCTGCAGGGGTCGAACCCACAGCGATCCAGTCACCTCGATTCAAGTACTGACGCCTTAAACCGCGCGACCACTGACCGATAAACTTAAGTATCTTCTACTAATAACTATTTTAGTATCTAGTTTTATTTGCTTCAGCTTTTTTTATTTCATTTCTGACTTTTTTTGTAAACTGATAGACACATCAATAACAATTAGGTAATGCGGTCATGTGTAGTAGATGAAAAACTTATTAGTGGTGGGCATTTGTGTAGAAATTACTACGCGTAAGTTGGTTTGTCATCTTTTCGTTTGTAACCAATAATTCTGTCAAATCTCAACCGATTTTTAAAAACGGTACGTCACTGTATTCGCAATGAAAAGGGCTTTAGAATGATGATCTCGGCGAATTTTGAAATATTATTCGGTTTTCCAATTATAGGGGGGGTCAAATTTTCCTTGGGATACCCTGATACGTATTTCGACCTTAAATGAGTAAAACTACTTATCAATATTTTAAGACACAAGTTCATCGTTTTGTATACCCCAGTTTAACCAAATTATTATTATGAGTAAATACAGTTCAAAAATGTTATTGTAATATAATAATAATGTTATTTATCAACATGGAAATCATGGCGGTGTGCAGGTAGATATGGGTATTTCTTTTCAAGAAGTATGTGCAGTTTCCGATATATTAAAATACTGTTAATTATATAAAACAACTTTTCCACATAAACGTGACAAATTCAACAACAAATAATGGTGCGATAAATAGCATATAATAAAATTTAAATTAAGCATTAATAATTACGGTCCTAATTGCAATACTGACAGTGGAACATGTTGCTGTCAGAGACGAGATTAATAAATCACGAAGCTTATTTATTACAAGCAACCAAAAATCACATGTCCAGTTATATTTTAATCTATTATAATGAGCAAAGCACCAATGACTCGTTATGATTTATTTATATATTTGTAAAGGTGACTAATCGAAAAGTAAACAATCTTGAGGATAAATGAAAGTACTAAATAATATTCGACTTTTCATGGTTTAAAACTTGTAAACATCAATTTAGGTAATATTTTCATATTCCTACAGACAAATCTAAGTGACAAATGAACTGAGATCTGTAAGAACGGAAAATTACTTAATAATAGATCAATATTTTAAATAGCATATCATGTCATTTTTAGTTTCATCTAGACTGAAAAAAGGTGACAATAACAAAACGCTATAATTAAATTATTCTATACTACAAGCACAATTCATATACAGGGTGTTCCGCATAAGAGCCGACACAGAGTAAGGGGGGCCCCAAATTTTGCAATTTAACCAAACATACTTTTAAACGGGGTTACAAACCTTCAAAGTGGGGCCAAATATTTCAGAAAAAGTTATATCTCTGAATTACTTTAAATTGGAATAACCAAATTTGGTACCTACATGATTTAGGTTTATTATTGGTCTTCCTTTGACTATAAACTTAAATTATATACCAAATTTGGTTATTTCTAGTTAAGGTAATTCAGAGATATTATTTTTTATTATTTTAAGAAATATTTAGCACCACTTGGCAAGCTTGTAACTCCGCATGTGTGCAACTTTATATGTAGGTATGTTTGGTTAGATTGTCAGATAAGGCAAAGTGTAGCAATAAGCTTATTTAACCTTAATTAATGTGAACTATTACAAACACACAAGCATAAAACAAATTAAAATAATATAGTATATAATGATATAGAACATAAATAATATTAATTGTTGAGGATAATAAAACCCTCAAGGCAAACTGAACGAGCCGAACGTAAAAGAAAAACTTATTACAAATGGCCCTCATTTAAAACTAATTATAAAGTTAAAATGTGGGATTTGAGTTTTTTATGGAAACTGATTAAGGAAAGATCTTTTGTCTTGTCAATATTATCATATACATTTACAGCATTATAAGAATATGAACTCTTAAATAGCGCAGTGTGATATCGAGGAATCGAAAGAGACTGAACATGTCTCAAATTAACATTATTAACATCATTCAGCAAAAATAGTCTATTTCTCAAGTAAGGCGCTGAATATGTAAGAAAAATGCGATGGATTATTACTGAAAAGTGGTAGTTATACAAATTTTCAACACTTAACAAACCAAGTTCATCTAACATCTGAAACTCATGATCATATTTTTTTAATCTGTAAACAAATCGACAACATCAATTTTGCTACTTTTGAAGTCGACGTCTTGCTTTCTAAACAAGGAATATAGACGGTATTGTAGTAACCCACCTTTTCTTTTATTGTCTAACATTATGACTGAATCCACCATGTTCTCAAATTCAAAGTTCAAAGTACTTCTGTTGCAAAATTATTATTTTTTTAATTTAGTTTAGCTCTGACCCAGCTAACAAATCGTAAGAACGTTTCAGAGCAAATTTTATAGAGCAATGTTTGTTCTAAGAACAATTTCAAAACGTTCTTACAACACTTATTGTTATATTTAAGGAACTTTAAAATCGTTTAATTGTATCTTTTAAAAACAAAATGTATCGCACATGTTAAAAATAATATGGACGGGCCAATAAGAACTAATAAGATGGGCCTAATCAGCCTGCATAGGAGTACTTAGTTACATCATTACGAATTGCTTAGTTTGTTTGTTCTTCAGGGAGCAGTACATTTTAACGCAGAAAAAGTGTTATCGTGAAATATGTGGTACATAACGGTAATTTTTTGACGCGCCCTCAGTTACTCTTATATTTCCTATGATGATGGAAATTTAATAAAAAAAATGTTTTCTAAATTGATGAATTTAATAACCAATTGTACATAAAATAATCAGGAAGTAAGTATATCCATATTATTGATATCATTGCACCTATTTATATTGTACATATTTTTAATTAAGATTTTTTTTCCTTCTTCACAATATGGCGACAGAAAGAAAGGCTTTGTCTTGTACTTCCAATGGATTCTCACTAATATGACATTTTTGTGTCGATTGCAATGATTATAGAGCAAAAATGCTTCGTAAGCAACTACTTAATATTCACAGTGTTGTCATATTTTATTGTGGTAATTTCACTTATTTCAATCTTATTTAATAAATCTAATAAAATTCTTTAACTTCAACATCTAGAAGTGCAAATGTTTAAGGTTTGGAATGGTCTAAATTAAATATGTCAGTAAATTTCTATAAGAAAATCAATTTCTCTTAGTAATCAAATAAATCTTATCTATCGTAATGAAATGTTCTTTCTGCAAGCAGATAATACGTTTTACAAGTCACGACTATGTTATACAAAGTTCCCCATTATACTTTGATCAAAATATTTCGTACTATTACAGATGGGGCTATGGGAAACCTACATATATAAAAATAATAGTTCTATAGCGTTTCTTTATGGAACAAAAAGGCTTTTGTTACTTATTTACTCTATAATGATTTTATAACAACTGCATTATTATTCTCTGCAACTGCTTTAAAGAGCGTCTTCTCTTAAGTTCGATAGCAGTTTCCATATTTGTAATTTGTTTTCCGCAGCAGAATTGTAACTTAACAACGCCTTATACAATAGTTCTATAATTAAACTATAAGCGACATTACGGGATAATTTTATAAGAGTGTCTCAGGAGATGTTATAATTCTATAAAGCAGTATTTTGCATCGGTTTTACAGTAATTTGATTCTATAAGCACCGTTGCTGTAAAATTGTGTTATTGTACACACTTATAGGGATATATTAGCAGTTATTTTATAAGTGTTCTATAAATTATGCTCAAGGGGCTCAAGGCTCAAACGTTCTTGCAACAAATTTAAAAAACAATTCAGTTTCTGAAGGCAAAATAGTCTCATGTGCCACATTAATGCAACAATTTAGTATTCTAAATACAACTATAAAATATTAACAGAATATAGAACTCCTATTACTCTAAATTTATAGAACTACTTTGCTAGCTGGGGAAGTAACTGCGTAGTCTATGTTATGAACAGATATATATTGTACATTCACATAACATATAGGACCAAGCAGATACTGTGGAAGAAACATACCCACATCAAAGTAGAAATTATTCGTGTATAGGGTGTCTCAAACTCAATAGTATGAGCCTACTGTGAGGAAGAAATTTAAATAAAATGGGAAGAGGTAAGCTCCATATTCAATCGAATGTATTATATATTGAAGATTTGACAGAACCGACTAATGTCATCAATTATATTTTTTTCAGAACTTTCACTACTTGATCCTTCCACCGCTAATGTGATTTTTAGGTGATATTTCTTTTGAGACTCTTCAGGACGATATTGCTTACCACTTTTAAACAGAAAAATTTCTCTAATAAAAGTTTATTAGAAAAAAGAGCTTTTTAACACGAAAAAAAATTTGGATATGTTTCTGGAAAAAATATAATTGATGATGTTACTAGTCGTTTCTGTCAAATTCCAAAGATAATATTTTTATTTACATTTTTTGAGTCCTCACAATAGGCCCATAGTATCTAGTTTGAGACACCATGTACTAAATAATTTAAAAATATTTTTTTTATGTAAGAATCAAAATCAAATTATATTTAAATCAAGTTAACTACGTTCATTTAGTGTTTCTGAATATCCATTAAATAAAACATATTTATCTGCTAAACCAATTTAAGGCTGTGTATACAAAAGAACAATGAAAGAGGCAGAGATAATATTAGCAGTGGTGTTAACTGTCAGTATACGTAAACTGTGAAAACGTAATAGCTTCTTCGTCTCGGATATCCAATGAAATCCAATACGAGAAACTGGGTCATTTATCGAACTCAAAACACAATATAAAACAGCCATAAAATTAGTGAATTTACGTTAGCACACGCTTCTAAACTTAGCGCAGGTCTTATTTCCGGTATTGAGTAAAATCAGCGCGTCGGTTCTCCTTCGACATGTATCAATTCAATGATATTGAAATAATACATAAAATAAGAAACTGTTATAAGCTGCGTATTTAGTAAAAGCACGCGAGTTCCTTTCATTCTGCTTTACTCTGAAATTTAAACAGTATAATAATTTTCAATATCAGGGTTAAATTAATAATTAAAAACAAAATTGAAGGTACCAGATTAATAGTATACTTGTTTTAGGCACGTTCTTGTCGATTTTAAAGCGTCATAAAAATGTTGAAACAAAACTTGCACAATTAAAAAATTTTGAGACACTTTCATTTTGCAAATATGCGATATTAGTTGAAAAAGCAATTGTAAAGTTAAAAAATGTATAGTATTTTTCTTCTCTTAGTTATTCGTAGAAGAAATTTCCTTAAAAGAGCGCGACTAGAAAACATTCCCTCAGTTAGAGGCTAGTCATGTGACGTCACATGCTCGCTGAGGTGACTGGGGACGCTAGCTGTAGTTTACAAAATTGTAGTGAACTTTGTAATACCTATATTACGAGTTATAGGCTGATTAAATTAGTGGTGAAATTTATGAGTCATAAAAAAAAGTGTATTAAAATAGTCATAGTGGCAACAAAATTATGTTTTGTATCGGGATGCACACACAACTAAGATATTCCAAAGTACGTTCCAAAGTAAATAATAAGTAGGAGAAAATGGTTTGCAGCCGTACTTAAGCAAGATGTTAAAAAAGTATCTGCTTTATCTAGATACTTTTGACTGTTGTGAAGATCATTTTAATGCAAGTATATCTGAACCTATGTACCTAGCTGTTTTATCACTGAAAGTATTTGAATATACATAAAATTTTAAACTTGACCCGACTGTGTCTGTGAATTCATTAGTAAAATATACAGGATGCGGTGTGTATAATGTATAAAACTTAAAATACAACTTCCTGAGGATATTTCCAATAGAAAAGATAATACGAAAAATTACTTCACGCTTTTTTTTAATAAATTGTAGTTAATTTATTTAACGAAAATAAAGGCCCAGTTCGTGTTATTTATGTAAAACCATTACAATATTTTTTAAGTCAATATTATATAATACTAAAAGAAGGATATCTACATTCTCACAAAAGACTGCAAGTATTCATTTAATAATTAAACCGATGCCTCCAGGCCCGTCCTAGTGATTACAGTTTTTCGATGGATAATTGAAATTTAATCTACATGAAGAAAAGGCAAAGATACAATTTGTTTAAGACTTCTATTACATATATCGCCAGAAAGCTGTAGTTTAATTTTTATACTCATAAACGCCGCCGCAACCTGTATTGCTATGAATATTTACGAATATATTTTCTGAAAATTAACTAAAATTTTGACTTTAAGAGAAACATTTTGTTCAAACATACAAATTGTCCGAAATAAGGGTGTCTTTATATCTATATGATAAACAGTACCAAATAAACAATAACTGATTCAACACCTTTTTTTCTCTGACGAACTAACGAAATTATGACTTATCATGTCAGATGCTTCACATCTAAAATACACCTAAATGTTACCGTGAATGGTTCTCTTATGGCTTTTCTCACAACATAGAATAAAGTTTGAAACGTTTGCAATAAGTCTCCAAATTGGCTATCGCTGCTTTGAACACACACTGTAAGTCCTCGAATCCAATTTCCTTGCATTCAACATAAGATGTAAGCATCGACTTGTATTACATCAACTACTGCAAAAATCTTTTTCATACGGTTTGTTTCATTTACAACGACACTTAAACTTCGCATATGGACCTATAAATAAGTCTAGACTGGAGGACTAGCCTGAAGTTTTTAATTTTTTGTTAATTCTTATTGAAATATCGATATCGTGTTTCACATTTATCATGCTTTTCAAGTTTGAATATATTTTCCATAGAGCCGATCAACTTCTCTATCTGATTAAATCAATTTTTTACTCATTATTTTATTTAAATTAAAACTTGTCTGAAAATAATAATTATTACCAAGCCGCCATCTACACTTGACATTGACAGTTTTCAAATCCATGGCAATCTAGCCGTTTAGTTTGATTACGGAATATTCATTATGAACCTTGTTGTAAATTGAAAATACTTGCAAAACACGTAAGATGTGTTTGTGCAAATATTTCAGAATTAATATTCTAATTGAAGAGTGAGAATTTTTATTATATTATTAAAAATGATTTCGGAATTATTACATTCATTAATGGTCGTGGAGAAATGTGTATTCTTGCTTACAATTATAAAATAGATGTGCATAAAATGAAATTATATTTATTTCGCAGCATTTGCATACATAGTTACTGTAACAGGTATAGGCAGCAAACAGTATCCGCTTAAATTTTAATCTGAAATCTTGAACTTTATTCAAACACTTTATTAAATCTTGGATGCAGGGACACAGAACAGTGCAGCTGCATTAGCAGAATGCGATTCTAGCGGAAGGGAATTGTCGACCTGGTTTTCGCGATGTCTGCGTAATTGCTGGAAAAATGAGGGCTCGGTCCGGAGAATAGTTCAAATAATTGGAAATATCCCAGAAGTTTAAATAGAGCCCTCACAATGCTGGCTCGTATCTGGGTAACATTTTTTCATAATGGCTTTGTTCTTAGGCCAAGGCGAGAGCAGACAAGCTGCACTCTTTATTAGAATGATTTATATGGAGTATTTCCTATATTTTTGCTGACCCAAACCGACAATAACGACAATTTTTATCTCATAGAAGCTTCTTATAATAAACTTCACTAAATACTTACATTAAATGTTTAACCAATATTTTATAGATCTATAAATATATGCATATGAAGTGTTTCTAAAATAAATCTGTGCCTTCAAAGCGGTTATATGGGACGTAAAAATAAATAACTTTCATTAAGCAACTTGTAGTAACTTATATAGGTTGTAGCATACAGTTACGCGCGTAGTCTTTGGTGATCACTCTTCGTTTACAACATAACCTTAAATAACAACGTAACACGTACATAAACGAATCCTGGCATTTTTATTATTTTAGGTACCTACTTTCTAATGTGTGCGTAATATCATTTTCTGTTATACGTGATTTTCTAACACGGCGATATAACAATGCATCAAGTGTATGGATAATAATGACCTGTAGATATGTTATTAGTGTAATGGATGGAGTAATCAATATTGGCCGGTTCTGCTCCACGAAGTGCACAGAAAATTTGCTTATAAATTTCATCATTCTGTACGACGATTCCCCATATTTTCTTAAACTTAATGACATTATGACTGAATCACCTTATATAACAAAATATGTTAACGAGATATAATAGATTATGCATTTATTAAGTTTTACTTACAGTTTGCAGTTTTTGATACTAAGAACGTTAGATGTTACTAAATACTTTATACGCGTTGTTGCCGAAATCAGTGATTGTGGCAATGTTGCGTTACCAAATTTTAAAACTATATAAGTGTACGCTTGCAATTAGAATCCTGCAACTTTTTTAATTTCGTGAGATTATATGCGGGTCCATTGCTGTGAGATAAGAACTTAGTATGCATATATAAACTTTAAATATATTCATATTTTTAGTATTATTATTATTTCCTATGTGCACCGAAAACATTTTTCTAAACCTCTTTGTTTTGTGTATTTTTATTTGTAGGACACAATTTCTTACAAAATTTCTTAATTCAATTACTTTAAATCCTTTACTTAATTTCTTTATATCCCCTCTAATAATGGCATATTGTTTCTAATGGATTTGTCATTGACTAATAGCATTGAACCATATAACAATGTTTAGTTAAGCAATAAATTATATTTATTACCGTACAGCTTGCTCATGCTGATAGTAAAATAATTGTAGTCCTCAATAATATTTGACGAAAAAATATCAAAGCACCATAAAGAATAGTTGCCTTTATTTAGAAAATGGTTGCATTTTTTCTTTATTTATTTTAATAAGTATTTTTTTATTGCTTACATTTTACGACATTATTTACCTTATTAGCAAGGTGTAGTTTTTTTAAATATATGCAGAAAATAGACATTTTTTTTAATTGTCATCGTCAGAAATATATTTATTGAAATGTTCCATAGAACTGGTAAAATAATTCTGAACAATTAGTACAGAATGATTTTCAAAGCATTTATTTCTTGTTTACCATGGAGTAAGACATGCTAAGGCTGCCTGTTTTCTGCGACTGATTGACTGACGTTCTTCCTTCAAAAACAATGTAGGTTTAAGATGTGATAACGGCAACTCCAAAAAAAAAT
The DNA here is from genome assembly GCA_025584915.1 of Monochamus saltuarius. NCBI lineage: Eukaryota > Metazoa > Arthropoda > Insecta > Coleoptera > Cerambycidae > Monochamus > Monochamus saltuarius. The sequence goes on along the minus strand of CM046723.1, from coordinate 27,168,295 downwards.
ACGTTAATGTTTATATCACAAATATGGCAGACAACAAATTATGATTTCTCATACCCAATAACATCTATTCCCAAATCTATTAAAGTTAATACAGTGAAACACAGTCTAATTATTAAAAAAAATTACTTTTTAAATTCCAAATTTGACACCCTGTATTTTTTTATTATCAACATTTTATTAAGGCATGCTATGGATTAAATCATAATATTTTGAAGTGAAAAATCTAGTATGTCTCGATGGGCCACTAATTTCGGACCACCTACAGACCCATTTTCTTAAAGCTGCATGTGCCTATTGGGGCATTCCACGCCAACTCAGCAGTCGATCCCACATCACCCTGTCAGATCTGGTTCAAAATTGGTACATCGATTAGTCCTATCGAAAAAACGATATTCTCAAATTTTCAGCCCCTAAGACCGCTTCCTGTCATCAGGGGCCCATAGTGAAGTTTTCGACCATCATTTCACCTCCAGGGGTCTGAAATCGGTTTTTCGTGTACTGACGCGGCATTTTGGTCTAAAAAAATTATCAAAAATACATAGGAGATGCCAAATTTCCCGTAGAACACGATGCCACCGTCCGTTTTCCGATATCTAGCAAGGGGAGCTCGGAAAACGCGCTTTGATAAAAAATCTGATATCTCAAATACGGTCGCTTCAAACTAGCTGAAAATTTACCAAAAGGCTCTTCGATTATAGCTCTTTCGAATGTTTATACGCGCGTGGTGATAATTATATGTAAATAAAAAGTTACACGCGTTTTACGGGTTTTATATGGGATTTTCTGTAATTTTTTCATTATAACCGCTCCACTAGCCCTATCCAGTTGGGTACTAATTGGATTTTTTTCCCTCACCAAGCGTCTCTTTTGTCCCCTGTCTTTACAAACACAGAAATTCTTCTCTCCAGCCAGTATTAGAGAAAACATTATTTATTCAATGATTTATTTCACAATTTTTCGTCAATTTTATGATTTTTGAGCAAATTTACATTTTCGGCAGCTTACTTCTATTATTTGTAAAAAATATGAATATAATATAATATAACGAATGAAAATCGCAGTAAGAAATAAGAAAACCCACATTACAATCATTGTTGACACTATACATCTCGATATTATTTTCACTATTTTACACGTCCTTATACATGAATCAGCATTCTATCTAAATAATGTTTTTTTCTAATACTGGCTGGAGAGAGAAATTTCTGTGTTTGTAAAGACAGGGGACAAAAGAGACGTTTGGTGAGAGAAAAATCCAATTATTACCCAGCTGGATAGGGCCAGTGGAGCGGTTATAATGAAAAATTACAGAAAATCCATATAAAACCTGTAAAACGCGTGTAACTTTTTTACATATAATGATCACCACACGCGTATAAACATTCGAAAGAGCAATAATCAAAGAGCCTTTTGGTAAATTTTCAGCCAGTTTGAAACGACCGGATTTGAGATATCAGATTTTTTTACTAAAGCGCGGTTTTTCGCGTTTTCCGGACTTCTCTTGCTATATATCGGAAAACGGATGGCGGCATCGTGTTCTACGAGAAATTTGGCATCTTCTATGTGTTTTTGATAATTTTTTTAGACCAAAATGCCGCGTCAGTACACGAAAAACCGATTTCAGACCCCTGGGGGTGAAATGATGGTCGAAAACTTCCCTATGGGCCCCTGGTGACAAGAAGCGGTCTTAGAGGCTGAAAATTTAGGAATATCCTTTTTTCAATAGTACCAATCGATGTACCAATTTTGAGCCAGATCTGAGAGGGTGATGTGGGATCGACTGTTGAGTTGGCGTGGAATGCCCCTATTTCGTTTCAAATGTTTTTAACACGAAAGTTCTCTTTAAAGTCAACTAAATCATTTCCCAAATAACGGTATGGATCCCATGCTTCATTACCAAAAAATTACCATTTCAGTTTTTCTACCACCGCACCGCCCCGCGCTAGTAAAAAACGCATCTATCATTTTTTACACTAAACTACGACATGCGTTAAGCGCCAACATTATGCATTCAGAGTGGGCCACTTTCAGATCATCAATACCAGATGGAGCGCGCAGTTACGTTTAACTACTTTTTAGTCATGTTTTATCAATTCCTTTGTCAGTATCCTGAAATATTAATGTTTCAGCTAGACAAGGGAGGAACGTGACCAACATTACAAACCGGGTCCTCGTATGTGCCGAGGAAGTTGAAGGGCGTTGTGGAGCCAGTTCGACGTAATAAAACCCCAGACGGAAGGAAGTGGAAAACGTATAAGACGATGTCCTTACCTGAAACAATAAATAACGGTTTTAATACGTGCGCCTGCTTAAGTCTCTCAAGATCATAAAGTGGTACGTATAAAAGATGAAATTATAGCTAACAATTACGGATTTCGGTCGCTCATAATGTCGTTATGCTAAAATCAAACTTGGTCTGGGAAACCTTTTCCTGTATCAAGTATGTAAATTTACAAATCATGGAATGTCATTGATACAATCTTGGATAATGATGTAGTTCTCTATTTTGAACAGGGTGTTCTGAACAATAAGGCCATAAGATGAACAGCAAGAACCCAGATGGCACAGAGCAAATCAAATTTAGGTAAAACAAATTCCAACGACTAACACTTAAATTTATATAACTAACTACATCATTTTAAAATATAACTTTTTTTGAGTTTAAATTTTGTTTGTTGATTTATTATAGAGTAAAATTTAAATTTAGACAAAAAAATCACTCTTGTTGGAATTGCTGAAAATATATGATTAATGAAATGTTCATCAAATTATTTATATTTATCCTTATCCTTACCAACTATACATATACAGGGTGTCTGGAAAGTAATGGGACACAACTTAAACATAGCCTGCTGTAAATTTTCTAATTCGTACAAGTGGTAACTTGTCAAATTCACCTTGATACGCTTAATAAATTAAATAAAATTTGATAAAAAGCCTGTCAGATTAATATTACTTATTGTACTGAGATAGTAATTATCGTTGTGTAGTTGTGTAAGTGTAATTAATTTGAAATTATTAGTATTGTCAAATTTTGAAAATATGCTTCGACATAATCAGTTTTGCAACTCAGAAATGGTAAATATCTAAAACATAACTGTACCAAATTCCAATATGAAAAAGACAATTATTCAAGAATTCAACAATATACAGGGCGTTCCATTAAAAAACGTATTGCTTCTCGTCCCTCAGCTTCGGTTCTCACTGTTCTTCCATTAACTTATTAAAAGAGTTCAGTTGTAAACCCTATTGTTAGAGCTCTTACACATTTTCTTAGTTTATTAAAACTAAAATTATTATTCATAAAATGGCATCCCAAGAAATTAATAGTGTGCCAAGAGCAGTTCTTTCATTATTACTATTATTTAAAGAAATAATGTTTTCTTCTTATACGCCAATGAAAAAACACCAAGACTTATTTTCTTCAGTAGGTACTGTAAGAGAATTACATAACAATTTTCGTCAAAAATTGGTTTCAACTAAGATTTATTTAATAAAATGTCAGTAGATATTAGCAAGAGAAAAAAAGTCATAAGCCAAAAAATTTTGAGTTTTAGGTAAAATATCCTTTAGCCACATGCCAATGAACCAGTTAAACAGTATTATATTATAAGAAACCTGATATAACGTCAGTACTTAGTACTTGGATGCTACTTTAAATTTTATCTAGATGTTTTTTGTCACACCGAACATCGAAAGATGTTTTTCCCTGTAGTCCATAGGTCTGTAATCTTTTAATTTTAAAATACCTGCATCCAAAATGATTTATACAAATTTCGATTATATGTGTTAATAAATATTTTCTGTAATATATTCATTACCGGGCATAATTTCGACTTTTGACAGGTATATTCACAAAGGATTGTAGTAAAATGTACGTCCTGTATGATTTAACATAATAAGAACATAATCACTGCATACTTAATGAAAATAAACTAACCAGCAACAAATTTTGCTCATATTAGTTAACTGGGTTCTGAGTTAAGGAGAAAATAAAAAATAAAAACAGAAACTTACCCTCTAACTTTTCTGTTCGACATTTTTCATTGAAGCAAGTTTGATTAAATAGACACCATTTGGGTTCTACATTTTATATACAATTGAAATATGTAACATTCGTTAGGCGACATCCTGTATTGTCGTTGCAGGTCAGATATTTACCAAATTCAACTATTTTATAAGGTCACATGCAACGATTTTTTTATGATAGCCTGTGATATTATAACATTATGTACAACTTTAATTTTCTGTACTATAAAAATTTAATTTTATTCAATAAAATACTAACAGTGGTATTCATAGTCGCGCGCCGGATGAAGCGCCGAGGCAACTTTCGCTGGTGAATATTTCGGCGGGCGGAGAGCCGGTGAATTTCCGAAGCGCGTGTTGCATAGTCAAGTTCCGCAGAAATCTTTCGCCGAAACGTTTCTCGGCGGGCGGACGGCCGGCGATGATTTTGCGGAGTGAGGAGTTTCATATTTATTTAAACAGAAAACATTAAACGCAGAAAAGCATATTACAATTATGACAGTCCATTAAACCCGAGAGGATAAAAACTCGTATTTGTAGTCCGTCTTCTTCCCGAAATTATTCCAATTTTATTTCACAGTCAAACGCTGACTGAATGACGCACGCGTGGTATACAGTTGAGAATGAAGGCTCGAATGCGATCTCTCGCTAATAAGCGACTTGCAGGAGCAGCCATATAACATTTCATAGACGATATCTCCCCGAATGACAGATGCGCAGTTGAACTATTTCATGCAATTTGTAGCGTGGCGACTGGAGTATGTCAAGACATACTCCGAGAGACGCGCCAGTTTAATTGCCACATCCGAAATAATTAAGACAAGACAAATCTTAATCTCAATTAAATGCAGAAATTAATATTACCAATTATTAATGATAAATTTGATTTTAATTTTCATTGATTTTTTATTTCCTTTTCTTGCATTTTCCTGTAGTCAATAAATTGTTATAAATTTATATAATTACCTACATAGTGATCACACAAAAATATAAACAATGTATAATATACAGTGTGGAAGAAAAGTATGGAATAAATTCATTATTTCTAAAACAACGAAGTTTCATGAAATTTCCTCGGACCCGTCGATTTAGCTTTTAAAAAAGACTCTTTTTTTCTATACCAACGCATTTCAGATGTTCATTTGTTTCGCGTGATGACGTCATCGGATATTTCTTTAAATAGAACCCTATATTTTTTCATCGGATTCTTGTAGAGCTTAACTTGCTGAATTCAAATATATTTAATTTCAACACTTTATTCCTCAACTTTCCGAGAAATAATAATATCCGATCCAATTCATTTCAACATTCTGTACATTGTGACCCATTTCAAATGGAAACAGGTGTGTAAAAATGATATCAGTAAACATTTTATATTAAAATTTGTTTTCTATTTTCAAGGCCTACTTCGAATTTTTCACTGTCAAATTTTACAAAACTATTTAGTGATTTTGTTTTCAAGTTAACTACGGCACTGCCGCACTGGATTCAGCACGATTATTGTTACCAAATCTGGTAAATAAATATTAATGATTATTTATTTAAATATCTTATTAATATTAAACGTTAATTATAAATTTAATGTGATTAATTATAAACGGAAAATTAAATCATAAAAAATACATTTTAAAAAATTATTATAAATGCTCTGTTGTGTCCTTTGAAGTTTCGAATAATTCTTGTGTTTGCCCCATTCCACTTTTCCCCCGCCCCAAATAACTCCGCAGCGCTCGATTCTGAATTCTGAAATCACAGCTGAAACATCATCGCCGGCCGAAACAAAAAACTATTCGGCGAAAGATTGTTGCGGATTGCGATTGTGCAACATGCAAACCCTTCGCCCAGCGAAAATTGCTCCGGTGCCTGCACGGAAAAATGTTCATCCAAATTTAAAAAAATATATATTCAATTGTCGAAGATAAGCATATTTTCATTACAGAAGGGTAGTGCCGTTAGATGAAAAATTAAAAAAAAAACTATAATCTATTTACTAACTAGAAATCTCTACTTAAAGTAGAAATAACAAATTATTACAATGATATTTCTGAAAAAACGAAAAATTTTCTCACTCATAATCCTTCCGTAAATCTAGTTTTAACGGTATTTGAGATATGTATTAGATTAAAATCTTAAAAAAATAATCAAATTCATTCAACTTAAAAATGTTTGAAAAGATGGATAAATCAGATATTTATTTGTACGTTAAATAGTACAAGTTCTAACTTTACTAGCTACAGCCTAAACGTTGCAGTTTTGTACAGAGTGGTGAAAAAGAAATGTCAAGTTGGGTTAACTTCAAATCACCAATGTTTACTTTTTTTAAATGAAACACACTTGTATGTTTTTCTGTATTCTGAAACGATTTTCTTTCTGTGTCTATTACATTACTATTTTAGTTTTTTTATTAATAGTTTTGGTTACAGTAACTATAATCTTTCAATTTCTTGTAAAGTCGGCTATGAAATGTAAGTAGGATTTCAAGGAAAACAACTAATTTATAATAACTTACTTTGTTATTATCCAATGCTGCTGTTAGTTTATTTTCAAGTTTCAGAAAAAAATGTATCACATATTTGTTATAAAAAAAACTATTAATAATAAACAAAAAGAAGATGTCGGTACAGTTTATAAAGAATATATTTTTTATCAGAATATACGAAAGGGTTTTCCAAATAAACATTTTTATTGATTTGAAATTAACTCAACATTAAATTTTCACCACTCTATTTATAATTCGGCAGCATTTAAGATATGGCTAAAAATGTTAGAACCTCTCGTTATCTCACCTGGAACCATCTTTGTTTTATTTTATCTCGCATTTCCTAACAACCTATCAACAACCTTTCTTTTTTAAGTTGAGTAATGAATTTTAAATAAGTATTCTATAATCTCAAAAACGGTTGAAATTAAATTAAGGGAAATTTTATCAGATCCAGTGAAAATGTTTTGTTTTTCAGAAATATAATTGGCAATAATTTCTTGATGTTTTTACTTAATATGTAAAATTTTCTTAGTAAAAATTCCTACCCCCTATTTTCGAGGGTGCTGATCTTACGGTGAAGTCAGATTTCGGCGCTTGCTGCATTTTCGAAAAATTTCAAAATTATAACCTCTATACATTACATTAGGTTATAATATTGAAAAATTTTTTTTTTTTCGAAAACTACATGCGAGCGCCGAAATCTGACTTCAGATTCGTGATCAGCACCCACGAAAATAGGGGGGTAGGAATTTTTTTGTTAAGATTGGAGAGGTTTACGCTAATGTAAATAATTACCAAGTAAAATTTTCCAGTCAGCAGGTAGAGATTATAATCATTTTATTTTTCATTGTAGCCCCATTACCCTTCCGTACTTCTGCATTTAATTGTACGATATTAATATATTTCCATTATCTTATTCTCTTTTGACGTGATCCAGTCGCCGCGCTACAAATTGCATGAAATAGTTGAACTGCGCATCTGTCATTTGGGGAGATCGTTTATGAAATGTAACACGGCTGCTGCTTCTGCAAATCGCTTGCTGGCGGGAGTTTGCATTCGAGTCCGCTTCCCCTAACATTGTTCCACGCATGCGTCATTCAACCAGCGCATGACCGTGAAATGAAATTCGCAAAATTTCGGGACGGAGACCGCTCTCCGGCGGCCAGAGACGGACTATGAATACCACTGTAAGAATATTTTATTATAAAAAAATATATATTATAAAATGGCTAGAAAACACTGTTATTAAGAAAATTGGAGGAAAAACTAATTTATTATGCTTAAAATTACCTTATGTTAATATATTTTGGCAATGTCAAAATTTGTCAGAGTAAATAATAATATACAATTAAAACAAAATTACTAAAAGCTCCGACTATGATTAAGACCTACATTGTATAATCGTCTAATTTGACAAAATATACTCGAGTAGACATCATTCTATCAGACTATATACAGTTTCAGTTCGTTGTATTAAAAATAATAATTGGAATATAGTCGCCGACAGATTTCCAACAGCTACAATTAGACCTAAATATTAATCACCTATCAATAATTTTACGTTAGCAATTAACAAGGAAAATACTTATGTAAATCACATTCCAATAATCTTTCGAGGTAATGAACGACCGATTCAAAGAAATGTAAAACTAAATTTTTAAAAGACAAATAAACCAATGACTTCCTAATTAAACATTATAATTAATCCATTAATATTTTACTGGTAAAATGCCTGCATATTTATAAATTGTTTTGATGTAAAACGGCAGGTCAATAATTAATTTAAATTGACCGGTCAAGATAACATTGGAATGAATTACACACTGACAATCCATGAAAAATGAATGTTAACATGTCGAGATCTCTTAAACTACATTTTTAGAAATTTACATCATATAGAAAAAATTAATGCTATCTAAGTCGCCAAAAAAAAACATTATTAAATCTCCTTATTCAAGGATCAGTTTTAACTAATAAAATCGCAAAACCATTATAACAAAGGCGAGGATAATTTAAATTATACAGAATATCAGCAAAATATAAGTAATAGTCGGTATACTCCTTCTAAACAATAAATATGTATACTCTTATACAATGAGTATTCTCCCGTATAGGTAAACCATTAACTTCTAAATACCATCTAAAGATTGTAGAGTTTAATGACCTAGTTAAACCGTAAAGAATGTTGTCACATCAATGTAGTTTCCACTAATTAGGAAATTGGTAATTTTATTGTTTATTTTGTGTTTTCCTAAACGGTGTGCAATAATACAAAATATATGTTTCATGATTGGACTGTTTTTTATGTCAAAAAGTCAAACCTTTGGCATTTAACATTTTGTTACACTGGCGTGAGTATAAATTATTTATTATATAATTAAATTAAAATTACCTATTGTAACATTATTAAAACAAAAAGTTTCCATTCATTTAATTATCATGTATCAATTATTTATAACTTTTTCCAAAAAGTTCTCATTAAACTGATCTATTTTTAATATATTCATACCTCTACATATTTTATTTATTTTTGCTGTTGTCATCTCAGCTAAATATTGTGTCAAATACAACTTTTTATGAAAAATTAAAATGCGTAATAAAAAATTCACCTATTAACAATAAACAAATTTTAAAAGAAGTCCATTTTGGAATAAACTGCTGAAACAGGATAAACTTTTCACGACATTTAACAAATCTTTACTTACGTGTTACAATTAAAAGAAAAATAAATAAATAAAAATAAAACGTACCTAAAACAAAAGTTAGCTACAAGCATTTGGGCGATAATAACAATAAAAATATATTTTATAGAAACGTCATTTTGACATTATTTTTAAACAAAAACAAGGGAAAGTTGAATGAATTTTATATTGTTTTGAAATGCATTACAGGGTAATCTTTCAAACACATTGAAAGATCAGAACATGTGTCTGCTGGCAATAATCGCATAATAATTAAAATATTAACATTAATAAATTACCATAGAATGTAAACAAAACCACGTAGGCCAAAACGCAATATCATTGGTGTGACGTTACACGCTCTTCAGCACGGTTTGTTTCAGGTGCAGGTTACGGAGTTGGTGATGTAAACAGGCATTTGTCACAAAACGAAAGGAGTATCTGCGTTGTTGTAGCATTTGTAGGTCATAGATGCATAGTGTAAATACGGTGTACATGCCATAAATATTAGTGGTGAACTTACGGTATTGTCTCGGGTATTGTTAAACGTAAATTATTACTTTGTTTAAAATATAGATCCGCTCGTGACAATTACGGCGACAATGCTGTTGATAACTGGTTTTACTCGAGGTATTTATAAAAATATGCAATCTGACTTTACAATAAACTACTTGTTTTATTTTGAAAAATAATAAGTAAAAGTAATTAATAATGATATTTAACATTTAATAATGTTTTTTAATTTAATAAATTTTAAAAACATTTAAGCACAAAAAAATCCTTATTTATTATTTTTATTTATTGTGTTTTCAGAATAAAACATGTAATTTAATGTAGTGCAGTCAGATAGCAATATTTTATAAATGCCTCAAATAACATTCTATATCACACAAATGGTAGGAGCAATTTAGGAGACTACTTTCTGTGCCCATTTTACGACTCTATTTTGTAATTTTATTCAATACCTCGTTCATTACTAACGTCTATTTAACAAAATAACACCTAATAACATCACAAATGACAAATTAATTCCTATAAACATAATATGTACTATCGTTTGCAATATTAATGACACTCACTAAAATGAATTTTGCGATTTATTTTGAACATCTGACATATTTATATTGAAATCTGCTTTAAATTTTTAACATTACTTATTAGTTGTTTCACGTACCAAGAGAGATTTAATAAAATTTCTATTCAGACCTTCCAGAAGTTCAAAAACTGTTTTAAGAGAGTGTTATTATTATTGCAAACGATTGTACCTACTGCGTTGTCCAAAAGCATGGAAATGGTGTACAGATATGAAATAAAGCACACTGCTGTATTTAGGTATGTGGGAACGGTGTTTGACGTCACAGGTCTATGCTGTGGCAACGACTGTTTTTAAGCTTATTTTTCCACAAAACTGTCTAGGAAAAGCCATTTCGATTAAAATAATACAATATTTATTCTGCGCGTATTTGGAAAAATTATGCAAGTTTCCCAGAAGATGTAATACCTATACTTTATTGGTAACAAATATCGGAAAACTTGTACAAATATAAAACCAATATCGGATTGTTGAGCCATTTGAGATGTAAAATAGTAGCGCTACTATCTGCTATAAATCCTAATCTAAAATGGCCCAGTATCACTAAGTATTTGACTTTATATAAAGTTCAACTCTCTGCACTTTATAAAATTGAAGGTGAATATTACGCAAACATCTTATACTTATTACACTACGGAAATTAAATGTTGGTACCATCAGGAGGTATGTGCAATTAAATTAAGCTATATTAATTTTGTCCTTAAAAAAAAATTAAATTTTTGGCATAACAGTATAAGCCCCGAAATTTAAAATGAACAAAAATTGCGCATAACAAGGTGAAATTTTGTCTGACACTCAAAGACATTTTCGTGAAAACTTATCCCTGCATTCTAAAATGCTAAAGTGGAACTCTTCAAAGGGGAAGGAACATCGAATATAATTTTAATGTACCTACAGGTATTTTATACTCCTAAATTTCAATAAATATGCTTAGGGAATAATTTTAATTAAAATATTAAAGGTGGTGTTAATCAGGACACCTCAAAACCCTATGTGGCAAATTTGAACAAAACCTACACTATGTTCTCTTACACGATTTCAATTATATTGGTGAATAAATGCGTAAAAACTTATTCTTCAAAATAATCCAGCAAATATTTTTGTTTTAAATTCCATCGAAATCCGCTTCTTCTGATGCTTTTAAAATGGCAAGCCTAGGCCTGATATATTTTTATACAAAAAAGTCAATAGCAATTTTTAGCGATTCTTTATTTCTTTATTTACAATCTGATAAAGTGGTGTGATTCAGGACTTCTCAAAACCCTTGTGTGTGAAATTTGATCTACGACTCCGTATTTTTGTTGCTACATTCGAGAAGTACATATGTTATTGCAGAGAAGCAGCACTGAGATAGGAATCACTGCAGGAAGCAGGAATACGCACTAAGTAGTACTCTTACATAATTAACAGAAGAACCGCCGGCGGTACAACTTGACACAAAACGAACTTCCTCGACACATACAATTATTATCAATAATCGTAAGGCGTGCGCGGAAATCGCGTGTCGCCATTGGCTATCCTACGCGGTGGTCTAAGACTTAAAATGAAAAACTTCTTTCATTCCACGTACAGGTATTACATACACAGGTTATACATGTTATACCACTATGAACGAATAGCGAAGACGTGAGAGTTTTCCTTAAAAAGTCCACCCAACCTGGTTTCAGTGAAAGCGCTTGCTTGGTAATCGTATTCGAGATTTATGACTGTATCGCTCCGCATGTCTCAAAATCTACATCTGACCGTTCCCGGTTTTCCCTGTCTAGCATTAAAAGAATCTTGAAGACAATGTTTGCCTTTCACATTATATTGTTACTAGTTTCCTCACAAATTGAATAAAGTGACAGAAATTAAATTAAGTATTTAAATTCTGTCACTTTAACTATTTCATCCATTAAAAAAAAAATAATAAAAACTATTTTTTTGATCTTCACAGGGGATGTTCAAATTATATTTTTGTATATAAAAGACACGTTATTTTTCCATAGAGAATTATCCCCTGATTTTTTCACAGTAAATTATTTCCACTCAATACAGGGTGATTCAGTAAAAATGTCATTAATGTTAACTACTTATTCGAAAGGCCTAATAAAGAGAAGATCGAAAAAAAATTTATTCGACCTTTCAAAAGATAAGAAAATCAATTCATAACAATCGGTAATTCGGCGCTCCTGGTACCTCGTATTGTTCGAGTATTGAAGCCAAACAGCGTTGCTATTCGGGACCACATCGTAATAACAAAGTGTTCATTAAAGTTCGGTAAGTACTAGGAAACTATTTAAAATTGGCAACGTCACGTCAGGCCGATACCGAGTTGAACTGCCGCCAGAAGTCAGTGACAGTCTGAAAACGGGGCCTAAATAAAAGTTTGAAAATATTTTTTTCTGCGTAAATATGAATGTATTTTTTTTTAATCTCATATTCATATTATACTCATTTACCTTAGATTTTCTTAAAATTGAGGACAGTGTGACTGAATCACCCTGTATATTATTACTGGTTCTCTTACAAAATTATAAAATTTACCTATAACCACATTAAATTAATATTTTCTTTCTTCATAAGCAAAATAATTCAAATCATATATATTATGTAACAATAAACATGTGAAAAGCAGCTTGTCGAGAAATAAATATCAGAGACAAACGTATGATGTAAAATTTTACTCTATTTGTGCATAACAGCACTCCAAATCGTAACAGAAACAATTTGTGCAAATAGTTAATCCATGTTTGGACTAGTATCATTGTGCGTTTTGTAATTTAATATTGTGTGATTATTTCTTACAAATTTAAATATTACCTAAATTGAGTAATAAAAAAAATTGTGTTATTTATTGTATTAATGTAGGTAATAACACATGTTTTGCATAATTTGTTGAATGATTGCAAAACCCACTAAAGCAATTTCTACAATTTGTTTTACATCATTAAATCATTTTTATTTATACATAATATTTTCTTATCAAATAACACTTTTTTAAACAAAATACTTCCGAATTAGTACATGTAGTGTGTACATTTTTTTAGTCTGGCTAATTAATGCTAGCCACAAGCGGAGAGCGACCCACTACAAAAGCCTGGGGCCGCAATCTGATTGATATCTACGATTACGATATTTGCAAAAGCGGAATCAACTACTCTACGGGCTAATGCCTCGATCAGAATTGAATGACATTTGAAAAACTTATAGCATACAGCCACGGTTAGCGGTCAGCGATGTCACCGGACATACATTATGGACCATTTTAGTGATGCATGTATTGATATCTTGGAAACTATAAGAGATAGGAAAATGGTTAAATGGGAAAATTTTTAGACACTTCTATTGCTAACTTATTGACGCAGATCGGTCCAAGCTCTTCAGGTTTTTGAGTTATTTTGCAAAAAAAAAATGTAAATGTGACGTTTTGGACAAGCGTCTGTAACTTTTTTATTTAAAGGAATTCTTAAAATCTGAAAACACTTTTTCACAGTAAGTTTTTTCGAGAAATTTCACTGTATATTTAGATTTTCATTGCAACGATGTGATTTAAATTTTTGCAATTTCTTAAAAATATGCTACAACACGGACAGCGTTGTGTGAATGAATATTAACTGAATTGTATTGTGTGTACAAATTGGAAGTTTCTAATTTAGCGAAAAATAGGAGAGAATAGAAAATAGAGACGATTCACATAGTATTCAATCCGTTAGAAATATTGCTCACCGATATTATTCATGTCGGATGGTTCTGTAGAATCCAACGAGATAGAGGTAGCAAATATTAAATTTTACTTGGCCAAAGGCTGCCTGTTTTCCGCGACTGATTGAGTTATGTGGGGAAAACATCAGGGTTGTATTTATAAATTTACCCAGTTTATGGATAATTAATGATTAAAACAGACATACAATAATGTACATGATTTTGAGTGAACAACTAAGTACGTCAGCAGTTCAAAAAAAAAAAATAGGAAAATTAATTTTAAAGAGTGTCACTATAACGATTGTGCCTATTTAATAATAAATAGTTATTTATGCAACAAGTACAAAAAGTAAGTGTTTACTGCACGCGACGTGAAATTGTTCTACTCGGCCTGACGGCCTCGTTGGACAATTTCACGTCGCGTGCAATAAGCACTTTTTGTACGAGTTGCATACAATATTTTTTCTACGTTCATGCAAAAACCAAAATAATATTTAGATGACACTAAGTCTAGGAAAATGTGACGTCGATTTGAACGTTTATGCTTGTCATGATGACAAAACGCTGTAGTAGAATGACAGATGAATGCAATAAACATGTTATTGCACTAGTGCAATAAAGAACCACGTTTTCCACTAAATATAGTTCAATAAAGTTCTGTTTTTTGCATGAACGTAGAAAATTTTTTTTATTTTATTATTTAATAACATAATTTTGTTACTTAGAAATTAATAATTACTACATTTTTATATGTACCAAAAGTAGTAGTAAACAAGAAATTATATTAAATACGGACACGTAAATAATAATTTCAAACTACACCAACCAAAAACGGTAAACAAAATGATAATATGGCATTTTTCAAACTGATGTCTGTGATTGGTGGGTGAGAGGAGTGGGAAATTGGCAGAATGAGCAACAGTCTTTGGTTTATCTCTTCATCTTTCTAAATCTGTGGTAGAATCTGACGTTTAATTTGTCTTTGCGATTTAGATGACAATTTAAAATACAACATACAAAAAAGGTACAAAAAGGCTACAAATTTAAAGATAAAATTTAAGAGAGGAATGCATGGAAAGAGGATTGTGCTTGTGCAGAAAATGCATGAATATTTATGATGTTTCAAATCTCACTCAGTATCATCTTTTTGCACTTTGCTGTATCTTCTTTTGTAAGTACAGAAAATACAATAAGAACTTGCTTTAAAATTATTATCTTTTAAACAATACAAATACTAGCGTCCACTGGCTAGGTACACCACTGACTAAGCTTTAACTAATGTACTAAATCTGCACAATCGACAATTGACTAATTGTTGATACGTGTAAACACTGTATCCGACACTGATATCATTTTATGTAAAACCACCGTTAGTCGAATATAACCATGAAATGCTACAAACGTTGTGGAAAAATATGATGTGCTGTAACTATCATCTGTAATTTATAATCTCGTTCAGATTTATAAATTTTATTGAACATTTATTTTTAATTTTTAACATTAACATAAAAAATAAATGGAACTAAATACCATCGAGGAAAAATGACGATAGTGGTAACATTTGCGGTTCAAAACGTCATTAGACTTAGAAAAATAATAATCGAATGAATGGTACAAAGCTGTTACCAACTTTGCATTTTTAATTTGTGTTGAAAGAAACATAATAATAATACCATTTGCTATGACATCAGAAAACTTCTGAACTACAGTCTAAGACCGGATTAATTCATATGCATAATGAGTTTGGCCTTGACATTGCAACCTATTTATCGTACGATGCAATAGCCTCCAAATATAATTTGATATATTAAGCAGATAAAATTTACATTAATATTCGTTGACTGATATAATTAAATTTCTCTTCTAGCAGGATAAATTATTATTTTATTTTAAAATTTGATATGTGCAATATAAAAGATTAAAACATGTTGAAGCAAAATTTTTGTTGACGTACAACAAATTCAGAATTTATATAAAACGAATTAATGGCTCATACAGCAAGAGTAGATTTCTGGTAACAAAATAATGCAATGTACTCAAAATTACCTCAGTCAGAAGCTGATGATTAAAAAGATGCAGGTGTCAAAGTAAAATTTTATTTCCGATACTTGTAAATAACTTTAAAAAATCCAAATATTTCCATACATTTTGGAGATTGGGTTGTTTGGGGGCGGGAAATTCACAATTGCTTCTAATTTTAACGCCATTAGCAGAAACTCATGATGATTCTTTTAAATGACTGCAGCTTAGTGTGGCATCCGACTATTGAAAAAATCATTTTCATCTGAAAAAGGTGTACCTAGGTACACTTAGGTGTCGTTAAGACTACTTGGTCGAAATAATCCTGTTGGAAATATTCGGAACAGTAAATTATGCGCGCCAAATTAGAAGGTCTGCCTGCTTTCATGAAATTCTTGTTGAAAATTTCAGTTTCATCAAACCTTGCCGATCTTTCTAATTTGAATAACTTTTTCAAGTAATATTTTGCCGTATTTTCAGCGGAAAAGGCATTTTGCCTGAAACCAAAATAGCTTTTACTCGGTGCATTGATTATTTCAAATAGAATTATTAGTCGAAAACGGTTACTCTTAACGACTTCAACAAGGTGCACCTTTTGAGACAAAAATGGTAGGAGAATCGATTGTTCCAAAAATGAGATGCATACACTAAGCTATACTAAAAAATCATTATATTCCAGCAGTGGCGCCCTCTACTAGTGACGTGAAAATTAGAAACACATTTGAAGTTCTCGCCCCCGAAAGGTTATTTACAAAAATCGAAAATAATATTTTAACTTTGACACCCTGTATGTTTTTTAATCATCAACTTTTGACTAAGGTAAATTTGGCTCTTCTATGTCCCATTAATGTCGGGACACCCTGTATATTTCTTAATATTCAATTATTATTAAAACAACTGATTCATTGAAATAAATTATTCATACACAAACTAATAAAAAGACGATGAGAGAAATACTTTTGTTAAAAGAAACAAATTTGTAATAATGTTACAAAGAGAATATCAAGTTAAATGATTGTACTTGGCACGAAATTATATATCTTATCTTTTACTGTACATCTGGAAGTTATGGCAATTCTGCTTCTGTTTCCTGCCCTTGATGTTATATGGTAATAACGAATTAAGCATTTACCAACTGTTGATTAAAACATGTGTTTCGTAAACAGTATTAGAAGAACCAAATATCTAACAAAATAAAATGAAACAGAATTTGGTTATAATCATTTTCTAGATCAATTGCTGTCACAGTATTGTGACAAAACACAAAAAAGTAACGAATTTCAATCCTAAACTTAAAAAAAGCAAAAATAAAATTAATACTTAAATATACTTGCACGATGCAAACACGGAATTCCAGGAAACAACTACTCTGCGGGCTAATGCCCCGACCAGCATTGAATTACACCTGGAAAACCTATAGCAACAGCTAGAGTCATTCGTCAGACGCCCACCAGACATATACCGGTTTCGAGCTTATTAGATCTCATCAGTATGCCATAGGTGAGGTATCCGACGAATAATCCTAGCTGCTTTCGTCTGTCTAACCCGACAGAAGGGACCATGAGTACGCGGTGTAGAACTAACTACATCTATCGGCCGTTCGCTACTCCCTGCCGGACTGAAAATGTCACAGGCACGAAGCGTTCTACATGCAGTAGACACCATTGAAAGCTGTCGACCTTTATCGCGATCGGCGAGAAACGATATTTTGCAAACACGGAATTCCAGGAAACAACTACTCTGCGGGCTAATGCCCCGACCAGACAGAAGGGACCATGAGTACGCAGTCTAGCTGTTGCTATAGGTTTTCCAGGTGTAATTCAATGCTGGTCGGGGCATTAGCCTGCAGAGTAGTTGTTTCCTGGAATTCCGTGTTTGCAAAATATCGTTTCTCGCCGATCGCGATAAAGATCGACAGCTTTCAATGGTGTCTACTGCATGTAGAACGCTTCGTGCCTGTGACATTTTCAGTCCGGCATGGAGTAGCGAACGGCCGATAGATGTAGTTCTACACCGCATACTTGCAGGATGTTTCGAAATAGTTGAGAAAAATGAACAGTGAATTCCTGAACCGATGTTAAAGGGGGAGTCTCATATAAAAAATAATAATTTTAGCATCTCTTAAAAAGTTACAGCCCCTTAAACGTGGGTGTCGGAATCAAGTTTCCATGGACTATTTTAAAACCATCTTAAAATGTCACTTTCCTGACCTATTCTAGTCGCTGTCCCTAACAGCAAAGGGATGAGATAATGCACACCTTATACGTTATCAGAATTTTTAGGAACTTAAAAATTTTGCAGAAAAAAACTCGTTTAACGCAAAATTTCTTTGTCTCCACATAAATTCTGAAATGACTTCTAGTTTTCGTAAAAAAAATATACAAAAAAAATAATTTTAACCAACTTTTATTTTGACAGCTCTTTTATATCAATCAGTATACAAGTAAATAGAAAGGATAGCTGTGATAAATAAAAATCTCATGTCGCAATTAAATTTATTTGTCCCTACATTAGAAACAAAAATATAATCACTCAATTACATATAATATGTATAGCTTCCAACACGTATTATTGTTGATTACAAAATTGCATGAGAACCTGCCAGTAGACGGGGCTTGTTTTGTATCAATTTGCATTAATGTACTAGGAATATAATGTAGTCCATTTTATTTTATACCGCAGCATTTTTATATTAGAGCCCCACTTTATGTTGGCACCACGAACCTGAAAGGCTCGAAAGTTAAAATTATAACAGCGTTCCAAATTTTTCTTTTTAAATATTTAAATTCATCAGGTGTCCAAATAACTATAACCTAACTATTAGTAATTGATGTGTAAAACAACCACCTTGTCGACTAAGGGCGTTTGTAGTAAATTTGTTATTCATTGAGAAAATATTATTGCTAAAACTTTTTTTATAGATAGTCATAACCAGTGTGATAAAAAGCATACTTATATTATGAATAAATTAGGCATATATATTTATTTGAAAATGAAACTATCATAATTAGCTGGCTTCTTGGTGTTTTTATCGATTACTCATTACTTGTTTTAATGATCTATTTGTTTACTAGTTGTTTATTTTTACTTTTATGACTGTACTGTTTTATGACCATTATTAATACGTAACTGTTTTTATCTTATTATGGCTATGTTGTTTTAATTAGCATCTTATATTGTTACTCTGTTGTACAAAACAAGTGTTTAGTTATTTATTATATGCTCACTACTATTGTTTTTACTGTACTTTATATTATTATGTAATTTTAAATGCAAATGCGTCTTGCTTAATAATAATATACCGCACAAGTCTCCCGACTTCTGGGCTAATCTTCGTGATAAGAATGAGGAGTAGAGATATTATTATTTAAATTATATTTGTTTTGAGTGTATAAATTATTATTATTATTGTATCTTGCGCATATCTGAAGCATTCTGGTAGTATCTAATAAATGCTAGAAGAAATTATGTATATATTTGAAACCTTCTAAACCGTATATGTCCATGAATCTCTTAACCCTTTACCTTCAGTCAAGTGTCCCAGAGTATTTCATTCACTCCATAATATGAGCCAACTCCCAGATAGCATATATCACAGCAATAATTAAGAAATGTGATAAGCTGGATTCGAACAACTATAGACCGATAAGTCTTATCTAGCATTGTGCTAAATTAATGGAGGAAATAATTATTGCCAAAACACTAATCGATATTATTCTTAATCATAATATTGTTCTTAAGGCTCAACATGTTTTTTACATGGTAAATCTACAACAAACAATCTGGAGAATGGAGAATAATCCCACTGCTGTTGTTTCTGTATTCTATGTTCCGCCAAAAAGCCTTGTAGTTAAATTAGATCATTTCGGTATTAGACTTGTTGATGCATTGTTCTCTAACAGAACGTATGTTAGCTATATTTTGTCAGCTCCCCGCTCAGTGTTCCTCAGGGATCAGTACTAGCTTATATCATGTACTTAATATACACATCTGACATCTTAATAATAATCAACCGAATCATCGCATGCTTTCTACGCTGATGATTCCATGTTTTTTGTAATCCGCTTATCGAATACAAACAACTGGGCCTACATGAGTTGTCAAAATGGTGAGGAGTCGTTAATACCTCTCCATCAATAGTAAAAAAGAAGTGATGCCACTTCTAGAATATTACTTTGTTATATGGTCACCAAACCTCATAAAGGGCATATCGCTATTGGAAAGAGTTCAGCGTAATCACCAGGAGAAATTTCTCAATTTCCTATCATTCCCGTGAGGGTAGGCTTAACTATTTCAGACTGATCACTTTAAGAGACCGAATGACAAGGACTATCTGAACATAGCAGGGAAAAAGTTATAGCTATTTTTAATATTTGCAATATATTATCTGTGTGTAAAATGCATGAAACCATTCCTATTTTAAATAAGTTTACTAAACAGTAACTTTATTCATCACTTTGATTTGCTTACTGGGACTAAGGTGACAATTTTGAAAAAGAAAATAATATAATTTTGTAAAGAAAATATACCTACGTCAAGCGGATGCTCAAATATCGTTTGTAATTGTTGGTAGTAACTTTCTTTTTGTTCGTAGTTTTTCAAAATTTAATATAGAATCAGAGTTACTATACTTTAAGCAGAGACTCAAAAATAGTTTGTAGTTGTGTGTAGTAACTTTAATTTCATTTATAGTTCCTCAGAATCTAAAGTAAAACCATTATGCTTCCTGAGGCTACAGTATAGTTTGTAGTAACTATAATTTCGCTTGTAGTGCCGCAAAATGTAATGTTGACACTACACTTGAAGCGGGGGCTAAACGATCAATTGTTGGTTATTTGTAAAAACTTTCATTTCGCTTGTAATTACGCAAAATCTGTAGTAGAGTCAGTTTTCTTCAACCGGAAGCTAAATAATCGTTTATAGCTGTTTATAGTGTCACGGATTTCCCAATCCGTCTTTCTCTTACTTCAGAAAAACAATCCGTTAATTAATTACTTCTTTATTAACTACTGAACACTACTAATTATAGGTCAACTAAACACTTATTTAATTAATCGCTATCTAAATCACTTTGATATCTCCAACTAAACACTTTAATTCAGACTGTAACACAAGACTTATACAAGACTAACTAACTCGGCCGTTTATTCTTCTTTTATATACCCAACGAATATTCCAGGTATATTCCAGTATCTCTAGATCCCTTTTCTCGTACGACTGGAACGCTTCTCGTCGATTCTCGATTTTTCCAGGCCGATCTCGATCACGGCATGTTGTTTGTTTACCAGAATGGCGTAGGGGCGATCGGGGCAATCTTAGACAATTCGCGGTGCCACAGTCGTCGGTTTGGGAGTGAGTGGGGCAAATTCCGTGACACTGCCCCCTCCTTAGGACCGATCGTCCCGATCGGATACACCTCTATACGGGGACAGACGCTCCAGATGGACGACCTTCATCTTACTCCTGGGAGTCCTTTGTATCCGGTAGACGACGTCATTGATCCGTTTAATGACGGCGTAGGGGCCCTCCCAACGGTTCTGTAGTTTAGGCGATTTTCCTTTCTTCCGCGTGGGGTTGTACAGCCACACCAGGTCACCTTGTTGAAATCCGACTGTATTGGCCCGGACGTCGTATCGAGTCTTCATGCGACCGCTCTCTAGTCGCACTCTGGATCTGACTTGGTCGTGTACGGCTACTAGTTTTCGTTCCAGCTCATGGGTGTCAGTGTCTGGCTCTGTGGGCTGTTCCGCAGGACGATCAAATACCAAATCTGCGGAAGCCGAAGCTCTCTTCCAAAGATGATCCTTGCGGGAGTCTTCCCAGTAGTTTCATGGACAGCTGAGCGGTAAGCTAACAGGAAGAGTGGAATGAGCTTGTCCCAGTCTGTCTGGTTCTCGTTCACAAACATCCTCAGATTGGTTTCTAGTGTGGCGTTGAAGCGTTCCACCATACCATCTGACTGGGGATGCAGTGGGGTGGTCCTGGTTTTCCGGATTCCCATAAGCTCGCAGACCTTTCGGAACACACCTGATTCGAAATTTCTGCCCTGATCTGAATGCAGTTCCATGGGCACACCAAATCTGCAGAACAGGTTGTTGACTAGCGCTTCTGCTACGGTTGTGGTCTCTTGATTGGGAAGAGGGTATACTTCCGGCCATTTACTGAAGTAGTCCATGGCTACTAGCAGATATCGGTTCCCACTTTGGGTTTTCGGAAATGGGCCAGCGATATCAATGGCAATCCTCTCGAACGGTGCTCCTACGATGTACTGGCGCATTTTGCCTCTGGAACGGGTCTTCGGTCCCTTGCTGGCTGCACATACGTCACATTTTCGGCACCAATCTTCTACATCCGTCCTACAGCTCAACCAGTAGAAACGCTCCCTAATCTTCTGTAGAGTCCTATTGATACCGAAATGTCCACCCTCAGTACCTCCATGTACTTCCTGCAGCACTTCCTTGACCCGGGACCTCGGGAGTAGTACTTGTTTCTTGACCTCCGTTCCGTCATTGTTCTCCCATGCTCTTTTTAGGACACCGTCTTCCAACACCAAGGAATTCCATTGAGCCCAATAGCTCTTTAATGTTGGGCTTTTACTGCTGACTTCAGCCCATGAGGGTCGGTTGTTGGCTTCTTTCCAGTCTAGTAAGGGCTTGATGTCACAGTCAGCTTGCTGGTCTTCCCGAATCGCCGCTGAACTCCATCTGTCTTCAGGTTGGGCTGCTACCACCTTGCAAGGAACTGATGAGATGTCCTCTTTCTTTCAAGACTACTACAGTGCTTTGCAGTTGACAGGACAGGGTCTCCTAGAAAGGGCATCTGCATTTCCATGTTTCCTGCCGGCTCGATGTTCAACAACAAAGTGATATTCTTGCAGCCGTTCCAGCCACCTGGCCATCTGTCCTTCAGGGTTCTTAAACTGCAACAGCCATTTAAGGGAAGCGTGATCCGTTCTTAGAAGGAATTCTTGGCCATACAGGTATTTATGAAAGTGTTCTAGGCTCTTGACGATGGCAAGTAATTCTTTCCGAGTCACACAATAGTTCTTTCGGCTTTTGACAGGACTTTGCTGAAGTAGCCCACTACTCGCTCTTGGCCATCTTGTATTTGGGAAAGAACTCCGCCAATTCCAATGTTGCTTGCGTCCGTGTCCACTATAAATGGTTGTCCAGGTATTGGGTATGTCAAAATCGGGGTAGTGCAGAGGGCCTCTTTCAGCGTCTCAAAGGCTTGCTGGCATTTCGTCGTCCATTCGAACGGGATGTTGTCTTCTGTGAGTTTATGAAGAGGCTTGGCAATGTCCGAGAATCCTTGGACGAATCGTCGATAGTATGTGCATAGGCCAAGAAAACTTCGAACTTGATGTTTGTCTTTAGGAACCGGCCAGTTCTTTATGCACTCTGTCTTCCGGGTCTGTTTTCACACCGTTTGGAGTAATAATGTGGCCTAAGTATCTAACCTCCTTTGGAACAGACTGCACTTCTTCGGGTTCAACTTCAGGTTTGCTGCTTTCAACTTCTTGAACACTTCGGACACGTTCTTTAGGTGCTCCTGGAAAGAGCGTCCCAGCACCACCACGTCGTCCAAGTAAATCAAGCAGGTCTCCCAATGCAGGCCATGAAGTACAGTTTCCATCAGTCGTTCAAAAGTGGCAGGGGCATTACATAGACCAAATGGCATTACATTGAACTGCCACAATCCATTTCCGGTAGTGAATGCTGTCTTTTCCTTGTCTTCTGGGCTGACCTCGACTTGCCAATATCCACTCTTTAAATCCAAAGTGGAAAACCATTGCGCACCAGCCAAGGTGTCCAGAGTATCGTCAATCCTCGGTAATGGGTAACTGTCTTTCTTGGTGACGTCATTTAATTTTCTGTAGTCCACACAAAATCGGGTGGAGCCGTCTTTCTTCTTGACCAGAACTACAGGAGAAGCCCAAGGACTCTGAGATGGCTCTATGGTGCCTTGATTTTGCATCTCGATTAACATCTTGTTAACTTCTTCTCGCTTGGCTAGTGGAAGTCCTCGTGGTGGCTGCTTTATAGGAGATGATGAACCAGTATCGATTCGATGCTTCACAACATTGGTTCTCCCAAAATCGCCTGGTTTAAGAGCAAACACATCTTCATTTTCACTTAGCAGCTCTTCCAGTTGTTCCACCTCCATCTCTGTTAATCTTTCCTTGGCCCTATCCACGATGTCCCTTAGACATTCCGGTAGACTGGTCTTGTTTAGTTTCTTCTCCATTTCGTTGTTTTCTTTGAGTGTTCTGACCATGGTAACAGGTTCACAGACTCCTACTTCAGTTCCTTTGTAATTTTCTGTGGAAAGGTTTTCAGGTTAACTACCCGTACTATTGTCGTTTTCTCTGGTTTAATCAGTGTGCGGCCGGTGACTATAGATTTATTGAACAAATCCGGATTACTGGGTTCCACCACTCCTACACTGCAAGACATTTCCATCCATTACAGTGGCAACCAATGTTTCGGTCTGACCAGGTAGTACCACATCTTCTTTAACAACGAGTCTCCGTACAGCGTTATTCTCAGTGGTGGTCGTTAGCACTACTTCCTCACCCATTATCCGTAGCGTACCAGCATTCAAATCTAAGTTCACCCCCTTTGCTCGTAGTAAGTCTAGGCCGAGTACGACATTGTCCGATATATCTGCTACCATGGCTCTGTGTTTGAATTTGACGTGTCCTAATTCTATTTCAAGCTCGCATTCCTCTTGACTGGCAGTTGTTGTCCATTGGCTGTTGTAAGGACATAACGCTTGGCAGGGCTCTTAATACGCCAATCACCAATAATATCCGGTCGTACAATAGTTCTTGCCGCTCCAGTGTCGATTACCATAGGGAACATACGACCAAAAATAATGCCTTCCACTAGCAAGGAGTCAGAGTCCTGGAGACGTGACAACGTAATTTCTTCTCGTGGGGCATGGTAGGAGGACGCAGCCGGCTTTTGCCCCGTTAAGCCGGCTGAACCTAGTTTTCCTGTGCAGCTGCCGCCTGGGAATCGCGCTTTTGCTGATCCGCGACCGGGGCCCTACACTGTCTCTTCAGATGTCCCGTCTGCCCACAGTTCCAACATTGGAGAGGGCGATCTCTTCGGCTGCCAGGTTGTTCTCTCTTCGGATTGGTAGTTGGGCTGAGTTTCTCAATGACCTCCTTCAACGTTTTGATTATGTCTCCATTTGCCATACTATCGCTGTTATCACTGATGGCCCGAACTTTAACATGTCTACCGGATGCCATCTTGGCTGCCTCAAATTCCAGTGCATGCGAAAGAGCATCATTCAACGTTTTAGGTCTAGCGAGCCGTAGTGCCTGCTGTGTTTCGCAATCTCTTAGGCCGTCGATAAACACTTGGATGGAGAGCTGATCTACAAATTCGGACGGGGCTGTTGGATATGCCAATCGAACCAGTCGAGCAACGTCTGTCTCAAAATGTTGTAAATTCTCCACTCTGCTGGTGACGATTTTTCAATTGTGCCTGGTACACTTGCTGCAGGTGTTTATCCCCATATCTCATTTCCATATGCTGTTTCAGAAGGTCATAGTTACTCTGCTGCCCAGCAGGAACTCCTTGTAAGACGTCAAGAGCTTCCGTAGAGCAACTATCAGAGCAGTAGCTTTCACAATCAGACCATTCGTTTGCTGCAGCTGCTGCTTCAAACTTGCGCAGATATACATTCCAGGAAACCCTGCCGTCTAATTCAGGAGGCTTATGTTTCTGAGTTCGGATAACAGATCCTTCTGATTTGATTACGCCCTCCTTTCTTATTTTGTCCAGTTTATGTCGAAGCTCTTCACAGGTTCCTCTAACCATGTTTATTTCTTCGTCGATTTCTTTTCTTTGTTCTAACAGTTTCTCCTCTACTGTATTTTCTAATTTTTCTAACTTCGCCTGCATTTCGGTTGTCTGAGCTCTCATTTCCTGTTGTATTATCTGCATTTGATCTTCTAATTTCTTTTCTAACTTCTCTTGCATTATTTGGGTCTGATCTTCAATTTTATGCCCTTGTTCTTCGAATTTTTCTTGCATTGTCTTCGTCTGGTCTTCCATTTTATGCCCTTGTTCTTCTAATTTATTTTGCATTGTTTGTCCCTGTTCTTCTAATTTATTTTGCATTGTTTGTCCCTGTTCTTCTAATTTATTTTGCATTGTTTGTCCCTGTTCTTCTAATTTCTCTTGCATCGTCTTCGTCTGGTCTTTCATTTCCTGTTGCATTGCCTGCATCATTTCTAACAGTTTCGCCAATTGTGCATCCATATTGACTTGGCTTCTAGTTACAGGCATTCACTCTATTTGGAAAGTTCTAGAATGTCCTCGAATGTGTTTGTAAATGTCACCGTTGACTTCCTTACAATGAAACGAGTGCAGTGATATGCCACACTTGGGTCTTTGTGTCACTTCGGTAGAAAGTTCTAAAATGTTCGAGAATGTCCTGCGCAAATACCACCGTTCACTTCCTTGAGTCACAACGAGTGCGGCGATATGTCACACTTGGGTCTTTGTCTCACTCCCGTACAAAGTTCTAGAATGTTCGAGAATGTCCTTCGCAAATACCACCGTTCACTTCCTTGAGTCACGACGAGTGCGGTGATATGCCACACTTGGGTCTTTGTCTCACTCCCGTACAAAGTTCTAGAATGTTCGAGAATGTCCTTCGCAAATACCACCGTTCACTTCCTTGAGTCACGACGAGTGCAGTGATATATCACACTTGGGTATTTGTCTCACTCCTGTACAAAGTTCTAGAATGTTCGAGAATGTCCTTCGCAAATAGCACCGTTCACTTCCTTAAGTCACGACGAGTGCGGCGATATGTCACACTTGGGTCTTTGTTTTACTCCCGTACAAAGTTCTAGAATGTTCGAGAATGTCTTTCGCAAATACCACCGTTCACTTCCTTGAGTCACGACGAGTGCAGTGATATGTCACACTTGGGTCTTTGTCGCACTCCCGTACAAAGTTCTAGAATGTTCGAGATTGTCCTTCGCGAATACCACCGTTCACTTCCTTGAGTCACGACGAGTGCGGTGATATATCACACTTGGGTATTTGTCTCACTCCTGTACAAAGTTCTAGAATGTTCGAGATTGTCCTTCGCGAATACCACCGTTCACTTCCTTGAGTCACGACGAGTGCAGTGATATGCCACACTTGGGTCTTTATTCCACCCGCGCACAGGGTTCCAGAAAGTTCTTCAAACTTCCACTTAAATCCCACTTTGTGGACAGGGTTCCAGAAAGCTCTTTAAAACTTCCAGTTAAATCCACTTCCGACACCAAATTGTCACGGATTTCCCAATCCGTCTTTCTCTTACGGTCAGAAAAACAATCCGTTAATTAATTACTTCTTTATTAACTACTGAACACTACTAATTACAGGTCAACTAAACACTTATTTAATTAATCGCTATCTAAATCACTTTGATATCTCCAACTAAACACTTTAATTCAGACTGTAACACAAGACTTATACAAGACTAACTAACTCGGCCGTTTATTCTTCGTTTATAGACCCAACGAATATTCCAGGTATATTCCAGTATCTCTAGATCCCTTTTCTCGTACGACTGGAACGCTTCTCGTCGATTCTCGATTTTTCCAGGCCGATCTCGATCACGGCATGTTGTTTGTTTACCAGAATGGCGTAGGGGCGATCGGGGCAATCTTAGACAATTCGCGGTGCCACAGTCGTCGGGTTGGGAGTGAGTGGGGCAAATTCCGTGACAATAGTAATAATTATTTCGGTTGTACTTCCTCGAAATTTAAAGTAAAGTCACTATACTTCTATAAATAATTACAATCAATTATTTAGCTTTTCTTTAAAGTATAGTGACTTTACTTTAGAAATGTAAGTTACTACAAACTACAAACGATTCTTTAGTCTTCGGTTTAAGTATATGTTCTCTATGTTAAATCTAGTCAAAGCACGGCAAAATTATACTATTTTCTTTTTCAAAATTGTCACCTCTGTACCAGTAAGCAAATCAAAGGAAACATCCGGAAATTGATAGCAGCCAACTAGTTTTTCCTAATAATGGGTGTAGTAAAACTGTATTTTCCCGACGTGCAATACTTTACATTTTATTTTTTAACGTCGAAACAGTTAATTTTATCAAAAAAATATAAGAGAGAAAAAAGTTTCTAAATGAATTGGCTTAACCTAGTTTATTGTCACAAGTGTCTTTTGATGATAGTAACACTTCCACAAAATTTTACCATTCCCACGCTTTTTGTTTCCGAGAAAAACAATAAAAACACTATTTTTTCCGCCATTTTTGCAACGCGATATCTCCCTAATGGTTGACTTGTGACCCAACGTTTATATAACAAACTACCTTTTATTTTCAACAAGGAATCACCCCCTGAAATTTTTGGCCTTTGTTTTGAAACACCCTGTATATTTTACGCACGAGAATATATTGAAAATAGTTCTTTATTCCCTTGCTACTACAAACGAATTTTTTTTACCACAAAAAACTACACCCGATTCTCTATACAACGATTCTAATTTTAGTGCTGTAAAAAGTTAAGGAATGGTTGTTTTCAAGGTCACCTAACTTTTTTTTGAAATTACTACAAACGAAATAATGTTACTACAAACGATAATCTATAATAACCGCAAAGGAAAATTTTAAATTTTTAAAAGTTGCATGCCAGGTTCACAACCAATAACATAAAAGGAAACTTAATACAAACGCCCTGAAATGGGTATACGTCTGGTGGCGCCTCTGACACTTTGGTTATTTGCTATAAATTAGAGAAGTTGTTTCCCGAAATTTGTTTACAATACCGTTATCGCCGACGACGATAGAGATCAGGAGGCTTTCAATGATACTTGAAGTATGGCAAGTCGCTCAGTCTCAGATCCAGGATAGAATAGCTAGTGGCTCCGTACTACATCACGTGTATTTACATCTATAGTTTAATTTAAAATTTACTATTTGTTTCCTTGCACTTGTATTTCATCCATCCTTGAAATTACCCAGATGGCATGAGGTATCATCATTTATCTTTGTAGAAAACACAATATAAAATATATATTTTTAATATAATTAAAGTCTTTTGTTTTATTTCAGTACGCAAAACAGTTCAATTATAAACGAGCAGGAAATCAAATAATTTCTATTGTGCAGGTGTTAAGATTTTATCAACAAAATGTCTTCAGTAATACATGCTCCTACCCGAATATATATGATGCAACCCTGCAGATAAAGCAATACGTGCTTTCCGGTGGAGCTTTCGTTACTTTTGCATCCGGTTTACGTGCTGCCGAAGAGGGTATCTTTGACATTAAGGTGCAACCGCCGCCGCACTGATCGATATTGTGCACATCTACAACTCGCCGGTGCCTGCACTTATAAGGCTGGCAAAATTTCAGGTGTAGTTACTACTTTTGCAGCTAATAATTTCTAGAACTTTGCCCCAAACTGTTAACTTCCTAAAGGTCACTTATAACTTATCGATAAATTGTCAGTCTGTTTACTAGCCATTACAATAGCCACAATGTAAACTTTCCACTCTGAATCAGTATAATATTTTATTTAAATTATGACGGCTTTAGGTCGTCGTATTTTTTACCGTAACATGGTGTTTTTTAGGTACAGAAATCTCGAAAAATAAAACACGTAGAACAAAAGTAATATGAAAAATAAAATTATTGATGTTTTCTTTATCTACTTTTACCAAGGGGTGAACCACTGAGGTATTTTACTGTACAAGCTGTAGGTAATTAAAGGTATTTTTTGCATTTTTTGGGTATTTATGTGTATTTATAGGTATTTTTAGATACTTGTGTGTATTTTTGGGTACTATCAAGGTAATAATGTGTATTTATTTGGGTATTACGAAGATAATGGGGATTTTAAGAGAAAACTTGTATTTTCCCGCCAATTTTTAAATACAATGGCGTTCGCGCATGCCTTATTACGATGCTACAGTTTAAATATAAGTAAACAACTGACCGACGCAATGGCAAATATAAAAATTATTAAAAATAGATACAAAAATATTTTCTGTAAAATTTTTCAGACACTGTTAAACCACTATGTTGCCTTTTATTGTCTTCGTAAGTCTTTAGTTTAGAAAATAATATAGGGTGATCAGTTGCAAAAATAATGACACTTCCTCAAATCAGTTTTTTGACTACTCTGTGGGTGAGTGAAACAACTAAGAACTAATGTTTAAAATTGAAAGTAGGTTTCATTACGAATATGTCAGCAGTTCGAAATAAATAGCCAAATTCAACTAAACAATGCCTTTGTTATTGCAATAGAATGTACAGTACAGGACCATATAAACAAGTATCATATGAATGTTTTAAAAGGCGTTTACGCAGAATATATCCACTCACATAGTAGCACATTTCCCTTTTCTGTTAACAAATTTTAGAATGGTATAATTTCTTAAACTTTATCTTTAAATCAATATATTACATATTATTCGATACGACGTGTTAAAGACAAGTTTGGTGAAACTTCTCCGACATATTCTATTGATCAAAAATATGTAATAAAAAGAGAAAGTCTATACTGCTACTATAAAATTAAAATATTGCTAAATTAGGTTTTCCTATGATATTCATATTCTATTTAATAAAAAAGGAACATTTTTATGTAAACAACTGCCAATTATCTAATTCTAATCATACATGACGGAAAGCAAGCTAGGGCTAAAATTGAATTCTCCCTCGATATCCATGCATTTACACTTGCTAATGAAAGATTTTGGTTGTACTTTGTACTGGAGACGCCGATGGTACCCGATGAGTATTTGGGATCCGGGCAATAATTTTAGGGACACCCCGTATAGACCGAATATTATGATTTCATAGACGAGGAAGAAGTTTGTTTTTAGTTAGTTTAAAGGGGCATGATGTAGGTATTGGCACCCTTCTTGGGTGCTCCAATGGGTTTATGATACATTTTATGTAATCCAAAATGTTCTTTCCAGATGATGTATTCAGATCGAGTCAAAGGAGCCCTTAAAAAAATCTATATTATTTACGTAGATCTGTAAATGAAATAATTTCTAAGGAAATGACAGACAGTTTTGGAAAATTAAAGGTATATTAAGTAAAATCATGAGTCATTTAATGTATTTTTCGTTTCTTAGATATCTGGGTATTTTTGCATACTATTTGGTATTTCTGGGTACTTAACGGGATTTTTAGGTACTTAAGGATATTATTGGGTAATAGTCATAGGTCTTCTTTGGGCACTTGAGGGCTCGTGGGTTTTGGGTATTTTTGAGGTATTTGCTTATTTGATGAGGTATTTTCTTTGGGTAATATTTAAAAAAAATGGTATTTCATTGTACAAATTTGAAGCAGTGGTTTACCCTTCGACTTTTACTATTTAAATTCTCAAATAATAAAACTTTCAAAATGCGTTTGTATGATATACATTATTTTGCTATTCTAACCCCATATTTTAACAATTACTTTCACATACTTATAAACAAAACTGAACAATCTTATATGCAGAACTGTGCAAGTTTTCATTTTAACAATATTTACATCTACAGTTGAATATAAAAAATATTAAAAAAGATTTCTGTACCTAAGAATTTGTTGTTTAGACCGCTTTCAGCCGTTATATATTCGTTTTACACTTCGCGGTACCTTTGAACATTCACAGGTAGCATGAGTTAACATTCCTGTTATTTGCTGAACTCTATATTATTCAGTCCTTAAATATCTAAAATTATTTGTATTTGTAAAAAACACTATTTCAAGAATGCGTCCCTTAACCTCTTGAATGCGTCGCACATGTTCCTAGACAAAAACAATTATTGGCATGTTTAACACGACCTGATGCCTCCCAAAATTCCTATTAATATTCCATTAGCTCACTCGCTCTATAACAATATTTTAAGAACACTTATAGTTGATCTAAAAATTATAAACCGAATAATACAATACTTAAGTTCATGTTTGCGTTTTTTTTTATTGAGATTTATCGAGTTATTGAACATTAGGTGTAGGTACAATAAAATCAAGACATTTTTACCATTGAAAGAAAAATGGCAAGCACTATAGAATTTCAAAGATGCATTGTTTTTCGCATATTGCTTCTTTTGACATTTGTCATTTCGACACACTGACGTTGATATATACGTTATTTAGAGAAGCCTCTTTAACCACAGACGTTCCATAGTGTATTTGTTTATACAGGGTAAAGTATTACTACGTACAAAAATTTTAACCATGTGCTCAGCCTAGGTTTAAAAAATGAGTCAAAACCGTTTTCTCCCCGGTATTTCGGCGCCTATGACAATCATCAGCAGAGACGGCTTAGAAACGTCAACTACCATGTGGTAGTGAATGAAGAAACGATAAAAATAAATATTTTTATTAATAATAGTACCTGATAGGAAACAATTAATCCGGTTAGCAGCAGTATTTTGCATATTTCGTTGTGCACTGTCAAAACTACATTTGCACTGATTCCAGGTCCATCAGAATTATCCACTAACAGAATACACAGTCCGTGTTAATTAAAATACCCATTTATTCTAAGAAAAAGAGAGAAAAGGAGTACCTACTAATAGAAAACTCATACTCGAACTCATATAATGCATCCTCGACAGTCTTTAATTATAAAATCTTGTATGGTGGATTTGCCCGTCTCTAGAAAAACAAACAGCAGAGAGCATAAGGCGAACCATGTCTCTAAATAAATGCATTTATTTAATTTTTATAAAACGTTTAAAACTAATAATTAGTCACTATTAATGAATCATAACAAAAACTTTTGCATTGCTAGTTGCATACTCTCCAAACATCAAAGAACACTGATCAAAGCTTAGAATTTTAAGGGCCAAATAAAGAATTTTTACAGAACACTGTATTTTATGCACACATCGTCGATCATTGTTCATATTGTTGCTTTTATTAGTATTAACAGAATTTAATTCCCCACATGAAGTATAAAAACTTATAGGCGTCAAGTACACCTTGCACTAGTAGTCTACAGATGGCGACTGCATAAAACTCTGTAAAAAATAAAATATTACATACGGTGTTTGAAATAACTTTTGAGTACCTCGCATTTAATTTTTGGCGTATTCTTTGTGTCTATACCAAATACATGTTGCGAGTAGATAAAATATTATGCCGAATCTTCTTTGAACCACATTGAACAACTGATATAATGCCTAGGCGGTAAACGTGTGGCAGTGTTTTATGTATTTATATACATTTGCGCGTGTTTTTTGTTACTTGCCTCGCCTTAAACAAAAAGAACGGTCGAGGGAAGGAAAAGCACAGCAAGTACAAAAATATTTGCAATAACAAATTTTAATACAAACACGTAAGAAAGAAAGAAAATGATTCAAAATTCTTCAAATCTCTCCAAATAGCAATCCCGGAAATAAATATCAGTAAGGTAGGTGCTAACTCCTTATGCTACCTTATCGTGTTTCTCGTTAAATAATCATCTATAATTTGTAATTTTTTTTTCAAAACAGTGTGTATCGATATACATATGCCTTGTCACTGCGTTTGACACTTTTGTCTTGCAGATTATGCCTAACCTCGCGACTGATGGAAAACCAGAGTCGGCGATACATAAGGGTTTAATATAGTTTCTAAATAAGTTTGGAAATTTTTTTGGTGGTCAATTCCATTAATTTTTATTTTTTTCTATCCTTTCTTAAAATATTTGTCCTTAGTCATAATTAACCCTGTATAAACAAATATCTTGTGAAATGTGAAATAATAATTTGATTCAAATGGAACATTATTAAAACAAATAGTTTCCATCGATTTAAAGTTGATAAAAAAAA
Source organism: Monochamus saltuarius (assembly GCA_025584915.1). Taxonomy (NCBI): domain Eukaryota; kingdom Metazoa; phylum Arthropoda; class Insecta; order Coleoptera; family Cerambycidae; genus Monochamus; species Monochamus saltuarius. Next base: position 27,134,504 of record CM046723.1, on the reverse strand, counting down.
TCAAGTTAAAATTCGTAATTCAAATAAATCTCAATCTAAAACATCTCTAGAGGTTTAGATGTTACGAATTTTAAATTGAATTTTTTCTCAGTTTTGGAAATTCTATATCCAAAATTACCTTAATTTTAATCATACACCTCTCGATTTTCTACACGCAATTCGGAAACATCCTGTATAACATACTGAAATAATATTTTAAAATGTTTCAAAATAAATGTATTTTACACCGTTGAGAAATGTGTTAAGCTAGCATTGCAATCCCTATTTTCTATAATCAGCCTTATTTGTACTTATATAATTTACAAAATTGCTATGTAATTTTACATAAATTCACGCTGGTTACAAGCAGCCAACGTAAAGTTATGTGACATTACAGACACAATTTTATCAACGTAGGTTTTTCAAATGTAATTCTCTATATTAAAAATATATTCAATCACATCAAAGAAGTGAGTCAACTTATTTCTAATAAGTTGACATTTTACACTGCGCTAATACAACATAAGCCATATTCTCTCGATTACATTAATTTTACTTCAGCTCTCCAGTCCAGTGGCACTTTTATGCAAACATTTATTGGCCTAATTACCCGCGTTGCTAAAAAACCCAAATTGGAGCTCCACTCCAACTAGAATTGCATGCATAAAACCCCCTGATCAAATTATGTACCGTGCGCTACTTCATTATCAAACTTTCAAAGCTTCAAAATAACAAACACCGCGGACTTTTTAATTTGCCGTAATCATCGGGGCACGCACATTGTAAATACAGTGGATAGGTTGGGTAAACATAAAAAGTGGTCGCTACATTATTACGCCTCTTCCCATGCAAGGGAATTTGTTAAATATTGGATCTAAAAATCGATGGCGCTCTCTAATGCATACATAAATGTTTCACAGATCATTAAATCCCAAGCCGGTTATTTTATACCAGCCATTTAGAAGTCCATAAACATAACATAAATTAAGTAATATAGACGGAACATTACTCAAAATAATGCACCGCGTTATAATACCCAGTACAATAAAGTCATAAAACGCCAATAAAAATAATCTATATACAGGGTGTCTCGCTTAAAAGTGGAACAAGCCTGTACCATGCCTACCGTTCGACCGATTTCAATAAACTTTTTTTCGTTGGATACACCTTCAAAAAGTCTATCTTCGACATACCTGGTGTTCTCTAAAATTCGAAACCGTGGCCGACTACGATACAATTTATGTGGCCTAAAATCGGAAAACCATATTAGGGATTTTTTTATTCGAAAAATTTCCACGAATTCTTGATCAGGACCCCATAAAACCCTACCAACCAAATTTTCGTAGCCACATTATACAGGGTGCTCAGGATAGCTTGGGTGTCTCGCTTAAAAGTGGTCTATTCAATATAATACTGTAACCTATTATACTGGTTTACTAATAAATTAAAATAGAAAAGTCAAAATTAAATCTGACCATCTACATCCATATCTATACAGTGTTCGCCTTCTGAAAATAATAATTAATATTGTACTTAGATCAATTACCCAAATCATTTTGAAAAAATAAACCAATTATATTCAAAAGCAACAATTTCTTAATTTCAAAATGTAGTTTTTATTCCAATACCAAGAACAACTACTTATCCTGTATACTGTGGCAACGAAAATTTGGTTGGTAGGGTTTTCCGAGGTCCTGATCAAGAATTCGTGGGAGTTTTTCGAATATATGATTTTCCGATTTTAGGCCACATAAATTGTGTCGTAGTCGGCCACGGTTTCGAATTTTAGAGAACACCAGGTATGTCCAAGGTAGACTTTTTGAAGGTGTATCCAACAAAAAAAAGTTTATTGAAATCGGTCGAACGGTAGGCATGTTACAGGCTTGTTCCACTTTTAAGCGAGACACCCAAGCTATCCTGAGCACCCTGTATAATGTGGCTACGAAAATTTGGTTGGTAGGGTTTTATGGGGTCCTGATCAAGAATTCGTGGGAATTTTTCGAATAAAAAAATCCCTAATATGATTTTCCGATTTTAGGCCACATAAATTGTATCGTAGTCGGCCACGGTTTCGAATTTTGGAGAACACCAGGTATGTCGAAGATAGACTTTTTGAAGGTGTATCCAACGAAAAAAGTTTATTGAAACCGGTCGAACGGTAGGCATGGTACAGGCTTGTTCCACTTTTAAGCGAGACACCCTGTATACAGTGTGAGTGTACGTAGGTGCTGATTTTGGAAATAATACCGAATTACTTGAAAACAAATTTAGGAACAGTTTTGCTGACATTATATTAGACGAAATACAACTGCCGTAAAGAATTTAAAAAAAATTAGGACTGATGCTCTGTTGGATGATGAATGTTTTTCAGTTTTGTTGCTAATACCTATTTATAATTTCAAATTAAAATTAATAGCTACCACCTGTCCCATATTTTTATTTACCCATTGGAGGAGAAATGCCCACCGATCATACAAAAATCGCACTAGGAGGGTTTTTTTGTACAAGGGTTGCTAAAAAAATGCCAAATTAATAATTTGTGTTACTTAAGGTCGCCGTAAAATTATCGAATTTGTGGTGTCTTCTAGGTACAAAAATCTCGAAAAATAAAACACGTAAAACAAAACTAATATCAAAAATAAAATTCTTGATGTTTTGTTTATCCACTATTTAAATTCTCCCCAAATATAGTAATAACTTTTAAAAAGCTTTTATAAGACCCATTATTTTGCTATTCTAACCTCACATTTTAACAATTATTTTCAAATACTTATAAAGAAAAGTGAACAATCTTATATGCAGAACTATGTAAGTTTATGTTTATAATATTTAGATCTACTGTTGAATTAAAAAAAATACGTATTTTAAAAGATATCTGTACTTACCTAAAAATTTGTTGGTTAGACCGCTTTTAGCCGTTATATATTCGTTCCACTTATATACCTTTGAATATTCGTAGGCGGCATGAAAAACAATTCCTGTTATTTGCTAAACTATATATTATTCAGTTCTTAAATGTCTAAAATTACTTGTATTATTAAAAAACATTTTGAGAATTCGGCGCCCTTAAGGCTTAGGGTGAGCGCTCTATAAAACGCTATAAAGTTTATGCTCAGTAACTGCTCAAGGAATAAAGATAAAAATATGCGTTTTTTTTTAATAGACTATAAATATTATTTTACATCGACGCTGTGTTTGGAAATTTCGGAAATGAGCAAAATTCATAAAAAAAATTACACTTTTTCAAAATTTCTAAACACAGCGTCGATGTAAAATAATATTTGTAGTCTATTTTAAAAAACCGCATATTTTTATCTTTATCCCTCGAGGAGTTACTGAGCGAAACTTTATAACGTTTTATAGAGTGCTCACCGTAAGCCTTAAGATATAGATCACTATATCTTGGAAACTATTTTCGCTACAAAATACTATAGGGCTTCCGATAGTGCATACTAGGTTTGAAAAAATATATAATTTTTCCAAAAATTAATTCTAAATTGAAAACTTGAAAATTTCGACATGCGGACAACAACTATACAAAATATAATTTTTTTCTATATACATATACTGAATGAGATGTAGATAACAAATTAAAAAAGGTTTTAAAAACAAAATGCAGAAGTAATTTTTTGTTAGCGCTTCATTTGGTATAATGCTCCATACCGCGCAGGTTACAAGTTTCGTATCTTCTGCTCGCTAAGTTGTGTAGAGATCTCTCTGGTAGTGTCGTTTAGTTCGAAGTTACTTTTAATGTGAACTTGTGAGAACCCTGCTTACTTAAGAAGCATGGAATGAACTCCAAACTAAGTAGCTACCTATATGCAACATTTTAATAAAGAAACCACTAGCGTCGACAATAGAAAGCATCTGAATGGTTTCAACTATCAAAAACAGTTGAAGATAATTTTCTTTTACAGATTTAGAGATAGCTCTAGAGACACAAAGAAAGCCTTTGTGCCTCTAGTTTTTTCGTATGAAAATACTGCGATAATGTTAAGAGCTGGTCAGTAACGGATCATAGATAAAAAACAACATCATTTTATTGTCAACGATTAGAAATACCCAATTATGGAAAAATTCAATCGGTTCATTTGGTTATATTTCGTCGAGTTTTGAGTATTTCCTTACAATGCTTCTCATAATTTGATGTCAAATGACTTTTTTCTGTTAGCTGAAACTCTTCAGATTAGTTTTTATTTAAATTTTAATTATAGGTAACTACTGTGAGTGAACTAAGCAGTACCAAATTGGAACTCTTTGCATCATTTTGTAACTGAAAATTAGTTAGAGACATTATTTATTTCTAGTGTAATAGGTCCTGAAAGTTTTTTGCAACCACATTTTGTATATTGTATTGCCTTCTACGAAAAAGTTCCCTTTGTGTTATGTGTACATTTTAATCAACTTCATTAAAAATCGTTGTCGCTTTAATGTTTTCTTCTTTGTTTCCCTATTATAACGATAAACAGCCTAAAGCGTGAATATTTTACAGAATTACTGCCGCAAACCTTGCAACTTGCAGTATGAATTTAATCAACCAATTCCATAAGCCTTTTAAGTAAATATGAGAAAAAAGTTTATATAAATGTTGGCTCAAGAACTTATCAATTTCCTTGAGATAATAATAATAATAATATATCTTTATTCATGTAAGCCTATTACAGGATATGAAACGTCATTTAAAATAGTCTAACATACATTATTACTAAACGTGTGACATACAAATTTGAACTAGTTACGTAACAACATAAACAGCACAAACCAATAGACAATTAATAAATAATATAAATCTATGCATATTAAAAGAACAATTCACCTTGCAGCAAGAAAATCATAAAATTCTTGTAATGTATAAAAACAGTTTCCGACAAGGAAGGAACGTAGGTCTTTTTTAATCAACCTAATATTTGCATTGTTTTTAATACTCACGGGTAATTTATTAAAAATTGTTCCACATAAGTAAAGCGGCCCCTTCTGGTATGTTGTTAAATTATAATTACTTAAATAAATTAAATTATTTCCTCGTGTATTATAGGAGTGAATGTTGTTATGTTGTATGAAAAATTCAGGATGATTTTTAACAAATAGTGCTGCTTCATATATCAATATACAAGGCAAAGAAAAAATTTTATTTTGTATGAATGATGGTCGACAAGATTGTAAAGGATTGAGGGATAGGATTAGTCTTATAATTTTCTTTTGACAAATAAAAATTCTATGAAATTCAGAACTAGTCCCCCAGTAAATTATTAAATATTTTAAATGTGTATATGCTAATGCAAAATAAACATCCAAAAGATACTGTTTATCCATTATATTATGTGTATATAATCCTTCAAATAAAAACAAACAATATTTTTAATACTTACTTCAAGACTAGAATGCTTCAGGTTTGGTAATTAATGAGTGCATTAAAAATATTAAATTATATTTATTATGAACCTTGTTTAATTTAATTTGTATTCTATTATTTGTTAACTATTTATTGAAATTTAAAAAAACGGCAAGTTTTAATATAATGAAAATATAACAATTGTAAACATGTTTTAACAATATACAGAATGACTCACATATTCAACAAAATTTGAGAATAAAGTGTTATGAAAAAAGGAGTCAATATCGCAAAAAAATTGTTTAAAATTCTAATAGTTTCTGAGAAAAAAAATATTGAAGTTGTAGTATCTTTCGCGTTGTGCGAATACTCAACTCCGATTTTAGTATTAACGTTTTTCCGATAGTGTTTACATTAGTTTTTCAAGTGTAAAAAATTGCTTACGTGTATATCAACTCGGGGTTTATAAATATCATTTTAGTTTATGGTGAAGTAAGACAAATTCTTTAGCAGTTTCTCGTCTGTACGCAGAACGCCAAACGCAGCTACTTTTACCACCACGGGAAATCTGCAACCGAATCGTAGAATAGATGGATGTCCAGGGCATCCACGGCGTATTTCAGCAGCTTGGAGATGGTTGAAGAGAATCCCCCAATAAGTACCAGGCAAATCGGTCAACAAGTACAAGAAATGTCCAGTCAACAGTGTGGCTTATCTATCATACATGAGGTTCAATTATATCTGTACCATGTACAGCGTGTCCAAGTATTACCTAATACCAAGAGATTATCCCTTACGAATAAGATTTTGTGAATGGTTGCTCATAATCCCAGATTTCCAGCTAACGTGTTAGTTATAGATGAAGCTCTTTTTGCACGAAATGGGATGTATAACATTCATAATATTCATAATATCATTGTCATTGCCAACAACGTTTCTCCGTACATGTTTGGGCAGGCAAATTGAATGGATGACGTCAGTATGTCAGGTCCTTCGATACGATGGATTAGACGAGGAGGACCGGTATTATGGGCGCCATGATCTCCTGAGGTAAAACCTTTGAACTTCTTTTTGTGTGTATATTTAAAAACTTAAGTGTATTGCACCGGAGTGCACATTATTGATAATTTACGCAAACGTAAAAAACGTATTGGCTGCTACCAATAACTTACGACTTCAAAAGGGAACGTAAACCAGAAACATTTCTGTTAGTCTGTAGAAGCTGGGTAAGACGGGCACATTAATAAATTAATTTAATTAATTAATCATAACAATAGCGGCAAAAGCAGTTGAATTTACTGATATAGGTGTTATAAAATTTGATTTATTTCTTTCCTTGGGAAATTCTTTCAATTTTTTGTCCATTCATTATTACACTTTGCCGCCGTGTCGGTCACCGGCTGTATACTTTGCCTTGTGTAAAGTCAAGTTTTACAGTGAACCAATTTCCGGTGCCGTGCAGAAATGTATTTTTAAATCATTTCGGAACTGCCCGTTTTTATTTTTTCTACAAAATTGTATTTGTAAGTTCTGAATCACCCTGTATATATTTCAAATAATGGTTATAGCCGTAGAAGAAACATTTTGCGATGTTCTTACCTTAAGAGTCCGTCGCGCGCTTGAATTAAACCGATTTTTAACGCTCGGCCCATAACACTTATTTAGACAACAAATAAACATTTAGTTTTTAATTATTTAAATTTAAAGAGTAAACTGTGCAAGATTCTGAAGTTGTAGACGTTCGGCATTTAGCATAGAATTTTGAGTAATTTTTGTCAATTCGATATAATTTTGGTATCGTCGCAAAGCTAAAAGAGTTACTTCCCTCGTGTAACCAATTTTCGATTTAAGCCTTTATTTTTAAGTAAATTAATTGTAAATATGACGAATTCTTGCACAGTTTACTCTTTAAATTTAAATAATTAAAAACTAATTTTGAAAAAAATATTACACAGCAGCCTTAGGAAACAACTTTGTCTTTCGATTGTTTTTTTATTTAGACCGCTAAGTTTATTCGTTGTCTAAATAAGTGTTATGGGCCAAGCGTAAAAATTCGCTTTATTTCAAGCGCGCGACGGACTCTTAACATCTGTAGCATTGGGAACTCAAATGCAAAATTTCTAACACGGTTTTGTAGCCACTTAATTTTGATATTGATTAAATTTTGTGATGCTATTATATGCGCTTCAAGTCAGTTTATCAACTAATTGGATCAATGTATGCATGTGTACTTCTGCGTGATATACCATGTGAATTTCACTAAATTTTGATAACAAACAGTTCTAATTTAACAACTTTAATTAACTGGTGAGGAAGAGGTGAGTTTATTAAGCAGTACACAGTTTTATGAACGACCTTTTTATACAGTGCTCTTTCGACTTTCGCTCGAAGCTTTAAGTGCGCCATAGAACCATATTAGAGCATTGGAATTTTCTTTTTATTGTACCCTTGTTGCCTGGGCCCTACTGCCCGTTGCTAGTTTCCTTATATGTCCCTCGGATAGATGCAAGTAAGAAGTAGTCTCGCATACTAATCCATTGTGTCTGGATATTGGGTAACCTAAAGAGGACAGCTATTTTGGATTACACTGATAAAAAAATTTCTGTAATTTCACATCACTTTACGTTGGCAATTTGTGACCAACGTAAAATTATGTAAAATTACATAATAATTGTATAAATTAAATAAGTACACTGTAATATTACAAAAATAAGATAAAATTCTATATTATGTTAAGTATGTGATTTTACAATTATTATGCTAAATTCTATTGTAAATTTGCGTCACTATACTGTACTGATTTACACATTGTAATTTTTAGATTGGAATTGTAAAATATAGACATGTAATTTTAGTGAGTAGATAATTCAAATTTTCTTATATTTCATACCTACATATCTCTATAACTAATATTGAAAAATATGCATAAAGAAAACTTTTTCAATAAGGGAAATTATTTCACATAATCAGTTCAAATATTTACATCTTATTTAACCTGAATAGTATAACAGAAGCCAATTTAAAAATGTGTTAGGTATATTGTTTTTGTAGCCATATGAAGTGTATTACTGACTATGTATGTTATTTTATACTATTTTTTATTTATGTTATTTATAAGTTGTTAGTGATTTTACCTTATTACCTGTTTGTTCTTTTTTTTATACTTGACTTGCCATATGTACAAATTTTGTATCTTTTTCTTGGCCAATAAAGTATTATTATTATTATTATTGACAGATGAAGTTGAAAAGAAGGACAAAGTTCTATTGTTCAAAATAATGTGATATGTCATTTAACGTCCACAAATGGAACGTCTATACTACATATTTTACTATAATAATTATGATACACTATATTAATTGACACAAAGAGCGTGATATCCCGATTATTTATAAATCGAATAACTAAATCGGAAATGGCGTTTGTCCTAAACAATTTCGTGAAGAAATAAGCCTAAAAACGATACACAGCATTGAGCCTTATATCTGTATTGTTAGATATATGAATCGTATCAGCCTGGTGTTTATAAATATTATTGGGCTATGTCGTCACCAAGCCCAAGCCGCCTCCTGTCAGCGGGGATTCATGATTCGACTCTGAACATGAGCGCTGCCTGGATTGAAAGGCCGCTGGTTATTTTGTAATTAGTGAAATAATTGTAATCACATATAATTAGTATTCGTGTATTACATGTGTAAGGATACTCAGTGAGTTGTATTTACTAGTCAAATAAGTAAATATACAAGTGTTTATTTGTAATGTTTCTTTTGAGATGATTTATTAATGTAAATCTCAAGCTTGCGGGCTATTTATTGTCCCTAAATCTAACAGTATACTATTTCCATTTTCGGACAACGCAGTACATACGTTTAAAAGAGTTAATTAGTCATTTGTGAATATTATTAAGTGTGATTGTGTTAAATAGACATTGGTATTGTCACGGAATTTGCCCCACTCACTCCCAAACCGACGACTGTGGCACCGCGAATTGCCTAAGATTGCCCCGATCGCCCCTACACGATTCTGTTAAACAAACAGAACGCCGCTGATCGAGATGGGCCTGGAAAAATCGAGAAACGCCGAGAAACATTCCAGTCGTACTAGAAAATGGATCTAGAGATACTGGAATATACCTGGAATATTCGTTGGGTCTATAAAAGAAGAATAAACGGCCGAGTTAGTTAGTCTTGTATAAGTCTTGTATTAGTCTTGTGTTACAGTCTGAAGTGAAGTGTTTATTTAGAGAGATCAAAGCGATTTAGATAGCGATTAATTAAATAAGTGTTTAGTTGACCTGTAATTAGTAGTGTTCAATAGTTAATAAAGAAGTAATTAATTAACGGATTGTTTTTCTGGAAGTAAGAGAAAAGACGGATTGGGAAATCCGTGACAATTTGGTGTCGGAAGTGGATTTAACTGGAAGTTTGAGAAGCTTTCTGGAACCCTGTGCGTGAGTGGGTTTAAGTGGAAGTTGGAAGAACTTTCTGGAACTCTGTGCGTGGGTGGAATAAAGACCCAAGTGTGATATATCACCGCACTCGTCTTGTCGAAAGGAAGTGAACGGTGGTATTTGCGAAGGACATTCTCGAACATTCTAGAACTTAGTACAGGAGTGAGACAAATACCCAAGTGTGATATATCACCGCACTCGTCGTGACTTAAGGAAGTGAACGGTGTTATTCGCGAAGGACAATCTCGAACATTCTAGAACTTTGTACGGGAGTGAGACAAATACCCAAGTGTGATATATCACCGCACTCGTCTTGACTTAAGGAAGTGAACGGTGTTATTCGCGAAGGACAATCTCGAACATTCTAGAACTTTGTACGGGAGTGCGATAAAGACCCAAGTGTGACATATCACTGCACTCGTCGTGACTCAAGGAAGTGAACGGTGGTATTTGCGAAAGACATTCTCGAACATTCTAGAACTTTCTACCGAAGTGAGACAAAGACCCAAGTGTGACATATCGCCGCACTCGTCGTGACTTAAGGAAGTGAACGGTGCTATTTGCGAAGGACATTCTCGAACATTCTAGAACTTTATACCGAAGTGAGACAAAGACCCAAGTGTGGCATATCACTGCACTCGTTGCATTGTAAGGAAGTCAACTGTGACATTTACAAACACATTCCTGGACATTCTAGAACTTTCCAAATAGAGTGAATGCCTGTAACTAGAAGCCAAGTCAATATGGATGCACAACTGGCGAAACTGTTAGAAATGATGCAAACAATGCAAAAGAAAATGGAAGACCAGGCGAAGACGATGCAAGAGAAATTAGAAGAGCAGGGACATAAAATGGAAGACCAGGCGAAGACGATGCAAGAGAAATTAGAAGAGCAGGGACATAAAATGGAAGACCAGGCGAAAACGATGCAGGAACAAGGAAGGATGATGCAAGAGAAATTAGAAGAACAGGGACAAACGATGCAAAAGAAATTTGAAGAACAAGGACATAAAATTGAAGACCAGTCCCAGTCAATGCAAGAAAAATTTGAAGAACAAGGGCATACAATGAAAGATCAGATACAGACAATACAACAGGAAATGAGAAACCAGACGAAAGAAATGCAGGAGAAATTAGAAAATAAACTAGAAGAGCAAGGGTATATAATGAAAGAACAGATACAGACAATACAACAGGAAATGGAAAACCAGACGAAGGATATGCAGACAAAGTTAGAAAAATTGGAGAATACACTAGAAGAAAAACTAGAGGAACAGTCACATAAGGTAGAAACACAAGTAGAAGAGAAAATGTTAGCACAAAACAAGAAATAGACGAAGAAATAAACTTGGTTAGAGAAACCTGCGAAGAGCTTCGACATAAATTAGACAAGATAGCAAAGGAGGGCGTAATCAAATCAGAAGGACCTGTTATCCGAACTCAGAAGACGAGACCCCCTGAATTCGACGGCAAGGTTTCCTGGAATGTATATCTGCGTCAGTTCGAAGCAGCAGCTGCAGCAAACGAATGGTCCGACTATGAAAAGGCTACAGCTCTGATAGTTGCTCTACGAGGGGAAGCTCTTGACGTCTTACAAGGAGTTCCTGCTGGGCAACAGAATAGCTACGATATTCTAAAACAGCATATGGAAATGAGATATGGGGATAAACACCTGCAGCAAGTGTACCAGGCACAATTGAAAAATCGAGAATCGCCTAGAAGCATTCCAGTCGTACTAGAAAATGGATCTAGAGATACTGGAATGCTTCTCGGCGATTCTCGATTTTTCCAGGCCCATCTCGATCAGCGGCATTCTGTTTGTTTAACAGAATCGTGTAGGGGCGATCGGGGCAATCTTAGGCAATTCGCGGTGCCACAGTCGTCGGTTTGGGAGTGAGTGGGGCAAATTCCGTGACAGTATTGAATATAGTGCAAAATAGATTCGTAAAATGAGCAGCAAAAGTGCATCTCACCAGGCAAATGGACGAAGTATTGCATTATGCCATTATGTCGCCGAGTAGGCAGATGAAGCGTGACAAAAGGAAAACGTAAACTCTCCAGCATTGCAATATTGCTTGTTTGTGTGTTTAATGCAAATTTAATTGAGAAATATATAAGTAGGTCGGTATGTTTCCAAAAAAATTTAAACATAGTGTTGTAAAGAATCAATTAATTTTTTCTATTAAGCTACCAGAATGTATATTCGGCGTTTCCAAAATAAATGGCAACATTTATTATATTCAGCGCTTCATTTCGATTCCAAATAACATGTTATGTATTTGCCTCTACAATTTACGAGGTGCAGACCGTTAGTTAATAACAAAACAAAATTAATTAAAAAAAAAATTGAAATGTTCATTACTTTTATGTATTATTTATCAAATTGAAACAAGTAGTTTAATGTGAAATCAGAAGGCATAGTTTTATAAATACCTCAAGTAAAACCTTCTATTTCGACGTAACCAACCGCATTGTCGCCGTAATTTTTACCAGTGGATTTGTATTGAAAACAAAGAAATAAGTTACGTTCAACAATACCGTAAGTTCACCACATCACTATTAATAATTATGGTAATGTGTAACGTTCATAATTCAGCAGGCATTATTTCTTTGTTATTACTTAATTTTGTTCTAGTACTTTTGTTGAATGTTGTTTCGAGTCGCCTGGTATGCTGGGATTTTGGATTTATATTTTAGGCGTGATCGGCGGGCAACCGAGTGTTCATGTTTCGCAGACAATTTTTGTAGGTAGCGGTCGTTTGGATTTATCAGTCCTGATAAGGACGGGGGAAAAAGAATCGAGAATTACTTCTTGGGTGTGTGCTCGGCGACTCGTAAACGGAGGAATTGGTGTGCAATTTCCTACATTTTTATAACACGGTTGTGTTCCATTTACTGGAATTTTAGTAGAACAGTGTCAAGTGGTTCTGTTGCTGTTTTGTGGTCGTTTGTCATTGGAAACACAACTTCAGCTGCAGCTGGATCTAAGCCATTTCTTGTACGAGAGTTACATAATACCGATGTAAGATTTTTAGACAAATTCAAGTCTTTATTTTCTTTGAATTACTCTGGAAGCCGCCCACCATCTGAGGCTTCTTTCGGAAGGCTCAATTGCTGTCCTGAACGGTTAGTTTCTAATTAACGGGTCTCTCTATATGGTGGTAATCAGGAGAATTCTGGATCTGCTGATAACATCTGAGCCTGGTAGCTGGTCTGTGCTGACGTAACCCACTGCAATTCCAGAGTAGTAGCTGTGTGAAAGCTGGAGGCCATCATACAAGTTCTCTACAGTCACCAGATAAGCTGCACATATTTTCTTATCATTGATTGCTATTTTTTTTTCTTTTGTTATATGCATAATTTTACAGTGATATAATTCCACTGTTTTATTGTTCACCAAACGTGATCACGTGCGGCTAGCGTTATTTACTTGTCGTATTCTTTTTTTTATATTAGGAGGGTTTATCTCTTTTAAAATAGCATACTCAGATACGTGTAGTATACCGGGAGGAATCAAATTGAAAAGTTCCATCAATTATTATTGTTATTGTCTAAGATTTTTTTATATATTAAATAGTTATCTCTGTAAAAATATTTCATTTTGTACTGATAGTCCAACACTATACCGGGTGGATAAATAATTTGAAAGAGATATATGTGTAACTATTCATTTTTTTTGTATAATAAATTTAAAACTCACGTTGCGGTCCCGCTAGTATATTCTGCTATTCTGGATAATTTTTTTTTGATTCTCGTTTGCAATAATTAGAATTTAGTAACCGGATTCTAACTCGTATTGAAACGTAAGGTAAATGGTTACTGGTGCCCATAAATTACTGGTCCAATTAATTTTACCACACGACCAGCTCCGACTGTGGTTAGCCCAGCGTTTCAGTGCTCCTGACCACCAAGGACCAACAATTAACATCGGAGTGGTTCCTGACCGGTCTTTAAGCAAAAGGGAAGGTAGCAAATGTTAAAAACGGAAAATGATAGACACCAGCTTGCTTTGACTCTCCGTATCTGTTGCACCAATGAATTTGGAATTAACGCCAATAAAGTTCACAAATATAAAATTAAATGAATCCATTCGTGGCAAATTAGTAATAACCGTCCGATTATGCTTACACAAATCCCGCTTCCGTCATCGTGGAATTTGCACAGCATTACTTACAGAATTTACACTATCTATGACCCAAAAACACCGCAAAAAACATAAGAAACAAACACCTGTTTACATCTTCAACACCGGAACACTATACACGCGTTTTCGGACTCGTGGTTCTGTTTACATTCCATGGCATTGTTAATATTTTAATTATTATGCGAATTGAATAAGAAACTGTACCTAAAAGTGGGTTACAGACTACGCAGGCGGTCTCTCCGGAGGCCTGTATAGATCTGGCTTGCACAGGCTGACCTGCAAGTTAGTACGCTAATGAGGTTCTCGTTGTCAAATTTTGTAAAGTCGACGATTTTGATAGCTAAAAACATTCAAATATCATGTGTAGAATTTTTCAAGCGTTATCTTTCAAAAACATAAAAAATAAATTAAATGGGACAATAAATACCTACTTTGTACAAAAGTGTTTCTATCTTGAATGGATTGAACCACATGATTTAATACCTATCAATTTTCAAATGGCCATCTTAGTTCCTTTGTAAAAGGAGCCCACTAGTAAAACAATTCTTATAATGCAGAAAATAGTAATCAACATAACTTTATAAAAAAAAAAACTAAATGCAGGGTATTTTTCAAAAACTTCAACAGATTGGTTGAATAATTTCAGGGTTCCTCCACAGAAATAACTTAAACTAATTTTAAAAGTTGCTTCCAAAACCAGTTTCAGAGACTAATGTCTCTCGAAACATCAACAAACCGATTACGTGGCACCAGCCAAAATTGTTCAACCATTTACTGCCACGGAAAGCTACAAACCAAACTTCAAGAGGTTAAGCGGGTTTACATATGCATGGATTTAGTGGCGCCAATGGTTACTGGTGCGCCAGTAAAATAAAATGCATATGTCAACCTCTACTGGCGCGGCGTGCCATTTTTATCAGTGCTAGCACGAATCAAAAAAGTTAATTCCAACTTTTCTATGCGTTAGTAACGACTCATCAGCTTTTGCAAAGAAAGTTTGCAAATGTAAACCTATCCATGCAGGCCAGTATTTACGTACTAGTTTACCAAACCAGGTTTTGTTTAGTATTTGATTTTACGTTCGTTTATAGTATTATACGAAATGAGTATGAAGTGGATTCGGAAAAAATTGTTGAATTTTTAGAGTGTTACGGACAATATCCTGTGTTTGTGGGACCCAATTCGTATAAAAATAGAAATGCAAGAGAATATGTTTATGGACAGATCACAAGAAACGTAAATAGTGATTAATTCTTCTGAGGTCAAAGCTGAAATATAATATAAAAATTTAAAAAGTAAGTTTATTGGTTTGCAGTGGTTAATAGTTTTTTGCATTCAGTAGTACAAATCACTACAGTTAGTTAATTTAATTTACCAAAGAACCTGGCGCAATAAAATCAATGTATATGTAAACCTTTACTGATATGAAGGATCGACTGGCGTAAATACTGGCGCCAGAAAATCATTGCATATGTAAACGCGCCGTTTTGTGACAGCAACAATATATTTTTGTGATTTAAAGGCAATGTTGGTACATTATGAAACCATCATTTATTTTTAAAAAAGCGTCAAGACGGATTACAATTCATTTCTGTTAAACCTTCTGTAAATTTTGCTATATATTTTAATTCACGTCAAATGTTAATCTTCAGAATAAGCATTCATTAAGACATAATCCAAATTTTGTAAGAGAACAAAGGGATAAAATTCAGGCATATGTTTGCTATAAGTTCCAAATGCTATTATCTGCATTGCAAGTAGTGTATTATAATGACTTGCACATCCATGAGGGAGCCCTTTAATTATAAACTCTGATTCACACGCGCCAACACTTCGGTGCAATTTTGAAGCCTTGTTTTTAATATAAATCAACTAAACAGCTTTTGCATGTTGCTGAATACTAACTCTAGTCATTATGTTATTATACTGCTGGCACTAAAACTAAATAATAGGCTTATCTTTCCACTAGCACAATTTTCTCAGCGTACATATCAACGATAGCTAAACTGAAATGAGTACATACGTATATCTTTTAGAAAATATAGCATGGGATTCAATAAAAAATATTTTTGTTTTCTGCACATAATATTGTTTTTGGTGAAAATTATTAGGAATAAGTATTATTTTCGTTGAATACCAATTTATCCACTATTACAAACAGTAGGTACTTCGAAAAATAAACATCCAACTAATATCAATAAAATTTTCACCGATCAGTTAAATTTAAACTAAACAATTTTTTCATATGAAAAACCAGATATGTTCCAAATTAATTCATGTACCAACTAGTTTGTAGAATATTTAGCTTTGTTTCAAATTTGCATTTGTACGTTCCTGAAGTTTGACTAGAGCTGTTAAGCCGTGACCTAAGTAACTGATCGCTGCCAGTTACAGAATTAATTTGCACTTTCTTAGCTTTAGCTGGGAATCTTTTACTTGGTCTTGTTGTTCTCAGACCGGTTCCCGTGGGAACCAAGCAGCTACCAATGGCGCTGGCATCCAAGAGACCAAGCTAAGGGACACACAGGCCGCCAGGGTGCTCGGTTACGTGGTATATCGGAGGGGCGGCCGGCGAGAAGAGGAGGAGTCGCCCTGCTAGTCAAAAGAGGTATCGAACATCAAATGTTGCAGGTTCCACAGCTGGTGAACATGGAAGCCGTGGCAGTCTGTGAGCATCCGCCATGGATATATGGTGTCCTGTTACCAGCCAGCATCTCTCCCGCTCTTAGACGACGACCTGGAGGCGGTCATAGGGACATGGCCGCATACGGTTGCCATCGGCTACTTTAACGCAAAATCGCCGGAGTGGGATAGCACGACCACCTTAACACGAGGCAGGGTACTTCTGCATTACTTGCGGAACCACGACGACGTGCTTGCGTACGCACCCGATGAGCCAACCTTCCAGACAGGCGCAAATAGGCCGGACGTACTGGATATCGCTTTGCTCAAGGCAATACCGATGGAAGCCGAACTAACGACGAGACACGAGAGTTCCACGAACCACTCGCCCGTCCTGCTCGAGCTAGGGCGGGAGCATCGCGACGAGGCAACCGTAGTCAGGATACAGACCGACTGGGAGCGGTTTCGTGCAGAAATGCAACGGATCTGTCAACCAAGTCCCTGTCATCCAGGACGAACCGGACCTCGAGGCGGTAGTCGTGAGCCTTGAAACAGCTATCCGCACCTCCCTGGAAAGCAGCACCATCGAGAGGACGGAAAGGAGACGTGTGGACCATGCAGGTGAATTACCTCTTGATTTGCAGAAGCAGATTAGGGAGAGACGTGCGGCCAAGAGACGAGCCATGAGGACAGGCCATCCACGCGATAGGCAAGTCGCCAACCAGCTCAACAGGAGAGTCAACGCCGCTCTGGATGAACTCTACCGGAAGCGGTGGCATAGACACCTAGAAGACCTAGACCCGATACTCCGGAGGAAGTGAAGGATATCCTGTGCCACATGAACCCCCGCAAAGCGCCGGGATACGACGGTATTGGGAACAGGATTCTCAGGAAGCTCCCCCACCGGGGAGTAATGGCGCTGCTGAATATCTGCAACGCCATCCTGAGACTGCGCAGATTTCCTAAGAGATGGAAGAAGGCCGACGTCATACTCATCTCTAAGCCAGGTAAGAACCTAACTTTCCCCTCTAGTTACAGGCCCATCAGTCTCCTGCCCATGATGAGCAAAGTAGCCGAGAGGGTGATCCTGGCCAGACTGCACGAGACCACGGAAAAACTGTGCATCCTCCCAGATGAGCAGTTCGCGTACCGCCGTGGCCACTCGACGGAGCAGCAGATTCTCAGGTTAGTAGAACTTTGGCTACCCTGACGGCCTAGTCCAGCTGGTGGCGTCCTTCCTAAGTGGCAGAGAGCTGAGTGTGAAGGTGGACGGGGCCCTGTCCACCTAACGACCCATGGAAGTCGGCGTCCCACAAGGCGCCGTGCTGCCTCCGCACCTTTTCAATATCTTCACAGCGGACCTATCCGGGACAGAGGACACTTCCGTGTGCCTCTACGCTGATGACACCGCCAACTTAGCCCGATCGTTAAACCCGGAAATGGCGACGAGGCGACTCCAGAGAGCGCTAGACAGACTGGAGCACTAGTGTAACCACTGGAAAGTGGCGATCAACGCGGAGAAAAGCCAAGCTATGATGTTCACTTGTAGGTACAGAGCGCAGCCGAGAGGCCTCGTGACGTTCAACGACGAGGACATTCAGTGGACCAATGAAGCCAAATATCTAGGGGTGACCCTAGATAGAAAGCTGACCTGGAAGCCACACGTTGACGAAGTGGTTCGCAAAGGCAAGTTCGTGAGGGCGAAACTCTATCCGTTACTCCATAGGGATAGCCGACTGAGCCTAGGCTGGCTCCGTTACCCTATCCTTTCCGGGACGGTGGACGATAGGGCCTTTAAGGTTCTTTCTCCTAGCGTCTCCCTAGGGCCACAGTGCTAATCCTGACTTAACCCAAACCCCTACCTGGCCGGAGGCGTTCGCGCTGCGGCCAAAATATGACTACCCCCGGGGATTAACGAGTCGGCGAAGAAAGAAGAGAAGACAGAAGAGCGCCAGAAGATAAGCCCTTGCCGACGGGGCTTGACAGGACAGGAGGAGATTCCTCGAGCCGCCGGCATCGGCTGCAATTGCAGTCGAGGCTGACCGGAGAAGGGAACCCATCTCTACGAGGCCTCCAGGTCTACAGCGATGAAGTGGGTAAAGAGAGATACCTAGTCCCTCTCGACCCCGCTCATCCGAGGTCATTTATCCTGCCAAGGATATTGGCGCGGGGTAGAAATTTGAGAAATCCATAAAATATGTTCTCCTCAAAACAGAAATTCACAGGTATATGCATGTTTTTAGTGTTTGCATCAAAACGAAGAAAACCTGAGCAGTAAGTTTTCGCTGGCGTACACCGTATAATCAAAGTGTATTTTTAAACAACGTCCTTTTAAATTCCCTTACAATGCGATTTTTAGACATGTATATTTTCAGCGATATAAAATTGGTTTGCCGCATAACATCAATACTAAAATAAGGCCTGCCGATGCCTGCGACCCCAGGTAGCAAATGCCATTCTATTTATGGTTGGAGAATTGATTCGTTTTTTATATGTTATCCGTTGTTTATTCTATACATGGGACTGGAATGCTACATTGTATACTTTAAAATAATCAAACCAAAAACGAGAAAAGAAATAGTCTTTAATTTCCTACTGACGTACAATAACCAATCTAAATATGCCATGAAAATGACTACAAAATACGTATTTAAAAAATGAGTAATGAGCATTAAGTTATATACTTTATGCGTTTATCGGAGAAAGTAAGACCTAGATTAGACATAATTAATTGAGATCAATCAGCCAAGACTGCACTATTAATATGTATGGAAACAATACATCTTGCCAAATAAACCAGTAATATTATAATGGCAAGCATAAGGAATTCTGCTTTGTACGTTCGGATAAAAATAATAAAACAGAAAGTTACTAATAAGGATTGGCGCCACAGGTGAAACTACTTGTACATATATGAATAAAATATAAGATACCACAATTTAACCTCTGGCAAGATTGAATGGGATAAGGAAATTGATTACAACTACGTGTATAGTATCAGAGCCAGCAACAAGATTGTTCATATAAGATACTAATATCAAAAAAACTGGTACACACGTGTGAATAAAATAAAATGAGTTGCTAAAGAAACTACAATAGAAAATGTAGCAAAAACGAAATACAAAACTATCTGAAAGTTTTATCTGTTATGATGCTGTTTCGAAAAATAATAGCAATAATTAATATTTTAAAGCAAATTTTAACAGATATCGATAACATCATTTCATTAAACAATCTTCTTTTTAAATACATGTCTCGATACATGTATTACTTGCAGCAATGTCTTTTTTGTTAAATGTTGTTGCATTTAGTAAAAAATAGTCCGCATATTTAACCTACTTCTAAAGCCAACTTGTCTAAGCCTAAAACCAGATGAAAATTAGACTACTTTGAATGAAAAGATAAAGATATGGCACAATCAAAGAGTAGAAATTATTTCTACTCTTTGGCACAACCATAGCAGAGAATAGATATAGAATAAACTTAGAGTTGCTCGAACGAGCAGAATGGTCGCCATTTTGAGGCAGGCAAGTAAGAAAATTGCAAATTACAAGTTGTAAACAAACATAAAATTTTTTGTAAAATATATTTTACGATAATTTACAGAAATAAAAATCTTTTTATTAAAATCTGAAGTTTTATTCTACAGTGCTTTCGAAAAATAACGAATAAAATCCCTTGGCACGTCGATTTTGTTTTTGTTTGTTTTTAAGGCACTTTTTGACATCCCACATTTGTGACGTCATCGTTGTTCGAGATATGACGTCATCGACAATTTTTTTAAATGGCAACCCCCAATTTTGACCATGCCATTTGATAGAGCGTGTCATTCTACATACACAACAGGAAAAAAAATATGGTGTTACATAACAAAAACTTCAAGAAAATAATGTTTGAATATTTTAAAATTTAATTTTCACAATAATTAAATGTTCAAACTGTGCACCGTTGGCTGCCTGACAGTAGCCAAGACGATTAATAAATTCTTTTGGCTGGTCCTTTTCTACTAGTGACTGAGATTGTACAGCGACGTAGATACTCACGTGGTATAAAAGCAGAAATCTAATTGGTCTATATAGGATCCCGCATAGCTGGTCCCGCTTGAAAATGTAAATTATTACAAACATGGCTTGTGCCGCCTGAGCTCGAAAGCAAGCTCATCGTGTACCAGCCTGTGTGAGTGTATGACCATTTGCTATACTACATTTCAAATTTGGCTGGACCAGCCGGGCTGCACTAGCCTGGCTGGACCAGCATCAGTGAAATGCGGGCTTTAGACTCGAGTGTCGTGTGCTATATCACTCTCGCTTTCTTACTATTTTTACCGTACATAACAGTACTTTTTTCCAGAAAATAGACTATTTTAATATTTGTAATACAACCACTGGAGTAGAACTTTAGGGGATCGCGGTGTGAATAAATCTCCATACCTACGCCACCGGCTTTAATCCAAATAAGTTATTTACATTAAAATATTAACATATTAAAAAGGAAATAACATATTTTTTGAACGCCTTCTATTAGGAAAACAGTGTTATAAAAAAAAATATAGGAAAGTTGTTTGTTGCTCTATAATTTCCCAAAATTAAGACCAAACAATTGGCATGTTTGGCGTACCTACTTATTTCATTCCTTATTAAGTTTTTTCAAATCTCATTTTTACGATAGAAAACAATACGTATTTTATATTCGATTTATGTCTGACAAGTATGTACTGCATCTGGAGATTCTCAAAATTCTATTATTGACCCCCTATATTCATTATATTCATCAATGATAGATATTGTTAGCAATTTAGATGGAATTTTTTTAAGAGGACACAATATACATAGTTCCATTATTAACTTTAGTACCTTTAAACAATAGCCGTAGGTAAAACAATGGAATGGGATTCGATGACCACTTGCCACATTGTCTTTGCCATTGTGCGGGTAAGAGATGCAAGATTGTGTAAAATTTCAATTGAATATTTTAGAGATGGAGTTATTAAAAATTTTGAGATCCCTCGACACAGAGTGTCTTAATAATAATAGCATAATGATTTATTTTTTACCTCGTTTTTTACCGAAGAATCTATGGTATGACTGATGCCTTGATTTTTTTTGTGACACTCGGTATTTACACCTAATTCATTAAAATATTTCATGACTTAACATTTTAATAGGCGACTAACTCGAGAATATAAGAAATTAATTAAGAATGTCATTATGAAAATCACTTTGAAATTACTGGGACGTTCACATCAGATAGTTGACGTTGTAAACAAGAGCCGTCACGACTTTTTATTATTTTGACGTTTGATTTGATGACGGCCGTCTCTCAGACTTTTAAAGCGACCACAAACACGTTCACATGCCCAAACTTCTCGTAACTTTTTAAATGTTTACAGTTCATAACTGGAAGCTATAAAACTCAAGACTACTGACATATTAATTGCTGCTTGTAAATACCAAAAGTGTAATAAACAAACAACACTGTTCAGTTTTAACACCTACTGACGCGCTACTCATGTCAAGCAGAAAAGTTGGGCATTCATACAAATCTTGCGTTATTAATGAATTTAATGCTATAAAGAATGTGGTGCACATTTCAGTCTCATAGATGTGGGAACCAACACCGGAAATGGATATTTTAGCCCGACATTGTAAATATACATTTAGTAAATTCAGATTTCTACTTTTATAAAAAAATTTAAAAAATACTGTGGAAAATTATGAATGTATTTATAATAACTTATAGTTTCCCTTAAAGCAGCTTCACTGAGAAATGTCCCTGTTTAATTGGTCTCAAAACGGCATTTCTTTTTTAAGGCTACTTTCTTGACGCTTACACCAAACTAACTTAGTTGTAGTTACAATACGTCATAGTTACAACTTTAGAAAATAGAGCAATCCAACGTCACCTTGCTGTCAAATCACTTTAAAAATGGCGGCTGTAGGACAAACAACTTGAAACTTGACATATGATAATAAGTAGAAATTTGAGATATAAGTGGTCTGGTTACTTCCTGCTCGGCCTAAGCGGCTCGACTTACAGGAAGCGACCTACATTGCAGCAGGTACTTAACGCAGACCTCTCGCCCTGGGCGACGAGCCATTAAATCTGACTACGTTTATATGTGAACATACATATGAAGGAACAGCCAGTTCAATTGTCGGTCATCTCATCTATGGCATACTGATGAGGGCCAACAAGCCCGAAACCAGTCTATGTCTGGTGGTGTGTCCGACAAGGGTTCTTGGCTGTTCACACAGATACTGCAGGAGTAATTCAATGCCGGTCGGGGCATTAGTCCGCGGAGTAGTTGTTTCCTGTAGTATCATTTACAAGTAGAAATGTGTGCTTTTGTGTAGAACTGTCAACTGGTGTGTTTGCTATTTGTATTTTATACCTATTTCGTAATACCTTGGATAATTTAGACTAGTATAGTGATTTTGTTTTGTTGTGTTACGCACTGGACACTCCCGTAAAACAAAAGTTGGAATAATATCGGGCCCGCTTGTTAATTTAGGTTTTAATTTTTTGAGTTCTATGGTTACTTGCGCCTCGGAGAAACTATGGATTCTCAAGCAAGAATTGGGTACTGTTAACCCCACACTCAAGATCGTCATACTCGTATGTAGGGTCAATTACGTTGTACGTTTTTTGGAAGAAACTAGCAAACAAATAGCTTATAATTTGTGGATCAGATACTAATTCACCATCTGCAACCATGGCTTTATTGGGAACATTCATTTTCCTTTTAACATTTACGTAACGTCAGAATGCAGTGGGATCACGGCAAATTGACAATTCTAAAGATGTAGTGTAATTTTTATGAGCTCTCTCAGAATCCGTTTTAATTTTTTGACGCAAGTCTTCAAATTTATTGTAAGATTGAGCGTCCCCTGAATTTTTATAGGCTTTCCAAGGTTTATGTTTTAATTTAATGTTCCTAATCAATTCACTATCGAACCAAAGCGGATAGATATTTTTCGGACATATACTTTTTTGGACGCAATGATCAATAAATTGAATTAATTTTTGAGTAGAACCTATCACAAGCTTCGTCTGCATCTCGGGATTGCTCAAGAAGCCCAATCAACCTCAAAAAGCATTTGATATAATAGAGGGAAGTTTGCTTTTCTAAAATTATATGTATGAGCTAACTTATTTTGTACTTTATAGTTTCTCTGCTTGTCAAGAATATTTACAGAAACTTCCAATGCTGGGTGATGAGAATCTTCATTAACAAGAATATCGACTTCTCTTTGTACATCACATTGTTTATTAGACAGAACAAAGTTAAGAATAAGATTATTCAAGTTTTTTGTATAGTTATATTGACCAATTAGTTTCCTTTTCGAACTAGCATATTCTTCTTTACCATTCTTTGTTGTACAATATACACTACTCACAGAAACTCTTGTTAATGAAGTACATACATATTTTAACCGCTTCACTTACACTCATATTTTGGTCTCGAGCCCTAATTCCTACATACAAATTTTTTATCCAATATTCTTTACTTGTTAGATTAGGGCGTGTACAATTTTGGGAACACGCTGTAGAGCTTAAATTATTATCCATTCTTAAGAGGAAAAACACAAAATCATAATTAAATTAACGGAGAGATATACCGAACTTTCCCACGCGTACGCCCATGGTAGTACGGTAGATGGAACAGCTGGATCCGTCAAAGCGTCTTCCAATAGAAACTGAACATTGCGATCTGACGCATGCGTATTTGCTGCAGCAGAAGCTGTGTAATCGGATATGCTGTGCGAGATATGCGGCAATTAAATTTTATACTAAAAATACAATATGGACTGCTTGTACATATTTATTTATTTTGTGTTGACTGTTTTAAATGCTGAGCGGGTTTATAACATGAATCACTCTTTACTCTATTATTCTGGACCTCGACTATAGATTTATCTCTACTAAGTATATAAATCTGCTCCATGGTTGTCACATACACGAAAAGTTTTATCGGTTGGCTTGGCACGTGGAAAATCAAATTATACGATTTATCCGTTGGTGTGTCTAAAGTGAATGTTTATTTTTCCTATAAAAGCCGGACATGTTTTAAATATTAATAATCATTAATAGATACACAAAATGTTGTGTATACTGGGGTGTATTGTCAATAAATTGTTTAAAAGCATATTGTTATTAATTTTATAAATATATAAACATGAAAATATAACACATCTGTTTCTTACCATTTTAGCAATGTAGGTGAACATTTTAAATAAGCATAATTCTCTTGACGAGTCTGATTTACATTAATTTTGGTAAATATTGCAACAACGTCCTTTTACGCACTATAATCTACAAGGTGTCCGAGAAATCTCTCTGGCGCAGATAGAATATGAAACAATAAGATGAAAAGTTACTACGGAGATATGTGTCCCTGATGGACGCTGCCGGAAATCTGGGTAAGGGAAATCTGGGGAAATAAATCGGGTAGCTTCAACTAAAAAAGCTACTTTTATTTATTGTTGATAGAACCATTTCCGAGAACAATTTTGACCTATGTTCGCATGTTGAACCACCTTATGAAGTTTTTCAATAATTTCGTTAAGGTGTCTGCTGGGACACCACTGCGTTTATTATTTAAGTCTTTATCATACAGGGTTTTAAAAATTTAGGCATCAAGTTGTAAAGTTTCTCCCGCCCCTGGTAAACTGAAAAAGTTAAATATGTTTCAAGGACACTATTTTAAAAGGTCCTTACTAGTGTCAATCACATTAAATTTGTATTAAATTATATTGAGTACTTTAAAAGTTACTCAAGAAAAAACAATTTCCAGCTGCGTCCTTCAGGGACACATATCTCCGTATGTAGGAAAAAAATGTATAGAAACATCATATTTTTTTCATCTGCACTCGAGATATTTCCCACAATGTTCCAGACACCCTGTATAATAATGAAAACATCGTGTGCACATCGACTTCAACTAATATCACTAAAATGAGATACTTTTGCATTCCGCATTCGGAATTCGGTTCGAGATATCATTATATCTCGTAGGCAAACGGTACGATGAATTCAAAAAATGCGACTGTGCGATTAAATGAGAAGTATGGTTACTTTATGTCCTTAGCTCCGCAAATGGAGATTTAAAGTTACTGATACAAGATTTGAGCCAAACAAGCCTACTTTTCGAAGTCCCGAGATTCCCCCAATGCTAGTTAAGTATAGCATGATTCGACGTGCAACGGGAAGAAGCGAGTCTATACCGTAGAATTGTGTGAAAATTCGAAACGTTCCCGACGTTTCGATTGAGACTATTTAAGCAATATTAGAGATCAGAGTTCAGTCAATTTACTGTCAATTTAATCGCTGGCGATTAACTTAAGAGTTTATGATGACTTGAATAGTTGTGATTTCTGTCTAATACATAAGTACCTTAAGAGTGTATAACAATGGAATTCCATAAAGATGATTAAATACCGGTTATCAATAAGCGACTAATTGCGCAAAGCAACATGATAAATTTAATAATTGAAATATTATGGTTGATTTAATAATGAAGAAAATGTAAGAATACCGTTTTGTATTAAAATAAGAGAAAAATCGATATATCACAATACTTTGAACATATATCAATATCATAACCCCACTGCCGGTAGACCGTATATAAGCTATATTCGTGAAGAGGATTGGCACCCTCTCTACGGAATGTTAGCTTGGGTCTTCGCTTGGGTCAATGTGAGAAATTGATACCGGTTGAATTTGACTAACCCCCTAATTAATGAGGTTTTCCAGGATTACCTCATTCCTGCACTGAATAGTGGTTAGGACCTACCAACGTAAGTCGTTCCTGGGCGAAAATGCGGCCTGCTTAATAATAATATGCCGACCCCTCTCCCGCACAAGTCTCCGACTTCTGGGTTAATCTCTGTGATTAGAATGAGGGGTAGATATATTATTATTATATTATTATAACATATATCCATAGAAAAGACACTTATTACATGAACTTTTTAAATAATTGGTTTTCAACTCTGATATTAACAAAAAGTGGAAAAAAATCAACATATTGAAATAAGTTTATATATCAAACTCCCACTATTTTTTAAAGATCTATCTATTCTTATTTATTATTTTATTTTTTTTGTAAAATTAAAGTGGTGCCCTTTATATGTTAATGATGTTGCTATTTACCATTTTCTATTAAGTGACAATAAAGTCAATACATAATATTTTTTTTAGAAATTTCAAGACTACAAACAGATTTTAATATTCAAATCAACGTACCTACCTACTTAAGTATCTACTTATTTTATTTCCCAATTATCTAAAGACCAGACATTTCAAAAACATTTAAAAGTATTTAAAAAACCAGTGGCGTACCATTTTTTCCAAAAAAGGTACTCTACTCCCCTAATAACTATGCCACTGGAGAATATTTTGGAATAAATTATCCATGAAAAAATAGTCCCTAGTAAAAAATTTTCACTTTTTTTTACTGTTTGAGAAAGGTATTTTAAGCTAATATATATATCAAATCTCCTACAATTCCTATCAATGAAGTCATATGTATGTTCTCTGATACCAAACATCTAGGTATGCTAATGAACATCCACAGACAAAACTCTATTCAATAATTATCTAAAGAATTTAATCTATTTACTAACCTGATATACTCTATATATGTTAACCTCTGGAGTGGGAACTCGAAATTCAACCACAATAGATGAGATCTGACCTATTTCTGCATTTTTATCACACAATCTTTTTTTCCAGTGAAATTTGACAACCTGTATCTCTGTAGGGAAGCGCCCTATCAAAAATTTTTATAGGGCAAAATTTGATTATTTTCATGGATAGAAATTTATTTGATTACCTACTATAAAACGTTTAAAATTGAAAAAATAGGCACTAAACCCTGACGAAAAATTGAAAGCAAGCGGTTTAATAATGACAAGAAATTTTTAGTAGTTGTCTAACTGTTTAAACGTGCGGTCGTCAGTGTCGGCGATAAATTGGGGTTAAATATAGTTTCGAATTAAAAAAAAATCGTCTTATAAATAAGTTCGGAAATTTTTTGAACTGCGATTCCATTAATTCATATTTTTCTCTATCCCCTCTTAAAATATTTGTAGGCAGTGATAGTTAACCCTGTATACGCAGGATGCGTACGTAGTTAAGAACCGCGCGGTATATACCTCTTATCGTCATGTACTTGCTGGATACCAACAAATTACAAAATAATATTCAGAGATGAAGCAAAAATTCAATTCTGCACCACGAAGGAATGCCTTGCGTATTTTGTATATAATTTGGACTATATTTCCCAGTGGAAAAAGCAGCATAGTTTACATAACTTAAAGTAAATTTAACTAGCAAACCGCCCCTTATTTACATAAAGGCCTGTACAACAACAAGAAATGTAATTTGTTAGAAAAGCCTCTGGCTACACTCTGGAGCTGTGGAAACGCCGAGGATGTAAAAGCACCACTTTAAAAGGGAAGCACGGAAGATTTTATTGAATGATAAGAGCCCTTTCTCCGTCTACTTATCGCGGGAACTGTAATATTTATCTAAACGTTTAAGAATCAAAAGAGAACAGAAGAATAATATGATACTAGATGGCTCCAGAGGAAATCTAGGTAACAATACAGTTTTATTCTTTTTTTTCGTTTCATGTAGTCGTACTGTGCATACGGTGATATTAACGGGTTTCTGGCAGATTCCACGAAGTTCAAATGTTCACTTTTAATTATAGCAAAAATAACAGTAGATAAGATAACTTTATTTTTTTAACTGAATACATATGATAACGTTACACACAAATTCTCAGCACAATCTGGTAGATACATAGATTATACATACACAGTTTAATTTAACAATATATGTTTTGCCGCTGCCGCAAAACTAGTTCCATTTGACGGGATGCCTCCCAAGATACAGGGTGTTTCTAAAATAAGTGCGTTCCTTAAAAGGAGTAATCGAATACAATTTTCATTACCTGTGGTCGAAAATCACATCTTCCACATAAAAAAAGTCAAATGAATGAAATACATAAGTTTGAAACTGCCCCTTTTGTTTAGGGTGCATTAAAAATTTTAAAGGACGTCGTCCCACAACGTTTTTTTGTCGGCAGGAATTATCACTTTTTAGGACTCTTAGTTAGAAAGTCTCGAAACACTGCTGAGACTTTAATTAATTTAAAAGCAATTAAACTATAAACTACTCGTCATAAATCGATAGCTATTCTACAAAAATTGCTATGACTAATTTCCTCAATGCGTGTTCGGCTACTTCTTGATTGGAATAAGGAATTTTTATATAAAACAACGTAAATTAATCTAAAAATTGACGATATATGTTCGCGCCTATGCCGAGAACCACATTCAGCTACTGAATTTGAACCAGCTGATGCAGAGTATCCATATAGAAACCTAGGTATCTATCGTAATAGGTAATATTATTTATTATAGGGAAAAATATTGGTTTTCTGAATCTAGATACTACCCAACTTTTAGAAATCCAATTATGGATATTATTTGTGATGTATATAGATTATGGTATATGTATAGTTATTTGTAGTAACATATTTTTCATTTGTAGCAAATTAAAAAAAATATATATAGAATTTTAATATACCTATTCATCCCTCGAGTGAAATCTGACGATTGCTTCTTTAGAGGAACAACTACAAATGATTTTTCCGTCTTGAATTATGGTGACACTAATTTAGATATTGTGGAACTACAAACAAAAAATAAACGTTCCTACAAATACCTATTACTACCTAATACCTACATTGCAGCCCATGCTTGAAGCATACTATAATCACGGCAAGAATTCAGACGTCTTACGTTACGGCTGACGTTATGCAGTTGCTTTTATTGTCAACATTTCAATATTTGGTCGCGTTAAAAACAATCATTTTTTGCAATTTAGTGCAATATATAATGTAAACATTTAGTGTAATATATAGTTTTATTATTCTCAGTTGCAGTTTCTTAAATATTTTGATGAAAATATAATTATTCATTTGTTAGTATGACGTAAGTCGTCTGAATTCTTGCCGCGACTATAGTAGATACGTTGTGTTAGATATTGATAAAGTAATGTGATTTAAATCAACTTACCTTAATACAGTTTTTATTCTAATAAGTTATAGGCCGAAGAAAGAAAGTTATTTTTTTATAAATATACAAGTTTTTGGAAAGTGATCATTTTGGCAAGTTTTGTTTTTTGCTATTGAGATGGTTGGTTGGTTCAAGTGTTTTTTTTCTCGTGTCATATTTCTCTGTCTTGTTTCATGCTGTTTTATAAGAACTAGGTACATTAGTAACTATAATAATGTTTCGAATTAATAATTTGTTAGAATTCATGTATTGATTTCCAAGCTCAACAAATAGGTTACGCAGTTTTCTCTAAAATGGTATATTTTAGCGACATGCAACAAGTAAATATATCTTTTTTATAACTAATCGATGGCTGTTTCAAAACACTAATCGTTTTCTAAAAATTTCTATCCTTTCCTTATCTTAAAGAAATAATATAGTGGCAGAGGAGCTCAGAACGCCCCGTACATTTAACTCAAAAACCAAATCAGATATTCGTGTTTGTCTCACAAACAACCTTTTTTCCAAAATATTATCGTAAAAAAAATAAACAAAAAAATACTTTTTTCTACAAACGTCAAAAAATGAAGAGATTCACGCATTGATAACAATATGCGAAATGACACTTTTTTATTTTCCTACGTAACTATGACACCGTGCGTGAAATAGTGTGTGAAATACATATTTCGCACAATAGGTACATGTAAACTATATTCGATTTTTATATCATCTTTTATGGTCCTCAATCAAGCAAAAATCCAAGAAATCATTTATTTCTAAATGTTTAACAATAATTAACAATTTTTTCAAAGTGTGACAAAATTTTACGCTACCTTATTTTATTTATGATTTACAATGTTAACATTAATGGTACAGCCAGTACACGACCCAATATTTATTTCTAAACAAGATAAGTCACATTCAGCTCGTGATACCGCAGTTTTGGGGGTCGGAAAACTATCCGTTTTTGACGTGGAGGCAACTGCCGTAGAGGTAGCACTTGATCCTGCAATTTCACACTCCAAAATTTTCCTAAAAGGAAATCATTGACGATATTTAGTAATTTAAAAAACACATAAAACAATCATTACAGATGTACCTTATCCATCAAATACTTTATATTTCTTTCCAGCATAATTTCCAACTGACAATTTTTTCAAATATGGAACCAACTTAGTAAATTTCTTAAAATCCACGTTTTCTTCAACATTAAGTATTGATTTCAACATAGAATATACTGCCCACAACGTGGAACACTTCACCTTCTTGGACTTTTCTGCAAAATATGCCAACAGCACTTTTTCGGTTATTCTTCTTGCTTTATTTGTTTCACCCCACTCTTTAAATTACTGATATGCATTTTCATTATGTCGCCTCGATTTCTGCATCTATCAAATTAGGTGGGGTACTGCTTAGTTCATCGTCACTCTAAATTTCCATTATTTTACAGTTAAAAATATCAGGTAGGTACTGGAAAACTAACACTAGCAAAATGTCACTTTCAAATAATTATTGTTGTCAACAACTGCCATTTTATCTCCATAATTACAGTGATTACATGATTTTGAAAAACATTTTAAGCCAGTTCCACAATATTTTTTTTAAACTAAACATTACTAAACTTATTTTAGACTTGTAGAAAAAATTTGTTTGCAACACGTGCGCGAACTACTTTGGTGATCGAGAATTGATTTTTCAAAAATTAGTCGAAAGTAGCATTTCGCGCACTAGATGCAAAAACAACTATTTCAGGTTTTCAACTTCTTAAGGATGCAAAATTTGTAACTAAAGTTAGGTACACCTTTTTGTACAAGGAGGTTAGCCTTAAACTATGGCGCATTCTTTTATGAACACCCTGTATATCTAAAATTACTTATATGATGCAGCTTCCGCAAAACAAAAGTGACCCGAAGAAGTTTATTAAAATAATTTTCTACTTTCATATTTGACCGCCAGATGGAGCATTTTTAATTCCAAAATGAAAAGTAAGATTTTCTCCATAAAATACGGTTTTGGAATCTGCTATTGACACTTTATTGTTTATTAGACAATTTGCTATATATCTTAAAGTAAAGGGTATGGGGAGGCTGGAATCGTATTGCAGACAAAGTTGGAAAACTCCCGACTATGTTAACCGATTTTGGCAAACTTGGTCTTGTTTTAAGGCGCCGTATTCTTGAAATAGTGTCTTCTGCAAATACAAGTAATTTTAGACATTTAAGAACTGAATAATATAGACTTTAGAAACTAACAAGAATATTATCTCATGCCACATGCAAATATTCAAAGGTACCGAAATAAAATCAATATATAACGTCGGAAAGCGATCTATCCAGCAAAATTTAAGATACTGAAATCTTTCAAAATACGTTATTTTTAAATTGAACTATAGATATAAACATTGTTATAACATAAACTTACATAGTTCTGCATATACGATTGTTCACTTTTGTTTATAAGTATGTGAAATAATTGTTAAAATGTGGGGTTAGAATAGCGTAATAATGTGTGTCACACAAATGCATTTTAAAAGTTATTATAATATTTGAGGAGAGTTTAAATAGTAAAAGTGGATAAACAAAACATCAGTAATTTTATATTTGATATTACTTTTGCTTTTCGAAATTTCAGTACATAAAAAACACCACAAAATTGATCATTTTGCGGCGAGAAATACGGCGACCTTAAAGCTGTTTGATAGACGAATCATAATATGTAACAATACTTAAGATTTTGTTTAAGGCTATACTGCCAGATGATTCTCTATAACAATTAGCCGCCAGGTTTCAGTGCCGGTAAAGTAAGGAACGAGTTTTGAAAATGTCCTATAAACTCTTTTTTTAATTTAGTACAAACGAATATTACTACAAACCGGCCGCCTCACTCACTCGCAAACATCACTTACTTCATTACATTTAATATATTCAAATAAAAATATTTCCAAGCCTTATGTTTCTATAGCACCTTAATATTTAACGGACCTGTCGCACCCTTAAAACGAAATTGAATAGGTTAAAAGAACTTAAGATAATACCGGTCACACCCTAAATACCAGCCTAAATCTAAAAGCACGAGATTGTTTACTCACTGATTTAACATAGGGTTATACTATTTAAGAAGTGTATGTGTGAATTCTAACTATAATCATTCAGTGTTCCCTAAAAGGATTTAGAACCACAAAAATATAAAATGATTCATTAAATAATAAATGCTCTGTTATTTCAGATACTTAGATTTTAGCTGCAAAATGGCACGCGGCTGAACTAAACTGCTGGTCACTTGAACTTACACATAGAGATTTTTAGGCAAAATTTACAGTTCAATATTTTCAACAGGAATGTAAATTTTTTAACGCGACTTGCAAATTTTAAGAGGTAGTTTTTTCGGATTTAGCTGTATGACGTATATTTATCGTAGGACCATAGATTTATTATATACGGGGTGATCAATGAAGTCATGCAAAAAATCAAAGAGTTTGTATGAATGAAATTTTTTGGTCGTTGCAATATGGTTCGTTACTAAGGTAACATCAATATCTCTAGACGTTTTTGTCAGTTTTTGGATTAAGGCCCTTAGGCCTTGTACACACTACTCAACAGAAAATAAAATGCATAGAACAAAAGTATCAGTCAGTCATTGTCACTACTTAAATTTTCCTCAAATAAAATAACTTTTAAAAGCCGTTTGTAAGACACACATTATTTTGCTATTCTACACGGAAAGAAAACTATATTAATATCTAGAATAATACACTTATAAGCAACGCTAGCTTAGTTTCACTATTCCTTCTATCGGTCAGTGGTCGCGCGGTTTAAGGCGTTAGTACTTGAATCGAGGTGACTAGACGGAGTTGGTTCGAGCCCAGCTGCCGGTAGACCGTATAGGATTGGCACCCTCTCTGTGGGTATGGTAGGGTGGAATAATGTTAGCTTGGGTCAATGTGAGAGATTGATGCCGGTTGACATTTGACCACTCCCTTAATTAATGAGGTTTTCCAGGTTTCCCTCATTCCTGCACTGAATGGTGGTTAGGGCCTACCAACGTAAGTCGTTCCTGGGCGCAAATGCGGCCTGCTTAATAATAATATGCCGCCCCCTCTCCCGCACAAGTCTCCGACTTCTGGGCTAATCCCTGTGATTAGAATGAGGGGTTGAGATATTATTATTATTATTATTATTATTATTATTATTATTATTATTATTATTATTATTATTATTATTATTATTATTATTATTATTATTATTATTATTATTATTATTATTATTATTATTATTATTATTATTATTATTATTATTATTATTATTATTATTATTATTATTATTATTATTATTATTATTATTATTATTATTATTATTATTATTATTATTATTATTATTATTATTATTATTATTATTATTATTATTATTATTATTATTATTATTATTATTATTATTATTATTATTATTATTATTATTATTATTATTATTATTATTATTATTATTATTATTATTATTATTATTATTATTATTATTATTATTATTATTATTATTATTATTATTATTATTATTATTATTATTATTATTATTATTATTATTATTATTATTATTATTATTATTATTATTATTATTATTATTATTATTATTATTATTATTATTATTATTATTATTATTATTATTATTATTATTATTATTATTATTATTATTATTATTATTATTATTATTATTATTATTATTATTATTATTATTATTATTATTATTATTATTATTATTATTATTATTATTATTATTATTATTATTATTATTATTATTATTATTATTATTATTATTATTATTATTATTATTATTATTATTATTATTATTATTATTATTATTATTATTATTATTATTATTATTATTATTATTATTATTATTATTATTATTATTATTATTATTATTATTATTATTATTATTATTATTATTATTATTATTATTATTATTATTATCAGTGGAGCTTCATTGCTTAGCTATTACAGTTGTATCCAACGATCAAAGCTTTTGGGATGAAAGCATAGTCATTTGTCTTTAAATTAACATCAAAATCAGTCGCTTAGGTAAAACAGTTTGATAGCAAAATGACATTTTATTGAGTGTGTGCGATTGTTACAACCGATCCCATGCCAGGAGAGATTGTAACACCAATGGTGGTCGGTTGTAACACTCGAAATTAAAACAAAATTTAAGGTTTTTAAATCAATTTTATTAATTTAAAATATCAAAATGTTAGTAAAACAAATCAACAATGTTAATCATATATTTAAATATATTTTTATATATATTAAAAAAATAACAAATCAATACTTCTTTTTTTCGAGTTCTCTTAAAGTTAGTCAGACTCGTCAAACAAAAATAATCTTTAAGTAATCACTAATCAACAAAATCTGAGGTTACACAAAATGTTTTCTCAGACTCATCGCAATCACGACATATCCCCCATCTATACTCGAATCAAGAATTCAGACGTCTTACGTCACGGCTGACGTTACACATTTGTTTTTATTGTCAACGTAATTTTCGATATTTGGTCGCGTTAAAAACAATGTTTTATTGCAATTTAGTACAATATATGATGCAAACTTTTAGTGTAGTATATAGTTTTATTACTATCAGTTGCAGTTTCTTAAATATTTTGATGAAAATATAATGAACTGTTCATTTGTTCGTATGACGTAAGTCGTTTGAATTCTTGTCGCGAGTATATTCCCGTCAGTACAGGCTATGTGAGACCATTGCTTACAACTTCCTTGACACTGAATCCAAGTGTCTCCGGACCGACTCGTTGAATACGTCTCTAGGCAAAGAAGGCAATAATATTCATTTTCTTCTGATGATTCTAGTGATGTATTAATCTTCTTGTTCTTTGCTTTACCTTTCCCTTTGCCTTTGTTTGTCTTTCCAGTAGATGGTTCAAGTACTTTTTTCTTCGTTTGCTTATTTTTCAACCTTTTCTGTCGCTCTTCATACTCTTTTCTAACAGCTTCCTTTTCAGGATTATCTATGTAGATCCTAGACTTTTTGGTCTATTATAAAATTGACGTTACAACCGTCTCCATGAAAATCGTTACAACCGTCCCCACCCCCCTATTTTGGTAATAAGACTGTCACTAGCGCAAGGTAACACAACTTATACAAAAACAAAAGGGCTTATTATAATCTATAAAATAATAAGCAAACTTTGAAATACGATAATTATATCAATATTTAAGATATTTTACAAAGAAGTTCACCAAAAATACTTACTTTTGGTTGAAATATTCAATAGGCTTCTCTGTAATCGTTATTACTGCGCGAAAGGTGACGCTACATTGGGAATCGTGATAGGACTTGTCGGCCGCGTGCCCTTCCCCTTGTACCCCTCACTACCGTGCGTAGTTTCGATAATATTTGAGTTGTTACAACCGTACTTTGTTACAACCGTACCCAATCTCCCCTATAGTAATACTTTATTCAAAGTTTAACTTACTCTTGTATAATAAGATTATATAAGTATTCCTAATTTAAAAATAAAAATTACTCAAAGTCAAGAAAAGTACTATACCTACTTAGTAAGAGATAAAGTTATGTTTGTTTAAAGAATTATTTTATTTAAATAATATAATGCCATTAAAAGTATTACAAACCTGGCAAAGGCATTTGACACTATTGATGATTCGATACGTGGGGCAATGTTGGATGTCTTTCGTAGTTACTTAACTGGTTGGGAACAATGTGTTAAGGTAAATGATACGCTAAGTGAAACTATGACTATAAGAATGGGGATCCCCCAAGGAGCCATTCTTGGTGCAATACTTTTTCAAGCATATATAAATTGACTGCTCTGTTTAAAAGTAAAAGTGAGAATTATATATTACGCTGATGATACGGTTGCGATATTCAGTGAAAATCGTCGTTCACTAAACGCTAATAAGACCCACTATCTAGCCCTTTCTATAACAGAAACAAATAGACCTGATTGTCTGACAAAAAAGGTGAGGACACTAATATATACATTTTACCAGCTGCGACAGTTATTATCAAAATCTACTCATATTAATTTACACATCTCTAGCTGAATCAGAAGATATTGTCCTAACATTATATTTTCATAGTGTATGTATGCATTCAAAAATAAAATGCTTTAGAATTCTACTCCCACAGGTTATATCACAAGAAGTACAACAAACGAATTGCTACCCACTTCAAGATTCAACAAAAATTTTTGTCATCGTTTTTGAATTTACACATTACCTAAAGTTTGTAATATACTACTCTTAAAAATAAAACGTATAAAAACTCATAAAGTCTTTTGGAGAGAAACAAAATTCATCTTTAGCTGTAATTTCACATCGGTTAATACTACTTTGTAACAAAACACTTATCTAGGTGTTAATTCCGTACACAATTTATATCCTGTACTTCCTTTATACATACAATTGTATTTCAGTTGTATTTACTGTCTTTTATATGATTGTTGTCTTTTTCTGTTTGTTGTTTTATTCTTAAATTTATGTATGTTTTGTGTACCAAATCAAAAAATTACTTGAGCCAACAATTGTTATTCCCGAAATAAAGTTGTTTTCGTTATTTAAAGTTTTAAGTAACTTTAAAGAATTGAGATAATATTAAATAAAGTAAATAATAACACTATACGAAGAAAAAAATGAAACTGAAGTATAGAATTAGTATTTCAGTATTATTGCTCTATTGTATTCCTTTTTAGAGTAGTTACTACTCTATCCACCTTATACAGGGTGATTCTGAACTGGAGATACTACAGACCAGAATATGGCGAAACCTGTCGGAGTATTAAAAAAAAAGTTGGCACAATTATGGCACAGCTTATGGCAGAACTTTTTTGCTGTTTAGTGTATCCATCTGTCTATTGAAACAATCGATTCTCCTACCTGTTGTATCTAAAAAAGGTATACCTTGTTGAAGTCGTTAGGAGTAACAGTTTTCGAAATAATCCTATTTGATGATTGATTTGATTGATGAACAAAGCACAAAGATTTTATCAAAGTAGTTGTTAGAATTCGTTTCTTACTTACTGTTCAATTATGAATAGGAACATCCTGTATATAAGAATATTGTAAGATGTAATAATGACTATATCTGTTAACAAAATGAGCACTTAATTAAGATCGAATGAATTTTCCAGTAAGTATTGTTTTGTATAAAAACATACATATTTACATAAATATGGTAATAGTTATAATAAGGACGTAGACTGATGAAGCTCTATTTTTGTTTATAACCATTATATTGTAATTTATCTGATATTTAACATTTGAAAGACAAGTAGGTGTAACAGATCCCTCCTATAATGTGATGCCCACTATTAGTCACCTCAAAATCACCATTTCTTGAAATTAATTCATTGTCAAAACAAACAAACTGTATATAATGTAGACATAGACATAGGTGTAGGTGGGACTATTCATTTACACAAACTGGTGTGGAGCATTCATTATCATATTTAATTAGGTAAGTCATATGTTTTGTGATTACAGGCATAAGTTTATGGAATCGGGACCTTATCTTTTTCATCTGCTGGGTTTTAAATTAACGTTATAATATTCTAATATTAAAAAAAAATCACATATGACCTCACGATATTTGAAGCCAAAATGCAATTTAAAAAATTATAAAAGCCGAAATTTGAAAATCGGTGCGGAGAGTTATTAAAAACGTTATTTAGTTATGAATTTTCGATTTGCATAGTGATGCATTTAACGCGACTGAACGTTTATAAATTTAAATTGACTTTTCCCCTATGCAATGTTGTCCTTTATCATCATTAAAAAGAGATATACAGCGTGTAGATATGTAAAATATTTGGCTATAGCTTAACGATGATTTATTTAGAACATTCTACATACAAACATTAAATTAATTAATTAATTCATGAGATAGAATAGACCCTTAAAGTTAGTTAATTACATCTGTATACTTCATAGTAATTATGGTTAAATTTCTGGACTTGTATATACGCTTTGATATAGTGATTCTGTTTACTTTTGTTTATTGAAATTTAAGTTGCTGATACGGTTGTTTATATTTTGACTTAGTCTCGCCTTACTACTCGCAGTGTGAATATGACATTCGGCTGACATTGAAGTTGATTTTTAATATGGTACATTTCGTCGCTGTTATTACAAAGAGTCCTATCTCATTTTTTACAATTTTTCAGGAGAGCGATTTAAAGAAAACTGTGGTGATCGTTTTGGCTGTATCACTAACACTTATGTCTTATTTCAATTTATTTTTTCGCAATAACGTAGATAGATCAATGTAGAATGATGAGGCATATAACATTTTTTTAAAATTATAGGTGTTTTGTTTTAATAAAATATTAGTTAAGATAGGCCCTTTCGTAAAAATAATAACAAGTTCTGGTTTGTACATGAAACCAAATAGGCCCCTCTATTATTAATAAAAAATTGTGTTTTTCAATGAAAAGGTAGGAAATTTTTTTAACTTTTAGTATTTTTATTTTTATTTAAACATACAAAACATAATATTATATAGGTACTAAAAAAATTAAACCTATCTTAAAATCTACGTATTAGGTAATGCTTAAAAACTAAAGAATACCAGTCTGAGTACCATTTTAACTAAAAAAAAAATAACAAAAGAGAGAAAAGAAAACTCTGAATGTTTAACAGTTTTAAACCTAAACCAAAACGATACTCTGACAGTGAGTTAACATGAATGCTAACCTAAAAGTCATTACTATGATTGTGTGTGCGGCAAAGAACGGTAAAATAAAACATTGTCAGGACATCTAACGACAGGCTTGTCACCAGTACATAGTGCCATTAAATCATTGTATTTTAACAAAGGTATTGGCTTGGGTTCCTTGTTTAACTTTGAAAGAGTTATAATGCCACTAACTTTTCTTTTTATGGTGATAGCTCGATATTGAGTTTCCAGATGACTGGTTTTGAAAACAACTTATTTGGACTAACTTGTTTTACTGAAAACTCAAAGATGTCGGTCCATTTAAAATCCTTGCCATTGTCATCAGTTCTTATGGACTTGAATCTATAATCTTCGCTCAATTTTTAAAAATTCAAAAGTCATCGAAATTTAAAGAATAAACTTGATAAGGTTTTTCTGCCTGGCTAGACGAAATATGGGCACTAGTTTCCTGGTGATTTGGTATTAATTATGAATCGATGGCGACGTGCACACACAACCTTATAAACATTGAATCTCGCAAATAACAACTGATTCATAATCAGTCACAATCAGTCGCATGCCGCTTGGCCTGCACGTTGTCTTGCACCCTGTTAGTTAGTGCAGGGTTGCTAGATTTAATTTATAGTTCTTTTGGTTACGTTATCAAAATTTCCAAATGCCTAAATTTTAAGAAAACAGCTACAGGAATATCTAATCATTTATCTTTTGGCATAACAAATTTCATTTTTTTGTTTTTAATTTAGTTATTAATCATTCGATTGCCTTTGTCAAATAAAATCATAATAATTAATAGGTAATGTACTGGGCCTATGTGAAAATTACTTTCCATCTCTTGCAAAAATATTATAACATAAAGGCATATATTGAGATTCACCCAGCCAGACGCGCTTTAAACATATGGCATAGGGGCCAATGTCAACTTTGGCCTTTACGTAAAAATATTTTTAAGGCTAATCTAAGATAGGCCTGATTCTTATAATTCCATAAAATATAAACGGTGTAATATTAAGTTTTGCCAGTTTGTCATAACATAAATAAGGTCTACTCATGCCTAAATATGGGCATAACTCATTTTCGCCAAATATCGAGTTAGGCCCCTTCGTAATAACAGCGACGATATTATAATACATAAGTCCATCTAAAATTATTGAAGTAGAAAGACCTCTGAGGGTCCCAAATTTATCCATAGACAGAAATGTGCATATTATTTTCTGAGGAAAGTTACAAATAATTAGGAATGAAATCAAAATGCGGTATATGCTTAACGTGACCAATTATTTTTTTCCTCAGAGCGGGACGCCCTTAAATTATTATTGTTTTAAAAATAAAACACATGTTTTATAGGAGCTATGGATATATTTTTTGTTAGATTTTCTATCCTTGTTAGTTCAGTTTTTATTAGTGTTTTATATATATATAATTCTATGTATTACAATTTTGTGTGAAACTAACTACTCTGCGGACTAAAGCCCCGACCAGCGTTGAATTACACCCACAAATATACCCAATATTATTTATTATTAGCTTTTTAACATTTTTTACTGCATTAGAAAGGTATATTAAGCTAATATAAATCAATTATCCTAGAATTCCTATCAATGAAGTCATATGTATCCTCTCTGATACCAAAAATCTAGGTATGCTATTGAACAATTCCATAGACAAAGCTCTATTCAATAATTATCTATAATAAAAATTAATCTAGCTAAATTTACTAACCTGGTTTAATGAAAACATTCTATAAATACGAAAATTCACTTTTGAAATTGTGGAAACTCGAAAATTCAACCACAATAAATGAGATCTCACCCATTTCTGCATTTTTAGGATTGCTCCTTCAGGTGGCCTCCTTAAGTTGAGTCAGATATCTAACTATAAAAATTATTAAAGTATAAATTTAAATTATTTGAAATTAATTATCGACAGTTGTTAGTGGTTGATCTAGCAAATTTAGGGTATCTATTTTTCTTTAAATGGTTTCCGTAAAATCTTACTACTATTACAGAATGTTCAAAACATTGGAAATATTGTTATTGCCCATTTAAGTGTATTACTTACCATATGAACCTGTTAAAAGTAATTCTCTCTTGCTCTTACATAATCGAAGAATAATGCCTTCATGTATTAGTAGAAATTTATTTTATTGAACAATATTGACATGTGATGACAATACACGTACGGTATGGACCTTATGGCTTTTTGCTTGCTGCTACGCTTTTGTTTTGTCAAAGCGGGACATTTTTACGTATTTTGGGGACAGCGGACACATAACTTAAAAGTGGGATTGTCCCACTCAAAGCGGAACGTATGGTCATGTTATGCATGCTATAAGATTGTAGCTCGAAAATTGCATCAAATATTTTTATTATTGACGCTCCGGGCATAATTTGTGCGAATTTTATAATATCAAAAACAATGTCTTAAAATTTAAAATTTTGTAGATAAAGAATAATAGCTAACACCAATAGTTATGAATCTTGACTATATTATTATATTATTTGGAAATTAGTAAGCCTCAATAATAATTTTCATTGTGATTATATTTTTGTATCAATTTTATGAACTGATTGCAGAAAAAATTGACAGCTCATTGGTAATATTTTGTAGCAGCAGTAACAACCAATTTGGTCCAGTATGGAGTAGCTAATGGCCACTAGATTGCTGCATTTCTCGTGCGCAGTTTAGTAGACGTTCATATTATTTGCAGCCACAACTCTTTCGATTAAATTGTTTAAAATATGATCTAAGGTCATTAACGGTACAGTTAAACATATCGCTGACCTTTAAATTCTTATTATAGGTTCCACACATACAATTTATAGGAGATTTGTTCCCGTTGCTTTAGATTTTTATTTTATTTCATTTTATTTCTCCCGATCTCGAATTTTCTCGTGGAACAGATAGGTTTAGGAAACGCATTCTTTGCTACATTCGGACTGCGTCATATACTATAATTATGGTTTATGTCACTGTACGCGTCCACATAAAAAGCTGCTGCAAAATTATAAAATAATACTGCACAGAATTTGCTACAAAAAAAAAACAGAATTTTACAGATATATATATATAAAGCTGCTTACAGGCCTTTTAGGCCCAGAGCTGTGTTATTCTCCTCCACTCCATTCTGTCCTTCGCCTTTCTTTTCCAATCCGTTACATTTTTCTCCCTTATATCTATTGCCACTGCCTCTCTCCATCGCTTCCTCGGTCTACCTCTTTTTTTCTTGTAGTTAGGTTTACTCCCTACTATTTTCTTAACTGCCCTTTCATCTTCCATACGTTCTAGATGCCCTAGCCACTGCATTCTCCTGGCTTTTACAAATTCGTCTATTGTTGGTGCCTGGTACATTCCATATATTTCCTCATTATTTCTCCTTACATAGCCTTCCTCTGTCCTCTTACCACCTAGAATTCTTCTTAAGATCTTCCTTTCCCACCTTAAAAGGTTTTCTCTTGACTTCTTATTGAGAACCCAGGTTTCACTACCATACAGCGCTGTCGGTCTCAAAATTGTTTTATACATTCTAAATTTTACTCGTCTGGAAAAAAAATTTTATTTCAATAAGTGGTTGGCTGCTGCCGAACTTCTGTTTGCTTTTATTATTCTCCTATTTATTTCTTGTTCTTCATCACAGTTAGCTGTTATTAGCGCCCCAAATACACATATTCTTGAACTTCTTCAAACTCCATCTCTCCATGCTCTGTTCTCAATTTAAAATTTGTATCCTTTTTGTTCTCCTATTCTCAGCAGCTTACTTTTCTCTTGATTTATCTGCAATCCCACTTTACTTGCTTCCTCCACAAGTTTTCTCGTTACTTCTTCTAATTCCCTACTATCTCTAGCAATAATGGCCACGTCATCTGCATAACTTACTATTTGATGACTTTTAAACAATATGTGTCTTCCTCTGTTCAACTGAATATCGCTTATGACATTTTCTAGTACTAAATTAAAAAGCAGCGTTGAGAGGGGGTCTCCTTGTCTCAGTCCTGTATCAATAGTAAAGCCTTCCGAACATTCACCTTTTATTCGTACTTTGGCTTTAGTATTTTCTAAGGTCATTTTCAATAGCCTAATCAGTTTAGTTGGTATCCCAAATTGTTCCAGAATTTTACTTAGTTTATTCCTTTTGATCGAATCATATGCTTTCCTGAAGTCCACAAATAAAACCATTGCTTTGATCCCATACTCATAGCATGTAGTCAGCATTTCCTTCACCATGAAGATTTGGTCCGTTGTTGACCTTCCCTTTCTAAAACCTGCTTGATACTCCCTATTTGTCGTTCTGCTATAGGTTCTATTATCTGCTTTATTAACGTTGCCATAATTTTATACCCTATATCTAACAATGATATGAATTTTACAGCTACGTGTAGGTATTTGGCGCTTATACTACACGCATTCGATATTTGTGACACATTTCTTTTCCGTGTGTATGATAGATCTATTAATGGAAACTTTTTATTTTAATAAAGTTCCATTAGCATTAATTCATTAATTCACATTTAACAACCACAGAAACACTACCGAAATTCTGTGTTTAAGAAAATCCTGTAAATAACCTATACCAACGCCAGTGTACCTAAATCTCAAACGTAACTCGCGAGACCAAATAATCAACATACGAGATAGATGATATCCAATTGTATTAACATGTTTCAAAATTACAAATTGGTACATTTTAAATCCTAAAGCCAAGCTTTGGACCCTATATTTATAGCAATTATTATTTTCCAAGAAAATTTATACTGAATGCATAGGTTTTACTAAAAATAACTTCAAGATCATTTCGAGTGTAGCTTTGTAGTATAAATTAGACCAGCATTGTATTATTCCCACAATATTTTTTCTGTATACAATTAATTTTTTTATTATTAGCTATTGCGGTTTTTTTAAATTATACATATATCTACCACAATGTTGTACGCTATTTGATGCCAAATATCTAGGTGTGCTAGAGAAATAACTCCATAGACAGTGGAAGGTTGGATTCAATAAATATCTAAAATTAAAAATATTCTAGCTAAATTTACAAGGAAAACATACATAGCATAATGAAATTCAAATCACTTTTGGACAATAATTATAAAACGTAGTCAGTTACAATAGATGCCAACTGACCTATTTCTAAATTTCAATAATTTTGAATTTATTAAATCCAACCTTGTCGATATTTTTTTCAGCATTAGATATAGAAAAGCATAAAAACTTCATTAATAGAAATTGTAGGAAAATTGATTTAAATTAGGTTAATTAAATGCTTTTTCTTTAGT
Source organism: Monochamus saltuarius (assembly GCA_025584915.1). NCBI lineage: Eukaryota > Metazoa > Arthropoda > Insecta > Coleoptera > Cerambycidae > Monochamus > Monochamus saltuarius. Next base: position 27,089,942 of record CM046723.1, on the reverse strand, counting down.
TTTGTTGGGTTTTTGCCACACTTCTGAAAAAATAATAAAGATTAATTAACTAAGCCCTTGCGCCAAACGGAACAGTCAAGGGTTATTTTCGAAACTAAGTTTGCCTAACCAAAAAATCTCACACTGAAATAAGCAGATAAGTAAAAATAACAAAAATCACATCACTATCGCGCACTTCCGTGTTATTGACGTTTCGAAAAACTCTCTGTTTTCGTTCTCAAAATCGTAGTAAAAATTTTTAAACGTATGTCAAGTTTGACAGTTTAAAATTTGTTTATCTGCTTCCATAGAGATGTTAAATGATTTTTATTTTATTATTACTTCTTCTTGATACAACTGTAGCCAACAATGATCGATGTTAACTGAACAGTTAGACACACACTTATCTCCGTTCAACAAAATAATCGCGGTCTCTTTTAATTTTCTTTTTGTTGCGTTACCTTCCTTTTCTAAAATTTTTGCCGAACCCCATTGAATCAAATGACCGTTTTTTGGATTTTTCAAATTCCCGTTTTTTTATGTAATTTTTATGTTCCTCAACTCTAATGTTCATTGCATTCACAAGGTATACTGTAGATGCAATTTTTGAATTTGTATATCATTTTTTGGACGTGTTTTAGACAAAATGATCGTAAAGTATTAGTTGTCTGAACTGTTCGAATATTAAATTTATTACCGATTCTTCTTAACTTTTCTGATAATATAGGAATGTATGGAATTTTAATTGTATGATTAATTTCCTTTATTTGTCTTACAGTGTTCGTTTTATCTGTAATATTTTTGAATGTTCTATCAACAAATTTTGAGGGTATTCATTATTTATTAAAACATTTTTAATAAATTTTAGTTCGTTATTCAAAATATCATTGTTTGATGAAATTAATTTTGCTCTATCATATAAACACCTTTCTTAATATCGATGTGATGGTTAGATCTAAAATTTAAATATCGATTGGTGTGAGTTTGTTTTCTATAAACACTTGTTTCTACAGAATTATCTTGTTTTTAATTAAAACATCTAAAAATGGTAGCATATTATTATTTTCTATTTCCAAAGTGAATTTTATTGTTGGTTCTTTATTGTTAATATCATTTAAAAATTCATGTAATTCTGTAACAGTAAAAGGCCAAATTGCAAAAATGTCATCCACATATCGCCACCAGATAGTTGGTTTTTTATTTATATTTTGAATATAATTTTCTTCAAAAAAATCCATAAAAATATTACTTAAAATTAGTGATAATGATGAGCCCATTGCCATTCCGAAATTTTGTTGATAAAATTCATTGTTTAGTTGAAAATATGTTGTATTTATACATAGACTTAGTAATTCCATTATACATTCTATATTTAATTTTGTTCGGTTTTCCAAATTGATATCATTTTTGTTATTTTTACTTATCTGCTTTTTTCAGTGTGAGATTTTTTGGTTAGGCAAACTTAGTTTCGAAAATAACCCTTGACTGTTCCGTTTGGCGCAAGGGCTTATTTAATTAATCTTTATTATTTTTTCAGAAGTGTGGCAAAAACCCAACAAAACTAAAGAAAAACTAAAATTATGCCACAAATAAATAGCTTCAGACAATATCTTAATTAAATGCCTTTACAACAATAGTATATTTAGGAAATAGTATATTCATTTAAGCATATAAGACTTGCTAAGAATGCTGAGGTAGCAAATAAATTTCCACTTGGGAGTAGGAGATGTTTTTAACACATCAGTCTCTATTTCCATTGAAGCATGAAACTAAATGCAATTATCTTAAACCCTTATAATATGTACATACCTACCAAATTTGAATTTTACTTTAAAAATTCGATTTGAATGGTTGATATATTTATTTAAGTACTTCCAATTTTTTCTCTTTAAATTATATTCTCGCTTGCATACGTTTGGCTTCTAATCTAAAGCATATTTTTGGTATACTATTTAAAAATGGTTGAGGAATTTTTCTACGAAACTTATTTGGTCCACATCATTCAATCGCAGTTCCTGATTCCCTAAATGTAAAGAAGTAACATAAATTAACTGATAATACTATTTTCGGAAGACAAAGTTAAAAAGTTTCCCTCCAGAACGCTAGGCAATTTATCTTATCTTGAGACGCCCCCATGTCCCCGAAACATTTATACCTAGAGATGTCAAAAGAAGGAAAAATACGTTCCTGTAAAATAAGTTAAATCGTTCAGCATCATCTACTTTTTAAGTTATTAATTAATAATCACATAGTCTGATGAAATTTTGAGTTTGAATACCAAATTTCGAGTTCGAATACGAAATTTTGAGGTTAAACATGAAATTTCGAGTTTTAACACGAATTGAAACACTACAAGGTATTTATTGAGCGTGAGTCACCCCTGAAATTATACCAAACTTTTTTCTGTTGCTTGAATTTAAAAGAATGATAGTATTCCTCGCAGAATTTAATTTGAAACACTTTCTTACTCTTGTTAAATTTTAAAAAACTTTAAGGTTTTCAAGAAAAAATGCATTAATTAAAACAAGATTTTAATAGTATTTATTAGAAGAAATCGAAAAGTCAGTTATAGGCTTGGTTTTTAAAATTTGACAGTTAGTAATAAAACTGTAAAATAAAATACTTCTGAAATTGTTCAAAATGAGCACCATTTTGTTTGAAAATTTACTCTTAGCCGAAAATTGAAATTTACTCTGTCTAATAAATGATGATCGTTTCCTATAACGTTACATCTCGCGTTACATTTATTCGTAATAAGATTCCACAAATTTAGCAGGAAATAAACAAGATCCTTAAATGTTCCTCAAAGAAAATATGTCATTGAGATCTGGCGATCGTGGTGGCTAATTTTGAGGACAATTATTTCCTCGTCCTAACCAATTATTTGGAAACTTACAATTCAAAAAGTCTCTAACAGTAGCACTAAAATGAGGCGGTGCCCTATCATGCATAAACCAAAACTCTAGTCTAGGTTGCAATGGTAAATCTTCGAATGTATCAGGAAGAGTATTTTGCAGAAATTCCAAATATATTTCGCCGTTTAATAGATTTTGCTGGTACAATTAAAAAAACGATCAATAATACCGGCCCAAACAGTTATCTTAACCGATGAGCTCCTTCTGCTAAGTAATAATGACGCTAAAGGGCATTTTGAAATAGCTATTTTCAGTTTTTTCACAATATTTCAGCAACGGCAGCAGATATCTTAGATCTGTATGTTTATCTTTAGTTACGTATATTGTTCTTAAAGTATTCGTTATTATTTTTTTTTAAATGAACACGGTTTTCCAGGAAAATGTAAAAACCAATAATATCAGAAGGCTGTGTGTATTTTTAGGTGGGTATATTTAAATATAAATTTGAAAAAAAAGAATACTTATTTATTTATTGTATACATACCCACTAAAGTGCAACAATTTCAATAGCCATTTTTGTTTAGAAGTATTGATTGATAAAAATTTCTTTATACTTGTTTACGTTTCGAAATTGTTACATGATGACAAATTCCTTAATTTTACTCGATGATCATTCTCCATGGTATTCATGGTATAAACTCAATATGTACCTACATTTTTGAGTGAGTGAATTAATTATACGTAATAATTTTTTGTTCAAAATTTGGTATTAATACCAAAATGAGTAAAAGATTCTTGTACTCAATGCTAATACCAAAGAACTATAGAAAAACTATGTAAACTCTAATAATACCTCAACGAGTATAAAATATATTAAAACAAGTCATCCCCAAAGCCATTTTAATTCATTATCATTATGGTCAAAGAACATCTAGTAGAAAAACAGTCAAATTAAATGGTACTATGTATAATACGATTATACAGATTCGGAAATTGCGGATCTTTACAGAGAAAGTAGAAATTGCCGCTTCATTCCAGGAAAGGTACGAACTTTAAGAGGGGCGCCGATGTGCATTGGTCTAGCATTCCCACTACTACGGTAATCGGTTCCGTATCTCCATTGAAAATCTAACTGTCAGATCAACTGATGCCAGTGTTGTCAGATCTCATGCATTCCGAGGAAATCTCATGCTTTCATATTTTGATTACAAAATCTCATGCTTTTTAATAGACACAAAAAGAAATAATAAAATTATTAAAATTACTCTTTGAAATCTACCAAAACAAAAACCTAACGAGAAATAAAGGCAAAATCGAGGGCAAAATTGAATAGATAGAGGTAGGTATCTACAATATTTGGGTACTTGAAATGTCCTTTATTGTAGACTGCTCTCTTAATAATTAGCAATGAATACATAAACGGGTATGACAGTCTACGGATATGCAGTGTGTGTGCTGTATTCACGCTGTATTGCAGTGATTCTTAACTCTATTCCGTAAGGGTACCTACATTTTCTGGAAACAACAGATTTTACGACCCGTGAGTCACCCTGCGTCACGTCAACTGCGCCTCAACGTTTGCCTGGCATAACAATAAAATAAATTAGAAAGGTTACGTGGTTAATAACTTTTAAGTAAGTACCTGTAACCACCTACTTACAATGTAATATTATGATAAAATAGCAGAACATAATGATTTTTAATGAAATAAAAATGGCATTACAAAAGTAATTAAAAATTACTTGCTTCTTTGAAATTATTCTCATGCACTGAATTTTTCCCACCTGGCAACACTGCTTGATGCAAACACGCTGTGGTCGAAGTATGCGTGTAGCATGACACAAATACACGCAAGCGGAAAAATACATTTCACCATCAAGATCCTCACTTTCCAAATCTGTATATAGGTACCTATGTTTCATTTATTACAAAAATAAATAGTGTTTGTAATATCTATCAATTGAACGTTATGTTTTTAGAGATAATTATCGCACTTGCCGTGAGAACCGTTAACCATGATGTTCTTTCGAGATGCAACTGGATAAATCATGTTCTCACCCTAGAATTGTGTAGAAAATTCAAGACGTTTCCGATTGCAACTATTTAAACATATTAGATATCAGAGTGAGTCAATTTAAAATTTCGGCGGCGATTAAGAGATTCTGGAGATTTGAATAGTGATTTGAATAGTAGTAAATGTATTCAGCAATTATGTAGGTTGTATATGTACAGAGTGAGTTATTAAAATAGTTGAAGGCAACAGTACTGATATTAATGTCTTCAGTCACAGCTGCACAGGTACAACTTTAATCTGTTAAACTCAACTAAAATATTTACAAATAAATAATATAAGTACCACACATACAAGATGTTATCAGTATTGTACATTCGAATCTGTAAATCAAATATGTAGTTTGATGAAAAGTAAAAATGAGATCATTCTTGAAAAAGATTCAAAATAAAATAATACGTAGAGATGAAATTCTTGGATTAGATTACAGATATTCTCGCAGATATCAATACATTGACTTCGAGGATACTTTTCTGTCACCCTAACATTAGAAAAATTAATTATTATAAATACTGAACTAAACAATTAATTTTTATTTTAAAATTTTTGTACAGCTTTATTGATTTGACTTTTAAAATTTAAATCAAACCCTTTAATACACTGATGTTTAGTAGTATATAGTATACCACCTTACTAACAGAGGTTCACTAAAAGAAAGACAAGAAAATATTTTATTTTCATTGCGTGTTTTCACAGAACTTACATTTCTTAATAAATCTTAAATCAGCCGCATTAATGTGCTCGTACGTCACTAACTTTCTATTTTTTTTTTGGCGTTGTTAGAGCCCGATAATTTTTATTTAATATTTTCCTATCTTTTAGAATGTATGGAACTTTATCGCTTGGTTCGTACAAAATAGTAGCTACTTATGCGCCAATCGCTATGGCTTGCTACAGACTATGCGTGTATTCGCGATTCGTGATATGTGAGAATTCGCGAATAGTGTGTAGGGTCTTGTTCGTTAAAAATTCATTCATAAAAACTCTATACACTATGCACGAATTGCTTACAAATCACGCATCGCTCATCACGAATCGCGAATTCACGCCTAGTCTGTAGCAAGCATAAGGCCCGCTACAGACTATGCGTGAATTCGCGATTTGTTATGCGCGATTCGTGGTATGCGAGGAATTCGCGAATAGTGTGTAGGGTCTTGTTCGTTAAAAATCCATTCATAAAAAATCTACACACAATGCACGAATTCCTTACAAACCACGCATCGCGCATTGCGAATCGCGAATTCACGCATAGTCTGTAGCGGGCCTAATACAGTAATCAAACAAATTTTAAAACCATTTGATATTTAAAACCCAGGCATATTTTACTTAAGTCTAAATTAAACGAAAATGTGTTTGAACAATTATTTGAAACAATGGTTAATACCGCGTTGACTAGTGTTGACTGAAGAATTGTTGTTCCTTGTCATCATGTATAACTGAACGGAACCGAAGCTAAGGATGAGCTTATCCTTGTGCACCTTATACAGGGTTAACTGCCATTAAAATAATGTTTTAGCTCGATATTTTAAAAATGGGGCAAAACAGTCTTTTCTTCCCAAAAATCGGAGCCTATGATAAGCATATTCCGAGAAGACTTAGATCTATCAACTACCATGTGGTCGATTTTTACAGTTTCCAATGTAGAAACAACAAAATTTGTATTAGTAATATTACCTGATAGGTAGGTAATAGTTAATCCGGTTAGTTATACTATTTTGCATTCATTTTTCATTCTTTCCTCGATATATTCGTTCCAAACTGTCTAAATTACATTTTTACTCATTACCGTCAGGATTCCCTAGTAACAATAGAACACACTTCGCGTACAGTTAAATAAAATGCCCATTTATTCCAACAAAATCGAACAAAAGGAATTCTAACAGATAATATAAAAAAAACTTTGAATGCAACAGTCTTGCCTGATAACCTAAAAAAACAAATCGGCGAACTATATTTTAGTCTGTACGTATCAATGCGGTTTACTTGTCTATAGGAATATATCTCATTACAAAAAAAATTGATATATATTATATTATCGCTCACCGTCTGTAACTTTACAGGTTTTTAACTCGGTTTTAAAAAATATTTGTTTTTATTCTACTTTTTGTCATACCTTTAGTACTCGTACATAGATAATTTTAAGCTAAATAACAAAATCAGTGATCAGATATGTTTATATTTATTTTTAAATAATGAAGCCTGAACCGTTAACGCTTTTTAAGGGTCATTTTTATAGGCTGTAGCAATCAACTGTTTTATTGTAGGTACTATCTATTTCAATTTTAATTTTACAAATTAGCAATCCATTTTTCAAATTTCAAAATGTTATAACTACAAAAAAAAATTTTTTTAAATACATCTACATAATATTGTATCTATCAATTAATTACGGAAAGACGGGTTCTCACTCACCTAGATATTTGATATCAACATGGGCGAAGTTAGGAGAGGAGGGGAGACTTAGCCAGAGCCGCGTTAAGGTATGGTGACAGCCTAGGCATTTACTTTTTGGTTTGCAACACAATCTGCCTCACACCACCACCCGGCCCCCCCTCCCGATATGTGTTGTATCAGTGTGTCCACTCACATTTGCCCCCCCCCCCCGTCGGCTGCCTTTGGTCTCTATTTGATAAATCGGCTGTTGGCTTACCCCCCCCAATATTCATAAACACACTAATTGTCACACACATAATTCAGGACAAAAATTAAAAAATCTATTTTCACAGTCCACCCGGGGTCCTGCAGATTTGATGATCCAACTTCGCCCATGGGTATCAAAGAGCTTAATATGACTTCATTAATGGGAATAATATTAGCTTAGATACAGCAAAAAAACAATAATACAAAATAAAAGTTTTAGGGCAATGACAGACACAGTACACAGTCTGTTCAAGCAAAGAATCCGGACTGGTTCCAAACTGTCAAAAACGATCGTCCAACTACTTCCTGCACGATGTTTGCCGAAAACAAATTCATAATTTTACTGGTCGAATATTTCTGACGGTTTGAAACCATTACGGATTCCTTGCTTGAACAGACCTAATGTTTGTCCCGCTGTGTCTGTCATCGTCCTTATACTTAGTTTGTGTTCTTTATGTGGTTTCGTTGTTTTATTAAAGGACATAAAATAAAAATATGCTTAATAACTACATATTACGATTCGCATTTTATAAATCCATAAGTATAATGTCTCATAAATCATCGCTATACATATACCTTAGGTTGATTTAATCTCCCCAAAAATTGTACAAAAGATTACGAGAAGCAGCCAGAGGAGCTTTTGTGTATCCGGTTTTAAACCGAATACCGTGGACGTAAAACACAATAAGGTTATACACGTTTCAAGCCACTTAAAAAGATTATGGAAGAGAAAATCGCAAAGCTGTTTTTTTTTATTATTTTTTGGTACATATTATGTAAGTATCTACCGAGGTATCATTTATATTCGAAGTCATTTCACGAAAACTTTAAACTAGAGGCTTGTATACAGGGTTAACTATGACTAAGTACAAAAAATTAACCACGTGCTCAGGGAGGCCTAAAAGACAATAAAACAAATATTTCAGAATTTTAGCTCGATATTTAAAAAATGGGGCAAAACCCTTTTTTCCTACAGAAAGTCGGTGCCTATGATAAGAACCGACTGAGATGGCTTAGATCCATAGATAAAACTTACAGCTGTCAACAATATCTACTACCGTCTTTTGCAGCATTTCTAAATGTAGAAACGAAAATTAACATTCTTATTACAGGTAACAGTTAATCCACTTAGCTCCAGTATTTTGCATTCGTTTTCCATTATTTCGTTATAAACTGGTAGAACTACATATTCGCTCATTACAGCCACTCACTACCGATAAAAGACACTTCCCGTAGGTACAATTAGATAGATTAGATTCCTATTTATTATAACAAAATCGAACGAAAGGAATAATAATAGACGTTTTAATGTAACCGCGGCAGTTTTGTCCCCTAACCTAGAAAACCAAACCGGCGAACGTGGGAAAATATCTGCACCCAACACAAATATCTTTAATTAATAACTATAAAACGTTTAAAAAATAAAATAAGGCACTAAAAACTGAAGAATACAAAATTACAACGTAAACACAGGAATTCAATTATGACATGACAGCGATACTGACTAATGAGCGACTGTTGCATGCTTGTAGAGTATGCAACCAACAAGCATTGGCGGCGTTAAATAAGGATTTAAAATAATATCGAAAAAATTTTTTTTGGCTTTATAAATAAGTTTGGAATTTTTTTGAAGGATGATTCCGTTAATTCTTATTTTTCCCTATCCCCTCTTAAAATATTTGTACTAAGTCATAGTTAACCCTGTATAGAGTATTTCCGATACTGTGTTAAGAATAAAAATTTAACTTTCGACTATTAACTACTAACTGTAAGTGTTGGAAGTAGCTGTCAACTTCCTTATTTCAAATTAAAAACTGCAGTTCTGGAAAGAACATACAATTTTTAATCGCCATCATTTGTATCTACATACCCTATACCTGAAATGGGTGTGAAAGCAGCCATGATTACTTGTCCAGGGTTTTCAAATTAAATATTCAGCAAAAATCGGCGATATGAATATAATATACTTACACCAACTTCTATGATAAAATGATATCAATAAACGCATTTATCAAAAATACTTGTGTTTGACCAAATGATACCTATAGGATGTTTACAAATTTCAATTTATAAAATTTTTCCAATTGTCTGATGATGATCTTAAATCTGAAAACAACAAAAATTAATTTATTCCGTGGGAACAAACGTAATCGTGTAAAATTAAATCTGAAAACGGCAAAATACTCCTAAAGACATGTATTAAGTGTGCTACCTACCCATTTTTAACATTGGGCCGTAACAAGGGGATGCTACCCTCATATTAAGAAAATTAGTTTATTCTGTGAAAAAAACGTCATCGTGTAAGTTAAATCTTAAAACGGCTAAATACTCCTAAAAACATATCCTTAGTGTGCTTCTTTCTCATTTTCAACCTAGGGTCGTAATAACGGGATGCTACTCCATATTAAGAAAATTGGTTAATTTCGTGGAAAAAATGTCATCGTGTAAGTTAAATCTGAAAACCGCAAAATACTTTTAAAAACATGTTCAAAGTGTGCTTCTTACTCATTTTCGACAAAGAGATGCTACCCTCATATTACAAAAATTAGTTTATTCCGTAGAAAAAAACGCCATCGTGTAAGTTAAATATGAATACAGAAAAAACTAATTTTCATAATATGAGGGTGGCATCCCCTTATTACGACTATATATTGAAAATGAGTAAGAAGCACTTAGGACATGTTTTTAGAAGTATTTTGTCGTTTTCACACTTAACTTTTAATTTAATTCATTTTCGTAATATTGAAAATGGGTTAATACATATGTTTTATGGAGTACCTATTTTGTTGTTTTCAGATTTAAGTTCATCAGACAATTTTAAAAAATTTCTAAACTGAAATTTGTAAATAGCCTGTATAACAATTGGTTAAACACAAGTATTTTTGATAAATGCGTTTATTGGCATCATCATTTTATCATATCATTTTATGATAGAAGTTGGTGTAAGTATATTCATATTGTCGATTTTTGTTGAATATTTAATTTGAAAACCCTGGACAAGTATCCATGGCTGTTTTCACACCCGTCGTACTTTAAGTAGCTAGTTATGTATTTTTATAATAGCCATGTATACGGATAGGCATGTAGATATATTTTCGTCACTTCAGAGGAAACCCAAATACAAAAAATGAATGAAATGAATTATGTAAGTATGTCAAAATATTTAATAATGTATGTATTTTATATTAGTACGCTTTTCTGTCACGATTTGTTAATATAATTTACTTAAGCCTAATTTGGAAAAACTGACCAATAGGACCGAGGGGTATGACACTCCTGAAATTAGGTGTACGTTTTGTGTGAAATCAAAAAAATCTGTAGAAATCAATGAAATCTGTAAAATCATGCAAATCACAACAACTAATTTAATTTGGTATATTTATCATGTCAGTAAACTTTTATTTTTTTAATATTATGTTGATATTGCGATAAGTAGAACCGATGTTCAAGTCTAACTTGATTGAATTAGTTAAATTAAAATCGAAAATGGACAAAATTTTATTCTCCTATAGGTACTTATATCTTTACACGAAACAATATTTCTTAAATAAGTACTGTAATTCAATAAAGAAAAAGAAAATATTAGATAGGTATTAGGATTGATTTTATTTTTGACTAAGTTACCTTTCCATAAGGTCAAATATTACAAGTTAATTTTAGCAGCAATTTTATTATAACACTGGTTGCTTTCAGCTAGTGTAAATTTAAACTTCCCGCTCAAATTGCATCTTTGTTTAAAAAAAGTCAAATCTTGAAACTTTTAGAAAAATATCCTATTATTCAGAAAATATACTATTATCTAAGTTTTAAAAATTTATTTTGAACTTTTCTTTATACTTAGAAAATATCATTATAAAAAACAATGAATTAATCAAACTCAACATAAAATGAAATTTTCCAGCTAGTTGCCAAAGCTCGATACTTTAAAATCATCAAATTCAAATGAAATCTAAGGAAATCAAGTGGAATCAATGAAACCAATGAAATCGTGCTAAATCAGTGAAATCAGCGAAATAACTAAAATCAAGTGAATTAATATAAAATCCTAGGCGACAAATTCGTCACATTTCTGTGTCCTTGAATTTTTATTCCGTCATCAGGTGTGAGCACGAGAATTTTAAACTTTATTTTTTAAAATGGCAACCAATCCTTTGTCTTTTTGGAATCGTCAGCTATTCCTGTTTCTGTTGGCATAAAATCTAATGAAGGTTGCTTATAACCAATTTTTTGTGAGAAATTAAATTTATTTAAGTGAGAAAATTAATTTAGTAAATGTTCACAGTGATGTTCAATAACCATTAAACAGGGATCTAACCGTAAAATTGTTTATAATGTTTTCAAGCATATTAGGTATTTTGTAAGTTTGCTCGTATTCTGGCCTCCAAATCCTGTAATTTATTTGAGAGATTTTTGTTGACCGCACTTTAAGGAAATCTGACTATTGCTAGATATCTTGAAGTTCGACAACATGATGTAGTACCCAAATCCAATGTTATTTCTGCCTGAAGAATTCAATAACATTTGGTTTCTACAAGAAAATGCGTGAGGTAAAAACCTACTTGAACAGTTTTCTATAGATGGTGGATAGAAAGAAGAGGTAAATTGGAGAAGAATACAGCGGCCCGATTTGAATTCTCTAGATTATTTCATCTGGTGTCATCTTAAAAATGTGATCTACAAAAATCGTCCAAACTCTAAATGCATTAGACGCTTTAATGGTCAGAATACGTGCAAAAATAAAAAACGTTATAGGTACTTACCTACTTATTATGCTTGAAACCATTATAAACAAAGATAAATTAATTTTCTCACTTAAATAAATTTATTTTTTCTTGAAAATTTAGTAATGCATAACCTGCATAACATTTTATACCAACAGAAGCAAAAACATATGACGACTAAAAAAAAGGACAAAAAACAAAGATTCGTATTCTAAATTGTACTAACCATATTGCATTACCAGAGGCATTACCTTTTCCTTACACTGTATACGCATGTTTAATTTTACACATATCTTCGTACGTATAGTATACAGAGGTTACTCCGCATAAGAACCGACATAGAGCAGGTTTATGTAGGGGGTCCCAAAATATTGCAATTTAACCAAACATAGGTACCTATATACAAAGTTACACACAAGCGGAATGACAGGCCTTCAAAGTGGGGCTAAATATTTTGAAAAAAATAATAACTGTATTACTTTAGCTTGGAATAACCAAATCAAATTTGGTAGGTACATGATTTAGGTTATTATTGGTATTCTTTGACTATGAGTTCAAGTAAGTAAAACACTACAAGGTGTTCATTGAGAGTCAATCACCCCTAAAATTATACCAAAAAAGACCAATAATAAATTTCTTATTGGTCTTTTTTTATGTTCGAAATTTGTTATGGCCTGTGCGCACTTTGTATACAGGTATGCTTGGTTAAATTGCAATATTTTGGGACTCCCTACATACACCTGCTATGTCTCGGTTCTTATGCACCCTGTATAAGCACTTATATAGTCCCTATTTAATTTGTCATTTAATAATTAAGTATGTAGGTGCCTAGATACCTACTTAGACATATTCTTTTCGTATATAGTTTTTTTCATTTAGGTATAGAACTATTTTCAAATGTTTGCAGACACTTAAAAACACATGTAAATACCGACCTACAGAATACGTAGGTGTTTGTTTTGAGTAACATGACTACATTTAAATTTCCAAGAATATTGATGTAAGTATGCAAAGTGAGTAAAATGCACAAAGTATGTAAAATGACATTTATTTATTTATAAACAAGTACAGTTCACGTAACTAACATAGTTTTGTCAGTAACATTCACAAAATCAAAATTCTGAATGCTAACTTTTTCAATAATTAAGTGCCTAAGTACCTACCTATACATAAAAAACTCGCAATCATCAGTGTTAACAAAAAAGGTAGGTACATAACCTCAACCTGTAACACTGCCCTACACAATCTGTCAAAATAAATGTAAATAATTGTGTAATTGAATAAATAACTATAATATTAGTTAAATTGGTAGACTTACCTTAGTGTAAGTGTTAGATCCTTCTAAGGAAAACATAGCTTGCACTAAAATCCTTCAAAAACTAGCATTTAACAAACAGAGCACTTAACACACAAGAGTTGATTAATAGAAGAACGCGACGTACACCTCTCCCGTCAGCATTCCAACCGTAACTGAATTGAATTGTGACTACTCAGGACTCGGAGTCTCGATTCTGGACGAAATGTTTATTTTCTGATAGGCGTTCGCGACGAGCGCATGCGTTATTTGTTCAATACGATATTCGATTTGATTTCAATAAATTTGATAAGATTATATTATGGTGTGATGAGATGTTCCGGTTCTAATCTGACAGTTTATGGCTTCCCAATGTTTTGAGTTTAAGATAGGTATATGGACCAAATTAACTGATGATTGGTAATTGTTTTACGTGCTACCATGGGCGTATCTATGTTTTTATCTTGGAGACAGTAAAGTTGTAAAGACTTATAACATCAACAGACTAAAGAACTAAACATAAATAAAGACTTTTTTCAAATAAAAAATTAATATCCAATATCAATAATAAAATATAAATTAAAAATTTATACATTGCAGCAGTATTATAAAAATAAAAGATAATGGAAATTAAATTAATTTTCTATTTTTTTACTTGCATATTAATAATTGAAATGTCTAACTTAATATGTCTATGCATATGTAGAAGAGCAAGGATTTTTTATGAACAGAATAGGGAAAGAGAAAGTTTTTGCTGGGGAAGAAAGCATATTTAAAAATATTGTATTTTTCTAGATCAGAGGTATTTTCAGCATTCATATATGCAGCAACATCGAGCAAAATTACAGAATTTAGATTTGAAAGTCACATTAGTAAACGCCAAATATTACTTATAGAAATATTACTTATTACACAATTTAATATTGTTTGCATGCGATTATCAAGTAATTCAAATTACAAATACTTCACCTCTGTTTTATTCGAAAATTATAAAGTAATGAATTTCATTTAATTAAGCTTCTTGGTGTGGGGGGTAATTAACCCATTAATGGATACGCCCTGCGTGCTACCTACTTACTGCTACATCAGTTTAACCAAGAAAATTTAGAAATTGGCAGAAGTAAAAATAGTAATAGCAACACTAATAATCTTGGGATAAGTCTTGTTTTCTGAACCTAAAGCTCACCATTTTTCAGTTACTTACCCAAGTTTCAAAATAGAAAGACCAACAATACTACTACTATACTGCCTTGTTAAGCATAGAAGTCGTAACTGACAAAATCTTTATTCTGAGATGACTACTGCCTGTATTTGGTAATTTGCTGCGCCATCAAATTTTACATTTTTAATAAAAATATTATTTAACATATTATGTTTCAATTTAGGTTGTATTGGACCAGAATTTTATCATATAAGTGGACTGATACCCTTTGCACGAATTTAGAAAAATAATATAAAAATAAAATTCAGATTTAATATAACGTAAATAAGATAATACAACTTTCAGTTTTGTGCATATACACTATACAGGGTGTTAAAAAAGACTGTAAGATATTTCAGGAGGTAATAGTTAGAATCAAAATAAGCAGAAAAGTCTTAATATACATGGGTCCGCAAAGTAACGGTTGCGAAGATATGGACCACTATTCGTTTTTCAAACATTTTATTTTATTAGGAATAAACCGACAAAGGAAGCTTTTAACAAACAAAAAACAAAGTTACAGAAGATGTTCAAAGTGCCCTCCGTCCATTTCCAAGCAGGCACGACATCTTCGTCTCAACGATATTCGAACTCTTTCGAGAACACCCTCCTTGGTTTGGATTTCTTGACACTTTTGATTAATCCGTAGCTGCAGCTCTTCCAGGCTATTTACAGGAGTACAATACACTAATACCTTCAAATATCCCCAAACAAATAAATCTAGAAGGTTCAGATCAGGCGATCTTGGAGGCCATAAAACAGGTCCGGCCGGTTCTTTGTGATCTATTTCTGTATTTTTAGGCCTGAAGAGGCAATCCTAAAAATGCAGAAATAGGTCAGATTTCATCTATTTTGGTTGAATTTTCGAGTTCCCACAATTTCAAAAGTGAAGTTAGCTATTTATAGAGTGTTTCATTAAACCAGGTTTAAATTTAGCTAGATTAATTGTTTTAGATAATTATTGAATAGAACTTTGTCTGTGGAATTGTTCATTAGCATACCTAGATGTTTGATATCAGAGAGCATACATATGACTTCATTGATAGGAATTGTAGGAGATTTTATATATATTAGCTTAAAATACCTGTTTTAGAAATACAGTAAAAAAACACCTTTTCACACTTTTGTAACTGTATGTCATGACTCATCCATGTAATAATTGTTTCTTCCTTATTGCCGATATTCTGTAGATCTGTCTGTCCTCCATACAATTATATCATATTTGTCAATCAGAAAACTCTTTCTGTCAACCTTCCCGTACTGAAAGGTCACATTATGTAAAACTTTTCTCAATGCGCCCTTGTCCAATTTAGGAACTATTTCGTTTTTTTTTTCAATAGCTTGCAATACTTTTTCCAACGTTGACAATTAATTTTTAATGAAAAATATGTGAACGGTACATCGCATGGCACATTTGGCATCTTTATTTATTTCTATTTTTCTTCGATCGTTGCTTGTTTCTGGCTTTTCTTCTATGTGCTTTTTCTTATCTCAAAATTCTGTAAATGCTTGATTTTGAAACACCTGTTTAATCAGAACACATATCTACAGGACAGGATTTATTTAATACTTATCAAATAAAAAAATATTTACAAAAGACTTTCAAAGTGGTTCCCTGCTACTTCTACATAAATTAATTCTTCGTAAAAGTGACTGGCAGGTTCGAAATAATATTCCGGGCTTCTGTCTAATAATATTAAAATGTTCAATTGTTCTTTCTCTTAATTCTGCAATGTTGTTTATTAGCCCGTTATAAACACCAGACTCACGGTTTTTGTCTCTAATGCACACTTAGTATTTATTATTGCTGAGGACTACGTGATCTCATGAAAACTTCAATGGCATTTTTCTCGAAAACGGTTACTTTTAGTGAATTGAATCAAGAGTACCTTTTTTATAGGATATTTATTGGGATTTTATTTTGGTATATCGAAATTAGAAAATAATGATAAATACAAAAATTTTGACCCGATTTCTTACATGGATTGGAGATTTAAAGGTGTTATGGTTTTTTATTTTGAATTATTTGACGTTTGGTGTTTACGGTTAACCTTAATGCAACCTTAACAACGATACCGAATTTGAACATTTTGTTCTGTTTTGTTTCTGTAGTACACCGATTTTCGATGTACTACAGAAAAGTCACGGGCGTAGCCAGAATTTAGTTTTTTTTTAGGGGGGGGGGTTTGGTTTGAAGTAAATAAGACAACAACAATATACTTACATGAAATTTAATATCTATATATTCATCGGAAAAATTACGACATAGGTATTTATAAAGAAAGTTCTTAACTTTAAATGAAATGGTTAAATTAATTTTGTTCCTCTGCGCTAAATCTAAAACCATTAAAGAAGAAATCTTCGGCTTTTTCTTTTAAATATATCCACTACTTCATCTGCATGAATTTCTGTTCCATAGTGAATGTTCATCAGACCCAAACCATTAAGTCTGTTTTCACTTGTAGTGTTTTGTAGATAGTTTTTCAGTCTCCTTAGGCTGGAGAAAGACCTTTCTGGGGTAGCAGGGGATACAGGAATGGTAGCCAAGATTTGTAGTAATGTGTAAATATTAGGATAAAGGTTAAACCCCTAAACCCCCCCCCCTTGGCTACGCCCGTGAAAAAAGTTATGTCAGAAATAAAAATTAACAGGCCATAACTTCGTTATTATTGAGAATTGGAAAAAGTGTCACATAAGCTTATACATATTTTTATCAGTACATTAGTCTCCCGAAGTTTGTGCGCATATTTTCCAAGCACCCTGTATATATAGAAACTGAGTGAGGCCACAAAGCTGCAAGTAGAGTAGGAATAGGTATATGGGAATCTATAAATATTTACATTTTAATATAATAAAGTCTTTGGGTTTCCATTCAACAAATTGTACAACCCAGGAAATTTGTTTGTATAATGTGATGACCAAACTTTCATAAAAATTCACGCGCCTTATAAAAATACATTTTTATTATTGCTTCTTAATAATATTACTATCCTGTAATATAACCTAAAATAAAATCTGAATGTATTTGGTGACAAAAAATGTTTAATAATCTTTCATCATAAATGTATTAACTAATGTTATCTGTATTAATTTTAATGAGTAATCAAAATTTATAAATAACATGCAAAATATCTAGTGATTGTTACAACATGGACGCTCAAATAAAATCAATTTTGAAGTCAATTTGTCTGTAAGTTTTAACCTATAGGGCAGATTGCCTGTGCTAGTGTTGACGTCACAGGAAAATATTAACTTTGTGGTGGAAATTGCCAAATGAAGATATTTTATGTTAATTTATTACCAACTAAATTATTACTAGGTATCTACATATGAAATTCAAATTAGTGACGTCAAAATTAGTTAAAAATTCTTATTTACCGTGCCAAAAAACATAATTGTGCCATTTTTTTTTAATACTCCGACAAGTTATTGAGATATTTCAAACTAAAATTCTAGCATTGAACGCCCTGTATTTTTGAAACCAGCAACATTCGGATAAGGCATATTTGGCTCAATCGACTTTTTTTTGTCACCAGTATCTTCAGCTCCGAGATTTCCCAACCTTTCACAGACACCCTGTATATACTAGAGTGGTAACAAGTAAATACGTCCAGAAGATAAAATACGTATATCATATAAAAAAGTATACAGGGTATCTCAGGTTTTAGTCGGTAGCCAAAATGAGTTAAATATATATTTATATTATATTTAACAGTTCACCATTTCCAAGAAAGATTTCTGAATTTTTATATACCTATTTTTTTACTTGGAAACCCTCCATGATAAAACAAC
The DNA here is from genome assembly GCA_025584915.1 of Monochamus saltuarius. Taxonomy (NCBI): domain Eukaryota; kingdom Metazoa; phylum Arthropoda; class Insecta; order Coleoptera; family Cerambycidae; genus Monochamus; species Monochamus saltuarius. The sequence continues at coordinate 27,071,389 of CM046723.1, read as the reverse complement.
TAGGTTGTAATGGGATATCATTGGTGTAATTATTCTGTATATTTAAATATTACCAAAAAAAATTGTCTTCGACTTTTATTTCTTATTCTCTATAACCAAAAAATAGTTCAGAATCGTTTAGTACACACTATCAATAATAGTCGTATTTGACAGTGTACAATATATGACAGGCAGCTACATTTTGACAATGTCAGCCTAAATTTATCTAGTGTATGTTAAATTTTAAATTATTTGTATTCTTTTAGAAATTAACAATGAGTAGGAGACTACGAGTAGAATTTATTAAAGAAAAGCAGTATACCGTCGACCTTGAAGAGGAGGAAGGTAAATTAAAGTTACAGCAGGAAAAAATTTATGGACCCTTAATTTGGAGAAGGGTATCGGGGTACAGGATACAAGATTTAAAACCAAAATACTACGATGAAGTTTTAGATATGATCGAGGTAATTTCAAATATGAATGTGGGTAAGTATAGTTAGGAAAAAACTGAAAAATGCTCTAAATATCTACGCTGTAAAAAAATAAGTACACATTTTAGCACAAAAGAACACGAGACTGTTAATTGTTGCAGGGATTGTGTATATTTTTATATATTCCTTTGTATGTACCAGCGTTGAGTTGCAGCATTCAACGATAACAAAGTGTTAAAAATTTAACATTAACAAATGTGTTAATATAACAAATGTATAACTTTTGTACACTTCAGTGTTATTTGTATTATTAAAGGTGTACCTAGACATTAACATGTTAATTTTATTTTATATAGTATTTACATACATAAAGTGTTAAAGTGATAATAAAATCAGATACATTTTCCTGTTTATGATTATATAAAAAAATATAATTCAGTTCAAATAAATAACAACCAAATTAAAAAATATACTTATATTTAACAGAATTATAGTAGGTTTAGATTAACATATCTTAATAACTTAACACCATAATATGCACACACATTAAATAAAAATGTATTTGAACTACATAATAGAATTTCAAGAAAATTAACAGATATATCTGAACATATTATTCTCTTTCTGTTCTGAATGAGCCCTTATTAGCTTTAGCTTTATCACAACTATCAGCAAGATTTGTTTTAAATAGGTAGGTACGTACCATTTCCTTTGATCAAATATCAATGTAAATTTTATATTTTCCATTTAAACATCGCAAATGAAAACTTAATACAACATCTATACCAGACTTCCAAAATTGTAGAAAGTGACTAATCGCTAGCTTTTTGATAAGCGCGACGGGTGAAGCGTGCGATGAACAACATTTCATAGGCGTACTAAATTTGAAGACGATCAGATATAAAGAATATACAAAAATTACAAAAATAATTGGATTACATAACATTCATTGTTTTTAGAGTAGAAACAGTGATATAACCGTTTTTGCCAATATCGCGGCCTTAGATAATAAAAATAATAAGAATTATTTCAAAATTTAAGTTTTTATCTTGTATTATCAATTACCCAAGGTCGAAAATAATAGAGAGTGACTAATTCACAACACAGAGATGAGTACGCAAGGTACGGGTGGTATGATTACCTAAGCGTGCCACTTGAGAAGGGTTAAAGCACACAAAGTTATCAAAGATAAGTTGAGTTCTTCGGCTGAACCTAACGCATTAACAATTTACTTTAAATGTGCCCCTGCCCTTATGGACGGCGATTGCCCACTACCACCCACTTACACCTACTTGACGCGCACTCCGCAAATATCACACTTAAGCCTTGTCCTCATAGACGCGAAATTCACGGATTTTTGCACGAATTTTGCAACTTCTGTTTTAATTATTTATGGCGAGAAAATCTCAACTTTTGACCATTGCAATTTGTGATACTGTCAAACACTACAAATATTATTACCCCTTTCATTATTATGTGGTGTTAATAAATTTGTTTTGAACTTCAGATAATCTAATCATGATGAAAATGATAGAAAATGTTATAAGTAGTTGACAAAATTTGTTACAAATAGATATTTTTCCACCGTTAAATAAATCGCGCAAATATTTGCGAACCCCGCAATCAAAAGGACAAAAGGCTTTAGAATACATATACACTATTTACTATTGGTTACTAGCACTGTCACTTTAACGGTCACACATTAACACTTATTGTATCATATCGTACTGCTTTCCATATGACCATCATACGCCCATGTTCCGTAAAAATTTATTTAATATATTCTTCGTTCCAGATTCTTATTTTTTAATATTTATTTTAAATAATTTCTTCGTCATATCACTATTTCGGCCTTTCTATCAGTATACTCTTTTCGATTTCATTTATACGGACTAAGTTTCATCTTGTAAGATATAGCAATAGAATTGTTTTTTTTTTGGAAAACTCATTTTAAAAATATAATCTTTCTTCCGCGCGTTTCCATCACTTTCCGTTTCCGAGTTGTACTTATTTACCACTTTTTTATATGCACACATATGCTATTCACGTACAATTTTGTTAATGAAATATAGGTATATTTCAACATCATTTACATCCATATTTTGACCTCGCGCACTGAACTCTTCATACATGTCATCATCCGATATTCCTCATTTCGATCAAATCACTAATAAAATTAGTAGATATACCCGCCCATGATAGCGCTGGAAATGAAATAGATGGATCCGATAATTCGTCGCAGCCAATGAAATGCTAGCTGCGCATGCGTACTAACGTGTACTAACGCAGCGCATGCGTAGCAGAAGCTGTGTAATCGGGTATGCTCTCAGAGATATGCGGCACACAAGTTTGTAGGAAAAAATATACGGGCTGCATGTATATTTATTTGTGTTGACTGCTATAAATTGTGAGCAGGTGTATAACAGTCACTCTCTATAATTTTGGAAGTCTGGTATAGACACAAACAAAATCGCTTATTGTATGCTATGGGTATGGGGTACAACCAGTCAGGGATATAGAAAATAGGGATATAGAACACAGAGATGTGTCAAATTAACATAGTGTTACTCCTAATACATTATTGGTAAGCCTTCGTATTTTCGTCCCATTCCATGAAAACATGTAGGAATTTTGAACAAAATGTGCTGTAGGCCTGAATCAGTCTAAATAGATACCATTCTCTTCTAACATTAGTCATAATGTCTTGTATACAGGGTGCTTCTAAAAGGTCTGTACAAAACACTAGCACAAATTCTTGAGAATTTAACTCAGTTTGCCTGAATCCAAAGATTGATAGTTTGCAAAATTCAGGGTGTCAAATTTATGATTTCTTAAGTATTTATCTTAATACTAGCATAATTTGCACGCTACTCGTATTTGGTACTTGAAGGTTTTTTGGGGTGAGAAATTGAGATCTGATTACAGTTTCGGTGTACATCACATAGAGAAACACAACACTGTACCTACATCTAAAGCTTCATAATTTTTCTTGTACTTTGATATATTAAATTTCTAGTTACAAATTCTTGTTCCTTCACATCTTTGTCCAGGCATGATGTACCTAATAAGTGTCGCTTCTGGAAAGTCGAATATAAATATTTTATTGCCTACTGAAACTCAACTATAATGGTGTTACATAACAAAATTTCAAGAAAATAATGTTTGGACATTTTAAAATTTAATTTTCACAATACTTACACCTACCCTTTATGCAACACCTGTCCGTGCTTATTTAGATGAGCTGTTCCCGAATCGTTGGATAGGGAGAAGGGGGCCGATTGAGTGGTCAGCCAGATCGCTTGATTTGACACCCCTAGATTATTTCTTGTGGGGGTACTTAAAAAACAAAGTATACGTTACTAGACCGGTTAATTTAGAAGATTTAAAATCAAGAATTCGTCACGAGATATATCATATATCTCTTGAAGATATTGATAATGTCCAAAAAGGATTTATTAATCGTCTTGGCTTGGCAATTTTGAAATTTTTGTTATGTAACACCATAATTTTTCATGATGTATATATGTAGAATGACACGCTCTTTCAAATGGCATGGACAAAATTGGGGGTTGATATCTAAAAAAATTGTCGGTGACGTCATATCTCGAACAACGATGGCGTCACAAATGTGGGTCGTATGTCAAAAAGTGCATTTTTAAAAACAAAATCGACGTGCCAGTTGTTTTTTTCTAAAACTTCTCAATTTCAAAAATAATTAATGTATTCGTTACTTTTCGAAAGCACTGTGCATATTCCTTATTTGTTTCGGCATTTTCTAGTTTAGATAGTTACCCATAACATTCTTTACTTAACTCTTCAAAGATATTTTGTCATAAAAGCATATTCAAAGCGTTTTGCATGACGATAATCCCTCTCCATTTATTCAACATTTTTTTTTGTTAAGTGAAATGTTAATTTTTGTTCTTCTGAAAATTGGAGTTTAGAGAGAGTTTTAAGTCAGTCCTTGACCAATATTTCGTATTTTATTCATTGCATTAAAGAGGCATTATGTAGGTACGTAAATTGGAATTTCTCTTCTGTATTCTCTTATCTCAAATACATAATAAATAAACTGATTGTACCGTGCCACATCATATCCCGCCGGTCTAAATTCCAGTCTATTTGGAAAAAGTTATCTAGCCACTCTCTTTATTTTCCATTGTCATTTCATAGATGGTAAGGTAAAGCTTTCCCTTATAATGTACATGTGTTCCTCCAATTATTGTTTCCTTTCTTAATTTTCGCTGAATTTGTTTCTTATATTGTTTGCACTCCTCACATGTTTTTCATTTATTCAGCCACTCAGTAGCAATCCTATAAAATAGTACATCTTCTTCAGGTCTTAAGAGACAAATTTATCTCATTCTTGGCATCCATTGACCACCATCAAAGATTTTTCGGTCGCTTGTTTCGTAGAAAGAACTTTTATCATTTCTAGAAAAAAATTGCTTCTGTTCTCAACTATTTAATTTACAGTCAAGTAGTACATCGCAATCTCCAGTTTTATTTCCCGCTTCAATACGATTTTCTGAACGAGGAAGAACAACAATATATTCTCTAACTGTTCAATTAGATATCAGTGAAGTTGTATCCTTTTTTTTTGTTTATTTTTAACTTTGTATTTTATTTATTACAGAAGTATTTAAAAAATATATTTATTAATTAAATTGTAATTAAATGAAGCTTTTATCAACGTATATTTTTAGGATTATTATGTGACTGAAGATGTTTTGTTCAGAAATACAAAATACACCGAGGATAAAATATCGCAGAAGTCATTTAGAGAAAGACTATTATTTAATTTGAAAGACAAATGTTCCATTATTGTTTTAGAGGAGAGTAAGTTAGTAAAATTTAAATACAATAGTTTCATTAGTTTTACTAATCTTCAAACTGAAATTTATTTTTAGGGCGGATTTGCAAGGAAGAAAGATTAGAGGCACTGGAATGTTCCTGTGAAAGTATGAATACAGGCAAGTAACCAGGTTTATGTAGGGTATATCAATAAAAATATTACAGAGCTGATTTGGAATAGTTTACGTGGCGTAAACATCTGCAAAGCAATTGAACTAATCAGAATTAGAATTTAATAAGTTTTAGTGTATTTTCAAAATTAATAACTATCCATAATGTTGGTTTTTACGTTCATACAACAAACTAAACTTTATTGAACTATATTTAGTGAAAAAACTGTTCCTTTTGTGCACTAGTGCAATAACATTTTTATTGCATTCACTGTCATTCTACTACAGCGTTTTGTGATGATAATAATAATAATAATAATAATAATAATAATAATAATAATAATAATAATAATAATAATAATAATAATAATAATAATAATAATAATAATAATAATAATAATAATAATAATAATAATAATAATAATAATAATAATAATAATAATAATAATAATAATAATAATAATAATAATAATAATAATAATAATAATAATAATAATAATAATAATAATAATAATAATAATAATAATAATAATAATAATAATAATAATAATAATAATAATAATAATAATAATAATAATAATAATAATAATAATAATAATAATAATAATAATAATAATAATAATAATAATAATAATAATAATAATAATAATAATAATAATAATAATAATAATAATAATAATAATAATAATAATAATAATAATAATAATAATAATAATAATAATAATAATAATAATAATAATAATAATAATAATAATAATAATAATAATAATAATAATAATAATAATAATAATAATAATAATAATAATAATAATAATAATAATAATAATAATAATAATAATAATAATAATAATAATAATAATAATAATAATAATAATAATAATAATAATAATAATAATAATAATAATAATAATAATAATAATAATAATAATAATAATAATAATAATAATAATAATAATAATAATAATAATAATAATAATAATAATAATAATAATAATAATAATAATAATAATAATAATAATAATAATAATAATAATAATAATAATAATAATAATAATAATAATAATAATAATAATAATAATAATAATAATAATAATAATAATAATAATAATAATAATAATAATAATAATAATAATAATAATAATAATAATAATAATAATAATAATAATAATAATAATAATAATAATAATAATAATAATAATAATAATAATAATAATAATAATAATAATAATAATAATAATAATAATAATAATAATAATAATAATAATAATAATAATAATAATAATAATAATAATAATAATAATAATAATAATAATAATAATAATAATAATAATAATAATAATAATAATAATAATAATAATAATAATAATAATAATAATAATAATAATAATAATAATAATAATAATAATAATAATAATAATAATAATAATAATAATAATAATAATAATAATAATAATAATAATAATAATAATAATAATAACAGTTAAAAGCCCAAATTAAAGCTGCAGAAGCGCGTCATCTTCTGCAGCTACATAAGGATAAGCCAATGCATGGTCTCTTCTACCGTCATCTAGAGGGGCTTGACTTATCTGAAAGGCTGACCTTTGCTTTTGAGGTCAGCGGGGCTGAACTCTGAGACTGAGGGATTCATAATGGCTTGCCAAGATGGTGTAATTAACACACTCGTCTATCGTAGTCGTGTCTTGGGTATCGAGGTTCCTGACACCAGCTGCAGGGCCTGCCGCCAGGCGCCGGAGACGCTTATGCATCTCCTGTCGGCCTGTCCGGTATATGCGGCCACAGCGTATATCCAAAGACACGATTCAACCTTACGGGTGTTGTATTAACATTTACGACACTCGTATGAGATAGACGAGACGCCAGTGCTGCCTTATGCTCCGGGGGATATAGAATCCGTTGTGGGGAATGAGAAGTGCCAAATTTATTCTATTATATATACTACTCATTCCCCACCCTCAGGTAAATTCAAGCCAATAAGCCTGATGTAGTCCTCCTCAACCACCAGCTTAGGACGATGTTTGTGATTGAGTTCTCGGCTCCCGCAGAGAACAACATCGTCCTAAAAGAGGAGGAAAAACGGAGGAAGTATCGAGATCTTCTCTCCGAGCTCCGCAGGCTGTATCCAGACCACTCTGTTAAGATTGTGGTGCTAATTATAGGCGTCCTGGGTGGAATGAGACATACGTTGCTTTCTGACTTAAAGATCATACCGGCTTGTCGAAATTCGGCAGAGATCTTAGCCGGCAGAATGCAGAAGGCAATCGTCCTTGGTTCGCTACGTCTGCTCAGAACACACGATTTACGGGCGCAATGATTACTGACTCCACGGAGTGGAGAGTGGTCATTGCTTGACTCTATAGAACATCTCCGAATGTGTCGGAGCTTCGGAAGGTGTTTACTGGAGAAAAAAAAATAATAATAATAATAATAATATCATCTCTACCCCTCATTCTAATCACGAGGATTAGCTCAGAAGTCGAAGAGTTGTGCAGGAGAAGGGACGGCATATTATTAAGAAGGTCGCATTTGCGCCCAGGAACATAAACATTCAATATTTAGTCCATTTTCAGTGAGATTGTATTACGCAATTACTTATTTTATATTAGGTATTACATACTAGATTACGAAATTACTAGAAAATGCAATTAATTAACAATAAATATTAGTTTCCTTTGAATATCAATTGAATTAAAAAATAAGACATTTTTTTATTTTTGCATGAATAACTATTGTCACACGATTATTAAAACAAAGAATAATACAAACTTATACAGAGTGCTCCGTAACTAACGGTTCATGGAGACATACTAGATTTTTCACTTCAAAATAATACGATTTAAGCCAACTTTCCTTAATAATATGTTGATAAAGATACAGGGTGTTGAAGTTGGATTTAAAAAGTGATTATTTCGTAATAATTAAACTGTCTTTGAATGCATCAACTTAAAAATTTGGGAATACATGTTTTTGGATATGAGAAATCTTAATATGTTTTCTATTTTAACGTATTTCCTAGAGCACGTCACATCCGCGATATTTGTGACGTAAATGTGAGCGTTACTCTTTTTGGCCCTAACGTTATCACGTTTTTATTAAAAATTGTTAAATGAAATCTTGGTGGGGCTCCGTGCTTGAGAAATTATTAGGCCCGTAGTTTTCAAAATTTTGTTGTCCCGAATTTTGTTTTTTGGGAATATCTTTTGAACCCCTAATCCCACTTGAATTGAATCTCGTATGTAGTTGTAAATAGTATATTTAACCCCCGAATATTACCTAGAGTGCCTAGATAAACACAGTGGCGACACGGGATGTCTTAATTTTGATTGGTCAGCGCCATGTTTAAGACACATATCCACATTTTGTTACACGTTTATAGCTGATCTGTTAAAAATTGGACAACCAAAAAGGTTTTATTTTGATTGATACACCTTATTTTTGATTTAATAGTTATGCAGTGTTCGTTTTCATCCCATATCGATTTCATTAGTTAAATATCATTAAGTATATATTGTAAAATTAATGATTATAAAATGAACAGCAAATCTTACAGTGTATTGCATGATATATTTAAAAAGTATTTATTGCAATACATATCGTATATGTAATGTATATTGGGTTTTTTGCCACACTACTGAAAAAATAATAAAGATTAATTAAACAAGCGCTTGTGCCAAACGGAGCAGTCAAGGGTTATTATCGTATTATCGCATTTTTGCAATTTGGCCTTTTACTGTTACAGAATTACATGAATTTTTAAATGATAGTAACAATAAAGAATCAACAAAAAAATTCACTTTGGAAATAGAAAATAATAATATGCTACCTACCATTTTTAGATGTTTTAATTAAAAAACACGATAATTCTGTAGAAACAAGTGTTTATAGAAAACAAACTCACACCAATAGATATTTAAATTTTAGATCTAACCATCACATCGATATTAAGAAAGGTGTTGTTAAATGTTTATATGATAGAGCAAAATTAATTTCATCAAACAATGATATTTTCAATAACGAACTAATATTTATTAAACATGTTTTAATAAATAATGAATACCCTTCAAATTTTGTTGATAGAACAATCCAAAATATTACAGATACGAACACTGTAAGACAAATAAAGGAAATTAATCATACAATTAAAATTCCATACATTCCTATATTATCAGAAAAGTTAAGAAGAATCGGTAATAAATTTAATATTCGAACAGTTTTTCAGACAACTAATACTTTACGATCATTTTTGTCTAAAACGCGTCTAAAAAATGATATACAAAATTCAAAAAATTGCATCTACAGTATACCTTGTGAATGCAATAAACATTATGTTGGGGAAACGTCTCGGCCTATGAACGTTAGAGTTGAGGAACATAAAAATTACATAAAAAGAGGGAATTTGAAAAATCAAAAATTTGTGAACACACTTGGGAAAACGGTCATTTGATTCAATGGGGTTTGGCAAAAATTTTAGAGAAGGAAGATAACGCAACAAGAAAATTAAAAGAGACCGCGTTTATTTTGCTGAACGGAGATAAATGTGTGCCATACTGTTCAGTTAACATCGATCATTGTTAGCTACAGTTGTATCAAGAAGAAGTAAGTAACAATAAAATAAAAACGTTTAACATCTATGGAAGCAGATAAACAAATTTTAAACTGTCAAAATTGACATACGTTTAAAAATTTTTACTACGATTTTGAGAACGAAAACAGAGAGTTTTTCGAAACGTCAATAATACGAAAGTGCGCGATAGTGATGTGATTTTTGTTATTTTTTACTTATCTGCTTTTTTCAGTGTGAGATTTTTTGGTTAGGCAAACTTAGTTTCAAAAATAACCCTTGACTGTTCCGTTTGGCGCAAGGGCTTATTTAATTAATCTTTATTATTTTTTCAGAAGTGTGGCAAAAAACCCAATAAAACTAAGGAAAAACTAAAATTATGCCACAAATAAATAGCTTCAGACAATATGTAATGTATAACCAGGGCAATGAAATTTATCCGTTTTGTGAATTTATATGTAACCATTTCGTTGTTTTTGAACGCCGCCATTGTGTTTAAAACGTATTTGTAGGAACAAATATATACATTAATGTACAAATTATGCATAAAAATATTATTAGATATAGTCAGAGCAATGAATAATTTGTCTTTTGTGAATTTACATAATTCAACATTTCGTTTCACTGTGTTTATCTAGGCACTGCATTAGTACCTACCTAACACAATTTAGTGGCGTTTTTAGCAAATTATCCTTAAAGGGCAAAAAAGAATACTTTTTGTGCATAGTGAAACTTTGCTTCGAGTTCACTGGATTTGTTTTAGTTAACACTAAAAAAAATATATATTTTTAAACTATATTTTCGAAAAAAGAACCAACCAGCATTACGCATAATTAGCGCCCTGTATATCCCTCGGTAAGTATAGGTATTAGTCATATTTAAATAGACAACCGCATATTATACAGGGTGTTAATTGAGTATGTGCACATACTTAGAGGGATTAATCTATGATTGAAGAATGAAATTAAGAAATTTTCTCGAAAACGGTTCATCGTAGCAAAAATTACCAAGAGACATTTTTTGTGTAATTTTAATTGGTTCAATCGACAGAGCTTTGTGAAGGTTAGCCATATCTGCGCTCATGGCTAAAATAAAAATAATTTAATACCCGCAAAATGTAGTACCTATTAGGGTTTTGTCTCAACATCAGTCATAGATTCACTACTCAAAGTTTGTGCACATTCTTAATTAACACCCTGTACACCGCATAACAACAAATAGTTATCGATTTCGGTAAAAATTGGATTAACCTTACCACCTTGTTATATCCAAGTCACTGATTGGTATAGGTTGGTACTTTTTTACTTACATTATTTTAAAATTACCTTAGTTTCACGAGATATTTATGATAACCACAATTTCGGGTTCAATTTCAAGTAGTCCTAGAGCCTCAAAAAATTAGAATTTGGGAAAACAAATTTCTCAAGTTGATCATGTATCCAATTTTTGTTATAGTATTTATCAATCTCCATGTATATAAGCTTGACACGACAAGCCATGTAACACAACAGGAAAAAATTAGAATTGACTTGGGTAAACTATTGCAATATTTAGTTAGTTTATCTATTTAAACTTCTTCATTTATTTACATACTGAACATGTTATCTGTAGGGAAGGTCCAAACCAGCTCTAGAAGGGCTCAGTCCTCCTGGCGCCCCATCCCCTCTTTGCTACGGCCCTGCACTTTATGATATACAAAGACTAAAAAGGTTGTAGTAAAATGAACACCCTGTATGATTTATCCTAATAGAAACATAATCACTATATACTTCATGAAGAAAAACTAAGTAACAACAAATTTTGCTCAAATCTTAACTGGGTTCTGAGTTAAAGAGAAAACAAGAATTAAAAATGGCAATTGACATCCTGTAACTTCTTTTACGATATTTTTCGTTTAAGCAAGTTTGGTATACTCTTGAAGTATCTAACATTCGTTAGGTCACACCTAAACAACAAATAATTTTTTCAATTTTGCTAAAAACTGGATCCTTACAAATTTCTTACTTTGATATATCCAAAGATTCAATAGGTAGATAGTTACATTTTTATTTATACTTAGTTTGTTTATATTTTGAGACATAGATAAAGTCGTCGCTAATTTGATTCTGCAAAAATTATTTAACTAGTGTTGTAACAGTAAGGCGATAGAAAGTTACTAAAACTGTTAAAAATACATAAAAACATAATTAAAAAATAGAGAAACAGTACCAGTAAGAAATCTTTTTGCATGTGCATCAGACTCTAAAAGTTGTGGTATTTCGTGCCACATAAGTTTTTATGTTTATCCAGATTAGTTCAATGTGGTTCATCTCATAATAATTTAGAGGCATATTTCATGTTTTGGCAAGCTTTCCTTTATGTAATTGTTAACAATTATACTTTTAACATCAATTTTAGAACTCAACTGAAGAGGAATATTTACTTTTATTACATGTGCTCTTTCAAACGTTTTTGGATTATTCGTATTTGCATGATACGGTTCCGTATACTATAACCTCCCGACTCATCAGGTAACTGGATGATAGGACCAAATAGCTTTAACTACAGTTTTCAATACATATTATAATACAGTCAAAATGATGCACTGATCCACTGTTAAATTTAGAAAAGTTATTTCCCTGACATCATGTACATCTGTCACTTTTTTAGAAAAGGAAGACATCCTGGCTGGGGTACTTTTGCTAAAAACACTTAAAAAATGTGATATGGGTCGGGTATTTAGCAGGAGTCAACTTACTGAAGGAAAACCATATCAGAGCATAATTAATTTCGTGAATTATGTGAATAGAAAAATCGATGTGTATGACGAATTCCAATGCGATGCATATTTGAGATACTACCTGTTATGTATCAAACCAGAGCATCGCAAGAAAGGTAAATTATAACACAATTTTTTGTGTAGATATTGTTTTATTTACATGTTTAGAAACAATAGTTATTTATGCAACAAGTGCAAAAAGTAAATGTTTATTGCACGCGACGTGAAATTGTCCAACGAGGCCGTCAGGCCGAGTAGGACAACACGTCGAGTGCAATAAGCACTTTTTGTACGAGTTGTATACAATATTTTTTCTACGTTCATGCAAAACCCAAAAAATGTTATTTAGATGACACTAAGTCATGATGACAAAACGCTGAAGTAGAATGACAGATGAATGCAATATAGAACCACTTTTTCCACTAAATATAGTTCAATAAAGTTTTGTTTTTTGCATGAACGTAGAAAAATAGTGTTAAACAAAGTTTTCTTGGGATTTTAGAAAACAATTCAGTCCCAACCAGCACATTTCGTTTACTATAAAGCAAGACACGAAGTTTTAAGCAGAGTCCACATTAGTAACGTATTTATACAGGGTGATTCAGAACTTATCTAAAAAAATTTGGGATTAAAAGTTTCATAAAAGTTGGAGTCAATATCGTAAAAAAATTGTAAAATCCTTATAGTTTCCGAGTAAACAAATATTGAAGTTGTAGTATTTTAAACATTTACATCGCTAGGCTGCTGTAGTCTCTAGCCAGGTCCTTACGAATATTGAAATACGGAGATTACTTTTTGTATTATCCTTTTTTGTAATGCGAGTCTTTACATTAGTTATTCAATTGTCAAAAATGGTTTACGTGTATAACAACTCGGAGCTGATGGATCGTTTTAATTTATGATGATGTGAAAATGCTTTAGCAGAACAGCTGAACGATTTCCCAGTAAACATATGCTAAATGCAGCTACTTTTACCGCGGTGTGCAGTTAATGCAAGTATAGTGCAACGCGACGGAAATCTGACACCGAATTGTGGAAGAGATGAAGTAGATCTTACGTCCACGACGTATTGTAGTGTGACGTAACATACACTAGGCTCAATTATATCCGTGCCTTGTACAGCGTGTACAAGCATTAACATTAAGGGATTGGACGAGGACGATCTCCTGACTTTAAATCATTTGGACTTATTTTTGATGATTTACGTAGGTATTATAGTTGCTACTTACGAGTTCAAAACGTACAAGAAGCAGAAACATTTGTGTTAATTTGTAGAAATTGGGTAAGACGGTCCCAAAATTTTGTTGTAACATCAGGTATGTCAAACTATTTTATTAATTAAAACCACAAACTAATTCTATTAATAATTAATAACAATAGCGGCCAAAGCAGTTAAATTTGCTGAATAAAGCAGGTGTTGGATTTTTTAAAGAAATAGTAAATCGTTCTTATTTCGAAAACGGTTAAGTTTATCGAATATTTACAGGTATAATTTTTTTAATTAGAATTGAACGTAATTTCTTATTAGAAATTCAGATTTTTGAAGGACAAAAAAGTTTGACATAATAACACCTGATTTTCACATACGAATCGTGCTGCGGGGTGCTATCGTGTTGCGGTCGTCATAAATCGGTTTTGATGCGACTGTGACCCACACCAACACGACACGGTCAGAACACAGTCTTATATACAGATTTGGAAAGTGAGGATCTTGATGGTGAATTGTATTTTGCCGCTTGCGTGTATTTGTGTCATGCTACACGCATACTTCGACCACAGCGTGTTTGCATCAAGCAGTGTTGCCAGGTGGGAAAAATTCAGTGCATGAGAATAATTTCAACAAAGCAAGTAATTTTCAATTACTTTTGTAATGCCATTTTTATTTCATTAAAAATCATTATGTTCTGCTATTTTATCATAATATTACATTGTAAGTAGGTAGTTACAGGTACTTACTTAAAAGTTATTAACCACCTAACCTTTCTAATTTATTTTATTGTTAGGCCGGGCGAACGTTGAGGCGCAGTTGACGTGACGCAAGGTGACTCACGGGTCGTAAAATCTGTTGTTTCCAGAAAATGTAGGTACCCTTACGGAATAGAGTTAAGAATCACTGCAATACAGCGTGAATACAGCACACACACCTCATATCCGTAGACTGTCATACCCGTTTATGTATTCATTGCTAACTATTAAGAGAGCAGTCTACAATAAAGGATATTTCAAGTACCCAAATATTGTAGATACCTACCTCTATCTATTCAATTTTGCCCTCGATTTTTCCTTTATTTCTCGTTAGGTCTTTATTTTGGTAGATTTCAAAGAGTAATTTTAATAATTTTATTATTTCTTTTTGTGTCTATTAAAAAGCATGAGATTTTGTAATCAAAATATGAAAGCATGAGATTTCCTCGGAATGGATGAGATCTGACAACACTGGCATCAGTTGATCTGACAGTTAGATTTGCAATGGCGATACGGAACCGATTACCGTAGTAGTGGGGAATGCTAGACCAATGCACGTCGCCTCCCCTCTTAAAGTTCGTACCTTCCCTGGAATGAAGCAGCAATTTCTACTTTCTCTGTAAAGATCCGCAATTTCCGAATCTGTATGAAAATGGAAATGCCCTATTTAATGTATGTTATATGGAAGGATCAATTTTTCGATTGACCACTAAACGACACGGTAGGTGTATAATCGGTGCATGAACCTATGTAAAAATCAACCTTAAATATGTTTACTTCGACAGAACACTACAAACTAGCGCATCCTAGATGTGATTGCAAAATAGTTACCATTTTCGTAATTACCGTCTCAGAAGACATAGGTGTACAAACTTTCAAGACAATCCGTTCAAAGATGCTCAAGATATTTAAAAAAATCGAAAATATTTTTTCAACTTTAACACCATGTAGATCGAAAAGGAGCAACATTCGGATAAGGCATATTTGGCTTAATCGCTCTATTTTGAGGTCAATAGCATGCCCTTAAGCTCTGTCCCTTTATTAATAAATCACCCTGTATAAAAAAAATATAGGCCTGAATTATCTTTCGGTACACGTATGTTCAATATATCAATTACTTCATCTATTAATTATTTCTCTTGTGTAGGACTGGGGTATCAACTAATGAATATTGGTTTAGACGTTGCCAGGCATCTTAATATTCCTGTTGTCATGGGGGTCTTCAATTGCTTCAAGTTACAGAAACTAGCGAAAATGTTAGGTATGCAGGTAAGTACAATGTGTTTTCCTATATTTTGCACTCTTTCTGCATTTGCTAGATAATAGATAACATTTTCCTGGACAGTCAAATCTATGTCAGATCAAAACACTGATTTGCATTTATTAACTGAACACCCTATACAATTTCCGGTGATTGGAGATTTCATACTACTACATTAAAGCATAAGGTATATTATACGATATTCCTTATATTAAGGAAATAGGAAAATAGTAAAATGATAGCATATGAGTGTCAAACTGTTTAGCTACTTGTACCTAACAGTTACGACACCCTTTCTTTTGATTGTATCCTTCTTGTTATCACAGACCCATGAAGAAATAGGTATACAGATTCGGAAATTACGGATCTTTACAGAGGAAGTAGAAATTGCCGCTTCATTTCAGGTAAGGTACGAACTTTAAGAGGGGCGGCGACGTGCATTGGTCTAGCATTTCCCACTACTACGGTAATCGGTTCCGTATCGCCAACGCCAATTCGCCATTGCAAATCTAACTGTCCGGTCAACTGATGCCAGTGTTGTCAGATCTCATGCATTCCGAGGAAATCTCATGCTCTCATATTTTGATTACAAAATCTCATGCTTTTAGACACAAAAAGAAATAATACAATTATTAAAATTACTCTTTGAAATCTACCAAAACAAAGACCTAACGAGAAATAAAGGCAAAGTCGAGGGCAAAATTGAATAGATAAAGATAGGTATCTACAATATTTGGGTACTTGAAATGTCCTTTATTGTAGACTGCTCTCTTAATAATTAGCAATGAATAAATAAACGGGTATGACAGTCTACGGATATGCAGTGTATGTGCTGTATTCACGCTGTATTGCAGTGATTCTTAACTCTATTCCTTAAGTGTACCTACATTTTCTGGAAACAACAGATTTTACGACCCGTGAGTCATCCTGCGTCACGTCAACGAGAAATAAAGGCAAAGTCGAGGGCAAAATTGAATAGATAGAGGTAGGTATCTACAATATTTGGGTACTTGAAATGTCCTTTATTGTAGACTGCTCTCTTAATAATTAGCAATGAATAAATAAACGGGTATGACAGTCTACGGATATGCAGTGTATGTGCTGTATTCACGCTGTATTGCAGTGATTCTTAACTCTATTCCGTAAGGGTACCTACATTTTCTGGAAACAACAGATTTTACGACCCGTGAGTCATCCTGCGTCACGTCAACTGCGCCTCAACGTTCGCCCGGCCTAACAATAAAATAAATTAGAAAGGTTACGTGGTTAATAACAATGTAATATTATGATAAAATAGCATAACATAATGATTTTTTACTGTTTAAGAAAGGTATTTTAAGCTAATATGTATTACATCTCCTACAATTCGTTACAAAAGCTAATAATAAGGAATATATGGGTAGATATTGTGGGTGTAATTCAACGCAGGTTGGGGCTTTTGTCCACTGAGTAGTTAGTTTCACACAATATTGTTAATACCTGAAAATATATGAGAAAAAATAATGCTTTTTAATGAAATAAAAATGGCATTACAAAAGTAATTAAAAATTAAGCTGTGTCAAGAGGTGTTTTTTGATAAATTAAGCCATCTCATGCTGTTTGTTGGCAATAACATAAGAAAAACGCATTTAGCAAAGCGGACTGTAATGATAATAATTTTAATTAAATTTGGGCAGTTAACTTACCAAGGTCGAGCTGGTACGGAGGGGGCAGACGGGATTATTGGTTGCAACAAGTTTTCTTGACTGCACTAGCAAAATTGTCTTGTAATAGCACGGTTGTTTACACATCAAATTTGAGCTCAAGCACTAACAAATTTCACTGTAGTAATTTTGAAGAATAGTAATGTCTTGTGTTTTTAGCGGCTTCGTTCTAACGTCGAACCTGTTGCTTGCCTTTTCGCACGACACCAATACAATGTCTCTTTTGGAGAAAAAAGGGATGAGCGGGAAATGTATGAAGGTTGCCAACTGCCTAATATTTTAAATTTGAATATAAATAATTGCCCGCGCTATCCATTGCAGTGCTCGAGGGTCGGAATAAATATAATTAAAAAATTAAATTGCAGAACAAAAAAGAATAAATGAGTGGTACACGAACACATGCTTTTTTCTCCAAACCTCATGCTTCTTTGAAATTATTCTCATGCACTGAATTTTTCCCACCTGGCAACACTGCTTGATGCAAACACGCTGTGGTCGAAGTATGCGTGTAGGATGACATAAATACACGCAAGTGGCAAAATACAATTCACCATCAAGATCCTCACTTTCCAAATCTGTATATCTGTTATTATAGAATAAAATGTTGTATCTGACTATGCACTCGTGAAATATAGTGCTTTCGAAAAGTAATGAATAAATTCATTATTTTTGAAATTGATATTTTTTTTAAATAGCAACCCCCAATTTTGACCATGCCATTTGAAAGAGTGTGTCATACATATATATCATGAAAAATTATGGTGTTACATAACAAAAACTTCACGAAAATAATGTTTGAAGATTGTAAAATTTAATTTTCACAATACTGTGCACCTCCCCATTGTGTAACACTTGTCCGTGCTTATTTAGATGAACTGTTCCCGAATCGGTGGATAGGGAGAAAGGGGCCGATTGAGTTGCCAGCCAAATCGCTTGATTTGGCACCCCTAGATTATTTGTTGTGAGTATGCTTAAAAGGCAAAGTATACGTTACTAGACCGGTTAATTTAGAAGATTTAAACGCAAGAATTCGTCCGAGAATAGTCGTATTATACAATTAAAGAAACAATGTTTCACATATTTTCAAAGTATTCATGCCGAATAAGGCTCAGAGTACGCGAACAGCTAATAACCTCTAAATTCCAATTTTTTACAAAATTAGCATTATTGCAAATACGTACGCAGGTTCAATGTACCTCGTGGTGTTACGTATTTATAATAAAATTCCTACAAAAATAGTCATACTTGCTTTGACAGTTCCTGTCACTTTACGTTTTGACGTCTATCCATGCGGTTGTTGCGTGTGTGTAAATTGGACTCAAGGCTATACACATTTTGCATGACAAAACAATGAAATTTGGGTACTTTTCATAGGCGTTTTTTTATGATAAAATAAAAAATTTTCGGGACTTTTTTTATCAGAATGTGTGAATTTTACCGAGGTTGACTACCAAAAATCGAACTTAAATTGATTATCTGCAAAACTGAACACCCTGTATAAAAATTAATGGCATCGTCGAATTCTACACGCCATCTAGTGCCAGTATACCAAATTTTGTCGCACTAGCTGCAATAGTAGCTGAGATATTCGCACTGAAAGTCTTAGAGGGAACACCCGGTATAAAAGTTCAAAAAATATGTTAAATACTTTTTGTTTGATTTATCATTCATTTGTTTGATGTTTTACAATTCTGTTTCAAGACAAAAATATATATAGGTATAATTTTGGACATATATTTTTTTTCATTTCATCTTTAAGAAACAACTGCAGATAGGGTACATATACGGAAAAATACACTGTATAAAATATATCGTTTACTTTTGATATATTTTTCTTGGTTTTTCAAGTAACTGAAACTGTAAATTAAGTCTCCTGGTCGATATTTATATTTGGCTAGTTTTTAATGTTCTGGACTGTGGCGGTTTTGATTTTTACGTACCTATGACTCGTTTCTAAATTACAAATCTTGGCTGAAATTATTTCGATTTATCTGAATTTGTATGGATTTCCTTTAGAATATTTACCGAAGTCTTCTCTCTCACTAATATATTGGCCTTTTCTCTGTTTGTCCAATGTGTATACTGCCACATGTACACAAGACGTGGTATACACCTGGGCCTTAGAATATATACAGGATGTCCGGAATATGACTATTTTGCTATATTTTAAATTGCACCCAACAGAACTTGTTTGATTTAACTTTTATATGTCCAGTGCTTATAGAATTGACAGCAAACAAGTTTTAAATATGTGACAACGTCGCCCATCTACCATGTCCTGTGTTTGTATGTACATAATATTGACAAATTATATAATTATATTATATGCCGCAGTTCTTGTGTTTGCTGGGTATTAACATTGAATTTTCTTAAGTCCGTCGCGCGCTTGAAATAAACCGATTTTTGACGCTCGGCCCATAACTTATTTAGACAACGAATAAACATAGCGGTCCAAATAAAAAAATAATCGAAAGACAAAGTTGTTTCCTAAGGCTGCTGTGTAATATTTTGTTCAAAATTAGTTTTTAATTATTTAAATTTAAAGAATAAACTGTGCAAGAAATCTTCATATTTACAATTTATTTACTTAAAAATAAAGGCTTAAATTGAAAATTGATTACACGAGGGAAGTAAGTCTGTCTTTTAGCTTTGCAACGATACCAAAATTATATCGAATTGATAAAAATTACTCGAAATTCTATGCTAAATGCCGAACGTCTACAACTTAGAAACGAATATATTTTAAATGCTGCAACCACGTGTGTTTCACTCAGTGGGATGGGCTTAGAGATTGGTAAATGCAGGCAGGACCGGAGTTCAAAGAAATACATAGTCACTTATAATCTATACGTTCTCAGTTGAGACAGTATTGAATTAATCGATCTTATGGAGTTCGATGTTTTTATTTTCATTGATAGAAAGTTTTTGCACCCCATGAGGCAATATTATAAGAAATTGATTTAAGTTAAGTTAATATTGAGAAAAACAGTGCGGTACAGCCAGGCAATGTTATTTTTTGTAGCGGAAACTTATGAAAATAAATGTTGTAGTACCTTTTTAATGCACTGTTTGTAATTATTAGTTATGGAGCATCGCACATTAGACCAGCAACTACATGTACCGTCACCTGTAACGACCGTCACTGCAGGTCGCGTCGGTGGCCTGCAATTTCTCTGTTTGGCCGCACTAGTCCGACGTAAGTTCTGTTCTAACAAGAGTCAGGGATTGGTTTCAAACTATTCGAGCAGTTGTGAATGTGTCGCTGAACTGTTGGGCATCCTCACTTATCAGCAACCTCTATTTACTTACTTTAAACAAGCTGCAAGTATTTCATCGCATGACACTGCTCTGCAAAATCTTATATTTTGGTGATATTTGTGAGGACAATCCAAGAGTTCGAAACATTTTCTCTCCAGTTCTCTCATAAAATTACAGCTTTTTTTTTATTGGGTTAACCCAAAATGTTCTTATTTTCCTGGCTTCTACCTGGTGTTACTTGGAATCAGATTTAAGAGTATGCTACATATGTGTTATCGATTTCAAGTTATATGTATAATATATATTTATAATTTATATATTCTCTACATTATATAAACAATTTTAATAATATTACTTAATATTTTTCGTTGCTTAAAGACAACGGACAATATAGAAATGCTCATCTTGTATCGTTTATTATTTAATATTTTTTACTCTTGAGTAAGTAACAAACGTTGAAATTGAAATCAGCGATAAAACAATAATAATAGCTACATTCTGTTGCTGTAAAATGTTATGCGATGTATAACTGGTTGCCTATAGTTAAAGATATGGAATGTTCGACATGTTTTCATATAAATATGAACTGTCTGTAAGCAGCTACTAAACTTTCATTTTAGTATTTATGAGATTCTTATATTAAATTTAATAGAATTCTAAAACTTTCAGACTATCTATGAACTAGAATACGTTGACTGGGTTGACAAGACTGGTGAGCTAGTATTTTGCGACCCAGGAGCAGGGAATTACACTTGTGCTGTTATGGCAGGTAAAGTTCCACCCCCCCTAGAGCCAGAACCTGTTTTAGTGGTGGAAGAGGAGCCCAATCATAAACTGACAAGGGCTGAAAAGAGAAAGAAACTAGAGAAAAAGAAAAAATAGCCAACGCTAAATACGTAAAATTAAATCATAAAGTTAATGAATTTATGCTCTTAAGTACAGCACAGCTATGCTATATTTTGGAATAAGTATAAATAGATATTTTCTAATATAAAAGACAATATAATTTATATTATACTTAATAAAGAAAATATATACTTACAACATTTTTCATTATACGGAGTGTATCTAAATAACACAAATGTAAGGGGCGGTTCTATGATGAGAATTAATAGGAGTCTTTGGTATACATTTAAAAAAAAACCTTCCCTGAAAAGTTACGCTTCTCAAAAAAAAAATTAATTCGTTTTTTATCTTCCATGCATATTGTTAAAAAAACAAACTTGGTGAACAATATTTGTCAATAAAACTACACTTTTTAACATTTTTTCAACGCTAAAGTTTTTTTGTAAGAGGTTGAAACCCCTATGACATTTTTTCTTATAATTTTCTAAAAATATGTCTGAAAAGCTGCATTAATTTACTAGCTTTTTTATCTCATCGCCTGATCTTAAAAAACTTATGTAACATGTTCTACCAATGTGTACGAAAACCGAAAACTTTTTACTTTTAAGTCTTGCATGTATGGTTGATGTTATCTTCGTGACAGAGACTTGGCTTAATTCCAATATCAATTCTTCTGAACTCTTTGAAACAAACAACTACAATATTTTTCGTCGAGATAGTAACTCCCCATCAAGTGGCAAATTGGATGGAGGTGGTGTTTTGATTGCAGTTTCCACTTGGCATAATGTTATTAAAAGGACATCCTGGTCTTGTGCCGGTATATGTGAAGATCTGTGGGTGAGTATTAAGCTGTGTAACTCTAGGCAGATTCATTTATGTTCCACCGCACGCTAGTGTTTTAAGATCACATTTAGATAAGGTTACTGATATTGTACAATCTCATCATAATGACTATTTTTTTATTGTTGGCGATTATAACGGCCCAGGCATTGTAAGGAATTATAATGATGTTTCCAAATCTTATTTAGCTTTAAATACTATGAATATACTGTAACTACTGCTTCTGTCCCGTTAGTTCCTGAAGATATTCACTATAAATGCTTTGAAATAAATTTTTCGGTAGAGGATAATTCTCACTTTAGATATACCTAAGAACTCTTTTTATAAATTACATTTCTTTAGGGTTGACTACAATAGGGTTAATACCGAAATTAATAATATTGCTAAATATGTGAAAAAAAACTTGTTCTAACTATATGGTACTCTCAGCAAACACAAATTTTAATTAAAGAAAAATTTGAGCTTTATTAACGTTGAAAGAAATACCAAAATTGTTATTAGATTACCATGAATTCACTAGTGTTCGAAAAAAGATAAAAAAATCAATAAAAAATGACTTCAAAAATTATATAAATAAAGTTGAATCTGATATTGGTAATGTGAATAGCTTTTGGTTTTTTATATCTAATAGACATCATTCTAAGTCCACTCTTAAATCTGTGCAGTTTCAGAATAGCATAATTTCTACTGATATTGAAATGGCGAATGCATTTTCTAAATATTTTGCGTTTGCTTTTGAACCCTCGGATACACCTCCAGACATTTATCCTTTAGACTCAGTTAATACAATAACTACTAATCACATATCTATTGATGACGTTATTAAAAAAATTAATAAACTGGATGTAAAAAGGGGGCCTGCCCTAATGGTCTACTATTATTATTTTTATAAAATTTTGCATTAATTTAGTCTCTTATCCGTTAAATATTTTTTACAATAAATCTTTATCTAAAGGTGTTTTTCCGTCACTAGAAGCGGGCTCAAATTGTTCCTGTATTTAAAGAGGTTAATAAGAGTATGGTGTGTAATTATCGTCCCATATCTATCTCATCAATTCCAGGCAAAATATTTGAAGCTATTATATCAAATAAATTATTTTTTAATACTAAATCTTTCATTAGCGAACAAAGCACCGCTTCTTCAAGCGTCGCTCTATTGTAACAAATTTAATACCTTTTGTCGACTGGAAAATATCTCTAATAGGAAACAGGTTGATGCCGTGCATACCGACTTTTCCAAAGCTTTTGACAAAGTTCATCATAAAACTCTTGTAATTAAACTAGGGAATGTTCATATACATAGTAATCTGCTTCGGTGGAACAGATCATATATACAAAATAGGTCACAATGTGTGAAAATAAATAATGATGAAGAATTCAAGAACAAACATTGGTTTGTCAATCTAACAGATACTAGGTTTCCAGAAGATGTTCAATACATACTTAGTTTAGGTGATAAATTTAATTTACCATATACAAAAAGAAATTTTCCCCTGGAACAACTTCTTATAGATGTAGAATTTATAATAGACAGTAGTGATAATGAGAATATAAAAATACAAAATAGGAACAAAGTCATAAATGTAATTAACAATCATGTACATAAAATTAATTATCAGGAAAACAAACCAAATCAAAAAAATTTTTTAAAAAAAGTTAAAAATACTAAAATATTTTTACAGGAACATAGTAATATTATGATAACAAAGGCGGATAAAGGAAACACAACAGTTGCATTGGAGAAATCAGAATTTTTCCAAAAAACAGCAGATATACTTTCAGATTCCGATACTTATCAAATACTTCTTCAAGATCCCACTACTAAGATACAAAACAAAAACAATAAGTTAATCACAAAATTTCATCAATTAAAATTGTTAAATG
Source organism: Monochamus saltuarius (assembly GCA_025584915.1). Taxonomy (NCBI): domain Eukaryota; kingdom Metazoa; phylum Arthropoda; class Insecta; order Coleoptera; family Cerambycidae; genus Monochamus; species Monochamus saltuarius. Next base: position 27,046,921 of record CM046723.1, on the reverse strand, counting down.
ATAATGAAACAAAAATATTGAAATGTGAAAATGGTGTTTTTCCCAAAATGTATTTTCTTCCTAAGGTCCATAAAGCTAATACACCTTTAAGACCCATTCTTAGTTCTATAGGTTCTCCTACCTATAGTACCTCCAAATACGTTAGTAGTCTTTTGAAATATGCTTTTCCTACAGACCAGTACTATGTTCGAAATTCTTTTGAGTTAGTCACGCAATTACAAAGTATGAAGATACCTAGTGGATATATATTGGTTTCTTTAGATGTAGTTTCTTTATTCACTAATATTCCTACTGATTTAGTAATCAATTTAATTGAAAATTGGTATCTAATTAAAGACCACTGTAAACTTACATTAGATAATTTTTGGAATTATTGAAATTTATTTTTGATAGTAGTTATTTTAAATTTAATAATAAATTTTACAAACAAATTTTGGATTAGGCATGGGTAACTGTTTATCACCTATTTGTTCAGATATTGTAATGGCTGAGTTACAGAAAAAATGTATAGACAAACTTCATTTTGAGTTACCTTTTTTTAAACGTTATGTAGATGATATACTTACCTGCATCCCCGAAAACAAGGTATCAAATATCTTAACAGTCTTTAACAGCTTCCACCCTAGACTAAAATTCACATTAGAAAAAGAAAACTACAACAGAATCTCATTTCTTGACATCGAAATAATAAGAACCTCTGATAATATTATAATCACAGATTGGTATCACAAACCTACTTTTTCTGAAAGGTTTTTAAATTATAATTCGCAACATTCTTATACACAAAAACTTAATATCATAACTAACCTAAAGTCCAGAGCTCTTAATCTTTCTCACGAACAGTTCCACAAAAAAAAAGTTAGATTTAATATGGTCATATCTTCTTAAAAATAATTATCCAATAAAACTTATAAAAAAGATAATTTTAATACTCAAAACTTCAATAAACCGGTTCGTAATATAACTACTGAAGATAATAACAAAAAATATTTTAAAATTCCATATATTGAATGTCTTTCAGAACAGGTAAGAAATATTTTAAAAAATGATAATTTAGATATAGCTTTTAGTAGTGAGAATACTTTAAAACAACTTTCAACAAAACAAAAAGATGATACCCCTAAAGAACTGTTGAGCAATGTTATATACAAAATACCTTGTCGTGATTGTAACAAAGTTTATATAGGTCAAACAGGAAGGTACCTAAAAACACGAATTTCTGAACATGTACGAAGCGTTAAACCAATGTCTTTATTGGCCAACAGCAACAAAACTGCCCTTGCAGAACATACACAAACATATCTACATACATTTAACTTCGAAGAAGCTACAATTATTGGGAAACAGAAATGTTATAAAAAGAATTTTTCAGGAAATGATTAATATTAAGAAACATAAAAATTCTGTTAACAAAAAACAAGATACTCAAAATTTAAACACGGCATATTTTAATTTAATAGACTTAATCGATAGAATTAAACAATAAACAATAATTACACCACCCGGTATATATAAAACATAGCAATTCTTTGTGTTTTCTTTCTCCATTTTTACTTAAAGAGGAAAAAATTACAACGCCTCTGCACAGTATCTAGTCGATACATCATTTTAATTGAAGTTCTCGATTCCTATAGTTTGTTTCCCATTGATGATAATAATTATATTTCTATATATGGGTATATATTGTCATTACTTTTCACTTGTAAGAGACACTTGTAAGAAACAATTAATTTTTATATTAAATTGGACAAAGAAAAACTAAATCTACAGGTAATTTATAAAACTTTTAATTTTAATTTGTTTTTAACTTAATTTATGTTTGCCTATATTGTCCCCTTTCTTTTTAAAATAAATAGAATAAAATAAATATTACTAAGTGCTTAGCTTACTTTAATATTAAGTTAAAAATTGTATTTTAATGTGTAATTTTCAATGTGCTTTGGTTTAATTTATTGTAATGTTATTTTATTTTTGTAACGCATTTACATTTCTAGAGCCCTGAAGATGGCTTAAATATAAGCCGAAACGTAGGCAATATGTAAAAAATTGGTTTTTCTACCTGAAATTGACCTATCACCAGACCCAGAAATAACATCGAAAATAAATAAGTCCACTTCTTCTTATATTAATGTAACTTCAGGTGTGTTCACAAGGGTTCCCACCTAGGGCCACGATTGTTTTAAGTTTTTATATATGATATCGATTGTTGATTTTTAAATTCACATTATTGTTTATATGCCGATGATTTTAAATTACATAAAGTTATTACCGACATTAATGACTGTATAAATTTTCTAGTGGATTTGAGTCGGTTGTATCATTATTGTGTGTTACATAAATTATATCCTTACCTTAATGTTAATAAATGCCACTATATGTATCTTTCTAGACTAAAGGTCTGTTCCAACAACCGTCGAGAACTGGTTCAGAACCGTGTGAAATGTTTGACCAACACCGTCTTACGACGGTTCGGAATCGATTCTTGCTGTGTTGGAAGAAACCTTAAATATTCATATTTTGTTCCCTTATCATGTTTGCTTAATAAAGTAAATTCTGTCAAAGACCTGGTAGTAATATTGGATTCTAAATTAGCTTTCCATTGTCACGTTGAAGCTGTTGTTAGAAAGGCTTATAAAAGTTTGGGTTTCATTATGAGGAATACTAAATCATTTACTAAGTTTCAATCAGTTATTTCATTATATAATTCCCTTCCTTGTAAGAAGTCATCTTGAATTTGTGTAATTTGTGATCGGAAATATATTGTTATGAATTTGTTGTGCGTGTGTAATTTTGTAAATTTTTTTATTTTTGTGTGAATGTGTATTTGTTTGTGTGAAATTTATGGCGCTCTTTAGAAACTTTTTTCTTACCTTGTATTTATATTTTTTTTTATCTTTTTACCCTGGCTAGCACTTTGACTCCACTCAGTAGTCGGTTCTTGTAGAGAGAAACTTAATTTTGTTTATTTTTTTTTTTTAATTTTTTATTTTTGTCTAAACTATAGCTTTCACTTCAGAATAAAATGTGATATTTGTTTTTAATTTGGTGTTTTATTTTCTTTAAAGGAACTGGATAGATTATACTGAACTTAACATTTGATGACTAATATTCCACATTAATTACAAACTTGTGAATAAAATTATTGGCTTTTCTTACAATTTTCTTAAACTAAAACTTTGATGGTATAAATAAATTTCTATATTGGGGTCTATTTGATATTTGAAATTGTCTCTTTGACTGAGCTTAGACTACCAATCTTCCCTTTCTTTGTACCACCAGTTGCCTACCTACCTATATCTACAGTTACGTTATTTAAATGAAATTATACGTTATAATAAAATGAAATTTGACATTTATGTCATGCATTTAGATACTGTGAAAATTTTCTGAATTTTGGATGTTTTAAATGGCCTGTTATTGTGTTCTATTTAAGTAGGTAAGTCTTGCTACTTGTATTTTATTACCTAGGTTAAATTTTGATCTTATTTCTCTGTTGGAATTTTTAGCTAGTTTTTATATTTATATTTGTGCACAAATGAAATTGGTACCTGGTACTTGTGATTATAGATGTAAAACTCCTGGGCACGTGGAAATATCCGTTGTGGATTCCCGATTACAGATGATAATGGGACTGGAAAAAAAACTGGAACTGCCGGAAATTTCTCTGGAAACTTCTTTGATGGAAAGTCTAACCTTACTTTCTGTCTGGTTCTGGTGAGTTACGAATTTATTTCTTATTTTTCTTTGAATCTTCTATACTTTTTCGGGACGCTAACACCAAAAACGACGCTCTCCCTTTTCTAATTTGTTCGTAACTAATAAACAACTTTTTTGTTCTATGCGGAATCTCGATTTTCAGTTTGTTTTGTTAGGTCACTTTTACACTGTTTTTAAAATATAGTTTTGATTTTATTTTTGTCATTTCACTTCACTGTTTGTTGTTAATTACTTATTTTACTAATGTTTATTGTTTATACTTTACAATTTCTTCATTTCTTAATATGGAAAATTAATTATCATGTAGTTATAATTGTCTTTCTGGTACATGTGTCCACGTCCTTATTATTGACAGATGTCAAATTAAATTATTAATTATTTGAAGTTTTAAATCTTATATAGGAAATTTTATTTTAATTTAACAAATCTTCTTCTATTTCACTCGCATGTTCACAATATGCATATTGGTGTAATCCTTATATTTTAAGCTTTCTTTTGATATGTCTAATTATATGCTAAAATCTGTTTTTTGCTTATGTACTGGGCCTTTTTTATTTGTCCGTGTACAGATATTTTAATAAAATTTTCTTTTATTTACTTTTTTATTTTGATATTATTTAATTTTAACTATCTGATTCATCTGATTTATTGTGTTTAAATTATATAGAAACTACTTATTTTCAAATTTTCACCTTTACTTGCCATCAATAATTAAGTTAAATGCATTTATCTTGTATTAACAAATGTGATAAAATTTTTGGTGTATAAAATATGTTTTGTATTTTGGTTTTATGACAATATGTTAAGTACATTGATAGAATAGAAAAGTTGTAGGGAAATTTATTAATATGTTAAATTTTGGATTTCATAGAAACCTTCATTATGACCTTAGCTTAAAACATTATAAATTATTGAACCTTAAATGTCGCCGTATAATTTCTTATGTATTGTTCTTGTATAAGGTTGTTAATAATGATATTGAAAATTGAAAGTAACTATATTGTGATTTAATTTTAATGTAAAACAACAGATAACACGTTTATCAAATCTGTTTTATGTAAATGCATATTCCATTAATTATTGTAGCAATTCTCCCATTAATATAATTCAAAGAACTTATAACGAATATTTTAATCACAATGATTTGCTTTCTATTTCATTTACAAGTATAAGGCGTAATCCTATATCAATTTTTAGTTAGTGTTTACATACAAAGTTTATGTACTTACACCAATGTTTTAGCTCTTTAAGCATATATGATATTATTTAATTATAATAATAATAATAATATCTCTACCCCTCATTCTAATCACAGGGATTAGCCCAGAAGTCGGAGACTTGTGCGGGAGAGGGGGCGGCATATTATTAAGCAGGCCGCATTTGCGCCCAGGAACGACTTACGTTGGTAGGCCCTAACCACTATTCAGTGCAGGAATGAGGGAAACCTGGAAAACCTCATTAATTAGGGGGGACCCAAGCTAACATTATTCCACCCTACCATACCCGCAGAGAGGGTGCCAATCCTTTCCACGAATATAGCTTATATACGGTCTACCGGCAGCTGGGCGCGAACCAACTCCGATCTAGTCACCTCGATTCAAGTACTGACGCCTTAAACCGCGCGACCACTGACCGACAAGGTGACTGTAATAATTGTTAGTGTGATCCTGTACTTGGAATTTTTGTATAATTCTGTAATAAAATAAATAAATCTCTTCAATTTTTTTCGGAAAGTTAAGGATTTATGAGAAAAAAATAATAAATGTATTGCAATGCATTTTTAAAAAGATGTTTAACACGAGTGTATTTTACCGAAAGATCTGGTGGCCATATTTTCGATTTATCAACTGTTTTGGACACAAAATCATAAAACTTGTGAAAGAGTAAGGAACAATAAATAACATTGACAATTGTTTCTATGGATTCTATTGCAAAGAACAGGTCACTAGATCTTTCTGCAAAATACACTCGCGATATCAGCTCTTCTTTTTAAAAATGCATTGCATACATTTATATTTTTTAACTATTCGTTACCTTGCGTGTATTGTTATATATTTTATTTGTTTTCATTTGTACATATATTAGATATTTAAATTTCGATTACAAAAAAATCCTAAATAAATTGGAAGCGCTACCGTGATTACGTATGTTGTTTATTTCACTGTTTGTTTATTTTGGTGAAAATGGATGTGCCAGAATCAATTATTAAGGAAGCCACTAAAGTAGGAGCTTCATATTTATTGCCAGAAAAATCATCTTGATTATAGCGACGGGCAAAGAAAAGATGGTGTGATGAGGTAACAGAAGATGTTCTGTTGGTTTACATGAATCTACTATCTGTTATATTCCGTCCGCATACACTATGGTCAAAATGGTCTATGCTAAAAAGTTGTTTAGAAATCAAGGACAATTTTCAAGTCAGATTTGTTTTTTATTTAAAATTATACTATAAAATGTGACGTTTAGTTAACATTTTTATATTAAAAATATGTCAAGGATTTAACTAAATAAGAGATTGAACGATATGGAAATCCAACGAAATTACCACAAATTATGTCTGTGATTCCATAAATAACAAATTGAAACAATTGTTTCCTAGTAAAGAGTCTATAAATGCTATGCAGTTGTTTTCTACTTCAGCAGTCTTTGCTGAAGATGGTTCAATTTCAACTATTTCATCGTCCAAATTTAGTACCTATTACTGGAAACAGTTGTACCATAATCTTTAATACAAATAAAACATAATTCTCTAACATAAAATTGATAATTTGTAAAAATTTTAAAAGCTACTAGCTAAATCTTCTTTGATACCGGTTGACATTTGATCACCCCCCTAATTAATAAGGTTTCCCTCATTCCCGCACAGAATGGTGTTTAGGGTATATCAACGTCAGTCGTTCCTGGGCGCAAAATAGTAGCAAAGCTTATACTTTGGGAATAGATGCGTCATAAAAAATGGAGTCAATATCGTAAAAAACAATAGTAAAATCCTTATAGCTTCCGGGAAAAATTATTGAAGATGTAGTATTTTCAGCCTTTGCATCACTAGGCTACTGTACTCCCTAGACTCTAGGGCCTAGAGTCATCGGAATGCAGGCAATTCCGAATACTGAAATCCGATTGTAGTATTAACGTTTTTACGATAGTTTACATTAGCTTATCAAGTGTCAAAAATGGCTTACGTATATGGCAACTCGGATTTGATGGATATCCGTTTTACCTTATGGTGAAGTAAGACAAAATGCTTTAGCAACTTTTCGTGACACGGGAAATTTGCAACCGCATCGTGAAAGGGATGGATGTCCAGAGGCAACGTATTACAGCAGCTGAGGAACACAATTTAGAGATTGTTGAAGAGAATCCTCGAATAAACAGACCAAGTATCAAGCAAATCGCGTAACAAGTACAAGGATTAGCCCAATTAATAGTGTGGCGTATCATACACGAGGCTTAATTATTATTAATCCGTACCATGTACAGCGTGTCCAATCAGTAATACCAAGGGATTATCCCTTACGAATTAGATTTTGTGAATGGTTGCTGCAACAAAATGCTCAAAATCCTGAATTTACAGCGGATGTCTTAGCCACAGATGAAGCTATTTATTTATTTATTATTAGATAGAATGGGATGTATAACATTCATAATACGCATGTTTAGGATTTTGAAAATCCAATAACACTTTTCTTTAAATGTTTGTCAGGGATTGTCGATTATCCCTTGGGGATGGGGTTCAGTATTGCAAGTTTCTTCGAAATGATCTGCCTGGGCTTTTGGAAAATGTGGCCTTAGCTGTCCGACTCCGAATGTGGTTCTTGCACGATGGTGGTCTCCATCATGTTCAACAAAATATACGGGAGTATCTTAATGAATTTCAAGGGGTACGATGGATTGGACGAGGAGAACCGGTACCATGGTCGCCACGATCTCCTGCCTGAAATCCTTTGGATTTTTTTTTGTGGGGATACTAAAACATGAGGTGGATGGCATCGACATTAGACATTATTTACGTGAACGTATCATAGCTGTTACCAATAACTTACGGGTTTAAAACGAACAAGAACCAGAATACATGTTAGTTCTTTGAAACGGGATAAGACGGGCCCCATTGTACAATCAGGTATGCCAATTGTTTTATTAATGAAAACCATAAAGTAATTTTATTATTTAATAATGACAACAACGACAAAAGCGGTTGAATTTGCAAATATAAAGTAGGCGTTATACAATTTTATTTATTCCTTTCCTTGGAAAATTCTTTGAATTTTTTTTCTTTTCATTCTCTATTACACTTTGTCACCGTGCCAGATGCCGACTGCTTTGCCATTGCACAAGGTCAGGTTCATGTCAAGTTTTATAGGGGATCACAGGAGCCTATAGGGAACGTAAGCTGGGTTTAGACCGTCGTGAGAAAGGTTAGTTTTACGCTACTGATGCAGAAGTGTATTTTTAAATCATTTCCGAACTGGCCTCTATGATTTTTATTTACAAAATTGTATTTGTAAGAGTGCCCTGTCCATTCAACTTTTTTTGTTTATTTGTAAATTTCTGAATCACCATGGGTAACCAGTAGTCAAGAATACCTACGTCGACTAGATTAAAGGTCCATTTACACACATCAGTGATGTATGCGTTCAGCGTCAGTTCAGTGTCAGTGTTATTTGAGGTCGACATTGATGCCAGTTTACATATATCCGTCCATAGTCTGTAAAAAGTAGTTAGTAGACGATCAAATAAGTGATCTGAGTATATTTATCATGCAGTTGATCAAAATTACGTACCAGCTCGATAAACTTCTCATCCATTCTAAGCAATAGAAAAATCTGGTCAGTTCACTAGTAAAATTACAAAAATATCGTCGCCAGCGTATTTCAAAACCACTGAACGATCACTGTAACACGCCAATTTAAAATCTAAGCAACGATTTTTTATTTGTCTCCGATACCCATAAGGAACTGACATCACTTATGTGTATAAATATACCTTAAAAAAGTGATGAACTGATATATCTAAGTAACTGGAATTACATGTGGTGTTCACCTTCATCGAAACCTCTTCTGGCAATGGAAAAGCAATCCAAGTTTAAGCTTACCAATAGCCAGAAAAATAAAAGTGCTAGAAAAGAAAATATTTTATTATTCACTTGAGCCTAGTACTTTTTAACTACCAAATAAATTTGTCAATTAGATCTATGTACCTACTAATGCATTTAATTGTCCTTAAATAATGTATCTATATGTGTGATATCTACACCATTATACATATAGGGTTTATGTAACTATCTGCTGAAAAAATTAAGAGGTGATTTTTTGGTGAAAATCAGGAGAAGCATTTTATATAACATTGATGAAAAAACCCACACTTCAAAATTTATGCCTTTCCAAAAAAAGAGAAAAATATGTTTTCTTGTACCCTGTATATTAAGTTAGCCTCATTGGCAGATAATGTTCACTAAGTTTCGGTTCTGTAGCTTAATATAAAGGGAAATAATTAAATCAAATTTTCCCCTTTTTTTGGAAAACGTAAATTTTGAGGGGAGGTTTCTTCGAAAATGTTATATAAAAAACCCCCAACAAATTTTCATTAAATAATCACCCCTTCGCATTTATTTAGATTCATCCTGTATTGAAACATTCACTAATATTTAAACAGTAATAGGTAACTATTTATGTTTTAGTGCAAAAATACATTCTTTCTATTTTTTCATTGTCTTTATGGACGTGATTATACATACACCATTGCGTAATTGTGAGAGGAATATAAAAATTAATACTCATCGTAACGTAGTTAAATACATTTTTCTTTATTAAATAACTGTACATACAAATTTAAATTAAAAAATAGTTCTGGGACCATTCCTTTCCCTACAATTCGTCTTTAATTTGTTTCGATTCCTGATGAGTTGTAAAACTTCTCCATAGTTTCGCTCTCTCCAAAAGTAACCCAGTTCTCATCTCTGCCGATTTGGTACCGATGAAATAATATTCCATGTTATCCGATTGAACCGGCTCCCACATCTCATTGATCAAATTGCTCAGCTGTGGAGTGGGGTTTCTAAAATTATAATTTCTATTAGGATAGGAACGCCTAAGAGTACTCACCCTTTAAGAGTACAAGTCTCTTAAGAGTACGCAGTTGCTTTTTTTCAGCAGTTGACAATTTAAAAGGGAGTTGATGTGAAAAAAATCGGTGTATTACGTTAATGTATTTATGGATTTGCATTGTGTTATTTATTTATTTATTGTAGTACACCATTCAACAGTCACCTTTTACTAGGGGGGAAAGTGCAAAATTACAAAAAATTACAAATAACGACAAATACCTACAAACAAGCGATCAAAAATGTTAAAATATAGAACAAAAAAACATCAAACATTAAAATAATATAAACAAATACAAATAAAAAGGGCACTAAGAGAAAGTCAAAAAAGAAACAGATCAACAAATACTCACGCAAAAATTTTCTTTATATTTTTAATGGTACAATTAAAAATATCCAACTGATTTTGCAAACTATTACAACTTTCACACATAAAATAAAGTGGAGAAAATTTAAGTAGGTTGGTTCTTGGTGTATTCAGATAAAACGTAGCACCATTGCGAGATTCAATCCTAGGCACACAAAACGACAGCTGACCCAGTGCATAAGGAGAATCTATTTTATTATTTATTAATTTATATAAAATTATTAGAGACTGCAAAACTACGTTTCTGTAAGCTTGATAACGCAAATCTATTAACCAATAGTTCTTCCGACATACCAATAGGTGGATACAAACCATTCTCCCTAAACGCCAAATACTTAAGAAATCGTCTTTGAATTGCTTCCAAGCCCTCAAAGTGTGTCACATAACTAGGATTCCAAATTAAGGAAGCATACTCCAGCTTAGGTCTAACGAAAGCATTAAAAAGCATAATTAACAGTTTTTTATCATTGCAATCTATGGAATTTCTTAATACAAATCCTAACCTTTTTTTGCATTTTGAATCACATTATGTATATGTTTATTAAATGAGAGTTTGGAATCATAAGTCACACCAAGGTTATTTAGGTACTGAGGATGAGTTAAAATAGTATCGTTTAGTTTGTATTCAAATAATGTCAAGTTATGCCTTTTAGAGTATGTCATCACATTACATTTATTGATATTCAAATGAATATGGTTTAATCTGCACCAGTCCTGGACTCTATTTAAGTCATTTTGCAGTTTAATACAATCCGATTCTGTTGTAATGGAATAAAAAAGCTTCATATCATCAACATAAAGCAAATAAGATACTTATAAATTATAAACAATATCGTTAATGAAAAGTATAAAAATAAAGGGACCCAGAATAGAACCCTGAGGCACTCCAGAGGTTACTTCAAACTTAAAAGATTCGAATTCACGATACTCGACATATTGAAATTTTTTCTCAAAATTAGAATAAAAAATTCTTAATAACAAGCTAGACACACCAGAACATTCAAGTTTATATAAAAGCATCTTATGGTTCATTTTATCAAAAGCTTTGGAGACCGTGGATCTGTTACTTATGAAACCATGTTGGTTAACGTCAGTCTGCCCATGTATATAAGGATAAAACACATGCAATGCAATTTCAAAAACCTTAGCGAAATTACAAATTATTGTGATTGGTCGATAATTTTCAATGTTATGTTTCTCATCTTTTTTATATACAGGGCAAACTCTCGACTCTTTCCACATGGATGGAAAAACGCCAGAATTAAGTGACATGTTAAAAATTATGCGTAATGGTTCCGCAAAAATAAATGCGCAATCTCTAAATGCTGGAATGTCATCGGGACCCTTAGTAAATTTTGGTTTTAACTTTTTCAACGATTCTAAAATGTTATCGGTAGAGAACTTGTTAAAATGCAAATAAATATTAGTCATTTTATCTTTCAAAACATCTTGATAACTATTCATGTTAGTAGGGACACTAAATGGTGTGCTAAAATAATTTGCAAATATCTACAATATCTTGAGTAGTACTCAGCTCTTCGTTGTTGTAGATAAACTTTTGAGGAATAGTAGGCCCACCCTTTTTTGAATTCACGTATGACCAAAAGGAATTTATAGTATTTTAGATATTATTTTGTGTATTATCCATATCTCCTTTTTTTGTATTTTTAATATTTAATTTAACCAAAGTTCTATATCCTTTATATTCTGCAAATGCAGCTTGATCGTTTGTTTGTTTACATGGAGGATATTTTTTTCTAACAACTACATGCTTAGGAACATGTTGGTCTAAAATATCATATATATATATATATATATATATTTATAAAAACAATCACATGTCATATTAACATCGTTGAATGTGTTTAAGAAGTTCCAATCACAACTTCTTAGAGCTTCGTATAATGTATGAAAATTCGCTTTACGAACATTATACGACAGAACTTCACTACTAATATTTATATTTTTAATTGGGGTACATTTAATTTGGAATTGAATATCCAGGGCTGGATGATGTGTGATCTTCTCTCAAAATAGGATCATCGGACCTAGAGACATCGCATCTATGATTAGACACTATTAAATCCAACAAACGATTATTTAAATTTAAGACATCATTATATTGGCCAAATTCAAAATAATTTAAAAAAGATTGTAATACCAACATGTGATCAGACAGTATAGAATTGTTCAAATACTGCTTATATTACGGAATATTAAAATCCCCAAGCATATAAATTTCATGACCATATAAATAATCCAATGGTCCGATAGATTCAAAAAATTTATTGTAATATGCAGGACTTAATGCAGGAGGGATGTATACTACAATAACAAAAAAACGAGTGGATAAACAATCCATTTTCACACATACTATGTAAATTAAAGGAGTTCTTTGTTTGACAGTATCCAGATTCAGTTCGATACCCAAATATTTTTTGTTTAATCCTAAAAGTACGCATCACCCTGTTTATAACTTCTGTCATTTCTAAAAATATTGTAATTTTTGCATAATATTTCTGAATTATTGGCATTGTCATGAAGTCACGTTTCCGTTAAAGCAACAGCATCGCACTGATGGGAATAAGAAGCATTTAGCATTTCTTTTGTTTTGTATTCAGCCCACGAACATTTTGATAGTATACTGAAAAGAGGAAGGAGTTTTTACATGTATCATTAAAATTGCCAAGACCATTTTCACCAGCGGTAGAAACATTATTAGACATTAATGGCTATGTGACATACATATTGGATTTAAATTCAGCCAGAGTTTGCGTAAATGCATAGCATTTGGAGTCCCAAGCGGCATGGTTTACCTCCACATTTAAATTTTTATGTTTTTCTTTCAGTTTAACACAATTTATGCATTTCAATTCATTTACAGAAACGTTACAGTCTTTTACAGAATGTTCCTGAGCACATCTAGGACAACATAATTTACTTTTACAATTGTTAGAGATATTATTGTATCCATTACACTTGAAACACCTTCGCAGTATAACCTGATCATAAACATCGCAATAGTCAATACCAATAGTCAAATAACCAACTTACCATTGCCAATAGCCATTATTTGATTATAGGTATGTGCATCAACTTGCAAGACAGTTTGACATATTTTGCTATTTCTCTTAGTAGCCCACAGTTTTATAAATTTTAAGTCAGACATCACTAAACAAATTTTTATTTTGATATTTTATTAAGTCAATTAAAGAAGCTTTATCTAGTTTTTCAGACAGTCCAACAATACGAATTCTAGGATTAAGTCCTTTGAATTGAATTGAATTGAAAATTTATTAACAAACAGAAATGTTTACAATACAATTGTGTATATAAAAGATGACAAACTGTTTACAAATACATACTAACAAAACTATAAGTATATGACAAAACAAACAGAACAGTTACAAACATAAGCAAATACATGAAAAGTATAAAAGGAAAAATGTATAAAAAACGTATAATTGCTATGACAATAAATGTTCAAATATGTTTCTTTTGAAAATTGCAAGAGTACTAGATTCCTTAATATTAGATGGAAGTTTATTAAATTCATTTATTCCGGCATCGAATATACCTTTTTTGGTAGTCATGAGCCTTACCCTGTTAATATTTAAATGCCCTTTATGGCGCGTATTATATGTATGAATGTCATACCGGTACTGCAAGTTAGCTGACAGATAATCATTAATGTCATTAACTAGTTTGAAAATAAAAATAAGTGTTCTGGCTTTGATTAAGTTTTATATTCAACCAGTTTAGTTGCTGTAGCATGCTACTAATACTAACAAATCTGTTACATTTTAATAGAAAACGCATGCATCTATTTTGTAAGATCTGTAGTTTATTTATATCAGATTCATGACACATAAATAAAACAGAGGAACAATATTCAAAGTGAGGTTTGATGATACAGTTATATATTAGAAATTTACTATACTGGGACAAGTTTTTACTGACTCGGTATGCAAATCCAATCTTTTTAGCAATTTTTCAACGAGGTAATCTATATGTTCACTAAAGATGAGTTTGTTATCAATTATAACTCCTAGATACTTTATACTGGAGACTTGTTCAAGATTATAATCATCAAACTTGACCAAAATATTATCTTGAATTATTCTTCTTTTACCTTTTATAATCATATATTTACATTTATTAACATTTACAACTATTCTATTTTTATTAAACCAGTCACTAATTCTTTGAAGAGCTAGATTCATATAGACTGCCAATATTTTTATGTCTACACCTGAAACGTATACAATAGTATCGTCAGCAAATAGATGAACTTTACACTCGCCCAAATTCAAATGCAAAATATCATTTATGAAACATATGAACAGAAGAGAACCCAAAACACTACCCTGTGGTACACCATTGTGTATGCTCTTTACCTCAGAGTAACAATTGTTTAGTTTTGTCTTCTGATATCTATTATGTAAATATGACTTAAACCAATTAAATGCAGTTCCATCTATCCCAAAATATTCTTTTAGTTTATATAAAAGAATATCTCTGTTAAGTCCTTTGATGTCCCGTACTTCATATTTCTCACCCAGTTTCAAATTAGCTAAGGTTTTCAGCTTTGATGCTTCATAATCACTTCCAAAACCAATCACTACTCCACCATGGTTTATGTTTTTTTACACTATGTATATTTAGTAGCTCTTCTTTGGGATTTATTGAGATCGAAAGTAGAAGAATTTTTTATCTCCGCTGCTGAGAGTGAGGTTTTGTTTATTTGTTTGGCTGAGACATGGCTTTCAAACGATGTTCTTAGCTCGGAATATTTTGGTCAAAATTACAATGTTCTCAGATGTGATAGGAAGTTTGACGCTGTAGAAATGAGAAGAGGTGGTGGTGTATTAATTGCATATGCAAGCCAATATAAAGTAGTTAGTTTAGATTTGGCATTAATTAATAACAGTATCCTGAGAATAGATATAGTTGGTTGTAAGGTGGAACTCAATAATTGTCTGTTTATTATTTACCTTATACATTCCGCCGAACATACCAATAGCAGACTTTGAAAATCTATTTAAACTATTAGAAACTGTAATAGGTAATAAAAATATACTTATTCTAGGAGACTTTAATGTCCCAAATTTCAATAATGTGTCAGCTACTGATAATAAATCCCAAATATTAAGAAGTTTTATAAATTTGTATAATTTAAAGCAATATAATTATATAAATAATATAAATGGTAGGACATTGGATCTGGTTATTAAAAATATAAATTGTGAAGTTCTTCGTGAGCTAAATCCATTATTACAAGAGGTTATGTACCATCCGTCATTAAATATTGAATTTAAATTTGTGGAAGCGAATTCGAAGAACGATATAATTTTAGAAAGGCTGATTTTCATGGTTTGTACAATTCATTACAAGAAGTTAATTGGTCGTTTTTGTCTTTACTCACACATGTAAACTCTGCTGCTGATCAATTTTATAAGAAATTAGTCACATTTAATGAACACACCTAAATTTAAAAACAAAGATCATAAATATCCTGTATGGTAGGTATACATATGACATCATTAAAAATATTATATTGAAAAATTATTATTTAAAAAAATTTCATAATACCAACATCACATTTTACTTAGAAAATTTCAAGAGATTAAGGACTTTAGTGAAGTCCCAAACTAGAACATACATAGCTAATATTGAACAAAGAATCTCAACTGATACTAAATATTTCTGGAATTATATTCAAGCAAAACGGAGTACCTAATACTAGAATACCTGGCAGACTGGTCAATGATAATTTTGTATTTGATACACCTCAGACAATTGTAGATGGATTTAGTGACTATTTCAGCAGTGTTTACTCTACCACCACAGTGTGCAATTTTTCAAAACTTTGAAACTTTAAATATTACCGAGCTCTCTGAAAGTGATGTATTGCTTGCTTTAAATAAATTAAAGAACAAGATCTGCTCATGACCAGATTCCTAGTTTCTTGCTTAAGGATTGTAGATAATTATGTTTTTGCTCAGCCTGTATTAATATTGTTTAATTTGAATATCAAAAGTCATACCTTTCCTGATGTGTGGAAATTTGCTCGAGTGTGTCCTGTGCTGAAATCTGGTGACAGCGTGTATTGACTAATTACACACCTATTTCTATACTTTGCAATTTTGCAAAGGTGCTTGAAATATCTTTATAAAACCGTATTTATCAATTTGTCAAAAACTATATAAGTTCAATGCAACACGGCTTTATGGAAAATCGTTGGGTAATTACCAATTTAGTAACATTTTCACATTATGTGTCTAGTGTAATTGTTGATAAGGGTCAAGTTAATGTAATATTTAATGACTTTTTCAAGGCTTTTGACCGAATCGATCACGGACTAACCATATGCAAATTAAAAAAATATGAATTCAGTGATTCTCTGTTAACTTTTTTTACATCATATTTCTGTAACCGATCGCAGTTCATGTCATACAATGGTTTTGACTCTAGGTATAGAATAGAATAGAATAGAAATGATTTATTGTGTAAAGATTACATAAGAGAAAATAATTACACAAGGTAGGAGATTTGGCTTGCGCCACTCTTCCACTCCACCTATGATACATAAAATATAGAAAGTGTACATCTAAAAATATGAGAGGTATTTTTATTCTCCGTCTGGAGTCCCACAGAGATCGAATTTAGGGCCATTGCTTTCCTTGTTATTTATTAATGATATTACTGAGGTTATAAATTGTAATTTTCTTTTATTTGCTGACGATCTAAAAATATATCGTAGAGTTGACATCATCGAAGACTGGCAGTATATAGCAAATCAAATAAAAAAAAAATAGAAAACTGGTGTACTATTAACAGATTGAATTTAAATGGTCAAAAATGTAAAACAATATATTTTACATTAAAAAGACAGCCAATAAAATTTGATTATGAAATAAATGGTATGGTACTGGCGCAATGCGATACGGTGAAAGATTTAGGTGTAGTCTTTGGCACTAAATTTTCATTTAATACTCATATCAATGAAACGAATTCATCTGTTTTAAGAATGTTAGGGTTTGTAATTAGGAATTGACGGAGCTTTCAAAATAATCAAACATTAATGCTTGTGTATCATTCTTTTGTCAGATCTTAATTAGAATTAGCGTCCATTATATGGCCCCCATATTTTCATAATTAAATTCTTCGAATAGAAAGTGTCCAGAGAAAATTTTTAAAGTTTTTATATCACAAAAATTATGGAACCTACCCAGAGAGGGGCTTATCATCAATTATTACTGGATACATTTAAAGTGTCATCTTTATCATATGAGACGAATTTTGTCTAGTACAACTTTTGGTTATAAATTAATGCATAATGAGATTGACTGTATGAATTTTATAAGTGAATCATACTTTCAAATACCAAGAAGCCAAAACTAATATGATTTTACATTCCCCTTTGTATATACTATGTAATTTGAATAAAATTTCATTATTATGTGATATAAATTGTGCAAAGTTAACTCAAGTTCGAGATGTTCTAATTGAGCACAGTCATCTTTTTTGAGCTGCTTTGAATTTTGTTATTTATCTGAAGTTTTTATGTTGTTATTTCTGAATTTATCATTGCTTTATTTTGTTATTTCTCTTTTTTATTACATTTATATTCATAGATACAGCACAGAGATACTGCAGGAGTAATTCAATGCCGGTCGGGGCATTAGTCCGCGGAGTAGTTGTTTCCTGCAGTATCATTTACAGATTTAATGGCTCGTCGCCCAGGGCGAGAGGTCTGCGTTAAGTTCCTACTGCAATGTAGGTCGCTTCCTGTAAGTCGTAAGTTATTTAAATGTATATTTTATCTCTTCATTTACTATATTTGTCCTGTAATTGGGTTATGTAATCTGTTGGGCAATAAATTGATTATTATTATTATTTATTTCCTGGAGTATGTCCACTCTTGTTTGAAATTTTTTTTAAGTATTTTCTTTGGATTTTATTAAAACAGCGGAATTTCCTTTCAATACCGTGGAGTATAAATTATTACTACTACAAACGCTTGTAGATACAGTGTTGGACTCCTTTAACTTATTTACTGTCATTTGATCCATATCCTTCTTAAAAGCTGTAAACAGATCCTCTATTTTAGTGCTAGCTATCTTAGTTATGTCATGCTTCAACTGGGTAAATAAATTTTCAATACTTTTGTATTATCTCCAACATATCCTTTATACAGGGTGTCCAGAAACTCTCCTGACAAACGAAGACCGGAGATTCCTCAGACAATTTTAAGACAATTTAACCCAATTCACCTAGTCCAAAAATGCTACTAGAGCTCTTTGAAGATGGCGCCTTGTAAATAGTTTTGTTTAAATACCTCCAGAACACTTCTACTTAGAAAAACAAAAACTGGTACGCTTGTTTAGCCTTCAGAGATGAATCGATTCCATCAATTGCGAATTTCTAGTACTGGTCATAGGCGTCCGTTTTAGGTAGGTCAACGGTTATTTTAATGCATAACTTCTTTGTATTTAACTTTTAAGCATTTGTGACTCTAGATTATTAAATTTTCAGGTATTCTCGTACTAAAAGGTACTCTTACTTTAAGCCATCAGGATACACCGTTTTCTAGAAAAATGGATTTAAAAAATTTTCGTTAAATTTATTAAATTTTCAGGTATTCTAGTACTAAAAGGTACTCTTACTTTAAGTCATCAGGATACACCGTTTTCGAGAAAAATGGATTTGAAAATTTTCGTTAATAATCTAGTGTCACAAATGCTTAAAAGTTAAATACAAAGAAGTTATGCATTAAAATAACCGTTGACCTACCTAAAACGGACGTCTATGACCGGTACTAGAAATTCGCAATTGATGGAATCGGTTTATCTCTGAAGGCTAAACAAGCGTACCAGTTTTGTTTTTCTAAGTAGAAGCGTTCTGGAGGTATTTAAACAAAACTATTTACAAGGCGCCATCTTCAAAGAGCTCTAGTTCCCAGAAGCATTTTCGAACTAGGTGAATTGGGTTAAATGGTCTTAAAATTATCTGAGGAATCTCCGGTCTTCGTTTGTCAGGAGAGTTTCTGGACACCCTGTATAATTAAACTCACATTTTCCAGTTATCAAGTTGCATTTTTCACAGAACAACTTCAAACCAGAAACTTTACCCATAAATTTAACAGTATCTGTTGGTATATTACAACAAGACAAATGGAACTGCTCTCTACACCAGTCATCGCAGGAAATAACTTGCGACCGACTATTAAACTTAGACTTGCAAGTACTACAGCCCATAATGTCACATTTATACTGTGAAATTTAAGTTCTACAATTCACAAATTCTATAGTATTAAACAATACACAATACACTGGCAATTGAGTTAAATTGCAAAATTTTCTAAGTAGAGTATAACTTATAAACACTTTTATTGATACAGAGGCCAACACATACGCTTTGAACACTACTTAAAATGAACTTATAATGTTATGTTTGTTTTGCTATATTGATTTGAATAACAGAAGAGTGTATACGAGGGTGAATCAAATATAAACGAGACTTTTGGCCCTGGAAGGCCAGTGTAGGTGCTAGAGCGTTCCCGCGTTTAGGGATGTTGGGTAGGGCTGCCAGGAGTGGGGAAAGCATTCGGGCGCGTGTGCTCGACCGCACCATTAACCGTCGTGACAATCTCCGAGCAGGAGGTACCCCCCTCGATTGCGCAGCGTATTGTGATCAAATTTCTTGCTACTGAAAGTGTAAAATCGGCCGAAATCTTCAGAAGATTGACTGTACAGTTCGGGGAAGACACACTTTCACGTGCCAGAGTGTTTGCATGGCATAAACAGTTTGTGGAGGATCGTGATCGTGTTCAGAATAAGGGCCATGACCGTAGACCCCGCTCCAGCATCACAGCTGACAACATCAGCCGTGTTCGACAGCTTGTTGAAGGTGACAGACGTCTAACCACCAGTGCCATTGCAAGTGAGTTTGGGATAAGCTATGGGAGCACTTGTTCTATACTCAGAGAGGAGCTAGGGTTTCGTAAGCTGTGTGCCAGGTGGGTTCCTCGTCTTCTCATAGCTGAACAGAAGCTGAACCGTTTGCAGGTGTGCGAACGTCTTCTTGCAAGATTTCTGGTTGAGGAGCCTCATTTCTCACTCACGTTATCACCAGTGATGAAACTTGGGTGCACCATTACACCCCGGAATCAAAAAAGCGAGTATGGAGTGGAGACTGAAAGGGGAACCTGGACCAGTGAAAGCCAAGTCACGGCTGTCAGCTGGGAAGGTTTTGGCTACCGTGTTTTTGACCAGCGTAACTTGCTGCATCTTGATTTTTGCATGAACGCAGGACCATCAATGCCGCATACTACTGTGAAATTTTGAGTGATGTCAGACTTGCATTTCGCCGCAAAAAGGGACCTACCGATGAGAGAAGTGATTCTTCTCCAGGACAATGCTCGCCCCCATACTGCAGCTCCTAAATTGGAGCAACTGGGCTGGGAGACGCTAGAACACCTTCCCTACAGCCCAGATTTGTAACCTTGTGACTTTCACCTGTTTGGGCCACACAAGGAAGCTTTGGGAGGTCATTCGACAGTGACGATGAGGTTGAAGCGTATGTGCGCAATTGGCTGGAGACACAACCTACTTCATTCTATGAGGACAGGATTGGAAAACTACCTATGCGCTGGGAAAAATGTGTTTCCAAATCAGGAGACTATGTAGAAAAATTAGGTGTACTTTTGTGTTCAAGGTAAAAATAAAAATAAGTCTCGTTTATATTTGATTCACCCTCGTAATAGTTATTTGAGTTCATAAACCGAAGCATAGAAACATAAAAGAGAGACAAACTCATAGCAGTACGTAAGTGTTATTTCGACAGTAGAGTATATTGTTAACTAGTGTGCTGTCACACAATCTAAATATTAAAAAACCTTCAGTGAAGATAAAAACTGTGTGTATACAGTGTGATTCAATCATGATATCAATTTTAACAGTCGCACACGGAAATCACAGATGGACATGTCTATTAAAATGTCTTTTATTAATTTTTCTACGGCTATGTTCAGCAGAGAATAACCGCGGTCTTACACTACTTCACTTTAGCCAACTTGAATTGAATTTGTATTTAGGCAATTAGCAAATTTTATTAATAATTATAAACTATACTGGTGACACACTAAATTCATTAACGTCTCAGTATAATATAATGACTAATGGATGAAGAATATCGAAGAAAGCTCGCTTTAGGAAAATGGACCCGAACGATGTTCGACTTATTCCGCCTGTAACGTATTAAACGGGAATTTGAACTACTAATTTTTTAGCTGTGCCGAGTGTGCTGATTACTGCGGTTGGCATTTATTATAAGATTCTTATAATTTTCCTATTGATTACACCGGGTGTTTATAAAAAATTAAATTTAATTATTGTTTGTTTCTGTTACTATTTAGCGGTTCTGCAGCTATCTCTGCAGCTCTTGTCATCAAGTAGACATAAAAACAAGATTATTGACCTATATACGGTAGGTCAAGATTCGGATTGCGGGATTGTTTATCACTGAATAGGCATGTCATGGACAATTTTTTGTTAAAAGCACGAGAATATTTATTACTGTCTGTATTTAAGAAGCCTCTTTAGGTATCTTAAAACTAATTTTAAAGTAACTCCAGTAATAATGGATAAAACGTAAATAAACTAAAATAAATGGGCTTCCTAGAGGCGACGAATTAATTTACTAATTTATAAACACTTTGTTTCTGAAAATAATTGATAATAACTTTGTAAATTTGAAACTAAGAAAGTACATTTTAAGTTAAAGCCTGCTAACAGAGCCGCTTACGTTCAAATAGTATCAGGCTATGAAATACTAGACAGGCAAAGACAGAAGATGTAAGAGAAGTCGGACGGTTGCAATGCGCTTAGCGGAGCGGTCGAGTTGTCTTGCATCTAGCGTTGCCCCTTAAATACAAAAAACATTTCAGCCTCTCTTAATAATTTAACGTAGTAAGTTTTATTTTACTATTTATGTAATGAAATGTGAATGGTTTGTTTTGTTCCGTTGGAGTTTTGTAATGTCAATATTAAATATATTTTATGTTGAAACTTAATATGTTAATTCCATACCTTTAAAAAATAATTTATAGCATTAATACACACTATAGAAAAATATTTAAATTTGGCAACGTCACGTCACGCCGAGACCGAGTTGAATTATTGTTGAATTATTCCTAATAATATTAAAATTAGAGCTGATGTTAGGAACATAGGAACAGCCAAATCAATATGATTTTACAGGAATTGGATAATAAATTTCTGTTATCGGCATAATGATAAATGTGAACATACATCAGAACTATAAAGGGAGAACAGCAACTGTCCTAAAATGCAGCCCTGTGGAACGCCCTTATTCAGTAATGCGAAGTCGGAAATAGTGTTATTAAATGTGTTTCCTCATGTTTAAATAATTATAAAAAAAATAAGGGCATTGCCATTGAAATCAAAATATTTCATTTCAATTTCTTAACTAACGTAGTATGGTTTACAGAAAACTTTGTTGTTATACTACTGCAATATGGCTACTGTCATATGTGTGGAATAAATCATCAGTTAGATTAAGCAAAGCAATAGTAGTATCATGATGAGAATGAAAAGCAGATTGGCTAGTAGATAAAATATTATTTTTATCTATGAAAGTATTATTGGGTCCTGTGCAATTATCTGCATCACTTTGGACAATACAGGAAGTATACTAATAGGTCTAAACTGAGACACACCCAAGGACTACTAATTTTCGGTATAGTTTCCACACATGGGGAAATGCTCCTGTCAACAGACATTTATTGATGATAAAAGTAATGTGATTAATTAAATAAGGTATTAAATATAACATCATTTTAATAGACAATCCATCAGATCCAACAGCATGCGACTTAATTGCAAATAAATATGTTTCAACATCCCTCACTTCTACCGAGTTAAAAATAAATTTGTTATGATCAACAACATTAGCAGAGGCTAAATTATTTGCAAAGTAATCACTACAATTGATACATAATCAAATTGATTTTCAAAACATTTTAACTACTTTACAGTTCACTTATCGTAAAATAGTTGTTTCCATCTTGGTAAAAGTCGAGATGTAGCAAAAGCAGTTTTGATTCATTTGTATGTAAAATCATTAACACACTAGTTAGATTATGTAAGCAACTCCATAGTTCATAAAAAATAACCTTACCCAGTTTCAGCGAAGTTCACCCAGAGTTTTGTCAAAAGTTTTGCTATCATTTTATCGTCATCGGATGGTTTTTTATCTGGAAACAGACCGTCACCAACTGGAAACAAGTACTGCAGTTCGTCAGCATGACACACACCTAAACAATATGCAATTAGTTAAAGACCATGAAAAGGAATTTATTTCAGTTTTATTATATTCAACAGAAAGTTAGTTTACCGTCCCATAAGACAAGAGATAAAAAAAATACCTAAATTAGTTTCACCGCCTCCGAATATCTTCGTGAAACTGGCTACGCCTCTGTGGCCAAAGAGATAATAATAAATTGGTTGTTTAGTATGCCGAAGGTGCAATCTTACTGCTGCATCTGCACAGTATAAGAACCATCCATCGGTGTAAAGCTATGAAAATAAAATTTTAGTGCAACGTCATTAAGAAAAATGGATAAGGCATAATTTTTCTCTTACGTGGATTAAATCGTATATCTTTGATTTGTCGAGCTTTTCATTGTTGAAATAATACTCTTTTAACTTCTTAGTTACAGAATCCGTGTTATTGACTATTTTATCATACATTAGACTTAAGGGAACTAGCTTATGGAAATCTTCATCGAATTCTTTGATAGTATGGGCGTTTTCAAACATTCCTAAAAATGTTGAAGACTTTTAACCTAGCAAAGATTGACGTCTGCATATTGCACGACGAAAAAAGTGACTTAAGCTTCTTTGTTAAAACCTATATATTCTGAAACTTTTACTGCGTGAATCATTTTTCAAATTAGTGAAGTATTTTCCTTTTTATCTTTTTGATGTCTCTAAAGTAAAATTGAAATCCATACCTGCTACTTTTAGTCCTCCATCTTCAGTATTCAGCCCAATAATCATGGGTACATCAGCACTCTTCCCAGACGCAATCGTTTCTACAGGATGCTCAGTCATAAATGCACCTTGTACTTTAGGTTCTACTACTGGTTTAAAAGGAATCATTGGATCATAATCCCATTCCTATAAACAATGCCACAACTGTTTGTTATTTTAATACTTTTAAAGAAATTTGTTTCTGAAAAATTTGGTGAATTAATTTTATATTATTATATACAGAAAAAAACTCTTCTTTTGAGTGAAATTTATAATTAAGTGTTTAACGATATTTTCTGTGCAAGGTTAAATTACATTATTTTGATGAGGAGATCGTAACCGTAGTTTGTTAATAAGAATAACAAGGTTATTTTCCATGATCAGTATTTTCTGTTGTTAAATAATACTAGTAAATATTATTATATTAAGGATCAATCAAGCTAATTTATTTCAGTAAGAAACTGGAACTGGATGCTTGTTGAGAGTAGATGCAGATGTGTCATTAAAATATATATGAGAAAAATCTTGCGGTAAAATTAAGGGGGACGTTTTTAGACGCAGTTTTCAATGAATTCATAGCTGTTTCTCGGTCTGAGGAATATACTTCTGAAATTTGAACTATTTTTTACTAGACACCCTCCAGTTTGGCTTTGCTCTAATATGAATCGTGGATGGAACTTTTTCCTATTAAGAACCATTGTTAAATCAGTTGGTCGCAGACTGTGATGATGATGATGATAAATTAGCACAATTTTTTTAAATGTAGGTATATTCCTTGTAACTGTTGTCTTTTTATTTAGTCAATAAAATGTATCATAGAGTAATAATGTGAAAAAGTATTATTATTACATGAAAAGTATGCCGGAATAAGATAAAAGTACGTGCAAAATTTCAAGTGTGTATCTTACAAAACAATGGGATTATTAACAAAAATAGTTTTTTAAAATGTAACTTTAACACCCTGTATATTGAAATAGGCAAAAATGGCATAACAAAAGTCGCATTATTTTTGTCCAAAGAATATGTCGTTAATGGTAAGGCTTTCTATTTTGGGACACCCTGTATAATGTATGCTACTTTTATTACCATGAATTCTGTATCCTGGCCTACAATAAGGGTTGCATTGATTTTTCTTAAACATTCTACCATTTCCTTGCTCAATTCTGTAGGACAATTGAAGAGTTTTCCTAATTTTTTTGAGTTTGTTATTCCTTCATCCTTGCCTGCCACTGCCCATGTACAAAGTGCAGTTCCACTTTGTGCAATTACTCTTTGAAATAAACCTAGAACAAAAAAAAACATATTGATCCATGTGTCATATTAAGTTTTTTATTCGAAGTTAACCTGCAATAATAATTTATCAGCGCATTTTACGATTAAAAATAAGAAAAATGTTTATACAGGGTGAGTCAGTTTCTTGTTGACAAAGTTTAACAGAAGATAGAACACATGTTTTGAAGAAGAAACGTTCCTATAAACATATGTCGTAGAAGGCTTCGTTTCTGAGATACAGGGTGTTGAATATAATTTTTCGTTCTCGATGTTTCATTATAACTTATAAAAATTGCTTAGATTTTTTTTTATATTTGAGGTATAATGCATATTAATTAAGGGGCATAAAACAAGCCATAAGAATGTTCAAAAACTAGCACAGTGGCGGAGTGGAGGGGGTGCTCAACCCCTTTCTTAAACAGAACTTCTACACCAATGACTACTTAAGAAAAAAATATTTTTATTATCTACATACAGTTTACCAAAAATAATGTCACTTCTTATGTTTCGAAATTCCTGTGCATTTCCGAGTTATTTTAATTTTTAGTGTTTGATGTGGAAGCTACAGCCCCTTAAATGAGGGTCCCTGAATGCATTTTTGCCAAATATGTATATTTCCAAAACTGTTCAAGATAAATTAATAAAAAATAAAAATCAGCATTACCATTGGATTGTGAATCTAATGTTAATTATGCTTAGCAGAAATAACAATAGGATAGCTGTGGGCTTCCTAAGAAAGAACAGAATTAGTCATGAGTGTACCATATTAAGGGACATAGGGTTGAGGTCCTAACTTATATATAGGTACAATCGTTTGCAGTAATAATTACACTCTCTTAAAACAGTTTTTGAACTTCTGGAAGTTATGAATGCAAATTTCATTAAATCTCTCTTGGTAAGTGAAACAACTAATAACTAATGTTAAAAATTTTAAGCAGATTTCAATATGAATACGTCAGAAGTCAAAATAAATCGCAAAATTCATTTTAGTGAGTGTCATTAATATTGCAAACGATAGTACCTCGAGTTTTTTCCCGTTTGTTTCATTTCAACAAATTGGATTGTTTACAAGTAAAATTAATTTTAAAATTGTGTTACATGCTACAAAAACTTAAGAGAAAAACTGTAAGCAGTCAATCCAAGCAGGAGGTGCTAAGCTATTGTCATAATGGTTTCACGATCGCTGCTGTTATTTGATCAATGGTTTTCCGGGTTATTATGCCCTGACCTAGATAATTGATCGCTACTAATAGTAACAGAATTTGTACGCACATCCTTTAAATTAAATTATTTGATCTGCTCTTATTGTTCTCGAGCTAGACGCTGTGGGGACGGACTCGCTATATATTAGTACCTCTGAACCTGCTCATACGAGTATATTGATTGCTTTTCTTGTTGTTGGTGCTACGATCGTGGATTGTATCAAGGTCCTGCTTCTTTTGAAAGGAAAAAGTTATGTATCTAGGTTTAGGATCTAGGTCTAGGATCTAGGTTTCGGAACATAGTGAAGTAACGAATAACAAAATACCTGGCTAGACAAAACTCAAATTGTGAACCAGTACTGGGCCTATCACAATGTTATTTGTATTATGGTTAGTGTTGACTCAGACCAGAAATCTTGCAAACTTTTAAAAAGTTTTGTCTTGTAAAAGACAAAGACGAAAGTTTATTTGAATTCTTGTTCTTGCTCGAACTTGCAAGATAACGTATTGTCTTGTCTTGCGAGAGTTTGGCAAATTTCTTGTCTCACAATTTTGCAAGAGCCTTGCATGATTCCTGAAAGACTCTTGCGTGCTTATTGAGAGAATCTTGCATGATGTTTGTGAGACTATTCCATACAAATGAGAAACATGGAACTTTAATACAGATTTGGTAGGAGGCTACGGTCCCGCTCGAAACTTACACCTAACATATGGTCGATCGTCAACAGTGGTCGATTGGTAGGTATTATAAAGTATAGAAGCAGCCAGTTTTATGTAATAAGTTATAGTTAATGAACGAAATAGACGAAACAGAATCGGAGCTCTTTCAGTCTAGGAGCAGTAAATTTATAATAGATCAGTTCAGCAGAGCTAAAACACAATAAATTTTTATTTTAAAAATAATTTTATATGATGAATGTACTTTAAATAAAGTATACAGAGTGTCCGGAATATGAGTGCCTTAATTTTTCCATATGATTAATTGTACTAGACAAAATATATTTGACTTTACAATTTTTCTCTGATTAACGGTAACATAATTATGACAGCAAACAGATCTTGAATATACAGTATGCGCCAAAAGTATGGAATAAATTCAATAAAAACGAAACAATTATTTTTTGGGAAAAAATCCTCGAACAGGTCGATTTTTAATTTAAAAAATACATATTTTAGCGTAAAATGCGATTTTCAAATGTCATTTGTTTTCGAGTAATGACGTCATCGATTTTTTTTTAAATGGCAACATCATATTTTTTTCCTTGATTCTGAAAGATCGTTTAATTCTCTATCAGACAGTACTAAAATTTTGCCCTCTTACATAGGAAAGTTTTCGAGTAAATGACGATTGAATGTTAGAAAACGTAAATTTTATCCATAAAAAGTAACAATTCTGAGGTATGTAAAATAAAATACAATTGATTAAATTTTATACTTAAATTAAATGTTCGAATTGTCAAAAGTGTACATTAATAAACCACGTAATTTAGAAGAACTTCAAAATCGCATTCGGGACGAAATACGCAGAGTTACCCCAGAAATCATTCATAATGTGCAAGAAGAATTTCTTCACAGACTTGCGCATTGTCAAGAAGTTGGTGGATGGCAAATCGTCATTACTCGAAAACAAATGACATTTGAAAATCGCATTTTACGCTAAAATATGTATTTTTTAAATTAAAAATCGATCTGTTCGAGGATTTTTCTCAAAAAATAGTTGTTTCGTTTTTATTGAATTTATTCCATACTTTTGGCACATACTGTATGATAACGTCGTTCGCATACTATCTTAGAATTATTATAATTTATACATAATAATTACAAATACATATGTACTTACTGTGAATTGTTTTCTTAGAGCTCTTTTCACAACACAGAAAAATAGTTACAAGTGTTTAAAATGACTTCTTCTGTTTCTTGCAAGAAGCGTTTACTGTACAAACGTCTCATAGCCAGAGAGTTTTGCTTAGATTGGCCGTAACTTAACATGCGATACAGCAGGATACGTATAAATGTTTCAATTTTTGTTTATGTATACTCACAAACATCAAAGAGAAATGAGACAAAAATGAATCGCACTAGCTGTACGCACCATTATGACTAATATTACTTTTAGGTTATCACTAACAACCTGACACTGCAATGTTGTCGTACGTTACAGTTTTAACGTGTTCTCGGAAACTTCAATTGTTTACTTCATTAATACCAATCCAAAAATCAAATTACGTTACAGGCTCTTTTACTTAACCATTACATTCACTTAAATACTAGCCGCTTCTTATATTTGCAAGACCTTCCAAGCAAAATGTCTTATCTTGTCCCGCAAGATTTTTTTTCCTGTCTTGCACTTCGAACTCAAGTCTTGTTTTAATCTTATCTTACGGGACCAAAACAAAACCAAGAAAAACAAGACAGGACTGCCAATACTAATTGTGGTCGAATGGATCTAGCTTGCTCGCACCTGGTTTATAGGTATACTCCATCCTTATGTCAATCGGAACAATATGCTTAGCAGAAGCAATATTAGGATCGTTACGGGTTTCCTAAAAGTTTAAAACATATCAACTCTCCGGAACACTTTTTCGTATTAAAGCTTTATTAAAATCCTTTGATATTATCATCCAACTAAATTTTGAGCTAATTAAAATAGTTTCCAGAGTCTGAAGAAAAATGAAGGAAAACAAAAAAAAACTAATGAATAATTTTACTGATATAAAAAAGTAGGTAGGTATGTTGTTTGTTTTATTTATTTTTGTTACATTTGCAACAGATTATTTTTGTGACATTGATGTGTGACATATGCCTTCCTTTGTGATGTATTAACATATCGTGAATTTCATCTGTAATTTAATCTGATATAATGTGTGCCCATACATAAGTGCACGTACTTACATGTTTTAAAACTAGAAGCACATTTAAAGTGTTAATAAAGTAATACAAACTAAATTGTCCGATATTTGTTAATTCGTTTCATACAGGGTGAACCTTAAATAAGTATAATAGTATATTACTTAACGAGAGGTAATGCAAATGAAGTGTGCAGCACGAGCCGCAGGCGAGTGCTGTAATTCATCAAGTGAGTTATGACCATTACCGCAAGGTGAATACTATACTTTATCTACGACTCATCTTTTTTAGGACTATTATTAGAAATTGATTTGAAAACGTCAAAATTATTTTGTTAAAATATCAAATGACATTAGTCCCCTGAATGATAATAATTGACAGTTCCGCCTACTGAGAGGCGTTGGCAATTTAATAATTTTAATATCTTTTAATTATTCATTCCTTTCCACTTGTTAAAAATTCTGTCCATTTTACACCAATGGAACGTATTTATCGGCTTAAAAATTTCCAAGAATTTACTGCGTACACTATTTACATACCGAATTATCATTGTAGGAGCCCAGCGTGAGTTATAATAACTCACTATGAAAACTCACCCTATTTGTATATTGATACTATTAATTGCTCAAAAGCAGTTGAGTAAATAATATATAAATTAATAGGAGTAGATAAATATCTTAACTAGCAGTACAGTTCACTATGTGGAATACATAAGTAATAGATTTAAAAAAAAATCGGGAATACAAAAGTCAAATTTCATATAATAAATTTCGTGTTTTTAAATCGAAAACTTGTTGAGACCCGCTGATCCGACTCTGAACTAATATTTTTAAGAGTCATGGGGAATGAGAATTCTACAGCGTTGTCAGTGTTACACTAATGTCTTCGAACAGGGTTCAACAATGTTAACTAGAATTTTTAGACATGTCCAAGAATCATTGAAATATGTTAATTTATGAAAATATTAACTGCCATCTCCTCCCCTTTGCCATTCCTATACATCACCAATAAATTGAAAACCAGATTCTCTACTCACAACCATAGTTGAATCTAGAATCTATTTTTACTACACTCCAACTGATTTATCACAATACTTTATCGTTATCACTATCACTACTTAACAAATATGCTTTTAGCATGTCAACCTTTTCACTCTTTGAATAATGCGTCATATTTTATTTAATCACACTGTATTTCACGAAAGATATTAATTAAATACACAAGACACTTACGAGAAAACACTGCCCGTAAAAATAATAAGATGATTTAAATACGTTTTATACGTTAGTGCCGCAACTCTTAAAACAGATGCGTCAAGCAGTGCATTACTTAAAGAAACCATTAGATTAGTTCGGTTTCAGAGAATGCAAAAGTATTTCATATTAACTTTCAATTTACGCGTATTGAAATTATCAAATCCCTTTCTACAAATATTACATGTTTTGTTTCCACTTGCCACAGCAAGAACTCTTGTCGGCCACGCCAGTTACATCTCACCTGCACTCGATTTATATGTGAAACTACATATGAAGGAACAGCCAGTTCAATTGTCGGTCATCACACCTATGGCATACTGATGAGGGCTAACAAGCCCGAAACCGGTCTATGTTTGGTGGAGTGGCCGACAAGGGTTTTTGGCTGTTTCACACAGATACTGCAGGTATAATTCAATGCCGGTCCGGGCATTAGCCCGCGGAGTAGTTGTTTCCTGCAGTATCATTTATAGATTTAATGGCGCATCGCCCGGGGCGAGAGGTCTGCGGTTAAGTACCTACGATATTGTAGGTCGCTTTCTGCAAGTCGAGCCGCTTAGGCCGAGCAGGAAGTAGCAGACCAGTTACATCTCACCTGCACTCGACTTATATGTGAAACTACATATGAAGGAACAGCCAGTTCAATTGTCGGCCATCACACCTATGGCATACTGATGAGGGCTAACAAGCCCGAAACCGGTCTATGTCTGGTGGAGTGGCCGACAAGGGTTTTTGGCTGTTTCACATAGATACTGCAGGTATAATTCAATGCCGGTCGGGGCATTAGCCCGCGGAGTAGTTGTTTCCTGCAGTATCATTTATAGATTTAATGGCGCATCGCCCGGGGCGAGAGGTCTGCGGTTAAGTACCTACGATATTGTAGGTCGCTTTCTGCAAGTCGAGCCGCTTAGGCCGAGCAGGAAGTAGCAGACCAGTTACATCTCATATAATTGAAGCTCACCTACCTCGTTAGTTTGTAAATTACGTTTCTGTTTATGTTAGAATTTATAATTTTTGTGACGCCTTTATTTTGACGTTTTCCGGAATATTCCAGGCTATATTCTATTTGTTTCTCGACACGTTCTCGAGATCTCAGAAACTTCGAGAACTCTAAAAACCTATATAAGCAGACCATTTTCGGCCGCTGCAGTCAGTTTATATTGAGCAGCCAAACGCGAGTGACAAACGTCAAAGTAAAGCGTTGACAGTTGCGAAATTTGTTGAAGGATATTTCTTGTATTATCAAGAGTGACAATAAAGATTGTTTGTCTACGTGACGTGTTTCAACTAATCTCGAGGTTACAATATTTTACTTTGCCTTCTCTTGATATTGAACACATACATCAAGCTAGTTTTTTATTATTTTCTGTTTTGTGTTTATTTTTAAAATCTGTTTCACTACGAAACTACGCAGTATGAAATGATTAGCACTGACACGTTGTTTGAGGTTATGTGGCGAAAATTAACTCTAAGATGTTGTTTAAAAGTCATAGTCTTTTGTTATTTTTCATAAAATAATTTAAGGGGAAAATTTTTGATAATCTTTCAAACA
Source organism: Monochamus saltuarius (assembly GCA_025584915.1). Classification (NCBI taxonomy): domain Eukaryota; kingdom Metazoa; phylum Arthropoda; class Insecta; order Coleoptera; family Cerambycidae; genus Monochamus; species Monochamus saltuarius. Next base: position 27,014,554 of record CM046723.1, on the reverse strand, counting down.
GTAATGGTATTAACATCTGAAATATGGATAACTGTTTAAATAGTTGGTTTTTCAGTAAGTAGGTGACCCTTATGCACGTTTATCGATATTTTTTGGAATCATTGAACAAAGTAACTTCCTAAACACTTTAACTGATAGTATCCAACTTGCAGAAATTCATATTTTAATCGTTTATGATAATTTTACTTTACTTATTGCTAAAAACAAGTGTTTTTAAATTAGAAACAATGGCAAAAATTAAATTTACGTAAAAAAAATTATTTATCTTACAGATGGTATGGCAACCTAGCCTTCAGTAAATCATATGGTTTATTTTATTAGATTACGTCAGTGGCCTATCTGGTCAGCAGTCCTCAACATGTGGGTATTTTAAAAAAACATTAATATCTCCGTAAATATTTGAAATTTTTAAATATGACTCACTAGACTCATCTATATGACGAACGACACCTACAGTTAAAATATTTCTACTTATTTAAGGTTCACCCTGTATACTTTTAAATACTATTGTGTACGAAACTTGAAACTACTATACAATTTTAGTAGTCCATAATCCTTTGCAAAAAATATTGTATTGAACCATTTTCTCAGTTCACTTATTCCTAATCTTGTTAAAATTAGTTTGTATGAGAAATATATTTATCTACATTTTCAGGTATTGCAAAATTTCTTATAGAATAATTTTCTACTTCTTCATATTTTCGCAATACAAATTATTATTCTTAGGAATGTAGTAAACTTGTAAACTGAAGGTAATAATAAAAATAACGCTAATTTAATTACCATTTAGAGAGGCAATTAGTGTTTCACCTCGAATGCATTTTGAAAAAACTTCAATGCTGTCATTGAGAATGTTTCTGCATCACTGCCTGTGAGATACTAGCGAAAACAAGGCAATATATGATATTTTAATTACAACTTTGTATATTATTTATTCAGTGTACAGGGTCTCCCATATCTAATCCGTCATAAACAATACATATTTTTTAAAAAAATATATGAAGCTATCAATATCTCAAAAAAGACAGATAAGTTTAAATATTTTACGAGGTGGTTGCGGAAGTTATTTTGTGAAAAAAAGTTCATACCTATAATCAGTTCCGAGATACAGTGTTTAAGTTTTAATTTTTATGAATTATTTCAAAGAGTTTTAAGGATATTGACTTATAATTTGAAACACGCTTTGGAGGGATAAATGTGCATTGTTTTGGGGGATCCGAATATTTCTACTTGCACCAGTGACGTTCGTGCGAGAATGCCACAACCTTTTTTAATAAAAAAAATGGTACGCCACTGACTTTTTCCCGTTTTGATATTCTTAGAAATCCGCCAATAATTTTTAATAAACTTGGTCTCTTCAATTTTTTTCGTAGGGTGCACCGTTTCTGAGGAAAAAAATAAAACGTATTTTATTATATGTTTTGTTAATCTTTTATTTAAAGGTCTCTTTTACTAAAGTTGACATAAATGTTGTTAAACAAGTTCTTCGATTTCGAGAAATTTTAATATTTTCCTCTTGAATATTTCAAAAAATGTATTATCTAATAACACAAATCAACAGTAATAAAAATATTTTTTAATAGTCGCAAACGTATATGCTGAAATAGTCCTACTGTATTTCTTATTATCTCACAGCCGGCTGTAATTCGATTCCTCAGGTCTTCAACAGTTTCGACAGGATTGAAGTAAACTAATGACTTGAGAAAACCCCAAATGCAAAAATCTAAGGGATTTCAATCCGGAGAGCGAGCTGACCATTGTTGCATACCTCCTCTAGCTATCTAACGATTTGGATATGCTGCATCTAAGTGACGACGTACATTAATGCTAAAATGGGCTCGGCACCATCGTGCATGAACCATAAATTTTGTCTTAGCAGAGAATTTCTGCAAGAAGAGCAGGTAACTCTTAATGTAGGAAGTGATGATAAGATTCGCCATTTAATCGTAATGGGAGGAAATATGGACCAATTAAATAATCATTAGTACTTGAAGCCACATGTTTACTGAAAATTGATGTTGAAAAAATCCATGTGGATCTTTATCAGTCCATAGGTAAGTGATTGTTATGAACATTTCGTATAGAATCTATTGAAAAACTTGCCTTGTCAGTAAGAAAAACGCCATTTCACAAATTAGGATTTTGAGCGGTCACATGAAGAATCCATTTGCAAAAATTAGATGCGGTAAAAAGTCTCGAGGTAGTAGCGCCTGTACACGTTGAGTATGAAACGGATACAATTGCTGCTCTTTTAGAATTTTAAATACGGTGAAGTGGCTTACATTCAATATGTTGGCAATTTTTCGAGTACTAGTTTCAAGTGACTTCGAATCTATATCGAGAACTGCTTCTTCTAGTTGCACAGATTTTTGCATGAACGTAGAAAATAGTTATTTATGCAACAAGTACAAAGAGTAAGTGTTTATAGCACGCGACGTGAAATTGTCCAACGAGGCCGTCAGGCCGAGTAGGACAACCCGTCGAGTGCAATATAAGCACTTTTTGTACGAGTTGCATACAATATTTTTTCTACGTTCATGCAAAAACCAAAAAATGTTATTTAGATGACACTAAGTCTAGGAAAATGTGACATCGATTTGAACGTTTATGTTTGTCATGATGACAAAACGCTATTGTAGAGTAACAGATGAATGCAATAAACACTTTATTGCACTAGTGCAATAAAGAACCCTTTTTCCACTAAATATAGTTCAATAAAGTTTTGTTTTTTTACATGAACGTAGAAAAATAATATTAATAGATTTTTAAATTGGCTTCATGGCTTCTGTTGCACTATTCAGGTTGAAGAAAATGAGAATATTTGAACTGATTGATGAACTATTTGGTACATATTTTTTTTCATACGCATGTTGTTCATTATTTAATTTTTTTACACACTGATATTCAGTTTCAGAATGTGAAATAATGTTAGTTATTAAAAAAGTTTTATAAGTCCATATAAAATAGAAAAATTAAATTACGGAGTAAAATTACACATATCTTACAATTATTTCAACCTAAAACTACAATTTATAAGTCAATACAAATTATAGTGCCGGAAAGTTAGAATGGAATTTAGCATAATAGATTTTAATATTTTAATAATAATTTTCATAATATTTGTAAATTTATCACATAATACAATATGGAATTTTATCCAAGTTTATTCCTGTAATATTACAGTGTACTTAGTTCATTTACAACATTGTTACAACATTTTACATAACTTTACGTTGTCGCCACTGTAAAGTTATATGAAATTATAAACAAATTTTTATTGTGTATTGCACTGGAAATATTAAGTAGACATCAACAGTTAAATTGACAGACCTAAACCCTTTGGCTTTTTTTTCTAATAAAGAATTAATAACTCGAATCGGCAATATTTTATTATTACGAGCACGGGCAGAATCTTGGCGTTAATGCTTGTCTTTGTCTTGATAAAAATAGAGACTATGTGCAAACTGGGTCAAATAGCTAACTATTAACTATAATTACTATGTGTAGGAACAGGACCAGACCCGGTATTATTTTGCAGATATAAGGTATGTAAACGTTTTTAATTTCTGATTTTGTCCGAGAAATCGTCTGTTAAAACAAATGTGTATCTCGGATATTCTACTTTTATCAATTTTTAAGCTTACTAGTTTCATTCGTAATTCGTAAATATAAATGAAGAATGACCTTGACCAAGTCGGAGTTCCCGTATTTTTTATTTATTTTGTTTGAAACAAAAAATATATGACTGTGCTAATGTCTGAAATAATATTGGATTAATGAAGAACAAAGTTAGAGGTAATACCACCAACACTTCAGTATACTCGTATATTATGCATTACAAAATTTCACAGGTCGATTTTAAAAATTATTTCAGATGTGATTTTTTATAATTTTAACACGATGTATTTCGAAATACAGAATTTTTACGGTCCATGCTCGTGTGTTGTTGTTTTATCTCCTAATATTTGAAGATTGACCACCTCGTATACAGATATAAGTAAATCAATTACTTAATAATTAATTATATTTCTCTATCCGCGTATTCACAGGTAAACAAATTTTAAACAATTCGGAAAATTTATCTAGTATGTACTGTTAATATAAATACATCTTTCTTTATAATTACACTTATTTATTGTAAGACGTAGATAGGATAATGTAGTAATACTCGTAATACTCGTATTTTATAAAAATTTTACATTTGCCATTTAAATGAAATGGTTACCTCACCATATTTTCAATTAAAGAATATTATATATTTTTTTAACGAGATGCCTTGAATTTCATTAATTTTTTATTTAATTGCTTCTATAATGTTGAACGTAAAAATACATATCTACTTAGTTGATTCAGATACTCATTAATGCAATATGAATTAATATAATGCAAATAGATAAAATCATATAGTACGACAGATCGCCTGTATACAGTATAAGTACTCTGAATAAAGGTTGATTAATTATTAATTAATAGACACGGCGTTTCTATTATCTTAACTTTAAATGGAAATATTTAATCATATTCTATATAATTATTCATGAATGAATGATGGCAAAATTGCCACCTTCAGCAGCTCACTAGTCACAGTACAGTGAGTTACTGAAAGTAACATAAATGGAGTAATTCACAATAACCAATTTTCCTTCACCCTAATAACTTGTCATGAGGTAGATGAAATTATAACACATCTCAAAAACTTAAAAAGTTATTATCCTCATGATGTCTCGGTAAGAATAGTTAAAGTATTAAAGACACCATATTATTTCTCCTTACTAAGATCCTTAATTTATGTATTTTATAAAGTATCTTCCCTGGCTGCCTTAACATACCTATCATCTGGTAACCTCTATATACATGCCACAAGCAGCTAATTGAGGGCACGTTATAAGATCTGATATTAGACGTTCCAGCTGTCGAAGACGAGACATATAATATATGCCTTAATGCAGCTAAGACCGAAAAGATGAGATTCAGCTTATGTAGTTTAGACGAAGTAAATAATTCTGATTATGAAATTTCTAGGTATATATTTGGATCCTAAATTGCAATGGAACATAAATACTCACTTCCTCTGTAATAACTTATCCAAAGGCATATACTTAATCCGCAACTTGTTCGTGAATGTATCGGAACAGCCACTATAGTGACTGCTTTTCAAAGTATGATTCGCTCCCGATTGTCTTACGGTATTTTGAGATGACTGTAGAGGATAGTTTGTGAAACCAGGCATCTTAATTGTGTCATATACTTATATACAGTTATTTTATATATTAAAGAACATGATACGTACACTGTCCGCAGCCAAATCCATTGCCACGACACAAGAAATAAATATAACTTAAACACCAAGTTTCATCGTTTAAGTAAAACATGTAACGACACATGTTACCTGGGAATTCAATTTTTTAATGCATTACCCCCTTCAGTATGAAATTTAAGCCTTATATAGATTAAGACATGAATACAAATTTTTCTATTGAACAATACATTTTACACTGCACAACAATTTTTAGACAGTTTTCTCACTGTATTTTGAATTCTTACCTAAGATTTTGCCTATTCTATTTGCAATACTTTAATTTCAACGTTTGTCATTGATGTATGTCTTAATTTCTTATTTTAATGTGTTTGCCCTTTGTTATGTACGTTTATTATGTGTATTTTTATGACTATTTTAGTATTAAATATTTATATTTTGTATCAAATCTTAGGAACTGAATGTATACCATATTTTCTTTTTTTCTGACGTGGTACACTTTATGTGTATTTAACACTAATAAATGCCTAAATGTCATGTGTTTATTTTCACGTTCTCTATGACGCCTTAGGAGGGACCCACTTATTTCGCAAACACCCTGTAGAAGTATATAATATATCATATTGTACATAATTTTCAAGAAGTTGTTCCAATTGTTCTAGATTATTTCAAAAAAAATACCTTTACTCAATGGTGACATCATGTGAAAATGAGCACTGGCGCCTCCGGCAGATTCTCCGAACAACGTTATTTTATCTGGGTTACCGCCAAATTTAAGGATATTGTTTCTGACCCATCTCAAAGCCAATACTTGATCCTTCAACCCATTGTTACCTGGCACAACTTCATCTCCTGTCGTCAGAAAGCCCAAAGCACCTAAATAAAATAAACTAGAAATATTATCAGATACGTGCTAGTACTCGTATATGACGCACGAAGATTAGCCCATTATCATATACCTACACTGTAAAAAGTACAGGTAATTTATCCGAATAAAATTTCGAAAAATTAGGAGCAATACAAAAACTAGTACTTCAAAATTACATAAAATGTGAAATATCGCTAAATTAAAGAAAATTTACGCCATTTGTATGAAATTTGCTACATGAAAGCAAAATTCCAATAAAAATATTAAATATTTTCTATAAAATATAGGAAATTTTAGGTTTTACTTATAAACATTACTTAATTTTGGATCCGAGCTGCGTACTTTCACCGAAATTCGGAAATATATCTAAACGTTTATTTGAAGACATTCTGTATATCCAAGTATGTTTACATTTTCGAATTTTTATCAAAGTAGGTACGGGATGCGAACACTCGTGTAATGTAAATGCCGCTCCTAATGGAAATTTTACTATGTAAGAATTCATAGCCAAAATAAATATGCTTTTTAAAACTACCAGATATCAAAACTTTAAAAGTATAATTCATGACAAAGGTAAATATTCTAATAAAAATTAGCTATCTCTAGAATTTTACTAAAGAAAATTCAGGACTAAAGTAAATATACCATCAATGAGAATAATACAGTCCGATAATGGGTGTAACAAAATTGGCCCATTACAGGGTATACCTATACCTACAAGATGCTGAAATTTGAAAATATCCTAATATATATATCACTGAAAATTTTTAATTCAGATTGGTTAGGATTTAACTAACTAAAGGCAAGTACTACTCACAATGATCACAAATCTGTCAACCATTGAAGAACATATTTGGAAAAATAGTAATTAATAGGCTTCAAATTTCGTTACCGTTAAATTTATTTAATAAAAGGTTCAAATCTGCTGAATGTGACAACTCTATTTATTGGTTTACTATAGTTTATTCAATTCTTGAAAATTTTTTTGATGGAGTATAATATTAATTAGTTTAGGTTTATTTAAAAGTTATTGGTAAAAAATAAAAGGTGGTCTGTTCTGCGATTAAAGCAAATAATAAATGTTTCCTTAGAAATACCGCTTGGTGCTTTTAGTAATACTGACCCCCGATATTTACACTATCGGTTTACGTGCTATACAAAGATTCGTTGTATTTTTTCCTTTCATTAAATAAATTAGCTCAAGTTCCACCACTCTAAGTTAGGCATCTTCTAATATTTTATGAAGTATTATACTTAGTAATTTTTTAAATGTCAGCACTTCTAGACATTCCTTCAAAGTTTTTCTAATTTACCACCAAATTTAAAATTAAGTCAATCAAAGAAGTACTATTGTGTTTTCTACTCTGAGAAAAGATTAAATCTTTGAGCAACAATTTTCTTGCTGTCAACTTTTTGATTGTTACCACAAGAACATTTTTCTTGAAATGAAACAAAGATGGTTGAAATAAAATTACGCTATTTAAATTTAAAAAAAATTGTTGACGACTTGACGAAAATTGTTCAACGATTTCTCATGTTTGATGTTAAATAAGCTTCATAATTTGTTCCACCTACGTGTTATTCTTTTATGTCAATCCAAATTTAATTTTTTAAAAGGGCACAACTTTGATGATTTTTTTTATTGTTTTTATTTTCATTTTAAATTACACCAATATTAAATAAACTTAACGGTGTCAAATTGTTAAATTAAACATTTCTAATTAGTTCCGCCGACATCGGCCGCAAACGCAGTAGAGGCTGAGCGGAGAAAGGAGCTCGGGGGCCCACATTTACAAGGCGTCTGGTTCTACAGCGCAATAATGTAAATGCTATGAAAACTGTTAAAACACACACAAAATTTAACCTTAACTGTTAATCCAACAGTTTTTGAGTAAATTTAACAGTTTTTTTCTCGGTGTGTATTCTATCGTATGACGCTTAATTTTCGGCATAGAAGACGTGAAAGGTTAGTTTCTGACGATGGTTTTTAACTAGTATTTCATAATCGTGTAGATAAATTAACGACATTTGCATGATCCCATAACTTGTTATGTTCTTTTTGAAAATCTAAAATGAAAGGAACACAAGACGCATGCTAAGCCGCATTAAAAATCTGTGGGAAACATAGTTGACTTTTAAATGAAAGAAAAGAACAAAATTTGTATATACATGTATAAGCATTGATTAGTAGATTTACGGTTACAACGAAGAACAACACCAAATGTCAAAATTTTTCCTTTCGATCCCTTAAAATCCAACTATAGATCTCAAGTTCGATAGGTTTTCAATGCGACAGCATGCGCCGTGATATTATAATAATTCCTTTCTCGAAAACTGTTCCCGTCGAATTTCAACAAGAGTATCTTTTTCATGTAAAACTCTTTAGAGTTTTAATGTTTGCTATGAAATTAATATATGTATAATCAAAATAAAAAAAACTCACTTATTACTAACTTAATTTACTATAACTATTATACATGTATAAATTTCGCCCACTCCTTCTTATTTCTTGCTAAAATTTTTGCGTCGGTCCATGTTATTCCTTTTCTCTGTAATATTTCTCCCACGGTTTTGTCCCATGTTTGTCTAGGTCTACCTCTTTTCTTCCGTTTCTCTATGTTTGCCTCCCATACCCATTTGACGTTGATAATGCAACCATTATTCATTCTTTGTAAGTGTCCCCACTAGCTCATTTGCCTTCTTTCACAAATTCTAATGTTGGTTGTATTTCTAAATCTTCCCGTATAACACTGTTCCTCATTTTGTCCGCTCTAGTTACGCCTTTGACTCTTCTTAAATACTTCATTTCTATGGCTTGTATTTGGCTTTTTTGTTTCTTTGTCATTACCCAAGATTCACAACCGTAAGTTAAAATTGGTCTATAAATGGATTTAAGAACCTCTATCTTTGTTTTCCTGGAAATTTCTGTTTTACTTATAAATGGCTTATTCATTGTATGGTAAAATGTTAGCGTCTTTTCTATTCCTTTTTGTTAATTTCTACATTTTGTCTTCCATTATCCTCTATTTCTATTCCTAGGTATTTAAAGCTTTTAACCTGTTCGATTCTCACACCGTCAATCTGTATATTTATGTCTTTTTGCTCATTTCCTATTACCATTACTTTTGTCTTTCTTTTGTTCAATTTCATTCCGTATTCATCAAGTACTTCATTCCAGGTCTCTAAGTTCTTCTGTAAATCCTTCTCCTTTTCTGCTAAGATTGCTACATCGTCAGCGAATGCTCCCTCTGAAATGCATATTCTCTGCAATTGTCTGTACCCTAATACATATAATTTTTTTGCTTTAAGTGAGCATTTCTTTATTACTTCGTCGATAAAAATTGTGAACAGTACGAGACTTAAACTTCCTCATTGTCTCAATCCTTCGTTGTAAAACTCTCCGACATCCTATTTTGGCTAATGACACAGTTATTATTTTCATTATATATGTCTTTAAGTATTTTTATTATTTTATTATATGTATTCCTCTTCTGTCCAAAATTTCCCATAGTTTTTCTCTTGATACATTATCAAATGCTTTGTCTAAATCTATAAACCCTATATATACTTCTTTTTTCTGTTGTAGTGATTTTTCTATTAATTGGTTTATTGTCAATATATGATCTTGTATACTTCTGCCTTTACTAAACCCACTCTGTGATTCTTCTAATGTATGTATGCTATGAAATTAATACAAAAGTATACACAAAAAGTTTTGGGTATCTCTGAAACACTAACCCTCTTATATAACCCACTCTTAGATAAACTGTGTAAATTTCTTTTTAGATTATCAAAAAGAGCACAAAAAATTGCGGAAATTTAAATAATTTGTCTAATACCGCCATCAGGAAATAACCTTTCACACCCTGTATCTCTAAAAATAAAGCAAAAGCGTACATGTTTATATAGACTTTTCGTCTTGTTTTGGGATCCAGAAAACGCAATTAACTTGATGCCTTTAGAATCACCTTGTATGTAATTTTATTGACTCAATATATACAAGATATTTCTGTGTCAATTTCGTTTTCTGGTAACGTTTAATTTAATATAATAAATTGGCAAATATTTATTACCTAATCTATAATTGGTGACAACCAGCACTACGTCCCTGTCCAGCAGGATATCGGGACCGTACCACAGGGAATTTCCTCCTCCGCAAACCCATCCGCCTCCGTGGAAGAAAATCATTACAGGAAGAGGGCTCTCGCTGAATTCAAGCGCCTGAGATGTTCAAATTACGTTAATGGAAATTATATAGATTAGTTTTCGATAATACGTAATTATCAAAAAAATCATTTTTCTATTGTTATTGTAACAGTAATAATTTGGACAACAAAATTGCCATATTTCAGCCTTAGTGTCATTAAACACTCTTGGTCTCAAAAGTTTAAATAACTCTTTTGCAGTTAGCACGGAATTATGTCAAATTTAATAAAGCACAAAATATACTTTGCAATAAACGGGAAATACTTATTTACTTCGTTTGAGTTAAATTTATACCAGTACAGGGTGTCTCAAACTTGGTAGTAGGGGCCTACTGCGAGGATACAAACAATTTAAATAAAATTTGAGACACGTGGTGTTATCTTTGGGATTTGACAGAAACAGCTAATGACGTCATCAATTATATTTTTTCCGAAAACATACCCAAATTTGTTTCCTGTTCAAAAGCTTTCTTTTTCTAATAAACTATTATTAGAGAGATTGTTGTGTATTACTTCCCGTTTAAAAGTTATAAGCATCCTAAAAAAGTCTCAAAAGAAATACCATCTAAAAATCACATTAGCGGTGAAAGGTTCAAGTAGTCGTTGGAAAATAATTGAATGTTCATTGTTTAAAATGCATAAATGTCACAAAAAACTAGGCATTACTCGATACGAACGTCAAACGAAATGTTTTCGAAAAAGTAATCCAGAGCACCTCATTCCTGATCATAGAACCTTTACCAGATTGGAGGCGACCTTACGACGAATTGAATATGCATTTTCTGTTCAGAAGAATCAAATAATTGACCGAAGGTTCGTTCGAAGTATTTCGAACAAAATCCACGATATTTGGATATATCAACCCTCAACGAATTTTAAAGAACAATAGTTATCATGCAAACACGGAATTCCAGACAACTACTCTGCGGGCTAATGCCCCGACCAGCATTGAATTACACCTGGAAAACCTATAGCAACAGCTAGAGTCGTTCGTCAGACGCCCACCAGACATATACCGGTTTCGAGCTTATTAGCTCTCATCAGTATGCCATAGGTGAGGTATCCGACGAATAATCCTAGCTGCTTTCGTCTGTCTAACCCGACAGAAGGGACCATGAGTACGCTGTAGAACTAACTACATCTATCGGCCGTTCGCTACTCCATGCCGGACTGAAAATGTCACAGGCACGAAGCGTTCTACATGCAGTAGACACCATTGAAAGCTGTCGACCTTTATCGCAATCGGCGAGAAACGATATTTTGCAAACACGGAATTCCAGGAAACAACTACTCTGCGGGCTAATGCCCCGACCAGCATTGAATTACACCTGGAAAACCTATAGCAACAGCTAGAGTCATTCGTCAGACGCCCACCAGACATATACCGGTTTCGAGCTTATTAGCTCTCATCAGTATGCCATAGGTGAGGTATCCGACGAATAATCCTAGCTGCTTTCGTCTGTCTAACCCGACAGAAGGGACCATGAGTACGCGGTGTAGAACTAACTACATCTATCGGCCGTTCGCTACTCCATGCCGGACGGAAAATGTCACAGGCACGAAGCGTTCTACATGCAGTAGACACCATTGAAAGCTGTCGACCTTTATCGCGATCGGCGAGAAACGATATTTTGCAAACACGGAATTCCAGGAAACAACTACTCTGCGGGCTAATGCCCTGACCAGCATTGAATTACCTATCATCTATGGCATACTGATGAGAGCTAATAAGCTCGAAACCGGTATATGTCTGGTGGGCGTCTGACGAATGACTCTAGCTGTTGCTAGATGTAGTTAGTTCTACACCGCGTACTAATAGTTATCATGACTACAAAGTTCACAGTTTAAGAGTATTTTAATTTTATAGCTCAAATTATAGTAAATGTAGAAGCTGTTGATCAAAACCTTTTTCGGCACGTTCTTTGGACCACAGTATACTAATCAAATCAGTAGGGAAAGTTAGACTTCCCGCGTCTTCCAAATGTCCACCATTTTGTTGGCGGCTGACAGTTATTACTACAGTTTCTATGTGATGTGTGTCATTTATGTTTTTTGACATTATCATATCGGTATTGTACTTATATTCCAGTTTTGCCATGTTGAGTGTTTAGTTATCTTGTAATTGTTTTTTTTTGTGATTATTTATTGGTGAAACTATACCCCAATAAATAAACTATGAGAGGCAGTAAATGTGTGGTAAAAAACTGTTTAATTGTTAACTCTCCTTACTACAACCCGCCCTGAGTAGTAAGAGACCGACGAGGAGGATTTGGAAGTTGAAAGTTGTGGTCAAAATGACGACAGGGAGACCAAGTTTTACGTGGGATACCTTAATTCGAAAACTCCTAAAGAAGAATTAAGATACGGAAGGAAGCAAAGGATTTAACTCAAATACTACTACTACATATATATATATATAGACATAAGGCAAAACTGCCACAAAATACATGTAAGTAAAATAAACACTACACTAGTAGAGAAACGTATTTTTTCAGCACGACGGGGCTTTATTCCACAAGGCCAGGATTGTACAGCAATATTTAGATAACACTTTCACCAAAAAATAAATTGGGATAAATGTAAAGTCACCAGATCTAACACCATTCAATTTTTTTATGGAGGATTTAAAAAAATATGGTTTACAAAACACCTTCGCGAGATGTTAATCATTTGAAACAAAAATTACCGAACGGTTGTAATGAGTTAAATCAACACCACCTTAGGTGGTGTTGGTTAAATTGAGAAATGTTAAGTCAGGCGAAGATTCGATATGTCTTGAAATGAAAGGACGTCATGTAGAGAATAGACTGTAAAATGTATGAAGTATGAGGGCGTTTGCCTGATTTTTCAAATATTGTTATCGGCACTTTTTATTTTAACTGTGTTAAAGAATTATCGAGTTTAATCCTATTATTTATTCTTAATGAAATTTATGCACTTTAAAGAACGAACATCCAATTATTTTCCAACGATAACTTGATCCTTCCACCGCTAATGTGACTTTTAGGTGGTATTTTTTGAGACTCTTAAGGACGAAATTCTCTAATAGAAGTTAATTAGAAAAAATGTGGGTATGTTTCTGGAAAAAATATAATTGATGACATCATTAGTCATTTCTGTCAAATCCCGAAGATAATACTCGATTGACAATGGAGCTTACCTCAACCGATTTAACACCACGTGTCTCAAATGCATAACCATGGATATAGGGTACCCTCTTTTTTCGTTTAAGTTTCAACGAATGATTTTTTATTTTTCATTTTCAGCAGTACCGGAAGTGACACTATCTTTCTCTTTTAAAATGTGTAATAAAAGCCCAAATATGTTGTTAGTTTAGGGTCTAGGAATATTCTGAGAAAGGGGAAGATTTTAAGTAAAATTGTCAATCAAGAGGCACATTTTGTCCCCAAGTCATCTATTCAAATAAATTATTGCTTCCTCTCGAACATAACAATTATCAAAGCCGTAGTTTGCCTAAATTTTGGGTCATCCGGTAGTACAGGTCATCTAATCTGTATCGTAGACCCAAAAATGATCTTTATATTGATACTCTCGCAAACGACGGAAAGAGACGTAGGAATATATAATGATATTTTAAAGTGCGAATTTTAAATTATATAGAGATAAGTATAACGCTCACCACAATACAGGGAGACAGACCAGTAGAAATTAATAAAATTAAGAATAAAACCACTCCATTTACAAGAGGGTGAAATCGAGTGATATCTGGAAGTCCATAGGACAATTAGTTCCTATTTGGGGTCCAGACCTTCAGTATCTCAGTCAAGTAAGTTGTAATTGTTGAATATTTAAATTAAATTCATAAATTAATTCCGTCAAACCATTCCCCATATATTGGCATGGACGCATGCAAACAATTGAAGGTCTATTATAGAGTGTCTAGTTTCATATTGGTTCGCCACAGTTATATTCTTTATTTTGTTAACACTTTATCTTTTATTATTATTATTATTATTATTATTATTATTATTATTATTATTATTATTATTATTATTTTCCCCAGTAAACACCTTCCGAGGCTCCGACACATTCGGAGATGTTCTGGAGAGTCAAGCAATGACTACTCTCCACTCCGTGGAGTCAGTAATCATTGCGCCCGTAAATCGTGTGTTCTGAGCAGACGTAGCGAACCAAGGACGATTGCCTTCTGCATTCTGCCGGCTAAGATCTCTGCCGAATTTCGACAAGCCGGTATGATCTTTAAGTCAGAAAGCAACGTATGTCTCATTCCACCCAGGACGCCTATAATTAGCACCACAATCTTAACAGAGTGGTCTGGATACAGCCTGCGGAGCTCGGAGAGAAGATCTCGATATTTCACCCGTTTTTCCTCCTCTTTTAGGACGATGTTGTTCTCTGCGGGAGCCGAGAACTCAATCACAAACATCGTCCTAAGCTGGTGGTCGAGGAGGACTACATCAGGCTTATTGGCTTGGATTTGCCTGAGGGTGGGGAATGAATAGTTCCAATAAATTCGGCACTTCTCATTCCCACTACGGATTCTATATCCCCGGAGCATAAGGCAGCACTGGCGTCTCGTCTATCTCATACGAGTGTCGTAAATGATAATACAACACCCGTAAGGCTGAATCGTGTCTTTGGATATACGCTGTGTGCATATACCGGACAGGCCGACAGGAGATGCATAAGCGTGCTTTTGGAAAATTAACAAGAGTGGGGAATACAAATAAGTCGAAATCTTTTTTAAATTACATAATTCTCCTTTTTTCCTTTTCTTTATCACACTTTATGTCACACTTTTTCTTTTTACCGGAATATCAACTTGATTGTCAAATTCTCGAAAGACCATTAGAGGTCTCGGTGTAATCTTCGATATAGTTGAGGATAACAAAACAATGGATTCCTCAGCCGATTTTAGAGGGAATGCTTTACCTATACAAAAAAAATACATATTCTAGTCACCCTCAAGAAACTACAGCCCTTTAAAAGTGGATGTTGCAAAATCTAATTTCCATGGATATTTTAGAACTGGCTGAAATTAAAAATTCCAATTTTTGCATGTATGCAGTTGTAGTGAAATGTCACTTTCCTGGCCTATTCCACTAGTTGCCCCCTCAGAGTAGGGGGGCGAAATAATATAACCCTTGCACGATTATTATCAGAATATTTATGAATTGAAAAATGTGGAAGAAACAAACAATTTTTTTATTTCTGTACGAATTTCAAAATACCTTTTAATATTTGCAAAAAAAATAAATTGATATGTCTGCATCTCAAACCAGCGATCCTCCGAACAATAGATAGTCCGAACAGTCATTATCAGTTTATTTAATTTAACACATCTGCATTCATGCAAAAATTATTAGATTTTATAATTTGAACCGGTTTTGAAATAGCCATGGCAACTTGATTCCCAACACTCATTTTTAAAGGGCTGCATGTTGTTATAAAGGAGAGGCTAGAATATTTTTTATATAAGACCCTTCTAAAATCTGCTGAATAATCCACTGGTCCATTTTCCTCAACTATGTTCAAAACACCCTGTATAAGGCGTTTGTCTTGTGATCTAAGCTCGAATACTGTTCATTAGTGTGGTCACTAGGGTTCGTTACTTATATGTATAAATAGTTTGGAAAAAATACAGCGCATGTTTATTAAATTCCTGTTTTTTTGTTGATAGTATTTATTCGGAAATAGCATGTCCATATTATGATAAATAGATTTCATATAACTAACCCAATAGATTTTCACCGTCGCATTTTACGTGAACATTTTATACCCGCTTGCAAGAAACTGTAGATATTTTTCAATGCAATGTGTGTTTCATAAACTATATACTGTCTTGCTTTCATTACTATTGTTAGTATGTACTTATAATTTATACGTTTTTTGTAGTAATTAATGTGTCGGTTTTTATTATACAGGGTTAACTATAACTAAGTACAAATATTTTAAGACAGGATAGAGAAAATTAAGAAGAAATTTATAAAGTAAAATTTTTTTTTTAATTATATTAAATTCTTATTTAACGCCGCCTATGTGACCCGTCCGCCGCACATTTACAGTCAGAGTAGGCAACTAGCAACACGACGGTAAAATTCCCTGTCATGTCATAATTTAATTCCTATGTTTACCATGTGTTTACGTTGAATTTTTGTGTTCTTCTTCAGTTTTTAGTGCCTCTTTAAATTTTTAAACGTTTTACAGTTGTTAAAGAAAGAAATTTGTGTCGGGTGCAGATATTTTTCCACAATACAATTCGCCGTTTTGTTTTTCTAGGTTATGGAATAAGACTGCAGCGGGTACATTAAAACTTTTCTATTATCTATCTATCCTTTCGTTCGATTTTGTTATAATATATTATTAATAATAAAAAGGCATTTTATCTAGCTGTACCAACGGGAAGTGTGTTTTATCGGTAGTGAGTGGTTGTAATGAATGAAAATGTTGTAGTTTTGCCAGTTTGTAACAAAATAATGAAAAACGAATGCAAAATAGTGGGGCTAACTGCATTAACTGTTACCTATCTATCAGGTATTATTACTAATAAGAATGTTATTTTTTGTCGTTTCTGCGGCATTTCTACCGCAAAAAACGAAACCATGGTAGTGGATATTGTTGACAGGTGTAAGCTTTATCTATGGATCTAAGCCATCTCAGTCGATGTTTATCATAGGCGCCGACTTTTCATAAGAAAAGAGGGTTTTGTCCTATTTTTAAATATCGAGCTAAATTTTTTTATTGTCTTTTAAGTCTTCCTGAGGGCGTGGTTAAAATGTTTGTACTTAATCATAGTATAGGTTGTATCTTAAATAAATAAATAAAATTAAAATATTTAATCTTGTTATAATTAAATAAGTTAGAAAAACACCTAAGGTGGCTCAGAAAACAATGAGATTAGCTTATTAATCCTCTATGTTAGTATTTTCATTGTGTTGATGTTCAAAATCCTTCAAAGAACACAAAAAATTAAAAAGTTCCTTTTGTTAGAAAATGAAAACATTGCAATTTTCAGGGATTAGTCAGCTTTAGGAAGCCAATAAATATTCAAATGAACGGAAGGTGTTTTTGTATGGTTGTTTTGTATGGTTTTGGTGATTGTGTATTACTTTTTGCTTCAAAAAAATCTACAAAGGTACAGCAAATATTTCAAGATTTTCGGAAATACTATTGAGTTTCAGATTTTTTGCTTTTTATGTAAAATGTTTAGTTTTCGAGTAAATTTACAAAATAAGAGGTAATAGGGGACATACAAAAATTTCATTAAGATACAAAAAATTCATCGCTTTGCAACGTTTTTTGATAGCCTAAATTTTTATTTTTAAATATATTATTAGGTTAGAAAATTCTAAAATATCGCTGGGACTGAAACTAACGAGGTAAAAGAAATAAATCATCATTAACCAATATTAGGTAATTCTATTCTAAAATTGTTGAAAGTCAATCTGCAATTTCTTGGTACATTCATACATTCAATAAACAATATACATATTATGTTAATTCTTGACTTGAGTATGGTATTTATAAATAAATCAACAAAAATCGTTCTATAATCGTCAAGAAAGCGTCTGCGCTGGGTCACCAAACATTAAGAACTGCATGAAGTAGTGACCACGGTTGGTGCATTATAAATAATTTAACAAGGTCGGTTTAAATTTTACGAAAAATTCTTGATTTAATTTCTGGTGTACATAACATTTTAAACTACTGGTTGCTGGTTATTTTCATATTCTTGATATGAAAAAATTCACCAAAACTAGTTGTCGTTGAAATTTTCTTCCGGCGAAAATCGATTTCTCGTATATTCTTATACCCCTGCATCAAATTTCACCTTTTTCTAAAATCGCTATTTTCAGTTTTTTCACAATATTTCAGCAAGGAAACAGATGTCTGGGATATGTTCGATTTATCTTGATAGCTACCAAAAGGCGCAACTTTTTTATAATTTGAGCCACCTTGTATATTTACGGTACATTATTTACGGTTTCTGATATGCCAATGGTGAGCCATGAAAAACGGATCACCTTGTATATATGTCTGTAAGTAAGCCAGATAGAATAAAAATGTGTATGAAGTACTGACATTATTTTGACTCCACCTGTATGTTCATTATCATGTCTAGACACCTAGTATATAGATTTTTTATTCAAAAGTCTGTAATTATAAAACTAGTGGTTTTAAACCTTCATGAGTTGAGTAAGGTTTGCTGATTTATAAATAGCGTTAAGATCAATCAAGTTACGTCATAATTTTGAAAGATACCTTGTACGTATATTAAACATAAAACTAGGTATGCCAAAAATGATCAAATGAAAAATTTATGTTGACATTTTTCTTCCGTAGAAGCATAACAACAACAACCATCAATGATGGGACTTTTTCATTCACGTTAATCATTTTGATAATTGAATGCATTCTGCGAGATATTTTTATTCGTCATGGTAAATATTCCATAATTATAAATACATTAATAATACTTGCTAGCTTTACATTTATTATATAATTAAACTATTAGCGTATGGTTTATCCTGAGCATTATTATTACATAAAAGCAATTTATTTATATTTAATAGCCGCATGAATACGTTGTTATAAACAAAAATATTAATTATTGCGGATATGTAAAATACCTTACCGATCTATGGTGAAATATTTTCTTGGTATTTCCCCAAGTCCCCAAGTTTTATATTTACAGGTGCAGTTTGATATTTTCACAGTGTCCTAATTTTGTAATTTTCATAATTTATTCCTTACCAAATTCGACTGTGAACTTCTACAGTGTCTTGCTTACCGTTAACACAAAATGTTAAATGAATTAGGACTCATCTATACCTTCATACCAAACAACCGAGACACCTTTTAACAGAATTACAGTATCAGTGCTAAAGCTGGCAAACGTTCTTAACGGTTGGTGAGTCACAGTCATGCAGAATTACCAGAGTATATGGAAATGAAAACAATGTTCGCTATTGAAAGATTTTGACAGAGGAGTGAATATTTTAACAAACAAAATACATGATTCATTACCTCCCAATCATCTAATGGTTTTTTTGTTCAACGGTAGAAGTCTGTATTACACCAAATCAATTATGTAGTGGCATCATTGCTAAAGGGTATTTCTCAAAGGCTGTTCGATAGAGAGTGGTAGAGATGAAAATCAGATAGAGCAAGATCAGGAAAATGAGGCGGATGAGGAATAACCTGTCAACCGCTCCTCAATCCTCAGTTGCCGCTCTTGTTATAGTCGAACAAGGACGAGTGCTATCATGCTTTAAAATCACTCAATGATGTCTTCCTCGTATTTTTTGTTCAAGACGATGGAGTCGTTGAGAATAAATGTCAATAACGTTAGTTACTAGACGAAACCTTCTTTGTTCCATCCAAAGCACAATATAAACATCAGTTTACGCGGATAAATACCAGCTTTTGCTTGGTCTCGTGGCGATGACCATTTTTATGACACCGGTATCTAGAACATAGGCGACCTAGACATTATGTTTATGAGCATTTTGGACGTTCTCTTTATTTTTGAATTCGACTATCAATGTTGCGAGTGTTCAAATAAATCCAAGAAATGAATAAATTTTTAAACTTAACCAGTCTGGTTAAAATGAGCTCCTTTTTGCACGGGGTGAAGTGATGATAGCAAAACATCTATGTCGCAAGTCGTATTTTATTTTAACCATTGATACACTTTTTTAATTGTAGTCTCTTTAGATTCGTAAATCTACTGGAATTATACTTTGTGGAGTTGCTTAATAAAGATTTGCCTAGCCTAAATGCTCATCATTCTCATTCAAATCGCAAGTTTTAGAGTTATAACAGCACAGAAATTAAATAAATGAAGTCATATCTCACTAGCGCATTTGCAACGTTATCTATTAAATCCATTGGCGACGTTGGTTTATACTTTGAGATTGCAACTTCTTAACCTAAGTTCAGAAAAAATATATTATTGTGTTAGGTACTGTTATGCTTGAATTTGCGATTCTTGATGGGCGATGCGTGATTTGTATGAAATTTGTGCATAGTGTGTAGGATTTTTATGAAAGGATTTTTAACGAACAAGATCCTACACACTATTCACTAATTCTTCACTAACCACGCATTGCACTTAGGCCCGCTACAGACTGTGCGTGTATTCGCAATTCGTTATGCGCGATTCGTGATATGCGAGGAGTTTGCGAATAGTGTGTAGCGTCTTGTTTAGGTATAAAGCGAAAACATTTTTTTCGAAACTATATTAATCTCTTATTTGTCGAAGACTATGGGCGCTCGTCTACCGCCAAGTTATTAGCACGTTAGAAATTTGGTGAGTGTTGCAACCAGCTACAGAACTATGACATACAGAAAACTAAATGGTAAAATTGATCGTTATGGGACAAGATTTTCTAATTAAAAACTGCCGCGGATACATTGAAAGATTTCTGTTATATATTAGTACTTCTTTCGTTTTCTTACAATAAATGGGCATTTTATTTAACCGTACGTGGGGTGTGTTTTGTTGTTTGTGCGTAATTCTGACAGATCTGTAATAAGTGCTAAATATTGCTGCTATTCATTTTCGTTGTTTCTACATTTGGCAACACTATAACGCATAGTCTGTAGCGGGCCTTTTACTTGTGTGAATTCGCGATTCGTAATGCGCGATGCGTGATTTATAAGAAATTCGTGCATAGTGTGTAGGGTTTTTATGAATGGATTTTTAACCAACAAGAGCCTACACACTATTCACGAATTCCTCACATTTCACGAATCGCGCATAACGAATCGAGTTAACACGCATAGTCTGTACCAAGCCTTTATTCCTTGACATTAAATAAAAATATTTATAAACATAAAAAACTGTTATTTATTGTCTTGTTTTTAAACGAGAAAAAAATGGACGGCCCCTAAAAATTAATATTTGTACCGAAGACTGTATAAGATAATCATTCCCATGCAGTGGAGTGGACTAATCTAGGCGTGGGCGAGGTCGCATCAGCGAGGCCCTTTTCTTCCGCTGGATGAACTGAATATTGTGACACATAATAGCTACATGCAAGGTGATAGTGTGCATCAATTTTGGTGCAAATATTTTCATACAATTGGGAGAAATTAAAAAAAAAAATTACAAAAAAATGTTATCTTGAAAACAAAAGCCGATCGGACATTATGCCCGCTAGACTATGCGTGAATTCGCGATGCGTGATTCGTATGGAATTCGTGCATAGTGTGTAGGGTTTTTATAAATGGATTTTTAACGAACAAGACCCTACACACTATTCGCGAATTTCTCACATATCGCGAATCGCGCATAACGAATCGCGAATTGACGCATAGTCTCTAGCGGGCCTTAGAGTATATAACTTTATTTATTATTTTTTGGTCCCCGCGTGATACTATGCATTGTAGTTTTTTCAATGTCACCCTGTATATTTTCAAGAAAAGAATGGTGAAAAAGCAGAAAGTTTGTTTACAAAACTATTCATTTAAGATGAAACTAGTTAAAGTAGTGAAGTCTGGATGATCTGAAAATGTCATAATTATGAGGTGGTTAAATGCTAAAAATAATTATTTTTTGTAACTTCTTCAGTATTAAAAAATATGTCGAGAATAGATCACACCCCGTAGGGTGTGCAAATTAATTATAGTACGTATGGTAAAGCCTCGGTAAAGCTTATTCTTAGTAAGGTCTTTTAAGGTGCTATTCATACTATTTAGATTCATGGTGCTCGGTTTTAAATCACCCCCAAAGGGGGCTTGCGCGAGGCCGTGGGCGAGGGGCCGCTTCGCCCACGCCTAGCTACGCCACTGTTCCCATGAATAATGCTTTTATTAATTATTCCTATATATTTTTAAGAAAGAACCACACGGAAGAATGACCGGGTGACATACTAAAAAATATGTAGGCACAATCGTCTGCAATAATAATGGCACTCTACAAAATGAATTTTGCGATTTTTTTTGAAGTGCTGGCATATTCATAATGCAATCTACTTTCGGAATTAAACATTAGTTCTTAGTTATTTCACTTCCAGAAGTTCAAAAACTATTTTGAGAGAGTGTCATTATTATTATAAAAGCATGTACATACCAAGGGCTGTATACCTTCCTTTCTGTAGTAATGTTATTGATATCATTTAAAAGTTATAAGATTTGGGATTAAGGTGCCCGTATATCTCGTCTTAAAATGATCAAATTTGTGATGTTTTTTAGGTACTAATCTCGAAAAATAAAACACGTAGAGAAAACGTAATATAAAAATAAAATTATTGGTGTTTTGTTTATCCACTTTTACTATTTAAACTCTCCTCAAATAATATGATAACTTTTAAAATGCATTTGTATGACACACATTATTTCACTATTCTAACCCCACATTTTAGCAATTATATTCACAAACTTATAAACACAAGTTAACAATCTTATATGCAAAACTATGTACGTTTATGTTATAACAATGTTTACATCTATAGTTGAATTTTTAAAAATACGTATTTTGAAAGATTTCAGTACCTAAAATATTGTTGGATAGATCGCTTTCTGACGTTATATGTATATTGATTTTACTTTATCTTTACCTCGCAGGTGGCATGAGATAACATCTTGTTATATGCTAAACTCTATATTATTCAGTTCTTAAATGTCGTAAATTAATTGTATTTGTAGAAAACACTATTTCCCTTAAGGTCGCCGTATTCTCGCCGTAAAATGATCAAATTTGTGGTGATTTATATACCGAGATTAGTAGGTATTCATATAATTTTTTTATTTATTAACATTATTGATTTTTTAAATGAAAATTATCACAAAATTATGTGTCTTCATTTTGTATAATACCTTTGTAAATTTTTCTATTTTTAACCTCTACTTTTATGAAAAAATGTTTAGATTTTAACACATTTACATTAAATACAACTTACTTTTCTCAACTTTATACAAAATTATCAAATGTAAGTAATCAAAAATGTACATTTAGGTTCGTTAAAGTAAAATTTTAAAGCAGAAGATGTTTCTAAACTGAATCATTCAATACTTTTCCTCAGTCAGATGATCTTTCTGAACGTAAAGAATCATTTAGATATAATGATGGGTCCTCCATCATACGAGAAAACCATATGTATGCTGCACCTTTCCCATTATCTTTTTAATATAGAGTTTTGAAAAATTAAGATGTTTAAATAAAATCCTGTACTCGATACCATAAATTTTCTTTTAAAGTAACGTGAGGACATTGTAGTGATCTCATTTCGTATTTTCAGTGAATCAGCAAAATTAGAAGTAACCTTTTATTTTAAAAAAACCGTTCTGAATGTAATGCGAGTATTGCATAATGGCGATGACGAAATTTTAGTAATTATTGCAGGAAATTAGAAGTAATCTTACCAATACTATTTTACTTAATATGATCCGAACTGGTCGTTTGACTGGTTTAGCAATATCAAAACAAATAAATGCCAATGTCATTAAACTTCCATTAAAATACATAAAATATTGCAAGTATTTTCTTAAACTATAATCTAGGCGTAATTATCTCTCAATATTAGATTTACAGTTATTATATAGGGTGCTCCTTAAATACGTTTCGATAATTATTGTTTCGATAAAGTTGGTAATTGATTTTTAGGAAAAAGTATTTACAAACTTATTATGCAGTCTAACCTAATTTTCAATATTTAAGATGTTAAAGTGTTCGAAAAATGTCACGTATACCTAAATATCCAGAAAATTGTTTGACGTAAATTAATCAAGTTTGAGATAATTTTTTACTGTATATGCAAATAATCAAATTTCTGTAATTCAGGTCATGTAACAACATCTACCAAATGATGAAAATATTACAGAGATAATATTTTACTGTATATAGAGTTAACAATCAAATTGCTGTACTTCAGGTCATGTGACAACATCCGTCCAATCATGAAATGATAACAGCGATAATACCCTATGTGGTATTTTCAGCACAGATGATATTATGTCGATAACTAAAATGTCGAGTTGAAAACCAACACGCTTTCAGCATTCTCAATGACAAAATTATATCGGTATTACCAAGGCTCTAACCAATTAGAAGCTTGTATTTTGTTACGTAACCATGGTGATTAAAAAATTCCGGAAATTTTTTCATCTTTCTTGTTTGACGTTTATAGATTGAAATTTTGTTTGACAGAACTTGATAGTTTCATTATTATTTAACTTTGAATTTTACTGTTGAATATATAAATTAAAAGAAACTAAAACAGTACGTTTTTATTATTTGTTATATTCCACATTTAATTATTTTCAATTACAAACTCTCAATATTGTGATACTCCATTTGTACCTTCAAATTAGTTTGGTGTAAAATTTTCTTACCGAATATGCAATATGCAACATTATGCACAACATAGAGAAGACTCTTTCTACAGACTAACAATATGTTTTCAATTGCATCGTACAACGTACTCTCCAAATGGAAAAACATTTTTTTTATTATACGAGTATTCAAAAAGTCCAGAGATTACGCAAAGGTTTGCCACGAAGAGTACAAGTCTCCATGGCATCCCAGAGGTCTGGATTTCCAGATGAATTTGTGCAGGTATATGAAGTAGTTAGTGTTTTCGCGAAATTCACGAACCACTAGATGACTTTTTATATATTTTAATGTATTAATAATATTGTGTGAAACTAACTAATCGCGCCTTCTTCTGAGACCGTCTTTTCAATGCAAAGGAAGGCCATTCGTATAATATCGGGTTTGAGATATAGAGATGACTGTAGAGACCAGTTTGTAAAACTAGGCATCTTAACTGTGCCATGTACTCCAATGCATTTTGTATATTAAAGAACATGATAATATATACACCGTCCGTAGCCAAATCCATTGCCATGACACAAGAAATAAATATAACATAAACACCAACTTTCATCGTCTAAATAAAACACGCAACGGTACATCTTATCTGGGAATTCAGTTTTTTAATGCATTGCCCCCTTCAGTGCGAAATTTAAGCCTTACATTGTTTAAGAGAAGAATAAAAGAATGTTTATTGAACAATGCATTTTACACTGTACAACAATTTCTAGATAGTGATCTCACCGTTTTATGAAATCTTGACTAAGACTTTGCATATTTTATTTGCAATATTTAAATTCAATATATTATGACGTTTATGTATGTCTTTATTTCTTATTTTAATATGTATCAACTGTTTGTCTTTTATTATGTATGTTTTTTATGCGTATTTTTATGACTATCTTAGTATTAAATATTTATATTTTGTATCTTACCTGAATGTACTACCATATTCTCTTTTTTCTGACGTGTGTAAACACTTTATGTATTTAACACTAATAAATGTCTAAATGTCTAAATGTCTAATCTGTGGGTTAAAGCCCCAACCAGCGCTGTCTGTCTTAACCACTAGATGGCGCTGTAAGTTTCAAGATGTCGGATGAATGTGAATGTGAATAATTTATTTCTAATTGACGCTGAACTAAAAATTATAAAGCTTTTAATTGCCAGAGAGGTTGTGTTTTATGGTGTAATTATTTGTATTTTTAGATGGAAGTGTATTTTAGGAGTTATCAAACTTTAATGTAGGACAAATCCCTAGAGTGCATATATGTCGTGAATTCCTTGTATGATCGTAACCTCAGCCTTTCAGATACAAAAAATATAATGGTTCGCTTCGAGATATCTATAACTGATATCTTGGACTTCTTAGGGGATCGTGTGCAACCTCTAAAAGAAGGTGAAGCGAGGCACATAGTTTTGTCTGGGGTAGAACGTGAGCAGAAGCCCCGTTCTTGAGAACTTGTGTCTACAGACGTCTGCTTTAGTTCAGTCACTCCATAAAATATCTATTTTACTAAATGGAGAAAATTGGTAGTGTAATGCTGATTTAAAAGCATCCTGAATTATTTCATAACATAACCTTAAATCCTCTATAAGAAAGTGTGTGCTACATACTTGTGTTTTGTTATCAGTTTTCACCTGCTTACAAAGTTTCGAGTTTACAGGAAATATAGCGTACGATCTCTATAAAGTTCGCTAAATTACTAAAAAAAATACAGAAAATTTCCACTACACTTACAAAACCGATTTGTTGGATTGTTGTTCACCCTCACACCCGACTTATTACAGACTGTCTTAAGCAGATTCTACACTTTTCTTTATTCAAGATAAAATTACTATTTTCAAACTGTTCTGGTACTATTTGTAGAGGAAAAATTATAGGAAAATATTTAAAAACACACAAAACTGCACACTTCCATTATGCAAGTTATTTGTTGTTTACCCCTACAGTAGTTCCGAAATCTATTAACAGATGTAAGTAAATTAGAAACAGTAACGCCTTATTAATTTGTACTACCTCGTGATCATGTCGAGCCAGATTCTGCATAGAAATAGGCAGGAGCAATTTTGAATATCTTCATTAAAGCACGTGTTATCCTTACGGGAAAGTTTTCATCTGTTAAGATTTTATTTTTCACATAAGAAAGTAAGTATATTGAAATACAATCAGGAAATCATTAAATATCACTAAATATTTATATATTAGGTATTTACCTGAGGTGTATATACATTAAGATACAAACAGTCCTCGTCTCCTTCTATTATTTTCGATCTTCTGTAAACATCTCTTTGTGGACATACTGCATGAATTTTTGTGGCATTTAATATTCCATTCCAAGGCTCAGCAGCTTCAGGTGGCTAAAAACAAATTTATAATTAGTAGGTATCTACAACGTAATCAATTATGTGAAACACAATTAAAAAAATATATAGAGTGGGCTAGAAAATATATTTTTTATTTTAACCATCAACATTCATAGTTTAAGATTTATTAACCAGTAGTTAGCTTTGTTATTCAAGATACAAAAATTAAAGGAAACAAACACTTATATATATATATTTCAAGTGATAAAAATGTTCAATTTTAATTCCATATAGTAGAGTATATAAGCATAATTCATATTTGTGCCAAATTAATTAAAAAGTTCCTTTAATTTTATGGAAAATATGCTTTGTTATAGAACCGAAATATTTGACTATATGCAACATAAGGTCTGTTCCAACAGCCGTCGAGAACTGGTTCAGAACCGTGAGAAATGTTTGACCAACACCGTCTTACGTCGCATTCGCCGAGAGTACATTAACAACTGAACTGACTAACTAGTTATGGATGGTTCGGAATCGATTCTTGCTGTGTTGGAACAAACCCATAGACGTTTCTTTCAGAACAAAAGTTTGAGCAACTAAAATAAGTACCGAGTACTTTATTCATCATCCATATTATTTCCTTGTTTCCAGGTAGAATTGGAACTGTCTATTGTTATTTAGATTAAGAAACAAATAAATCAAAGTGCAATTTGAAAGGAAAAAAATCAAGTCAATTTTGTAGATTTAAGTACAATTTCGCGAAGAAATTTAATTTCTTTTTGGCATTGTTTAGTATTTGTTTATAAAGGACACTTGAATTTAAGTTTATGATTGAAACTGCTGAAAATCTTATATCTGTTTTAGGAAATTTATATGTTTGCGACTCAGATTCTGAAATTGAAGCGATTTAATCTGATAGACCAGTCAAATCTCGTAAAATGGCAACTAAACTGCGAATTATTACGAATTCATGTAGACGTTATTCCAAGTTATGATAGAAACCCGTTTGGATTAAACATATTTTTGCAAGTTTGTGACTTGTTAACAATTTTTCAAATGAAAATCAACCTGAAGTAATTACTGAGTAAAGTAAGTTAAGGTCACAAATGCTAAAAACACTCGTTTAGAATTAAAAAAGTTTTAACTGATAGGTTTGAAACTCAAAGAGATGGTAATGAGGTTAAATATTTATAAAAAAACTTATTATTGACACTTAATCGTGATAAATCTCTACACAGTTTTGGCGCTAGATGTTAAAATTTATGAAGCTTGCTTATAACTTAGTCCAGTCCAATAAAACAATTGAGGATCATTATGAACTATTAACGTTAGATACCTACCTCTACACGAGAATTACCAAATATTTTACAATAATTAATGATTCGGTTACAAAACCTAATAGTTTGGAAGACGTTTTATCAATCGTAGAGGAAGATAAAGATTTTAATAATTACAAGAATTCTACTAAGCAATTAAGGTTTACAAATTCAATTAATTCTAAATTAAAACCTATACAAAAATTTATTCCTGCACCCAATTATTATACACCACAATTTCAACAACTTCAATTTCATCATGAACCTCAACAATGTCCAAAATATGTAAAGCCCTGTTAACCTATTAATATAAGACCTTCAACCAATTACACAACGTTCGCCTGTAATGGTTAAGTTTTTGGAAAACTGACAAACCTATGAAAACCAAGCAAAACTCCAGCACCTCAACTCAAACCAACACCAATGATCAGAATCTTAAGACAAACTCAACCTCTACCAACACCAACGAGCGGAATATCAAGACAGACCCAACTACCAGTTCAGCAACAGTACTTCCAACCTTCAATAAGTACTCCCAGATGCCATGTAGAAGAACTCTTCCAAACGAACGATAGTTATGAAGATTAGGAATCAATACTGGAAGGAAGGAGAAAATCGGTTATCTACTAATGAAGAACATGGATTCAATGACCTGCCTATGACGATGTTCTACGTTAATACCTTGATACATATCCAGATGAAAATACGAATACGGATGGAACCCAGAATTTTCAGAAAGTTTTCTAGACAACACCTGACGTAATAGAAATTAACACACATTTGACCCCCTCTTCACTTTCCTATACATATGTATAAAAATGTCTAAACCTCCTATATTTCTTTTGATAGATACCTACTGACGTTCTAAATCATTTCAACGACCTGCAATTGTTGAAAAATATTTTTCATCTTGTATTTATCAAGATAAAACTCAAATCAAAATCTGTACCGGCTCAGATACAGTTCATTTCAAGGCAACTATTCCCAGTTTTTCAGAATTTCTTTCCAATACAACTATGGACGTTCTTCTCTTATACGACTTTCTTGACATCTACGATGGTACACCAGGTTCCAAAGATTTATAAAAATTTAATTTTGTTACAAAACCTTCAGATTGAAATTTTTTATTCATTCTCAAAATTCTGTCAAGTCTATTATCTTTAAACAGAAAACCCTGTAGATGTAGATAATGCTTTTTTAACATTCATATCACATTTTGGTAGGTATACCTAGAAAAATTATCTGTGATGAAGGCCTGAAATTTATAAATCATTTAATTACAGAACTTTGCCAACTTCACAAAATTGATTTGCATTTAACAAGATGAGACTTTGCGTCTCGAAAAATATTAAAAAAAGAACTTTCTCGAACCTAAAACCTCATATGGAAGACAAGTTGTACTAAGAGAAGTTGGTTTAAATCAAATTATTTTTATCCAAAGATGCTAGCCTTAAGGGCGCCGTATTCTTGAAATAGTGTTTTCGACAAATACAAGTAATTTTAGAAATTTAAGAACTGAATAATATAGAGTTTAGTAAATAACAAGAATGTTATCTCATGCCACCTGCGAATATTCAAAGGTACCGAAGTAAAATCAATATATAGTCAAGCTACCAGAACCGACGATGTGGCATCCGGCCCGAAAATTTTTCAACCAAACTGTTACACGCCTAAGAATTTCCATAAAACCACAAAATGTAACTGATTTTAGCAAGAAATATATTAAATCAAGGCTAGTTAAAACTCAACTCAAATATTTTTTTAATTAATACTAAATATTGCGTAATTCTCAGATATATTTAAATTGCCTATCTTTTGACAGGATACTTAAAACTACAAATTTTAGCGTAAGAGATAACATTGAAATCTTCCTTTGTTAACAAACTAAGGCACTTTCTGCTGTGAAAAAATTAGTAAAGAAATATGTCGTGTTTGCAAAATATTAAACATGTCACAACAAAATATACCAAATAAGATTTATAAAAACATGTGCATTATTGCATGGTTAGCTTCTTTCTTCTAAATGTAAAAACACATACCTACGATAGATCATTGAAATTAATGAACGTTTAAAGATTAGAGAAAGTATTATGTGGATATATTTAATAATCACATATCAGTTACGTTTTATCTCTCTAAAAATATGCAAATTAAAACTCGTAATAAAAAAATGAATTGCAAAATGAATACCAAATATATTAGACAGTACATATATAAAAAAAGCTGCCTTCCTTATTAGAAATCTATTTCTACCAGTTAAGTATTTCAAGTTTCTTATATCATATCTTATATCCAATTCTATTGTTTTAAACATCTGCTATAAAAACTAGTTGTATAATATTACTTATTTATTTCTTTGTTTTTTTAAACTTGATTATAGGTCAGTAAAATTATTTTATAACCGTCGACGTTTCGTTGTATTATTTCAAAATCTTCAGAACTCTGAAGAAAACTCAACACAACAGAACATTCTCAAAAATATAACTTTAAATTTGATAACACAGAAATTATTGGGAAACAAAGTAACTACAAAAAAAACTTTTATAAGTAATATGATATTAAAAAATGTAAAGATAGTACGAAAAAAGGATATTCAAAATTTAAATGTAGATTAAAATCTAATAGGCAAAATTAAAGAAAAATAAAATTATTGAAACTGTACATTTTGAAAATAATAAAATTCCATTAAAATATTGGTATACATATTTTAATGTATCACTGTGTTGTTAACCACCTTTCCATAATGTAAAAGCTTTTCATTTAAACAATTTAAAAAAAAATCTGATCATCAAAAAGATTTCTAATACTTTGTTATTGTTGCTCATAATCTGAATGAATTTACTTGTAATTATAACAGGCAGAAAAAAAATTTCCTCATTACTAGAGCTTTATTAATTATAAGCTTAGCATGTTGTCGAATTAATTGTGTATACATTTTAAGGTAATACTATTATATCACAGTTTTGCAATCAATTTTGTTTTTTTTAAGATGTTTATTGTATAGTCTGCGTGTTTTTTTATTATATTATAAATATCAATTTTCTCCAGAGTCCTGAAGATGTTCAAATAATGCAACGGAACGTCGATTATAAAATCGGTGTTTTTGTTTTTCAACTGACCTATAGGTATGTAAAGATTTAAAATACCTTTTTTTAGTATTTTGCTGCATTGCAAATTAAATCATAAAAAATAATCATACGCAAAATGATAAGGGATTGTTTAAACAAATTTATAGTCATCTGTGAAAATCTTAAGGTAATTTTCAAAGTAAATCGTCACTACGCAAATTACCCACATTAAATATTTCGATTTTTTTCAATGACAAAATACCAAAAAAATTTTATATTATAGTGGATATTTTTCCACGATTTAAACCACAAATTTTTATTTAATTTTAGTTGGTTATATAAAAAATTATTATTTTTTTATTCATACAAATACCTTAAAACGTAGGTCACCTATTGGAGGTTTAGCAAAGGGTATTCCCAAAAATGCGTTAAACGTTCTTCCACTTTTTGTAGTCATATACTTTCCTTTTAAAATGCCATCATCTATTTGAACTTGAGGACTACACTTAATTCCGAATGCTTCATCATTTGTTTGAACTTGACGATTACACTCACTCCCAAATGCACAACCAAATTGGCTTAGGTAATAAATGAATAACAATAACACAAACATTTCTTCCAGTATCTTGTACTGGTACACTCAAGTTGTTATAAACAAATAGCATAGTTTAACAAATGCAGTAATATTAAGTAAATTACTATTTAGATTACGTAGAAAGGAAGGGGGAGCATTCCTCTAGGCTATAAGTTAATCGTTAATGTATAAAAACCGTTATAGTACCTAAAATTTTCCAAAATATGCATTATTTTTATTATACATTAAGAAAACATTCTTAGGCCTAATTTCATAAATGTCGAGTTATCATTATTATTAGTCGGTACTAATTTATCTTTAACAAATTTAAAATATTTATCATTAATGTTAACGTTTCCAGTGACTTTCAGAAACTAATCTAAAAAATCCTGTGGTTGAATATTAAAATAAACCTAATCAAATTTGAAATAGTTGCAATTAAAGATTTATACAATTAAAACGCATTAAATTGATAAAGCAATTTATTTTTAAAATACAAATGCCCTTCAGGCGGTTACCTTGAAATAAAAGACTGTATATATTATACAGGATGTTTAAAAATGTTGCAAATTGAGACATATAGTAAAGTCTAATATGACTGAAAATGTGCCGTTCTGACACTATAGTCTTAGAAGTACTAAGAATTAATTACGAACGCAATGCTTACTCGTAGAAGATTTGAAAGTAGTAATAAGCAATGCGTTATCATATTTCATGTAGGGGAGACTGGGGTACAGATGATCAGCGGGGAAAACGGTACCAATCAGTTTATTTTAATTAATGTAGATTTCTGCAGTGATTTCACTATTAGAAGTTGGCGTTACTCAAGATCCCTAAACAGAGAAAGTTAGCTACAAACTTTTGACCTTTCGCTCCACCCGCCCACAAACTAACGTCATTGGTATTTGAATCGAAAATGTCTAATATTGCTTGCTAAAAAATGTCGGCATTTATTTGTATTTTAGAAGTATTTCTGTGTAACGTGTTATTATTTTTATGTTTTGGTGTAATAATAATTGTTCTGGTATTTGTTACCGTTACGTTTTGGTTGTTATTTTAGTACTGTTGAGAATACGTAATTTTATGTCAAATCTTAAATTATGTTGCGTTATAATTCTGGGGGCACAATTTATATTGCAGCAACTTGTAAACCGAAAATGAAAAAGTAAACTGACTAATTTACTACTTTCCATAGTGTCCCAAAATAACCATAATTAAGAAAAGAATGGAATGGAAGGTGCTAAGATGCAATCGAAAAGATACCTTTCTTCTAGATAGCCATAGAATTTGCAGTAAGCATTTTTATAGAGAAAAATATAAAGATATATGTTGTAGAAAAAAAAATTAACACAGCTTTAAAGAAATTATAATCTTCAGGTACCTACAATTATTTTCATGTGTTGTGTGCTGTATACAATCATTTTAGCGTTTTTTTCCATTAGTCTGAAGTCTACCTTGCAATTGCTCTGTGGGCACTGTTCCATTAACTATTACTACTAGTACACAGGCTCTCCAATGCACCATGCACAAAAAGGATAAAGAATATAGTAAGTGAACTTCCGAAGCCGAAAGCCACAATAAGACAAGTATGATAACCAGAAATTCCAGTTACCAATGTAATTTGAAATTATTTCATTAGATAAGATAACTGTAGACACAAAAGCGTACAGATAACTGTAGACACAAAATCGTACAGATAACTAAGTACCTACAATTGAGATTGTGTTGTACCACTTATAGTTACTATTTGTTTGTGATATAGCTTAAGCAAATATATAATGATTGTCAAATTGTGATTTTTTATTGTCTCAAATTGGTTCAACTTCCTTTTCTGATCTAAGTACAGATGGGGTGTACGAAAGCTCTAATTACGGGGTAAGTGTTTATTTAAATACATTTTCAAAAGTCTCCAGAATTTAATTTTCAAATTCGAGCATAAGGCTAACGGTGAAACACGTGATCAAGTTTTGTTAAAACCAGATATATCGCTGCGCAGAGCAAGACTATGTTGACGTGTTGTGACAAAACGCTGAAATATGTGCTGCCTAGAGGCTAATTCATTTGGGATGGAGACAAAACGAAAGATACACTGAAATAAAGGTATCACAACTCTATTAGTGGAGTAAAATCGGTTCTCAATTATGCTGTTTAAAATAAAGATATAACTAAATTAAACATTTACCATCTTGTAGAAGGACAATTTGGGCATCTGAAATGGACTTCACTTTTTTCAGTAGGGTCTAACTTTGTAAAATCAAATTGTCGGTGCTTCGGATGTTATTTGACAATTATGTTTTACGAAACATATATTGCGTTTGTAAATCAACTATTCAAGTTATGTTCATAATTTTTTCACAACATATATAAAAAACTACAGCGCTTTTAATGGTACACACCAATTTTTGATTACTTAAAGCCTTTTCGAACAAAATTGTTCCAAAGTAGATACCATCAAATTTGTGCATTAAAAACTTTACTATGCGGAGAGCTACATTAATTATTGAAAATAGAACTATAGTTATATCGAGACAAATGTAGTCGAAAGTATGAAAAAGTTTTTAAAAAAAAGTTTACTTCGCTACGTGTTACGGTTTTCAAGAAATTGAATTTTACATATGCTCGTGTTTCGTATGCAAGCTAAGTTTATACTTGCGGTGCAGTATACGTTTTCAGAATAGGACAATGCATTCATTCGGAAAGTCAGAAACATCTATATTTTCCATAATTTTTGTTAAATAAGATTAAATTTTAGTTTTTATGCTCGTATTTTTTAATACAGAAAACTTATCGTAGGTCATAGAAAATTCATAAAAGATATTAACATGTCCAAAATGTAGAATATAAAGACTATGTATGGATTATTGAAGAGAAATATGAGAAATTAAAGTGTAAACAGGCCAATTAGATTAGATAAAATATTGAAAACATATACCTTTGTCTTTTTAACATTTGTACTTTCCAAAATACATAAGTGTCGTACATTGTTCTTAATAATAAAGATATAAAACTGGCTTAAGATTGATGTATTCTTGAAAGAATATCTTCTAAAGACATATAATTTTAAATATTTAATATCTGGATAATGTAGGTGTTAGCAAACCATAGGAATGACACCTGGGTATTTTCAAAGACACCGAAGTAAAACAGACAAACAGCTGTCTAAGATTTTAGATACATAGATCTACCAAAATACTTACCGACTTATTTTAAATATATCTGTAGATATAAATATTCTTATAACTAAAATTTACTTGATAATAAAAGTTGTTAAATATTTATAATTAAGTGTATGAAAATAATTGTTAAATGTGGAGTTAGGATAGCTACAAATGCGTGTCTTACAGACGCATTTCAAAATTATTATTTTATTTGAGTAAAATTTAAACAGTAACTGTGAATAAAAATTTGAAATAAAGAGATAATTTCATTTGTAGAATAAAATGCGTTTGGCACATTTTTTCTTTCTATGTGTATTTCTACTAAGTTTGGATTTGCAACAAATAGTAGGTATAATTATTATTATTTATTGAATTGCTGAGAAGCAAACCATCAATGCCATGTAAAATACTATGCGACAAAAATAAAATTAGATAAACAAAACCATATTTTAATAACATTTTATATATTCCATAAATTTCAACTGCCCGTTTGTATTCCACATTTTTTAATATTTATTAAAAATATTAATTATATTTTAATGAATACGTAAATATTATTTTACATCGAGTCAAAAATTTTAAATAAAAAATAATTTTACATTATTTCAAAATTTTAAAAACAGCGTTGATGCAAAATAATATTTCTAGTCTATTAGAAAGAATCGCATATTTTTATAATTTTCCGTTGAGCAGTTATTGAGCGAAAACTATATCCCGTTTGATAGAGCATTTACCGTTAGCCTGAATCACTTCTCTCAGTGTTGGACATTCAGAATCTAATGTGATCGTCTCTTTTATCAAGGCTACCGCAAGGTGGCAGCATTTTATTGCTAAGAAATATTTTTTTAGTTTTCGCTCACTAACTCCTCAAGGGATAAAGATAAAAATATGCGGTTTTTTTTAATAGACTACAAATATTATTTTACATCGGCGCTGTGTTTTGAAATTTCGGAAAAGAGCAAAATTTATTTTAAAAAAATTTTACACTTTTTCAAAATTTCAAAACACATCGTCGATGTAAAATAATATTTGTAGTCTATTAAAAAAAAACCGCATATTTTTATCTTTCTCCCTTGAGGAGGTACTGAGCGAAAACTGAGCGTTTTATAGAGCGCTCACCGTAAGCCATAATGTAGATGTATAAGTTTGTTATGGAGCAGTTTTTTTAAAAGTGTTTTTTACGTTTTTAAAATTCCGATCTAGATAAAAATAAAATTGGCAGAAGTGTGGTTTAACAATTTTAAGGTTTTAGTAAAAAGATATATATGGGTATTTTACTATGTCTGCTGAGTTATGTACCATATTTCAGGTATACATACTTGCTAATTGTGCTGCTGCATATGGACTCCGTGAACTTTTAATTTTTTAAGAGGTGCAAAATATGGGATGGTGATGTTTCGCCCCAACCGTTTCCTCTCCAGTACCGATTGGCCCCCTACCGTTTTGCCCCTATAAATAAATATGCTTTCATGAAATAAGGAAATAAACCATTTTTTTATTTATATTTTTACAGGCCTATCAACGTATGGGAACAGATGGACACAGCGAGCAATTTCTTCTTGATAATTCTGAAAATGAATTACTTCCCCAAAAAATATTGATATTTTCAACACAAGAAAATTTGAACTTGCTATCTGCTTCCGAAAACTGGTATCCTGATGGCACATTCAGTACATCCCCAAATCCTTTTGAGCAACTGTACACAATACATGTGAGAAGGTTCGATACTGTGTTACCTGTTATCTACGTTCTAATTTCTAATAAAACAAAGGCATCGTACAAGAGGATGTTGTAAAAATATTCGGCCAGGATTACAGCCAAGAACAGTTTTGATGGATTTTGAGCAGGCTGCAATTTCGGCATTTCAAGAAGAGTTTCCTGGAATACAGGTGGAGGGATGATTTTTTCACTTATGTCAAAGTATTTACCGTCGTGTTCAACGAGAAGGTTCGCAGGTTAGAATCTTCATTGTCTATAATCCGCATATGCATATTTTAAAAACATAATTTCTTTTCAGACACAGTATAATCGATCTCATGAGTTTGCTTTGTGGATTCGAAGACTTGCTGCACTAGCTTTTATTCCAGTGGAATCAGTAGCTGATCAGTTGAAAATGAGGACTTTCCTGAAAATGCAGTGTTCATCGCTGATTATTTTGAAGAATGTTACATAGTACGACGAAATAGAAGACAAAGGCGAGCTCCCCTATTTGCTGTTGAAATGTGGAATGTATATGATAGAACATTAAACGATCGTCAAGGAACAAATAATAGCGTTGAAGGCTGGCACCGGGACTTTCAAAGTACTTGCGGTAATTTATTTCCAAACATATACCAATTTATAAATGGACTAAGAAAACAACAATCGCTACACAGATATGAAATATTCCTTTTATTGTTAGGTGTATCACCAAAACTAAACCAAAAATATGCCATAATTGCTAAAAGAATTAAAAATATTGTACAAAGTTATGGTGAGATAGAAAATATGGACTATTTGTTAGGCATTGCTAATAATTTTGAATTTTAATAAAAATAGTTATTTTAAAATTGGCTTCATTTTTATTTACTAAAATTATTGGGGGCGAACAAGTCGGGGGCAAAACGGTACAGGGGCGGAACGTCCAAGGGCGAAACGGCGGGGGCAAAACAGTGGGAGCTAAACGCTGGGGGCGAAACTTCATATAACCGCAAAATATATTGCTTTTCGTACTTACATAGGGCGCCCCTAGTAAGAATAACTTGTCTGTGCTGGAAGTAAGTCATAAAGTTATGATTTGGTAAATAAAACTGAACGGAAATCTTGAGTCACATTTTGTAGCAGAATTAATAAACTGTCTGTTTCAGATTCTTTGCAATATGTTCTAAACTTAATAATATTGTAATAGTACTGTTTTAGCGACATATATCCACACAGAAGTTATTAAAATGACCGAAAAGTCAAATATAACTAACACTGAGTTGAACTTAAAAAAAAACAACTCCAAAAGAAGTGATGAATCCTCAAAGATTGTAACAAGCACATCCATGAAGGAGAATTTGCACAGGCAACAACAATTTAAGAAAATGAATATGGTAGGATTATGCACGGAATTAAAAAGAATAAAAGGAAAAGTTCGTGAAAAAGTCAACAGGGGTTAATCATAGCTGTACTAAAGAAAAGAAATCTTAACCAGAAGAGTCCAGTTGAAAACAGTGACAGTAAATCAGATATTGAACCGCTGAAAATGAAACTAAAGATGATAACTGAGAACAGCATAAATGATGACAGCAAAACTGATTCAGAATCAGGAGAATGCCTATACTGGTTTAAAATATATGATAAATGTATAGTGACGCATAAATTAGATGTGCTCAATGCAGAAAATGGGCGCACAGGGGGGAATGAAAATGATGCATTAATATGCAACTTGTGTATTATAATAATATTAGTCCTTTTCGCCCCGAAGCCTGGAGTATGTAAGACCAGGAACATTTTTTTTAATGTGATGAAAATTTTAAATATTTCTTTCTGCTCTGTTTTTTGTCTTTGTCGAAAAAAGTCGACAACTTAAGTATTATTATACAGGATTACGACTAAGTACACACGTTTTAACCACATGCTCAAGTAGGCAGAGACAAAAAAATTATTTCAGAATTCTAACCCTGTATTAGAAAAGGGACATAACCTCGTTTTTTCACAAAATCGCCGCCGATGATAACCAGCGTCCGAGATAGCTTAGATCTGTCAACTACCATGCATTTGTTTTTTATAGTGTTGCCAAATGTAGAAACGACGAAAATGAATAGCAGCAGTATTTAACATGCGTTTTTCAGTCATTCGTTACAAACTGTCAAACTACATTTAGACTTATTATAGATCCGTCAAGATTACGCAAAAACAACAAAACACACCCCACGTACGGTTAAATAAAATGCCCATTTATTTAAAATCGAACGAAAGAAGTACTAATATATAACAGTAGTTTTTGAATGCATCCATTGAACAGAGACAATAACTTTAATTTTAGTGTATTCAAATACAGTTGAATATGTACACCTTCGCGAAATTGAAATAAAATTTACATTTAGAAACGCACTGGTCTTACTTTCAAAACACCATGTTGTAGCATTTGTCAAATGTTTAATTTAATTTGTGTTTCACAGCTTAGTGTTATAATTTTATACTGAACCACAAAAACGAATACGCTGTTGATCTCAATAGTATTTTTGGACACACCTGTATATAAATTGTTTTCATTGCTGTGACTTGTATAACATATTTATTAGTATAGCTGTCTGTGGTATAGCTTGAGTTATAGTAGACCCCAGTATGAGGCAACGACTAGAAAACCTACTATTTCAACTTGTCAAAAAGTATTTTAAAACATATAATATAAGACAAACTATACAGGGTGATTTAGAAATTATCTAAAAGAAATTGAAAATATATAAATTTGTTGTAAAATCCTTATAGTTTCCGAGGAAAAAATTATTGAAGTTCTAGTAGTTTCAACCTTTTCATCGCTGGGCTACTGTAGTCTCTATACAGGCGATTTGAAATATCCGATTACTTATCGCATTAACTTTTTTGTGATGCAAGTATTTACATTAGGTAGTTTTTCAAATATCAAAAGCAGTTGATGGGTTTATTTTTAATTTATGGTAAGAGAAAATGCATTAGCAGAACGATTTCCCAGTAAACATGTGCCAAATTACAACGGTGTACAGTGATTGCAAGTGTAGTTTAAACGCAGGAGTGACGTGAAAATTTGCAATCGAATTATGACGAGATGGAGGTTCAGGGTGTTCACAGTGTATTGCAGCAGTGTGGCGTATCATACACCAATTATACCAGGGTATTGAACGAGGAGCACCGGTACCATGGCCCCCACAATCTCCTGACTTTAAATCATTTCGACTTATTTTTATGGGGAAATTCAAAAAGTGAAGTGTATTGCATCGAAGTGAACACTGTTGACGATTTACGCAAACGTATCATAGCTGATGGCAAAAACTTACAAGTTCAAAACGGACAAAAAGCAGAAATATTTGTATTAGTTTGTAGAAACTGACGAGCCCAAGACTTTTTTGTAACATAAAGTATGTCAAACTATTTTACTAATTAAAACCACAAATTATTTGTATTAATAAAAATTAATAACAGTAGCAGTAAAAGCAATTGAATTTATTGCATTAAAATAGGTATTGTAAAATGTAATTTATTTCTTTCCTTGGGAATTTCTTTAAATTTTTTGTCCCGCCGATTATACACCTTATCAGGTTTTACAGTGGACCAGTTTCCAGTGCCGTGCGGAAGTATATTATTAAATCATTTTTTAACAGCTCTTTCTGATTTTATTTTTAGAAAATTGTATGTATTTGTAAGACTTCCCTGTGCATTCAAAATTTTTTTGTTCCAAATCGCCCTGTATTTATTTATGAACGTGAGCAAGATTGATGTGTTCTATAAACATGATTACAGTTTAATCATATTGCCAAAGTATAATTGGTATTGAGAAACAAAATATTGATAGTGAAAGGATACTAATACATAATTCCACCTGTCCTAGAAATATTAATGTCGTTTAGAGAAACTTTTGAATGCACACTTATTTGATTATATTATTTAGCAAACAGCAGGTGTGAAAAAACTATAACATTATTTTTGTTATATCCGTACCAGCGTGACCAATAAAATGAAGAGGAAAAAATTTACTACTGCAGTATTTTACAAAATCCTTACGCGAAGGTCAAGCTTAGAATTAATGAGCAAAAAATGCAGGAATTGAGTTTCTGTTATAAAAACCTGTCCGTTCCTAATCTTATTTGTAATTAAAATTATGGGTATAGTTTAATAGTGAAGTTTCCCTTAAAATAAAACATTGCTTCCTTGATCCTAAAGTTGGAACTAATTACTTACCTATTCTTATACAAGGTGTCACGGAATTTGATGCAAAATCGAAGTGCGCGTACTAAGGTCAAAATAATATCAGTAATTCGTATACGTATACTACTATTTTTTCCCATGGGCCTTTGTTACTAAATTGAGCTTCAAATGTTAAAAATTAAAGTATAATTTTTGTTGTAATTTTTAAACTTTGCATTTAAACATATTGCAAAATTAGCGCAATATTTTTTATTTTTTCATTGGTTCCAGAATTTCAAGGCAGACCCGTACTCAGGTAGGGTTGTCAGATACCAGATCTCCGGGTTTTTTGGTACATCTTTGGATCTTTGGGTTAACATGTCAATTCTCTGCGTGTTTTCTTTATCGAAGAAAAATCGTAATTTTTAATACATTTACTATTAAATACTGAAACAAACTTTTTTTCTTAGAATGGTTTCAATCAATAGTAACGCTAGATAAGTACAAAAACAAAACGGCTTTGATATGCAGTGGCAAACAGATCAGACGCCAGATGTCTTAGATTATGATGACAATGAAATAAAATCTAATACCTAAATAAATTCACTGCCAGTAATGCGTTTCTAGGTAGAGTATTTTCCTTACTGTAAAATTTATGGGCAGGTTAAAGCTGAACTTAATTTTAAGATGTCCTGCCTACAATTTGCTGAATTTCTTGTGGAAGATCTCGAAAAGGCTTTGCTTTGACAGTCGCATAGAAAACTAGAAATGCAAACACGGAATTCCAGGAAACAGCTACTCTGCGGGCTAATGCCCCGACCAGCATTGAATTACACCCGACAAAAAGTCCTTATTAATGAACCGTATATGTTTGTCCTCTATACATTATCAACACAACTACAATGTATTACGTTACAGGTTAGATTGATGAGCCTGTGCGCATGTGCAGAAATCACAAGAAACCTTCTGCAAAATTTCATAATAAATTTAGTAAATATAAATAGTTCTATTGTAGTACATTGTATTACCATATTATTTCTGAAATTTCCTAATTAGGTATATTACCTAAAAACACATACGCTTGATTATTTCTTAATATTGTATAATATAAATTTTCCAGTAAATATTATGTAAACAGAGCATAACAAAACATGGACTTTCCCACCCATTTTTATCATTTTAGTACAGCCACAAGTCAACTTTGCTCGATGCTCCTGCCAAGGAAAAACGCCTTAATACCTTACAGCACCGCTTGAGGTTGACCTTGTAAGATACGCGCAAAGTCATCTAACGCTTGAGATTTTGTTCTACAAGGGATAGCAAATACTTCAACGTCGAAGACCATGGCGTGCTTTTCTAGAAGAAAAGATCTATTCCTGAGTTCTCGCCCATCTTGGATACATTAGTAAAGCACATAATCTTTTTTAAAATTTGGGTATTCCCTCTTTAAAACTTATTTGAAACGCGTAAGTAAGGATTGTCTTGTCGCTGAGAGCTCCAAGAATTGTGTCCACTTCCAGTAATGTGGATCTTTTGGATCACCGCGTGCAGTGGCAAATTTAGAAGGAGGAGGACAGAGCGAACAATTTTTCCTCCCCCTGCCCCAGAGTAAAACCATATTTCTCATAATTTTGTTAGAGTCAAATTTTGTTTGCGCATATACGCTGACCGAAGAGCTTATACAAGTACTTCGTTCCTTTATCTAAATCTATGCTCAGTTCTCATATTAGTTTAATGTGGTGGTCAAAAGAACATAAAACAAATTAGATGCGATCGTAATACATATAACGAATAAACAGTTGTCAGTCACTGAAATCCTGATATTTTATATTCCCTCAAGGTCAAACCCATACCTCATAACAAATTTTCTTACCCCTGTCCCCAGAGATTCTAAATATGCCACCGACCGACCGCGTGTGACTCTTGTCGTAATCTTCTTTGCCATGTTACATGCTTCCATTTGTAAGATCCCTCTTCCTCAATCACGAGACATTTTGTAAAAGACCTCTGTGGGAGCTATGCGTAAGGAAACAAACACAGTGGAAGCAGGTTTTTACACCAGATCCGCGCGTGTAAAAGTACAAATAAACTAAATCAATTATTTATGTTGTATCTAGTCACCTTTAATTAATTACTAATGTTATTTTAGTCTGGCAATAGGTCAATTGTAGTAGAAAAACTAAATTTTTACAAAATGCCAACGTTTCGGCTTATATTTAAGCCATATTCAGGGCTCTAGAAATGTAATTGTGTTATATAACCAATATAACACCCATTTACTATTTTCGGTATCTCCTTTAGGAATCTATATAGGTATTTTATATGTAATAAAAATAAAGCATATAAACGCGTAAAAGCGACCCCTTTGCAATGGGTTTATGCCATAAATGCTGATGTTGTTGATACAAGGTAATCGCTGCCCATTAATTATTCATAGTTTTCAACATCGCCAAACTATAAATAAGAGCTTCTCAAGCGATTTGCTAACGAACATTGCTCTTGTTGGAAGTCAATAAAATTGTAACGAATTGAGTAATTTGACATTTTAAGCGCATCGACAATTTTTTGTAAAGATAAAGGTGCTAGATAAAAGTTTATTAAGACACAAAAAAAGTAATAGATTACATTCTTCAGATTTAGAACGTGGAGATGTAAATTATGTTAATAATTCCTTTGTTCATAAATTGAAGATCGTGCACATTTACACCCGCATGAACTTGCACGGACCGGTATGGATCAGCACAGTCCGGACCTGCAAGCTTGTATGACTTCGCACACTTGTCCAGTACAGACCAGCAACTTCTTATACAGACTATGTATGTGACAGGCGTTTTGACATAGTTGAGTGTACCTCTGAGGGAGACATTTTTATTTTAACGATGGTGCATGAAGTGGAGGAAGGGAAAAAACGAGGAAAATAAGGAAGTTTTGGGTTCACCTATCAATAAAAAGAGAATGCTGTATAGTGAATTTTATAATTTATTTTCTAAACTGGAGAGAA
Source organism: Monochamus saltuarius (assembly GCA_025584915.1). Taxonomy (NCBI): domain Eukaryota; kingdom Metazoa; phylum Arthropoda; class Insecta; order Coleoptera; family Cerambycidae; genus Monochamus; species Monochamus saltuarius. The sequence goes on along the minus strand of CM046723.1, from coordinate 26,970,651 downwards.
ATCAACAAAAAATTTTTCAGTATTTCTGAAGGTCATAAAAAAAATTTTGAGCTCTTGGATCATCCTCGCCAGCAAAACATAAGATTGCTTGCAGTTCGTTTAAGGTAAATAAATAGAGGTTGTTTATAGGCGAAGGTGCCCGATAGTTCAGCGACACATTCACAACTTAACTGGTCGAATATTTGTAACACTTTGAAACCAATCTCTGATTGTTGTGGGAACAGAACTTACGTTGGACCTGCTCGGCCAAGCATATGTAGAAATTGTAGGCCACCGACACGACCTGCAGTGACAATCGTTCCAGGTGCCGGTCCATGCAAGTGAGCGATGGAACATTCATCAGCCGGCTTTGTAGGTCCGTGCTGGCATAATGTGCGTGTTTTATATCAAGCGTCAGTTTTACTAAATCTAATTTTGCTGTCAAATGGAGAACAGCTTGAGATACACAAAACTTACAGCAATATTTAACCCAGGTTTATTCGGTATGGTACGCTTATGACTAATATGATATTATTTTTGGGCCACTTGTTTTACAATCTAACTGTAACGTTACTGATTTACAACTAATCTACATCTCGTCTTGGGTCTTCACTATTTGAATTTTTATCAAGTAGATAGTAATTATCCACATGTTAACAAAACTGTTACTATTAAAAAAAAAATCTCCAAAACCATTAATTTCATCGAATTCAAACAAGAATTGAATTTCATTATAAACTGTTTTAACTAGTTAAATCAGTTTATTAATTTGTTTGTAGATGCCATTTGTTAAAATATTTTACTTTATGTACTTTTAATCTATAACAAACAATAGATGGTTCTAACACAATTTTCTTGACATCTGTGTGAAAATATTTCCTAATATTCTATTTTAATATTATTAATATTTACATCCATTAGATAGGCAACTGAATAAACACATGTGTTTGAATGTTTTCAGCAGATTGTATACGAGTTCTATATAAAATTACTTCTCGACCTTAATATTAAATATACTATCGAATAATTTCGAATAATAAAACACTACCTAATATATTTGATTATATAACATATTAATAATATCTCTACCCCTCATTATAATCACGAGGATTAGTCCAGAAATCTAAGACTTGTGTGGGAGAGGGACGACATACGTTAGTAGGCTTGCAGCACCATTGAAATGAGGGAAACCTGCAAAACTTCATTAATTAAGGGTTAAGGGGATGGTCAAATCTTGGTCAAAGTTTAATGAGTGGTTTGTTAGTAATAAACTTAGACAAATAAATAAAACAATACTGAGAAAACGATCTTCAGTCTGCGTTGTCCAATTAATAATCCGGAAAGTGTCAAGTTCCTTGGCGTTTATTTAGATCCAAAATTATTCTGGCATCAACATACCAGTTATATTTGCAAAAAAATCGAAACATCTACAAGTTTGGCACAAGTGTATCTTTCTACATTAAAAGCCGCGTCTCATGCACTGTTTGATTCACTCAATTATATCATATGCGAATTTGCTTTGGGGACATTCTCCCACGAGTGCTCATGTATTTTCATTGCAAATAAAATCCATACAGATTATTTCAGGTTTGGGATTCATAGAAGACTGTAGATATTGTTTACACTATTAAATATTCTTACTGTGCCTTCCACTTACATATTCCACTGTCTTTCTTTCAAAAAAAAAAAATAAAAAATTATAATTTGCATACATTTGAAAATAAACCTTAATCTGTTATTATTGATTTTATTATTTGTTATCCTCAATTTTAAAATATTCTTGTATTTTACTTTTTTGTACTTTTACATATTTTAATTAACTTAATTACCTACCATATTTGTTAATTAGTTCTAATATTTTGTTTACTATTTTTAGTGCCAACATTCTTCTACCTTACCATACCTGCATAGAGGGTGCCAATTCTCTCCACGAACACAGCGAGATTCGATCCCACAGCGGACGGGCCACATCGATTCAAGTACTGACGCCTTAAACCGCGCGGCCACTGACCGACCATATAAATTGTATACCAAAATTTTCAAATAATACAGTAATAATACAGAAAAACATAGTTAGAAGAGTAAAAATAATAAAGTTATCTCTCCAAAAGATCTTTTAAATGAAATACCTAACATGTTATATATGAAGTGAAATCAGGGGAATACTTAATAAATTTAAAAAAACTTAGCCTTTCTGACACTCATAATAACTGAACTGAATTATGAGATTTTAAACAACACATGGTTTATAACTCTTTTATTCTACTTTTGTGACGTCTCTTGGTAGACCTCTGGTGATCGATTCCATTTTCATTTCTCTCATTCTCAACTTTTGCTGGCGTTGCAGGTTCACCATCTCAGCTGCATCCTTTCTCATACATGGTTCAGCTAAGATATATAACAATTTTAAATATTGTTATTACAGGGTGGTTCTAGCAATAGGCCGCAATAACACTAGAAAGTAGAATATACATATCGTATCGTAATTATTTTAACACAGTGTGCTTTTAAAAAAACTTTTAATATTACATATGTCTAATTGCAAATCCAGTGATTCAGATAACTCACATTTCAGATCAACAGGATTTACTCCGGGAAACTCAAGTTGAAAATGAAATGAAAGAATGTTCTGAGAGTGTACTTGAATATACAAACCATATGTTTTCAACATTTAGGTGAAAGTAAAGAAGTGATTGAGAAAATATATATTAACTATTATCGTGAACTAAAATTGCGTTCGTACTCGTAGAAGATTTAAAAACGGCCATATTGCACGCCAAACTATTGTAAATTAGTTTTTCGAACATCTATTAATATCTGCTACTAATAATAGTAGTAGTAGTATAGAATCATTTATACTAATAATAAAAAATAAATTATCAAAATATGATATGCATACCCACGAACCAACGGCATATAATACAACAAAACTGAACTGCAGCAATTAAAATTCTCACGCTGCAAGATTATTGGTTCAATTTAGTTGGTCGTGCACTTAATTCATATGATATCCTCGACGGTTTCTGAATCTGTACGGTACACTTCATTTTTTAAATGGCACCAGAATAATAAGTCAAGTGGAATTAAATCAGGAGACTGCGGAGGCCATGCTACAGGTCGACCCGGTCCAATTTACCATCTTCTTGCACTTAATGGAGATAATCTCGATCTAACCCAAAGTTAGGAGGTGACGCATCATGTCGTCAGACCAGCTAGGGTTACACGTCAAGAAGAGCGGGTAGGTAGGTCATTGCAAAAAAAAATTAAATATTGTAAACCATCTATACAATTGGGCAATATGAACGGTCCAATTAGGCGTTCATCAACATTCAGTGAAAAACGGTGTTGGAAGTGGCTCCGTTTAATTGCGTGTATTGTGAATATTTTGTATTTTATTGTGAGTAGGAAAGCTTCATCTGTAGCTAGTACATCAATAGTGGAGATTGTCAGCATTTTGATGCAACAGCCACTCACAAAAGTTAACTCGTAATAGATAATCCTCTGGTAACAGGATATCTTAACCATAAACAAGGATTATGTCCATTATCTCAGCATTGCTTTACACATGGGACATTTTGAAAATTTTAAACTCTAAAGATAAATAATACAATAATACAATACCTCGTTCGTTTATCATAGAGAACATATCTTCACTACAATCCTATTCGCCAATCAGGCATGTGGTTTACATATCAGATGCTATTGAAGTACAGTTGCCCAGCTACGTACTCTTATATGATAGAACTTGATAGAATTTGATTGACCATGATAGAAAACATTTTCGATTCTGTGTTATTAACGCATATTTTAAAATGGACTTTACTCAAAAATTGAGCAATTTTACTAAAAAAAAAACTCTAAAATGCCACATTTTTCAATTAAAATCACATCAAAGTGACTTTTAAGTGGCTATGACTTCTTTAGGACCCACGTTTATAAAGAAAAAGTAATCTTTTTCAACATAGAATATGCTATACATCTATTACTCATTTCTAAAAATGATAATAATTGCTATTCCATTTACTAAGTATTCCTAGTATTTCTATTATAATAGGAAAATTAACTGTTAATAAAATTAAAATTTTTTAGTTATGCGTAGAAAACGTATGCACCTCAATGCATATATGCAAATATTACGATGTTTTGTTATCAGGTACCTGGCATTTATTACAAACAATAATAAAACTTACAAAATACCTACTAAATTTGTTAATGTTACGCTTTTTAAATACTACTACCTATAAATTTATATTGCATTTTGTGCTTTACACTTGCAACCTTTTGATTAACTTTACACTTTTATTTTATATCCGTTATGCACATAAAATTAATTTTATTTAATACCTTTCAAAAAATTGCTTGCCTAGATAATTCAGATATGGATATTTGAAGTTGGCAGTCATTTTCTATTTTGATCGTATGCGTGTCGACAGGAGACGACATGATTATTTACTCTTACTAATAATCTAATTTCTTCTTAAAGTTCTGATTTTTTATTTAGATAAGATATTCTTGCAAAAATCACCATTCTAATAGTTCAAAAAGTTCAATTAAACTACTATTACTACTATACTGCTACTTAAATATTAAAATGTTGTAAACTGCTTTAATTATTATTATTATTATGAAAAAAGCAACCGGCAGAGATAAATCTATTTAACCGGTAGAAAAAATGAATATAAATACAACAATTTCAAATTATACAATGAAAATAAAAGAAGGGACATAATACAAGTATTGTAACACTTTAGTATTGTAACCTCTACGTAGACTTAGCCTTGAAACACGTCACATAGAACAACATTTATTGTACAACTAACATATTTCAAGCAAACTCGCAACTGTCAAATCTTTGCTTTGACGTTTCTTCGCCTGTGACTCGCGTTTGGCTTCTGAATACTGACATAAACTGAACTGAAGAGGCAAAACCCATCCGCTTATGTATATTTTTGAGGATCTCGTCTCCGCGGTCTCGAAAACGTGTCAAGAATCAAATAGGATATGACCTTGGAATATTATTAATTCTAATGCCAACAGGAACATAATAAACAGACTAAATAGGTAGGTGAGCTTCCATAATATTGCCCGCCTCTTAGAGTTGTCCCTATCAAATGATTCCGTTGTCCGCATGTCCTTCTTGATAAGGTGTCAATCCATTGATGTGGGCAATCTTCATGTTGGTTTGGGAATTCCTCTGGATTCCATACACAACGTCATTAAATCTTGACACAACGGTATAAAGGCCTTCCCACGATTTCTGCAACTTCGGAGATTTATCCTTGCTTCTTTTGGGTTATACAGTCACACTTTCTCATTTTCATGAAGTCCGCTGTTATTGACACGCAAGTTGTATCTGGTCTTCATTCTGTCGCTCTAAATTTTTGGCTTATCTCGTACTTCTTTATGTGCCATCTTTAGTCGATCTTTCAGGTGGCTGAGATTATCATATACATTTGCTTCGTGTTACGGTCGATTCATAAGTACCTATGTCTAGTGGAAAACTTAATTCCATGTCAAAAATCACACTGGCTGAAATTTTACCCATGGTCTCATGAATTGCTGTTCGGTAAGCCAATAAAAACGGAGAAAGGCAGGTATCCCAGTTGGTCTGTTTTTCATTCACGGCCGTTCTCAGGAAATTATCAATGATGCGATTGAATATTTCCACCATTCCATCTGACTGCGGATGAAGAAATGTAGTCCTAGTGCCCACAAATATTCTGAAATACTGCAGATTCGAAATTCCGACCTTGGTCGAAATGAATTTCTCTAGGAACCTCATAACGGCATATCCAATTCTCAAATAAAGCTTTGGCTACGGTGATTGCTTCTTGATTCATAACTCCAAAACATAACTTCATCTGTCCTCGACTTCGAGTCCTGGATCCCTTACTAGAAGCGTCGGCATCATTCTTCTACATTCGACCGACTGCCAAGCCAGTAGAATCGCTCTTTAACTTTATTCAAAATTTTATTTATTCCGTAATGTCCACCACCGACCCCGATATGCAGTGCTTGAAGAACTTCTGGAATTATTTTCTGGGGTAGTACTGCTTGATAAACCTTTTCTTTGCCGTTGGAACTATTCCAAACTCTTTTTAACAGGCCATTTCGATAACTAAAGAATTTCAGAGCGCCAAGTAGCTTCTTAGTTAGTATTAGAAATGTCTTGCCACGTGAGTCTGTCCTTGATTTTAACTTTCCATCGGAAAATTGGGCGAAAATCCGGATCTTCACTTTGTTCCTCAGCAATAGTTTTATTATTCCAATCCTCATTGCGGTGCAAGAAATTCATCTTCTATCATTTCTTGACGCAGACAGAGTTTACAGTTTGGAGGGCATGGTCTTCTGGATAAGGCATCAGCATTACAATGGTTAGATCCTTTCCTAAGTTCAGTTTTGAAGTCGTACTCCTGCAACCGTTGAAGCCATCTTGTCACTTGCTTTAGGGTTCTTGAACTGAAATAACCGCTTCAAAGAAGCATGATCAGTCCTCAAGACAAACTGCTGATTATAGATATACTTAAATGTTCCACTGTTTTAATTATGGCAAGCAACTCTTCTGATTACGCAGTAGTTCATTTCTTACTTCGAGGGGGCCTTGCTAAAGTAGAAAATCACCTCTTCGCGCCAATCTTCAGCTTGGAATAATATTCCCTTAATTCCAGTATTACTGGCATTCGTGTCCACAATGAATTTCTTTCCAGTTTTGGATATGACACGACCGAAGAAGAGCACAAAGCTTCTTTTAATCTCTCAAAAGCTTGTTCGCATTTTGGCGCATGAGCACTAAATCATGTTTCTAAAGGTGCATTGAATCCGTATCCAACTACAGAATAGCTTCATCACGTCAGTTTCTCGAAATAACGCTGGTTTTCCTCTTTGAGATATTTTTCCTTCTGAAAAAAGTTGTAGTCCATTTTGAATACCTAAGTTGTTCCTCTACAAGATGGTAAACGTTTCAATTGGTTATACATTAAAACAAAATCTACCTGAAACAAACGAGATAGCGATGCGATTTTACTCCGCGATATGAAAATTTATAATAGCATCACCCGAAAAGTGTTCCATCTATCCACATAATTCTATTCCGCGGGGGAAATCACGTGAAAGAAACATTTTCACACGTTTTATATAATAAGAATACAGGGTTAACTCTGACTAAGTACAAAAAATTTAACCACGTGCTCAGGGAGGCCTAAAAGACAATAAAAAAATTATTCCAGAATTTTAGCTCGATATTTAAAAAATGGGGCAAAACCCTTTTTTTCCTACGGAAAGTCGGCGCCTATGATAAGAATCGACTGAGATGGCTTAGACCCATAGATAAAACTTACAGCTGTCAACAATATCTACTACCATCGTCGTTTTTTGCAGCATTTCTAAATGTAGAAACGAAATTTAACATTCTTAATAGTAATAATACCTGATAGATAGGTAACAGTTAATCCACTTAGCTCCAGTATTTTGCATTCGTTTTCCATTATTTCGTTATAAACTGGTAGAACTACATATTCGCTCATTACAGCCACTCACTACCGATAAAAGACACTTCCCGTAGGTACAATTAGATAGATTAGATTCCTATTTATTATAACAAAATCGAACGAAAGGAATAATAGACGTTTTAATGTAACCGCGGGAGTCTTGTTCCATAACCTAGAAAACCAAACCGGCGAACTATATTGTAGGAAATTATCTGCACCCAACACAAATATCTTTATTTAATAACTATAAAACGTTTAAAAATTAAAATAAGGCACTAAAGACTGCAGAAGAACACAAAATTACAACGTAAACACAGGAACTCAATTATGACATGACAGTGACACTGACTAATGAGCGACTGTTGCATGCTTGTAGCTTGTAGAGTATGCAACCAACAAGCATTGGCGGCGTTAAGTAAGGATTTAAAATAATATCGAAAAAAATTTTTTTGACTTAAATATGTTTGGAATTTTTTTGAAGGGTGATTCCGTTAATTCTTATTTTTCCCTTTCCCTTCTTAAAATATTTGTACTAAGTCATAGTTAACCCTGTATAGTAATAGGTCATTAAACATTTTCCAAATTACTATCTGACTCGAAGATCATGTGATCTTGAGCTAGTTGAGAATTATTTTCAATATCTACTAATACAGCTTCTTTCAAGGATAGGGTTCTGATAAAAATAGGATACCAATAACTTTGCTGATGTGAATATGATGTACATATCTGAGAGAAAAGTGATTATTTATTATACATTACAACAATGCATATCACGAAACAGCTGTATAAAAGTTTTCAATGTTTAACAAACCACTAACAACTATTACCTCAATTCAAAGCCGTCGAGAGCCAGAGCGGGCCCCGGAGCTGAAACTTTTGCTGGGCCACAATAATGTAAATATATTTTCAGGAAGTTCAAGGCTACTGTGCGTTTTTAGTTGTATTACTATAATTTGTACAACTGATCGGTTAGCAGCCCAAGAGACGATGAACATTACTTTCGGTCATATTTTTAAGGCTTACGGTGAGCGCTCGATCCAAAGGAATATTAGTAGAGTTAGTGCAAGAATTTATTATGATGTCCGCGGTACATTGAAAGGTAAAATGTATCGAATACGTTTTCGGGAGCTATTTGGGGTGTACATCGACCTCCTAATCTCGTCTGGCGATATCGGTGTCCAACACACCCCAGGGGTGAAAACAGAAAAACCACGAATAAAGAACATTAAATTTTCTATCCGACAGTAAAAATTGTTTATATCCATGAAGTATTAAGCGAGTTATAAATTAATTTCATGATACAATTTACATTAGATAAATGGACAAATATTTACTAAATTGGCCTGTAAGTCTGTAACTGTACGTATTTCTATTTGTGTTAAAATGGAAAAATGTTTACATCGCGGTAACTTCTGAACGACACGAGATAGCAAAAAGTTAAAGAGTAATTGTTATAGTGTGAAGCTTCTGCTATACAACTGTTTTTAAATATTGAGATTTATCGATAAATAACAAAGATATGAATAATTTTACCGACATGAAACTTAGCAATTATAAATCTTAATTTGAACCAGCCAACGTGCCGCGAAATCACTGAGGTACCTATCACGGCCTGTGAGATGTATCTAGTGACGTAAGCAGCCCGTGAGAGCGAGACGGAAAACGAGTAAAACCAGAGACAGAGCGTGTCGCTTCTCAGCCAGTGTCTTTACATTCGCTCAGTAACGAAAAGTGATAAAAATATGCGTTTTTTTTTAATAGACTACAAATATTATTTTACGTCGACGCTGTGTTTTGAAATTTTGAAAATATGCAAAATTTATTAAAAAAAATAATTTTACACTTTTTCAAAATTTCAAAACACAGCGTCGACGTAAAATAATATTTATAGTCTATTTAAAAAAAACGCATATTTGTATCATTATCCGTTAAAGAATTACTGAGCGAAAACTATGGGTTTGTTCCAACACAGCAAGAATCGATTCCGAACCGTCCAGAATTAGTCAGTCAGTTCGGCGAATGCGACGTGAGACGGTGATGTAGTCGCCTCAAATTAGCATTTCACTTGCAAGTTTTTGCGGAGAGGTCCGATTGAGATGCGGTTTTCTGCAAAATGTTCAAGGAATTGTTTATAACAAAAGGTACATCTACCCTCTGTACGCTCGCAAATTTTTAATTCTTTATTTAACAAATGACCCATTTTTGTTGAACATAGGTATGGCAAATGTCACACATGATTCAATGAAAATGTCTGGGAAATGTTCTCTCGGGGGTTTTCCCCTTTTCCCTTCTTTATCAATTTGGTGTTAGCTTTATTATTTATTGCTAAATTGTTGTAACTGGGCTAATTAACAAATTAAAAACTCCATCCTCGAAATCACTAGAGAACCGGATTTTTTTCCAGGATTTCTGGCTTATTAAGGCAAACCATCGGCATAATATTTTGCAAATATAATTGTTTATTGTCCGATTGTTGCAAATTCGCTAATTAACAAATTAATAACTCTACTCCCGGAATCGTTAGATAACCAGATTTTTTTACAATAACTCTGGGATCATGGGGAGAACCATCGGCACAAGGTTGTTGAACGTCATTGTTTATTTTCCAATTGTTGCAACCTGGCTAATTAACAAATCAATAACTGTACTCCCGGAATCACTAGAGAACCGGATTTTTTCCGGGATTTCTGGCTTTTTAAGGCGAACCATCGGCACAAGAGTTTTGCAAATATAATTGTTCATTGTTCAATTGTTACTACCTGGCTAATTAACAAATGAATAATTCTCGTCTGACGAGCGTCTAACGATTCCGGGAGTAGAGTTATTAATTTGTTAATAAGCCAGGTTGTAACAATTGAACAATATTTGCCAAACTCTTGTGCCGATGGTTAGCCTTAAAAAGCCAGAAATCCCGGAAAAAATCCGGTTCTCTAGTGATTCCGGAAGTAGAGTTATTAATTTGTTAATTAGCCGGGTGGCAACAATTGGAAAATAAACAATGACGTGCAACAATCTTGTGCCGATGGTTCTCCCCATGATCCCAGAGTTATTGCAAAAAAAATCTGGTTCTCTAACGATTCCGGGAGTAGAGTTATTAATTTGTTAATTAGCGAGGTTGCAACAATCGAACAATAAACAATTATATTTGCAAAAATCCTGTGCCGATGGTTTGCCTTAATAAGCCAGAAATCTTGGAAAAAAATCCGGTTCTCTAGTGATTTCGGGGGTGGAGTTTTTAATTTGTTAATTAGCCCAGTTACAACAATTTAGCAATAAATAATAGAGCTAACACCAAAGTGATAAAGAGGGACCTCGAAAACCCCCGAGAGAACATTTTCCAGACATTTTCGTTGAATCGTGTGTGACATTTGCCATATGTTCTCCAATAATGGGTCATTTGTTAAATAAACAATCTTTTGTTATAAACAATTCCCTGAACATTTTGCAGAAAACCGCATCTCAATCGGACTTCTCCGCAAAAAGTTGTCCCTTTTCACATTTTTCATGCTAATTTGACGCTACTATTGGTCAAACATTTCTCACGGTACTGTACCAGTTCTCGACGGTTGCTGGAACAGACCTTATATATCGTTTGATAGAGCGCTCACCGTAAGCCTTAAGGTTGATATTTTTACATATGGTAGGCGAAAATTATATAAACATCCTTATACCATTCTACTGGTAGCCAGTACCACTGATTTTGGTTGGTAGGGTTACTGATTTGAGAAGAGATATTGCATAGACAATTGTTACCGGTTTATCAATACAAGTTGGCTACCCGTAATTTGCATTAGTCCCATACAAATGTCTCTACTATGTGCGCCACTGTGGTGTTTTGGCCATTCAGGCACTACAGCAGAATGAGAATTTGCATTCCAACCAAGGGTCGTCAGCACAGCTTGACAAGATGAGTTTGTTTAGACTATAGCTGAATCATTCAATCAGAAACTGGCTTCAAAATAGAAAAACATACTCCTATGTAGGTATGCGGCGTGTATCAAATGTGGAGGGAGCTATCGTAAATGTAAAGAGAAAGTCAAGAATAGGAGAATAGTCAGTATTTGCCGGTACGCTGGACATTTTTATATCCCCGTCAAGTTATCGTTTCATTCGCGTCTTGTTTACAAACGGACCTTGTTAAGAAAGTACAACAAATGAACAAATAGATAATGTAATTAATTGATTCTTCTGAGTAAAATAACAGTGTTATTCAGTACACTTTTATTAATTATCAATCCGGGTACAATAACCTATTTATTAGAGTGGGTATTTCATGGATATTTACGTAAATAAATATTAGTTGATGTAAGCTGTTGTACCAGACACTGTTTTGTGCCCTACAAAGTGATGTTAAATAAGAGGTGAGCCAATTTGCAATTGTCTGCGACATAATAATAATTCAAAAGTAGGTTACGCGTCGATATTAATCGGTATTTTTCTAGCGATTTATATTTCTCCTCACGTAGATTGTATTTAAAAAACAGTTGCCTGTTTAAGTTATTGTTAACTGTTTTTAGCGACAGCCATAATTTTTAGTCTGTGATTAGTACCGTATAATTCAAGGTGATAAATTCATTAACATTCATAAGATTCATTTAACTAAAATAGCTTATAAAAGTAGTGGCAAACTACTAATAACTTTGAATGAAATGTCATCTTATCTTAAAATGTCATTCTTCTCCAACCGTCAAAAACCTGTGACGTTTGTTTACTGTCAAGAGTCACTACGGTTGATATTTGTCTTACTGAGAAAAAAAATGGTATTTTAGCAACGAAAATATTCACTTTTAACCCCTAGGAGCTAAAATTGACACTTAATATTTGGATTAAAAGTTTTTCAGCTTATTGAACCACAAATGAATCCAATTAGCAATACGGCTACTAATATTTGACAAAGTATCCTTGACTACATCGATATAATCTACTTGCCTACTTTGCTTTATTATCCAAATTCGGTTTGTTGGTCAAAGCACAAATTAATAATTAAATAGGTGATTTCGGTTGGAGAAAAAATGTTTTATTCGGATTAAAAGTGTATTTTTGTCTCGCAATTTTGTATCCGCTCAGTTACGCTACGCTTCGCCTTGCAGATATAAAATTTGCATGCCAGAAAAGTGACACTTTTAATTTCAATCATGTCAATCCTTTATAAATTTATTTTCTTTTATTCTTCTTCTTATAGCGTTCTCTCAAGTATGTTGCATATATGCCTCTCTTTTATTAAATATATGGTTGCATTTAGGCTTTCCTGGGTCCCTGCCGCTCTGTTGTATTTTCCTACATATTTACGAGGCATGATTTTGTATAATAACATCTACAGAGTCTCATCATTTCGTTTATAATGAAGTCGATTTTAAATTTGAGGTGGACAACGAGCTATATCATTAGTTATTTTGTAGTTGCCACCCCTTCGTAGATCGAGGTATCAACTTTGAAATTTCAAATGGTACTATAGGGAGTGTGATACATCGTTTAAAAGCTGCTTTGATACTGACTCTGAATCCATAAAAAAATCATCATTTTAAGAAAAAAACATTGGAATATAAATTTTTCGATGGAGCCTGTCTACGAAATCTCCTTACATTTGCAAAAATCTCAGGAGTTAAATTCCGACATTCATTTACAATACGTTGTCTTAAATCTTCAAGATTTTCGGGTTGACTTGAAAAAACTACTGATTTGAGATGTCCCCAGAGAAAAAAGTCGTTTGGACTCAAATCGGAAGCCCCAGACTTACCTATCCATCGTCCTGGAACATTCTGATACAAATAAGCCCGAACTTGTCGCTATATATGGGGTGGCTCCGTCTTGTTGGAACGTCACAAGATTTTCATCCAGCTAATCATCAATCTCCACAATGGCTGTGATCATGGTATCAATATGATCTTCCAACAAACGCAAATAGCTGACTCCAGTCAAAGTACCATCTAAAAAAATTGACCAACTGTGTGATTACCCAATATTCCTGCCCAAACGTTCAGCTTTTCTGGATACTGAGTGTGCGAGTCCCTAACACAATGAGGGTTTTTACCCGATCAATAACGAATATTATGCCTATTCACTATACCATTGAGAAAAAACGTAGTCACCACTGAAGCAGATATTGTAAAGTATATTTTGATTTTCTGTATTTCTGTTAGATATGATATCACAAAATTCTATTCTCCGATCCGGATCATTCTAGTTCAAACAATGCACAAAATGTATTGTGTGTGGATGTCATTTACGTTTTTTGCAAAATCCGATGAACGTTCTGTAGTACACTCTCACGATCTCACGGATTGGTGTGGATTCATTGTCAATAGTCTAAACATTCTTACTTCCATTAATTCGTTAGGAGGCTTGTTTTTCTTAAGATTTGCTACGGATCCAGTTTCTCGAAATTTACATATTTCCATAAAGATAAATTATTTAAACTTTTTCATCTAACGAATAAACCATAATGAAAAATTGATAAATGTAAAAGTTACACTTGTAAGCCGAAGATGAGATTTGATACAACTTAAAATGGTTTCAATAATATATTTCCGATAAAATGATATCAAACAAACAGGTAAAATTAAATAAAATTCAATGAAATTCATAAAACATTATGATAAGAACCTCATTATTGTTTTTATCATCTGACGTAGAAACCTTTTTGCAGTTTAATAATTACGTTTTGATGGGTCAACATCTTTTCAGTGGTTAACGCATGCGATAAATTGAGATGAAACAATTTGAAATGTAAAAATACAAAATTCGAAAAAATTATTGTAGCGGTCACCGACCTACATCTCTGATCCCTACAATTACAATTTAATGACATTTGCACTAAAACAATAAACAAATCAATGCCAATAAAACCATAAAAGTACCGTCTGACCTGAGCCCAATTATAATCAAAAAAAGAGATGGTCAGAGATTAACCAGCGTTCCGAGACCTTCCTCGAGAGGTCCGGTGAGAGCAAGGCAGTTACTTATCGCTCGTCTTCCGCGTAACATCCGTCCAGACTTCTGTATTGGTGGAACATTCTTTCCGAGTTATTATATCTTTATTAATATATTTAACGTGTTACAAACCGTAGGTTGTTATTTCTAACCTAACAATCCCACAATTATATTTCAATGTTTTTTTCTTGAAAACTAATAACAATTTTTATTAATTTCATAGTACACAATTATTTTATTAACTACTCGCAATTTAATATTCAATATTAGAAAGGTGGGGGTTCACCCAAAACAAAAAAAAATGTCACGTGGTCTACGAGACAAAAAAGTTTGTGGACCAATGACACACTACGTCTTACTTGACGACATATAACTATACACATAAAACGGATGAAAAGACTGCGTCTAAAGCGGCCTTTAAACAAAATGGTTATTCGTAATTATTAGGCAAGTAGCTTTTTCATTTACCGTTTATAGTCACACAGTTTTAAAAATATTTTATGGTCACGTATCTTTTGTATCTAGTTGTTGTTATAAATCTGAAATAAATGATTTTAAAAAATCCCTCCATTACATTAAGAAATATTATCTGGCTTCTGCTTGAAATTTGCTAAAATGTCAGGATAAAAAATTACTACATTATCTATTTACTAAATTAATTTTTTATATTTATTTAATGGTTTTTTCTATTCTACCAATTTGAACATTTGTTATCTTTTCCTTAGTATTATCATTTACATTATCTATTTTTTTATTTTCTTAGGCTTTTTCTCAGTTTTGTATAGCTTTCCATTTCTGCCATTTTCGGGCACCTTTTAGTAGTAGTAATCACGTATTGGTGTTATTTGACAATTTTGAAAACATTTTGTACATATAATTTCAACATTTATTAGTGTTGATTTTAGTCGTTAACCTGATTTAGTGATGCTAAATTCGTCACCTTAAAATATCTTGTATTTATCACTTAAACAAAAATGAGCAAAATGTCGAAATAAGGATAAGTATTAAATAATGTATGTGCATTTACTTAAAATATTTATATATTATATTTAATGAACAATAAAAACATGTGAAGGAGATGTATTAAAATATCTTAAAGTTCAGGGCAAAATTTTGGTAAATGGTAGTCTAAAAAAGTTGGTAAGAGATTGCATACTAATAAATAAAGAGAAATTTTTTCACACTTTATTTGCCACTAGTTAGCACTTTTCTGACCACAAAGATTTTGTCATCCGGATATCTATAAAGTGAAAATTACTAATACTTAAAAAGGGTGTGGTGTTTATTTTATATAAAAATTATATTATATTCAGGGTGATTCTGTCATAGTGTCATTAATTTTAGGAGCAAATAGGGAAAAATGAGTATAATGCGAATACGCGACTAAAACATTTTTTAAATGCATATTTACGTCAAAAAGAAATATTTTCAAACCATCATTTAAACCCCATTTTCAGACTGCCACTGACTTCTGGCGGTTGTCGGCCTGATGTGCCGTTGATAAATTTAAATATTTTCCTAGTATTTACAGTAATGTTAAAATATGCAATGAATGCTATAAATTATGTTTTTCTACGTTCATGCAAAAAATAAAACTTTGAATTGAACTATAGTTAGTGGAAAAAGTGGTTCTTTATATAATAAACGGTTATTGCATTCATCTGTCATTCTACTACAGCATTTTGTCATAATGACAAACATAAACGTTCAAATCGACGTCACATTTTCCTAGACTTAGTGCCATCTAAATATCATTTTTTGGTTTTTGCATGAACGTAGAAAAAATATTGTATGCAACTATTGTAAAAGTTTTTAAACCATTCTACATGACTATGTCTACAATGTTACCAAGAATAAAATATGTCTAAATCAACATGGTTTTGTATCTGGAAAGTCAACAACCACTAATCTTCTATATGCATATCACAATTTTTAAGCGATGCAGTTTATGGAAGCAATCTGGCCGATGTAATATATAACGATTTTAGTCAAGTATTTGACACTTTAGATCATGCCATATTGTTGAGCAAATTGGAAAGTTTCGAATTACCTCCATTACTAATAATATTTTTCCAGTCATATTTACATAGTAGATCACAATTTGTTTGTTACCAAATCGTATCAATTTACACCTACATCTAGTGTCCCACAAGGTTCAGTTCTGGGGCCACTACTTTTTATTTTATTTATAAATAATCTGGTTTCCGATGTCCAATACCATAGCTACGCTGATGATTTGAAATTATACAACAGAATTGATTTTATTAGCGATTGTCAAGGATTGCAGTCAGATTTGAATAAAGTCTCTACGTGGTGTTATAACAGCGGCTTATCCATAAATGTTGGAAAATGTAATATTGTTACTTATACGCGTAAGCATGAGCAGGAACATTAGGAATATATGCTGAACAACAATATCTTGGAACGTGCCAACGGTTTCAAAGACCTAGATGTTTAATTTGACAGTAAATTAAGTTAATTAAGTATTACTGTTTCTGGTTTTAAGTCACTGGGTTTCATCCTTAGAAACTCCAGGGATTTTCGTAACCCCTGTACTTTGCAAAGTTTGTATAATACATTTGTCAGAAGTAAATTAGAATACGCAAGCGCAGTGTGGTCTCCATATTACACATCTCACATAAATTTCTTAGAAAACATCCAGAGAAAGTTTTTAAAATATTTGTGCTATCAGTTAGACGGAGTGTATCCACCGATTGGGATTGATCACAATTACTTGCTCCATCGGTTTTCTTATAATTCACTTCAAAATCGTAGAAATATGCACGAGGTTATGTTTTTAAATAAATTATTAAATAATAAAGTGAACTGTCCTAATATATTCCAAATGACTAACTGTCGAATTCTCTACACATCAACTCGTTTCCATGTTACATTTGAAGTTAAAAAGTTTCGTACAAATGTATTAAAATACTCACCCATTAACAGTATGTGTAATAATTACAACTTAATCCAGGATAAACTTGATATTTTTCATTGTCAAACGTGCGTTTATTTATTAAGTCAATTTGTCTCATATTTAATTTTTTTGTGTTGTTTTTTTTTTTGTTTTTCCCGACTCTATAACTGGGATTCTGTCCTGTTGAGTTTGTGTAAATAAATAAATGAATGTACTACATATTTACCTAAATAAAGAAGCAATTGAAGTTGGGTGAAATTAAATTCCACAACATCCTTGCCAGAAACAATTAACAGTGAAAGACCGCGGTCGGCCCCTGCTAAACAGAAGCATAGAAAAATATATAAAAGATATTTTAATAAAGACATATTTTAAAAAGTAATAGAATTTATGACTGTTCCAAGAAAAAAAGCTCTTTTTTGTGTTTCGTGTACGAAACTGCAGAAAAACGGGAGTAAGGGATATTATTCTGATTCATATTCACAATCAAATGCAATTTGCATTATTTGGGAATATTAACGTAGAAGCTCAACTTGATTCTGCTCTCAAAAACATAACGAAAAGATGGTAAAAATAGATGCGTTTTATTTAAAATCATTTACTGTACAAAATATTTGGGAAGCGGATTAGTAAATGTTACGTTAAAACTTAACAAAACACTTAATGGATATCTTAAAAATGCAACAATTTTTAAAGGTATTTGAATAAATATTATTTACTTGCATACTAGAAGTTTGTCATTAGAAAGAATTATATGTCACTTCAAATCAAACTTTACGTATATGTAAAAATTGTCTCTAGTACGGTCCTGGATGCAGCGGTTATTGTCGCTTTCATGTAATACATGCTTGTACTGATTGCTAGACTAGCTGCAAAAACAAATGTGCGTTGCCAGAGTTTTTTAATTATTTTGTTATTTTTTTCTAAGAAAAAGCACAAACAATCAAAAATAAAGAATTATAAATACGTTATTTTTATTAATTCATTTCGGTAGTGAATTATCTTATTGATTATCTTATTGATTGATTTATATTCAGTCAATATAAATCAATCAAATAGGACGCCACTGATTCTCCCATAAAACTATTC
The DNA here is from genome assembly GCA_025584915.1 of Monochamus saltuarius. Lineage (NCBI taxonomy): Eukaryota > Metazoa > Arthropoda > Insecta > Coleoptera > Cerambycidae > Monochamus > Monochamus saltuarius. The sequence continues at coordinate 26,952,249 of CM046723.1, read as the reverse complement.
ATGAAAACGTGCTAGTAACATCTGTGGCATAGAAGCTGAACTAAATGTAAAGCCTGTAATACCTTCTAATTCTTATGAGAATCTGTAAACAATATGGAGGGGAAAACATCCAATTTTGTAAACTTTACAGATTCTAAAGTAGGTTTCGTATTGAAATTTGTCTTTGAGGAGTTGTGTAGAAAGGTCTATTCTAGGATTTAAAGGTAATACATTTTGGAATAAACAAGTTAGAAACTTTTTATTTGACTTTCATTTTCAAGCTAAAAATGCGTTTATTGGGCTTATACAATAAAAATATCTTATAAAAAATGTGCCATTACCTACTTTGCACTGTCTAAAATATATGTGTGAAGAGAAATTTTAAAATAGTTTAGTATTAATAAAGTTGTAAATCCAACAAAATAAATACCCGTGGCGCCATCCTTTTCCGTAGTGGCAGAAGTTCTGCTCTTAAGCTCTAAATTTCCTTGTATCACCCATAACCACTAGAATAACGAGATAGAAACTTCTTCTTACAAAAAACGTTAAAATTCAAATGTTATTTCGTAAAAAATAAAATAAATTAAAAATTTAAAAACATTAAACAACTATTGCGCTAAATCTGTGATTTACTTTATAAATTTGTTTAAGCCTAATTAAAAGTAAATTAATATGCTTGACTGACTAAAGACATGTTCAATAATATAGTAAATGTAGTACAAAAAACGTATATGTATTGTGTCTGTATGAAGCGTAGATTCACTAGTAAAATTGATTGATACTTGCAATTTTCGAAATATTGTATACATTTTGGATATTTCTAGTTAAAATAATGAGTTTATAAAACCAACTTCTTTGGGTGCAAAAAGTGTATTTAATTATTTAATTGCACCCAGGTGTAATTATAGACCTTTAAAGTGAACCCCAAATTTGGAAAGCAAATATTGTTCCTGCAACACTTTAACCCATGACATTTTATTTAAAAAGAGAAGAATTTTATTATTGAATCATTATAATCCGTGGTAGTCAAATAGTAATAAATTTATAGCCCCACTATTGTTTTTTTGGTGATTGTAATTCACAGTGTTATTTTGAGATACCGTATTTTTCTTAGAATGTTTATCAATGTTTGGCAGAAGCAAGAAAAGTATTAGAAGCGAATTCAGTATGATATAAGGACGTATAATTTCAAATTGGTCAAACAGCAAAATATATTTGAATGTAGTTAAAAGCATCTATGTTGTATACCAAATTTGGTATTGCTTTGCAAGACGTTGCATTTCAGCATTGTTAGTTTTTATATGAATTATTTTGTTTATAAGGTGGCATAGATAATATGTCTAGTTAGTATAAGAAATTGTATTTTGAAGCTGGCTAAAGGAAATGTTTCCCAATCTACTACCAAACATTAGATATGTGATCAGCACCAAATATGAAAACTGAACTTCATTGTTACTGCAGCTGTAATTGTCTTAAAATCTAATATATGAAATGCGAGACGAACTTATAGTATTTCCAATGTGTAATTAACTGCAAAGAAATGTATCATATTAAGACACCATGTTAATACTTTGGTAACTGCATAACCAAAAATTGCCTCTAAATATCTTAAATAAATCTAGAAAATCGCCAACGCTATTTTAATAGAATTGTAGTCCGAGACCAGAATATTTGTTAACTGGGTCACTAAATCTGTTTTTTGCACTATTTGATGCAGTTGTAAAAGATGGCAGATTAACCTGCCATTAGTTTATAATAATCCTGTACTGAATGTAAAGGAAGCACTAGCTATGCTGCAATTTCTTTGATGTCCTGAGACGGAAGTTCCACATCTTTTTATCTCTAGTTTTTCACAATTAAACATGTACAGTAACACAGAATGAGTATGGAATGCTCTTCTTTATCATAAGCTGCACCTTCATCTAGCTGCACTAGGCGTCATCATCATTATCGTCTTAGACCTGTCAGCAAGCCAGGAGTCCCCATTGAGTATCTTTATTTTAAAATTTCTTTGCTATGTATTAAAATTTAATAACTAGTTGCACTAGCGAAACATATAAAGAAAATTGTCGCAAATGACAGGAAATTGATTAAGAATAATACACAATTGAATTGGTTTTGGTTAAATAGCTTTATATTCATAGGGAGTGCCTACAGTTAGATCGAAAGTAATGAAAATGCTACGCTCTGAATTGTTCTACTTAAGGCTTAAGGTACGGATTCGCTGGTGCGACTGCGGCTGCGACTCGTCGCCAACCAATAGACGGTCTGAATGTTCTCATCAACTCCAGCATGTAGACTGCCTATTGGTCGGCGACGAGTCGCAGTCGCGAGCCGCAGCCGCAGTCGCACCAGCGAATCCGTAACTTTACGGTCAGCGCTCTATCAAACGATATATAAGGTCTGTTCCAACAACCGTCGAGAACTGGTTCAGAACCGTGAGAAATGTTTGACCAACACCGTCTTACGTCGCATTCGCCGAGAGTACATTAACAACTGAACTGACTGACTAATTCTGGACGGTTCGGAATCGATTCCTGCTGTGTTGGAACAAACCCATAGTTTTCGCTTAGTAACTCTTTAACGGATAATGATAAAAATATGCGGATTTTTTTAATAGACTATATATACATCGACGCTGTGTTTTGAAATTTTGAAAAAGTGTAAAATTAATTTTTTTAAAATGAATTTTTCTTATTTTCAAAATTTCAAAACACAGCGTCGACGTAAAATAATAAATGTAGTTTATTAACAAAAAACGCATTTTTTTAATCATTTTTCGTTGAGGAGTTACTGAGCGAAAACTATATCCCTTTGGATCGAGCGCTCACCGTAAGCCTTAACGTATTTTTCTTAGTATTATAGGCAGAATAATTCACATAAAAATGCAAATTATCTAAATTATTTTTATTATACTAGTTACCATATTTGTAGAATATCAGCTAAATTAAATGTGCACACTTACATGGTCCCAGAATAAACCACAGTGTTTAATTATGCAGATAATAAATAATCATTTAATGTTAAATATCTAATACCTATATCTATGTTTACAGTACACTAAACACGGATTTATGAAAAACCCATATATTAATAGTTACATTCTACAGGGTATTCTGCAATAAATTAAATTAAGTATATTTCTACCTAAGGGCTCCGTATTCTTGAAATAGTGTTTTCTACAAATACAAGTAATTTTAAACATTTAAGAACTAAATAATATAAAGCTTAGCAAATAACAGGAATGTTATCTGATGCCACCTGCGAGTATTCAAAGGTACCGAAGTAAAACGAATATATAACGACAAAACGCAGTGTAACCAACAAATTTTTAGGTACAGAAATCTTTCTAAATACGTAATTTTTAAATGTAACTGTAGATATATTGTTATATCAAAAACTAGCATATAAGATTGTTCACTTTTGTTTATAAGTATGTGAAAATAACTGTTAAAATGTGAGGTTAGAATAGCAAAATAATATGTGTCTTAAAAACTCTTTTTAAGAATTATTGTTTTATTTGAGGAGAATTTAAATAGAAAAAGTATACTCATTACATGTTTTACTGAACTTTTAGGTAACACATACATATTGTTTATAAAATAAATGAGTTTCACTTTCTTTTAGTCGTAAAAATAAACAATTTTCGTAAAATAATGTGTAGTCCAAAGTGTCTTGTATTCCAGAAAATTAATCAAGATTTAAGCCTTGTCCTCATGGACGCGAAATTTGCGAAAATTCGCGCAAATTATTTTATGGCGGGAGAAGTTTTCAACTTTTAGCCAATGTTGACAACTGCAATATTTTCATCAAAAAACTGTCATTAACTATCAGGGTAGATTGTCAGAGCTCAAAACAAACTTACCAACCCCACATAATAATAAAAATAACGATAATATTCCTGTTTTGCGTAGTTCGTGAAAAGTTGACAACTTCCCGCCATTAATAATTTAAATCAAAATCTGCGAAATTCGCTAGAATTTTAGCGAATTTCGTGTCCATGAGGACAAGACTTTACTATGCGAAATTTAGATCGAATCTATACATGACTTATCAACAGTATAGTAACTAGCTTAAATTTAGTATATGGCTCGGTGCGTGCTAAAAAGCGCCTTTTATTTCAAAATGTCTTATTCAGTATAAGAATTATAAAGTTTTGTACTGATGCACGGGGAATATGAATATGATTCCTCATTTGTATGTGAATTATTACTTGTGAAGGCCGTGGATAAGAAAAACCGTAACGTGTCTTAAACAAGGAGGAATGTCTTATCGAGGCAGTCACTTCTGCACATGAAGTACAACGGCAGGTTTTGGCTACAAATGATTCATTGAAATTATTTTGAACAATAGAGTCGTAAGCAGTTTATATTTTATTATTTTTTAATGAATGTTAATCACTGGATTGTTTCGATATTTCCTAACTGATAGCCTCTAAAATGCGTTTGCACAATTCTATTGGCAAAAACGTTGAAGTACACGTGTACGTGTACACCACAGGATCGGTTTCAAAATGTTCTACTTCTTTGATTAAAGACATTTATTATCTTGAAAATATGAAATTATCGACCACAGGTTGCTTAACAAAAATTGTATATTCTCACGTCCTCTATTATCCTTGCGAAAAAACGCGCTCGTTTCAGAAACATCCTGTGTAAAATATGCAATCTAAACTACTTTATTAAGTCAGACAAATAAGTAGTAAAAAGTTAAATTTAAATGAAATGTTGATAATGAGCAAAACTTAAAACGTAGTAACTTGGCAACGTGGCCTAATGTCAAAATAAATTTAGTGTTGGGGTAGGGGATTTTAATGGCTGAAATAAGAAAATATTTGCTATTCTGTTTTTCAGTCACATATACAGGACTTTCCTTAGAAAATATGGGATGAAAAATGGAAGCAATATTTTAAGAAACATTTTTTGTAAAATCCTTATAGTTTCTGAGAAAAAAATATTGAAGTTCTAGTAGTTTCAATCTTTATATCGTTGGGCTAGTTCCTAGCCAGGTGATTTCAAATATCCGATTACTTATTGTATTAACTCTTTTGTGATGCAAGTATTTACATTAGTTTTTCCAGTATCAGAAACGACTTACGTATAGCGATTCGCTGTTGATGGGTATCGTTTTAATTTTGCTACAATTTGAGGTTACATTAGTCGTTTTTATTTATTGGAAAAACAGTTTGTTACTTGATATGATATTCAAGAAATTTTGGAAAATTTATTCAGTAGGTGAATTTGAATTGAATAGAGAGATTCAGTTTACGTCTTTTAACTGTTAGTTTAAATCAACTAAACCCTTATCATGAATTGGTTTGTACGTTATAAAGCGGCGTTTACATTAGGCAACTTCTGGTCGAACGACTAAGTTGATCGACTTAAAGTTGCCTACGATCGCCCATGTAAACCCGATTTCAACTGAGCCTGGGTGACTACCAGTCGTTCAACTAGAAGTTGACATTGTGGCTACTTTTGGTGGAACAACTCGGTCGTTTCAACTAGCTGGCGACCGTCTAAACATTTCTGAATTAGTTGACAGTCGATTAAAACAGATATTTCTGTTGTTGATCGTAAAAACAGCAGGAAAATATATAAATTAAATTGGACTTGAAGTAAAATCATTAAATTTATAGATCTTTATCAACAGAATGAACGTCTGTGGAACAATTCTAGTGACTTATATAAAAACTGTAATTTGAAGACAACGGCGATAGAGGCAATACTAGAAGAAATGAATTTCGAGGTATTAACAGTTGCTAAAATAACAAAATCCCGTAAAAGTGGAAGTGGAACTGAAGATGTATCCACTCTCTAACCCACCAACGACAAATTAACAAATTAACCGCAACTGCTGATGTTACACGTAAAATTTCTTTACGTTTCACACGCGCCATCTTCAACGATAAGAATGTCTGCCGACAACGAATAAAATGTAAACCTTTTTATCGAACGACCTCAGATCGATCAACTCGATCGACCGATCAGAAGTTGACTAATGTAAACGCCGCTTAAGATTTGGGATGGTCCATAGTGACGCAAAACGCCACTGTGCCACCCAAATTACTGTACACCCCTTAGGGTTGGGCCGTTTGAGAACGTTTTTTTTTAATGTTCGTCATAAAATTCCCTATCGATCCCTCTTTGTCAGTTTTCGCTTTGGGTCTTAATTTTTGCGGAATTTGACTCCAAAAATGGGTTTGCATGGAAAATTCTAGATATTTCGCACAAAAATGACCCGACGGAACACGAGATTGAGATTTTGTCGAACTTTTTATGGGGGAATGCTCGTCTTGGAAAGCCCTACAAGACTGTCCACTTAGATTTCGTCGTTAAATCCACGTCAGCCTCGAGATGGATGCCTAAGTAATCAGATGGCATGGTATTAAATGGCAACGTTTTCAGGTTTTGTAAACTGGTATTTGAAAATATGTTGTTGAGACCGTTGTTGTTTCATGTAGCACTAAAATAAGTAGATTTCAGAGCATAAAACTTAAACAAATTTATAAGTGAAGCAGTACGTTGGTCATGAGTTCTAAGGAAATGAACATTAAAATCACCTCAAACAAACAATATTTTGATACAAAGTTATAGGTTTGTATACTTACGGAGTCCAAGTCATCACAAGAGCACCAACTTTTTTTTACTGTATTTTAAGCTAATATAAATCAAATCTCCTACAATTCCTATCAATGAAGTCATATGTATGCTTTCTGATACCAAACATCTAGGTATACTAATGAACAATTCCACAGACAAAGCTCTATTTAATAATTATCTACAGAAAATAATTAGTAACTAAATTTACTATCCTGGTTTAATGTAAAGACTCTATAAATATCTAACTTCACCTTTGAGACAGTGGGAACTACAAAAATTCAACCACAATAGATGAGATCTGACCTATTATTATTATTGAATTGTTCATTATCATACCTAGATGTTTGGTATCAGAGAGCATACATATGACTTGAAGGAGATTTGATTTATATTAGCTTAAAATACCTTTCTAATACAGTAAAAAAAAATGGTGCAAAAGCTAATAATAAAGAATATATGGGTAGATATTGTGGGTGTAATTCAACGCTGGTTGGGGTTTTAGTCCACAGAGTAGTTAGTTTCACACAATATTATTAATACCTAAAAATATATAAAAAAACACAAACAAGAAGAAAATGATAATTGCTTTCATTTAACAGTATCTCTAACTCGCCCGTTTTATTTCGAATACTTTGCACATTTAGATGCGGCATTTTAAAATTACACAATTTATTTGACGTAAGTACGTAAGTAGTTTACTAATTTACTATCTATGACTCTAAAAAAGCATTATTAGATTCTTGGGCATGATTTGAGTCTCTAACATGGTTCTTCAAAATTTGAATCTTTCAAAAGCAACATTTTGAGGCCAGAAATCTTGCCGATACGCCATGTCTAAGAGGTCGAATTTAATTTCAACTTGAAAACATTTACAGTTTGGCCGTGATTTCTCAACTCTCGTTGTAATGTGTTTGACCGAAACGCCTTCGTCATTGGTTGTTTGATATTTCCTCTTTATGTAATTACTAACAATTGTTGCATCTACCCCATCCGGGAATCGGGATATGAACAACAACCATACTGTTTTGTTATGATCATTTCTACCTACAAACTTATCGTTGTCTAATGTTTCAGCAGTTCCTATAAGACTATTACATACGTTGCAGCCTAGAGGGAAAGGAGAAAAAAAAATTACCATAACTTTTTTGGGCTTCGACTTTTGACTGAAAAAAATAAAATTTTAGAGTTGTTTTAATTAAAAATAGATGATCTTGGTTCATATTAATATAATGCTTCATTTAGGTAGAGTAAAATTAATTTAAAAATAAAGTAGCATGTGTTAATAATGTTAAACCGAAATTACAAATAAGGGGTCAATGCATAAAGTAGCTAAGTCCATATTTATGTTAAAATGCGAATGATGAAGAGTAGAGTCTGTTGTATACTATTATTTTTTGGGGAATTTATTATCGGCAGAATTCCGGCTTTTTTAATTAATTTTTTTTGCCTATTTAAGAGAGAAAGAAATAATGAAGTTCCTCATTTTCACATTTTGACCCGTTTTTTCCCACAAAAAGAAGCAGTTCAAATTTTCAAAAAATTTTTTGTAATTGAATCAATTTTTGTTACGTGTTACATGTTATTATATTGCCAAAAAGTACAGTTTCTATTTTAAAAAATACAAACCTTTTAAACAGCTGTAACTCAGAAGCTCAAAAATGTAACAACCACTTTTTGCACTGACCTCTTCAAATATTTTCTATCATAGTAGGTTGTGAAAATCCAAAATGAATTTGGCTTTTACATTAACAGATCAGTTATTTAGTTGTTGTGAATTTTTATAAGTCGAAAATGCAACATTTGATCCATGTAGAGTGAACAACACAATTCAGTACATGGCATTTATACCGAAAATGCATTATAGCATCAGTTTTTGATTTCTTAGAAAATATCTTATAATAAATAACATTTATTAGATAAACAAAATTTCTCAAAGATTTACCCATTAGCTTACATTCTCTAAATAATTTACAGCAGTAATAGTACCCATTTAAAGTACCCAAATACTATTAAAATTCAGGCTTGTATAGTTTGAAATTTGAAATAGTAACGTTATAATTAAAGTTCATGCTCCTTTTGTAAAATACAAAATAATTATTGTGTTGATAATTGGGTTGCTATCAGTAGCGGCTTGAAATATGTCAAATGCAGCTAGCATATACTTCATTTGTTAACATACAATATACAGGGTGAGTTCCCGTCCAGTAAATAATTCTGTAAAAGCCACTTGACGTAGTTTCTATTAAGAACTCAAGTGAAATGTTTGCCAAAGCAAATTATAGAAGGTGATGGTGTTAAAGATGTTTTCCTGCATTTCCCTTTAATTTAGTCATAAACTTTTATAAAAACTCTTTTATTTTATTCAATTAAATATTTTTTTTATAACAATTTAATTTGAAATGTAAGAAAATACAAAATTTAACAATTAAACTTTATGTAACTAACTTTTATGGAATCAAAAAAAAATTTTTTATGTGAATCACTCTGTACCCTGTATATCTCTGACGTTGTTATATTGTATCACCCAATTATTATCAATAAATTGTATGGGTATCAAATAACTTTATAAAATTAATGAGGCAATTAACAAGTCCTTCACAAATGTTTCCTTGCCCCTTTTGCGCAAAAATAATTTGAAATATGTTCATATAAACGAAACCGCGGAAAATTAACCAAAATATCTACCGATCTCCTTAATGAACGACCTCCAAATTTTTGCTTTTTTACGATTACTTATGAATAAATTGCTAAGGTGGGGTTTCACAAAGTTTAGTATTGCGAATTTTTACGATTTTGATAGCTGCAATTTACAATTCTAATAAGAACTGTGCTGTATACGAGGTATGATCAAAAAGTAACGGGAATTCTGTTATGTCTCGAGACGTATTAGTCTGATTTGCCCATATATTTAGGAAGAGGGAGAAAATCTATAAATGATACTGCAGGAAACAACTACTCCCCGGGCTAATGTCCCGACCGGCATTGAATTACACCTGCAGTATCTGTGTGAACAGCCAAAAACCCTTGTCGACCACTCTACCAGACATAGACCGGTTTCGGGCTTGTTAGCCCTCATCAGTATGTCATAGGTGAGATGACCGACAATTGAACAAGCCCGAAACCGGTCTATGTCTGGTGAAGTGGCCAACAAGGGTTCTTGGCTGTTCACACAGATACTGCATGTGTAATTCAACGCCGGTCGGGGCATTAGCCCGGGGAGTAGTTGTTTCCTGCAGTATCATTTATAGATTTAATGGCGCATCGCCCAGGGCGAGAGGTCTGTGGTTAAGTACCTACGACAATGTAGGTCGCTCCCTGCAAGTTGAGCCGCTTAGGCCGAGCAGGAAGTAGCAGACCAGTTACATCTCAAGAGGAAGAAAACCAAAAACTTTTTTTATATATTTTTTTGGTATTAATATTGTGTGAAATTAACTACTATGCGGACTTAAGACCCGACTAGCGTTGAATTACACCACAACATCTACCCATATATTCCTTATTATTAGCTTTTGTAACATTTTTTACTGTATTATTATTTTATTATTATGGTTTAGTAGTTAGTTTCACACAATATTGTTAATACCTAAAAATATATAAGAAACGATTACATAAAGGGTAAAAAAAATTAATTGGCATGTTTAATTTACAATTTGTTGGCAGGTTAAAGTCACTTTTGGCATTGTCGATATTTCAAATAATTTTAATTTGTTGGTATAATAATTTTTTATAGTTAGATATTTGACTCAACTTAAAGGAGGCCACCTGAAGAAGCAATTCTAAAAATGCAGAAATAGGTCAGATCTCATTTATTGTTGTTGAATTTTCAAGTTCCTACAGTTTCAAAAGTGAACTTAGATATTTATAGAATGTTTTCATTAAACCAGGTTAGTAAATTTAGCTAGATTAATTTGTTTTTAGATAATTATTGAATAGAGCTTTGTCTGTGTAATTGTTCATTATAAATACCTAGATGGTTGGTATCAGAGTGCATACATATGACTTCATTGATAGGAATTGTAGGAGATTTGACTTATATTAGCTTAAAATACATTTTTAATACAGTAAAAAAGCGAAAAACTATTGCGTATCCTTCCAATTTGCCACTTCTCTCACCCATCATCAGAATCAGAATAGTGCGGTATTACCGCTTGTTTGGTAGTTTATTACTATTGTTGATTGGTGCTGTAGTTTGAGATTTCATACCGTACCTGAAAAGTAATTAATATGAGATTGTTTACTACTGCTTTGGGTACAAATAAAACTATACCTAGTAATTATTAATTTCTGAATAATAAAATAATGTAATTGAGAATAAAATAAAATGTTAAATTATTTACGAGAATGTGCTGCTTGCTTGCTGAAGTTCTATTTAGAATTATAATTTTAAATTTCCAAAATATGAAAAAAGAAATTACCTTTGGATAACTGCACTAAATTTAAGAAAAGAGGATATTTTCCAATGTTCCAATGTATACCGAAATAAATATCAAAATATTAAGGTTAATAGGTACTTTATCAAAATTTAAATATTTATTATCAATTATAAAATGTATTTACTTGTCACTATTCAAATCTAATTATTTATTAATCTATATATTATGTAACTATCAGAGGTTACCATATTTCAATAAAAATATAATTGATAACAGTAGAAGCTTAAGAACAGTACCTAAATAATAAACTACTTACTTTTATTTATGGGTCACTGACATTCATGTTTTATATGTTTTAAATTTATCATATAATTTAATCAGTACCTACCCACGTAAAATATATCTCATAATCGTTGAGATTTTGATTTGTTTTACTAATCCTTAAAAATTTAAGGCTCATACTGCTACAATATTCTATTTTCTTCTTCAGTGTAACTTTATAAAAAATTACATATTAATAACCAATATTGAATAAAAACTGTCGAGTTTTGTATAGGTGACATAACATACGACATACAGATTACAAAAGCATTTGTCACCCACTCTCCGGAAATCAGGCGCAAGTAAATTTTAGTCTTTGTTACTTCTATCCCTTCCAACATTGTTGCATTCGCCCGATATTTTCGCTCGTTATTCTGGTAAACATGTCCGAAAATTATATTTAACCTTATTAACCATACCGGATGTACTTATAGTCTGTTATCATCTGGTTTACATGCTTTTAGATACAATCGGCGATTTATTATTTTTTTAAATCAGAAAATTTGCATTAAATTTTACATATGTGAATAAAGTGTTATGACACGTTATGTATATGTTATAACATGTTTCAGTCGATCTACAACGTTTTTGATTTCATTTAGCGACTCCATTCGGCGCTGTTTCTGTTCAAAATTCAAACATTTTGGAACAAATTTAGTTGCCAGTCGTTTTGTACCCAACACATCCCCAAACAAATTCATAGCATGATCCAATTGATATGACACCATCATCAAAGACTTCTCTGATTGTGATTCGGTATTCGTTCATATTCATTTCTTTCACTATTTGCACGTATTCATCAGTTGTTGATGTGCTGGGGCGTTTAGGGCGCTCGTTATATTCAACGTGTCCACGAACTTTTGAAAACTCTTGATTTGCTTACAGCAAACTTACCAAAAGCAATATTTAACATTTCTAAAACATTGTATTGCACTTTATTCTATTCCAGCAAAATGCAAATTCTCTGGACCATTTAAAAAAATAATTATCGATGGCTTAATAATGTATAGATTGTTTTCAGACATGTTGTGGTTTGTATAATTTGTATGATATTAAGTACTACATATTAAGCAAATAATAATGATGATGATAATAATAATAATAATACTAATAATAATAATAATACTAATAATAATAATAATAGAAATATTTATTCAAATAATATCAACATACAATATCAATACAATAATGTACACATATATATATATAAGAAGTGAATAAATATATACTCGATAAGTGTTTAACACTTGCTTCGAGATAAAAATAGTAAAATGAAAGGAATACACTACTTACAATTAAATGCCAATGCATATACACAATAGACATACATATATAACATATAACCTAACAATTGGTCAAAAATACACAAATTACATCAACGAAGCTAGATGCACAAGTCTGCTGGAACCTATTGAAACCTAATATTCATACAACAAATAATGTTGCGAAAGGTTAAAGTAAGTAAAGTAGCACAGACTAAACAGCCGATGTGGCTAATAATGTATAGATACTCGTACTTTTCAGATATGTTTACCAACACAACAACGAAAATATCGGGCGAATCGGACTAATACAACCCGAGATATTACAAAATTCCCGTTATGTTTTGATCACACCTCGTATACCTATTGATAAAATTCACTAAACATTTGGTTTTTGAAAAAATATGCCAAAATTAAGATGGATTCGCCAGATACTACTAAATCATGGTACGGTAAGGAAAATTCGAAACATATGCCTACTAAATTTCAATACTATATGATGCTTACTTTTGAAGATATTAAATTAAAAATTTTTATTACAAGCTCTGTACTTTGAAGACAAAGAACGATAGGTCCACAGCTCATAGCAAATGATATTCCTATTTTGTAATTTTCTATAATCCCTAGAATTTATGCTATGTTATTTTGTACGTTGTACGTACAATCGGCGTCAGCTTAAAGTCCGCAGTTATATTTCTTGTCTCTTTCTACATCACCCCACTCCAAAAGTTTGTTCAACAATGTGTTAAAAGTAGGAGGAGCCAGCAGAATCAAAATCCCGGCCGCCCGTCAGTGGTCACGAGGTATAAGTTTTTCTATGCCAGAGCCTACATAAACAGAGCGAATATACCTAACCAACCTAACATCGCCAATCCCTTATCTATGAACAGAGCCGCGACATTCTGCATGTGATTTTATTATATTATGGCTCTGTTATTTTATTATGTGGGCTCTGATAGTGCCTCGCACTCCTCGATCGGGCCGTGAACCTAATTGACCATTCCCATACTGTTTTTAAGAATATCATATTTATAACTACCTATATTAGTTTAATAATTTAGATTGTTGTTTACAGTTATTTACTACCTGTGTTCAGCCTGTCAGTTTTTTCTTTTTTTAAAGAACGCAATTATTTACGAAGATTATTCCCTTCTGTTTTGCTTAAAAATAAAAAACGACGAGCTTTTAAAACAAATGAAATGACCTTCACAGTACTAAAGACAATAGTTCGACTTATCGTCACTGGTCAGTAAAAATTTTAAATTTTTTAATTAATTAGGTACCACAAAAATTACGACAACTTAAAATGACAGGTATCAATTTTGTAAGCAGAAAACCGAGATTTTTTCTAAATTTTCATTAATAACTAGAAAATGGGATAACGAAACTAACTGAAATTTTAGCACGAGTAATAGCGTTGAGTGATTAATTTATCACTCAACGGCAACGGTAATAGTTCAGGCTATATATGGTCCAAATTTCAAATTTTTGCGCCAATGAAATCCTTATTATTATCATTATTATTAATTAAATACAAATGTTAATATGCCCGTTTTCCAATATGTTTTACCGTTAATTATTGTGGTAAAGTGTATCTAATGTCAGTTGAAACATTCAAAAATGCCGACAAAGGTCTTCGACGGCGGCCTCTTTGTTTAAAAACCGGTTTCCTTTGTCAGAGTTTTTTATAGTGTTTCAATTTATATTAGATAGAGATAGAGTATACGAAACCATGAAACTATTATAAAGGAAGACCCGATTTCCTATTCGATTAGACTCGTGAGATGCTCGGTCTGGTGCAGATTTGGCCGCAATTAATGGCACGCGGCGCTACAATTATTAAATTATTAGTTTTGTTTTGTGCAGCCCCATTATAATAAAATACATTTTAGTATAATTTATGGAATTTTTATTAAAAAAATTTGTCAATAAAATTAAAATATAGGTCTCTATACGGACATTACATTGTATTGTTATTACTAAGGGGTTCTATAATTTCAATGTAGTATAGAACAATATGCCAAGTTAAAATTGACAAAAAACTAATTTTGACCGAAGAGGTCAGATAGCATTTGTTGCCATAAAATTATCGAAATATTTTTCACAGACTTAGGCCATAGAAATTACTACATATAATGTTTGAAAGTATTTGTTTGTGGCATGGTTTGATTACTCTTCTATTTGGGTATTATGCCACCACTGAAAAATACAAAAAAAAAAATAAATCAACCCTTGCGCCGACGGATCAGCCAAAGGTTGGTTTTTTAAAAAATATTTTTGCTAAATAATATATCTCAAAAGCAGCTTAACAACATAAAATATCAAGCACATCACTTTATCAAAACTCGTCTGACTTATCGAAACTGTCATACAATTCTAGAAGTCAGTCGAGTTTTAATAACGAAATTTATAATAGATATACTTATATGATAACAATTTGAAGTGATGTGCTTGATATTTTACGTTGTTAATCTGCTTTTTTAGTGTGAGATAATAATATATTATTAGGCTAAAATATTTTTAAAAAAACCAACCTTTTTCTGATCCGTTGGCGCAAGGGTTGATTTATTAATTTTTTTTTTGCATTTTTCTGTGGTGGCATAATACCTAATTATAGAAATTACTATATCTATAAGTAAAATAAAAATAATTCCAGGCCCTTGGTCCGGACAAGTTGTTCTGACTATATAGGACGACAAAGGCCACTTCTCTTGACTACCCAGCATAATTTTTCCCCCAAAATTTCCCACGGTCAAGAGAAGGGCCCTTTGTCGTCCTATATAGTCAGAACGACTTGTTCGGGACCGGGGGCGGGTCTGGAATTATTTTTATTTTACCTATAGATATAGTAATTTCTATGGCTAAGCCTGTGAAAAATTAGTCATGGAAAATTTTGGGAAAAAAATTATGCTGGGTGGTCAAGAGAAATGCCCTTTGTCGTTTTACATAGTTAGAACGACTTGTCCGGGACCGGGGGCGGGTCTGGAATTATTTTTATTTTACTTGTAGATATAGTAATTTCTATCACTAAGTCTGTGAAAAATTAATCATGGGAAATTTTGGAAAAAAAATATGCTAGGTGGTCAAGAGAAGTGCCCTTTGTCGTCCTATATAGTCAGAACGACTTGTCAGAGACCGGAGACGGCACTAGAATTATTTTTATTTTACCGTTAGAGATAGTAATTCTATGAACTTTTAATGGGTAACTTCACTTAAGTTAGAAAATCAATCCTACTGGACAGTTTACTTGATTTCGACTACAAAAATCTACATATGAAGAATTCTGGTACAATGACCTTAACAAAGCCACTCCCTTGACTCCGCCCACTTTAGAACGATTAGCCACGTCAGCTATAACATTTTTTGGAGTAGGGGTAGTCAGAAGAGATCGGTCAATTTCAGTGCGGACTTTAAGGTGACGACGATTGTACATAGGTACGTACGTTGTTGTGCATTTGTTTTTAACAAACCAAAAATTTGTTTTTTAATTTTTTAATATTTTGGCAGTAGTGCACCTCTATATTTTTACACATCTTGTATATTTTACTCGTTACATAACCTGAAAAAATTTCGAAGGTGGAAATATAATAAATAATCTTATTACCTATATTTAATTAATTCATATTATCTTATATTTCTTCGTAATATTAAAATGTGCATACTAATTAATACATGATATTGGAATGTCCCCGTAACAACTTTAATTACATCTTTATACCTATCATCATGACATCATTTAAAAAAATAAATGTAGGTGTAGAGGAATATTTAATTTATCAAGGTCATCTATCTAGCTGACTGCAAGTAAAATCTGTGCTATTCACATAATAGTCTATTTTAGTTGTCTATTGTCCAATTAAGCTCAAAAGAGCACAATTTATTTGGCGGAATGCTGATGACCGACTTCCAGTTACTAAGTCTATCTGGTTTGTCACTTCCCATACTTGTTATTTGCCAACTAACTTCATTCCAGTTGTAGATTAACTACAATACTTATTTAATTTATTAAATAGATACATATTTGATATTATTTGTCAGAACCTTAATTACTATACAGATAAATAGTATTATTTTGAAAATGTACGATTGTGTTTGAAGTGAAAACTTCACCACCGTAAATATAAATTTGTTTTCTGATAATTAATATCTATATTTAGATATACCGGGTGCGCGATTTAAGTTGGCAAACGTAAATATTTTGAAAATTAAGCATTTGAGAGAAAAATGTTTCAGAGAAAAGTATAATCATTTTATAAGAGGAATTTTCTGGTTATTTGTTCGATTTAGAATTTCAAGATTATTGGAAGGGTCACTTTGATTTTTTAAATAGTAACCTCTATATTTTTTAATGATTTATATTGTTCGCACAAAACTTCACAACTTTTGTTTTGTGAGAGAATTACCAAAAATAAGTTGATGTTGAATGAACCAGCATTTCAATACCGTGCCTTCATAAATGATTACAAGCCATATGATCAGGACTGTGATTTTTGAAGAACAACTCGTACGCAAATAGATTTCTTGTCTCTCAATTGCCATAGTGAGGAAAAGGATATTCGCATATGAATTGCTCTGCGATTGATTTGAGAATCTCGACCCTGATCACGTGGCTTGTAATCATTTATGAAGGCACTGTAGGTTACTTTAAAAAGTTTATAAACCGGCACCACCACCACTTACTTACACCTACCTGATACACACTCCGCGGATATCATATTTTAACATTTACAATACGCTATACTAGACATACACGCTATATACTACTGTTACTCAGCATTGTCACTCTAACGGTCACATTTCGTCTGATATATCCATTGCAACTACAGTACCAGATTATAGTGGCAAAACATATTCAAACCATTTTTCAAATACTTTATTATCATTACCATGATGGTGTCCTGTTCATAGCAATTCAAAAACAAATAAACCCTGTTTCAAAACTTCTGCTTCCAATATGCGTTATTATTAGGCGCCGAGAAGGTGATTTTAATCCCAGAAATTTTTGCTGTGTGTAATTGTAATCCTACCACACTTTTATCACCGTGTGGTCTTCATTTATCCATGTTTTATCCTGGTAACTGTAATATATTCTTTGATTCATCCTCTATATTAGTTAGTGCAGTAATTTCCCTATTTGCACAATAGTTGGAAACTGTTTCCAATAGTCCGACACATGCGCAGTTTATTTATAATGCCTGCATAAGTTTGAAAATGTGTTGTTTTAGTTGAAATGCACCTGAACAGGAAACTGATTTATGTATTGTGAGAACATAGCTACTGCTTCAATAACTGATGTAACCTGAGACTGATTAAAATTTAGATTTGATGTAGTCTAAAGTGAGTGAAACCACGACCCCGTTGGCTGAAGGTCAAAAACTGACTGCCTGGCACTGTGATATCAATATTATATATTTCATTATTTAGGTAGAGCAGGTGGTAGTGACTTCTATGACATCACGCCTAGCCGAAGATACAGATTGTTAGTTATTGGAGCATCACTTCAACAGGAATGATCATTTTGTACGTCCTTCTGGACCCAGGGTATCTAAGTGACGTCTCCTGGTAAAAATTGCCACCATTAGGGTCCGTAGAAAAAAGAAAAGGCGACATGGCGCCCAACGGTTGACCCCAAAGTAGAATTGATCGTCTATTCCACGAGGAGCATCTCGACCTAAGATAAAAACTCATCGGGCACGGATTCAGAGTGTGAGTAAAAATGATAAACGTCAACACAGACACCATGAGAGAACAGAACGAGATTACAAGACCCAGGAATGTAGATTAAGATGAATGGCATTCATGGAATGGAATCAAGACTGATGATGACTCTTACTCATGAAGAGGGTGGCTGTCATGGCAAGAATGATGGAACAAAGGGACGTGTGAATGGAGCAGCGGTATAAGGTAGGATTAGATGCAAGGTATTCTGTAGACCGGGGAAATAGGAACTACGGTCATCACACTGGATGGTAAGACGCGAAGTTGCCAAAATGCCACTATAGTGACATACTCGAAGAAAACTGCTAGTCGACGGACCTCTTTTCTTTCTTTCTTTCTCATATATATTTTTTTTGTAAAGAAAAGGAAAAAATAAAGGAGGATCACATGTCACAATTAACTGATTTAGGCGGGGATGGTGTTGTAGAAGTGGGAGACTCTTCAGATTGGTCTACAAGTATACGTAGTATATGTAGATATCCATCACCCAAGTAAAATATTCTATATGTCTTTTAATTTTCGGTAAAATTCAAATCTAAATGTTTTTAGTTCCAAATGCACAACAATATTTGTTTTCAAAAAACCTGTCATCAAATGCAAAATGACGGAAACCGACTATAGTCTGTTTCGAAATGAAAGAGAGTAATAAAACCCCGAGATAAGAACCGGCTATGGGCGTGGGCGGTATCGGGTAACACTAATGCTAACAGGTAATGGGTGTACATTAATATATTTTCCTGGATACATCATAGGGCAGGAGGTAGGTATTGTGACGGATCAATCCAGTCTTAGAGCTGAATATACGAAGACGTGCTAGTGTAAAATTCGACTTGTGTTTAGTAACTATTGTGCCAGTGGATATAATATTGTTTGGGTAAAATGTCGAGCTTATCAGATTACGTACCTGCTAAACGCGCTTTTTCATTCATAGTCCCTGCAAAGTTTCAGATTTTTATATCGAGATGTAAAATGAACATGACTATGCTATATCATTCGAACCGAAAAATTTAGTTTTTTCTGACATATAAATCAAATGTGGCGCCTATAAGAAAAAATTAAGATGATGATATATCGAAAAGTCGCAGTTAATGTTTATTTAGACATTTGAGTAGAGAACAAAAATGGCCCTAATAATATTTGATCAGATTAGAGATTTAAAGACAAATTAAGTTATAAAAAAAGTAAAATTTTTTAATATTTATTTGTTTTTCTTTCCATAAATATATCTGAAAATCTAAAATGATACTAGTCAGCTGGTTTGCAAACTAATTCAGTTTACATTTTACTCGTGAAATATACAGTCCGCCACTTAAAACTCCCCAGGTTTATATCTTCGTTATTTTTTAAGATACCTTAGCGGTTAAGGTATCATTTTGAAAATATGCTCAGGGTCTTCTAAATCAACTATTTAATTTAAAAAATAAATTATTTTTACAACATGACCACTTTGAACTGTTTAAAAAATTAGTATGCCTACTCGATGGTATGAAATAGCTTTATTTTGATATACGAGACAATAACTTTTTTTAGACTTAGAAGCCATAAATATGCCCTAAGAGTGTTTTGTTTACATGGTATTGCACTTTGGAAGATAAACATAATTTGACCATTTTTAACAAAATTGCAGTAACAAAAGTTATTGCCCCGTACATCAAATTAAAGCTTTTTTCGTGGCCTATTCGATGGCATAATAATTTTTTATACAGTGTGTTAACGAAAAAATTATCCTGGGACAATACATTTTCAAAGGCAGCGTTTTATAAATATAATTTGTTTTTGGACAACTAAATTGTTGGCTTAGAAGGCCTTGAACAGATATAAAAAAATAACGGAGATATATGTAATTATATATACATTTTGTATGTATTTTCGTCAAATATACGGTGTTTTGATTTTTTTTATTTAAAAAATTGTTTTTTTAACAATTAGAGTTCAAAAAATGATTTATTCTGATATGGGTTGAATGAATTATGGCCACTCTAGTCATGACTATCTTTGGTTAAAAGTAGTTATGTGAAGTAGGAATCCAAACTGAATCTGTAAAAGCGAGAATGCACTTTGTGCCGAGTTGCATATGTCGTTCTCTATGCGCTTTCGACTTGTTCTACTGTACTATTTAGATGTCAAAATATGTGGAAGATGTATTTTTATAGCTCTTTTATTTGACGCGACAGGCCGAAATTCATCAAAAAATTTTTGGAGAGACCGCCACGTGACAGAATCCAGCCCGCGACTTGCTAGTGTGAACGTGCACATTTAAAAGCATTATAAAATTCTTCACTAGACGAATACGAGACTAGCCTGGTCCGCGACATGACGGGACCGCGACCGCCTTAATGCGTTTCCACCTCAATAGATATTCTGTTCAAGGCTTACGGTGAGATCTGTTCCAACAACCGTCGAGAACTGGTTTAGAACCGTGAGAAATGTTTGTCTGTCTTACGTCGCATTCGCCGAGAGTACATTAACAACTGAACTGACTGACTAATTCTGGACGGTTCGGAATCGATTCTTGCTGTGTTGGAACAAACCCATAGTTTTCGCTCAGTAACTCCTTAACGGATAATGATAAAAATATGCGGTTTTTTTTAATAGACTATAAATATTATTTTACGTCGACGCTATGTTTTGAAATTTTGAAAGAGTGTAAAATTATTTTTTTTTAATGAATTTTGCATATTTTCAAAATTTCAAAACACAGCGTCGACGTAAAATAATATTTGTAGTCTATTAAAAACAAAAACCGCATATTTTTATGATTTTTCGTTGAGGAGTTATTGAGCGAAAACTATATCCCTTTGCATCGAGCGCTCACTGTAAGCTTTAATGAAAATTTTATCATTTTCACGTTTTTTGCTGCTATATAGAGAGAAGTGATCAACTTCTTTATTATAAACGGAACACTTTACATGGCTTTGCAGATTAGGAAAAAGAATGGTCAAAATAAAAAAAATATATCATAAAAACCTGTAACTTACTTAAACAAAAGGAAACAGAATTTTATATACTCTGTATTATTACTTTCAGTGAAACAACTACAGAAGAGCAATCAGCCCTTAAAGAAGCATTACCACAAATAATAGCGGTATGCGTGAAAAATGTTCTTCTTTTGGGTTTTGGTATGACTTTAGGATTTCCTACCATCCTCATACCTAGTTTATCGGGAAATGATCCGGAAGAACATATATTGTTAGGCCAGGAAGCTATATCATGGATAAGTAAGTATGTTAGACCCATTACTTTGTTACCTATGTAATTTTGCGAAGATCTTTGAGATGTCGTTGTACAGTCACATTTTTTCAATTTTCAGGGGCATTATCGCCAGATCATGGTTTTATAAAAAAGAGATCAACTACCACAAATCTAATGTGTTTACACAGTTCATATGTAATGAATGTAATGTATGTAATTGATCAGCATTAACAATACAGTGCTTTCGAAAAAGAATAAATTCATTATTTTTGAAATTGAGAAGTTTTCGAAAAAATCCCCTGGCCCATCTATTTTGTTTTTAAAGAAGGCAGTTTTTGACGACCCATATTTGTTTATTTTTTTAAATAGCAACCCCCAATTTTGACCATGCTATTTGAAAGAGCTACATACATACATCATGAAAAATTATGGTGTTACATAACAAAAATTTCAAGAAAATAATGTTTGACGATTTTAAAATTTAATTATCACAATACTGTGCACCTCCCTATTATGCAACACCTGTTCGTGCTTATTTAGATGCGCTGTTCCCGAATCTTTGGATAGGGAGAAGGGGGCCGAATTTCAAAAATAATGAATTTATTCGTGACTTTTCGAAAGACTGTATATACCGACTTCTCGAAGGCCTTCGATCGTATAGATCACGGTATGCTTCTGCAAAAACTTGAGATATGCGGGTTTTATGGAAATCATTTAAAACTGTTTACCTCATATTTGATGAATCATTTTCATTACATTACAACGGATTTAGATCCAGTCGATATCCTATTACTTCCGAACTACCTCAGGGTTCCAATATGGACCCACCCTTATTTTCAATTTTCATTTATGATATCGCAAATTATATTGATTGTCGTTAACTGGTTTATGCTGACGATTTAAAAAGTTTTTCTTTCATATGAACTCATGATGATTGTGTTTACCTCCAGAGTCAGTTAAATAACATAGTTTCTTGGTGTGAATTAAATAACTTACAATTGAATATTTCTAAATTTAAAGTTATGTCATTTACGCGTAAATGAAGTCCATTATGTTCAATTACAAGATAACGCGGAAGTCTCGGAACGCACGGATACCATTAAAGATTTAGGAGTTTACTTTGATAGTAACTTCTTCTCTGATTGCATTCAATATTTGTGTTTCCTCAACACTTAGAACAAGGTCGTGAATTTCGAGATAATGCCGCCCAGCTCTCACTATTTTATGTGTTTGTTCGATCCAAACTAGATTACTGTTCCCTTGTTTGGGTTACCGTTTATAACAACCAAATCAATGTGATTATAAAATATTATTAACACGTTTTAAATTCGATTACGTTTAGAAAGAACTTCCATAACTTAACATTTGTATAGGTATGTTCTATTACATAATAATTTGTACTGTCCCGATATCTTAAACCCAATGAATTTTTTACAGCTCGGCATGCAAGTTGCACTCCTCTCACTTTTATACTTTATACTGCTGCTTACCAATGTGGGATTGAAATCTCCTGTTTCCTTTATGACACGTAATTACAATTCAATTTGATACATGAATTCTATTTAACATTTGTTTTGTCACATTATTTTGTTATACCGGTCTTATATCTTGTATTTTTGTCTACGATCACGCGGAAAAGTGTACTTTTCAGCACAGCATTCTCAAAGTATCAAATTCCTAATCAAGAGAACCATGCTGAAGTATGTAGTACATCAACAGTAACAGTATGCTCCATGGAATCATCTAGCAGTTATTCCTTCATAACTGACGTTACAAGCGAATCCTGTAACACATACTCGTACTTTGTCGACAGTGAACTCCACAGCTGAAGAGCATCCTCAAGCCGCTATTGCTTCAGCACTGAATTTACAAAATGCCACAAATTGCACATTTAAATTCAATGTTTTTCGTTAACATATTCTATTAGTTTAAATAACTACCTAATAATTACTTGTTAATGTTATAAATTGGTAATTAAAATAAATTGTTTCACCTAATCAGTATTGGCATAATCGTACGAAAAATATTGCACCTAACACGTGCGGGCAGTGTTTTTTCTACACTGGATTGCTGACCGAAAGTATCACTTCCCGCACATGTTAGGTAAATAACTATTATTTTTTGCACATGTTGTTATATACTTGTTTTGTTCTACAATTGAATTTCACTATTGGAGAAATAATTTTAATAAATAAATATTGTTTACTAACATTATCAAATAATAAGTTTTCAAAGAGGTTTATTAAAAAATACGGTCAACTAATTTTTTTAAATATGTTTATTTAAAAAAAGAAATCTAGAAGTTAAGAAAAGACACGCTTATTTATTGCAAAATATAATTAAAAACTAACACTTTTTTTATTACACGTATAAATAAATCCCTGGTAACAAACTTGCGGTTAAACCGCAAATTAGATTTAGTCAGAAAAATGATAATTGCAGAAAAAGTGTAATTACGAGTACCACTATAAAATACTGTAACTGCTTAGACTTTTTGATACTATATTTACATAATTAGGTACATATTTTCAACATAAACCTGATTCTTTCTTTAAAATGTCGTTTTCCGTATTTTAAAATAAATAAAACATGTTTTGCTTATGAAAAGAAGCATTTTTTAATTTTCCCATTTTTCACAAAAAAAACCTATTATATATACTTCATAGATACATCAAAAGTATCCAAAATTTAAATTGCTTTTTGTTCTCATACGTTTATTAAATAATTTGTTTAATTGTCTTAGTACCTATTTGTTTCATACATTCGTTGAATTGTTTCAATGTGTTATTTTTGTGAATTAAATTGAAAACGGCTTGTTCTAATAGTAAGAGAGCGGTAAGTGTATTTTTAATAAATTTTATTATTTTTTTTTAACATTTTTATGAATTTTTTAAATATCCACATTTTTTACTTGCTGTTAAAAAATGTATTGGGTATACCTATAGAACCAGCACTGCTGCAAATGTGGACAATTGATATGAAATTATCCTTAATAATAATAATAATAATAATAATAATTTATTTAATCCAGTAAGACATTAAAATGTATAGGACAAGTCTAAACAATACAAAAGCACAAAAAAACATAAAATAAAAATGGACAAACAACTCGTTAAATAAACATTTGTTACATTACGTCATTCATAAACTCGTTAACGCTATAATAACACTTGGCAAGCAAAAGTCTTTAACACATTTTTAAATTTAATAGCATTCATTGATCTATATTCAGACTTAATACCTAGGTATATTACAGACCTCTCAAATCTAGTGGTTTTATGTTCGGGAATACATAGAAGAGCACCATGATATTGGGAATTTATATTTAGTCGGTTAATATTTTCCTGACATATATAAGTGACCTAAATATAAAGATACAGGGAAAGTTAGTAATTTATTCCGAATGAATGTGTCCCTGCAAGTTTCCCAGGGACCAAGACCATATATTTTTCTGATAATCCGTTTTTGAGACACAAAGACTTTATTAGAATTCACGGCATTACCCCATAAAACAACATTGTATATGAGATGGCTGTATACCATACTGTAATAAACATCCATCAAGGCACATAGTGGCATAGAATTCTTTATGCGAGAGATAGCATAGCATGCTCTGCTTAAGGTCTTGGTGAGTTGGTCTATATGCAGTGACCAATTCAGTCGACTATCCAGGCAGATACCCAAAAATTTTGTACAATCTGAAGCATACAAAACAGTGTCACGAAATTGAACAGTTAAATCGGAATTATTCCTGAAGTAGATAATACAGGTTTTATCAATATTGATAATCAAGTTGTTCAACGTACACCAGTCAGCAAAGCACGAAATACTTTCCTCGCACCTTGCCGTAAGTTTATTATACTAACATGCTCAATATATTACATTTTTTAATAACAATTTTTGTGGAAAATAGTAAAAAGAGACTCAAATTCGCATGAACTATATCTCTCAGATATACGTATCAGGAATACGATCAATTCGTGTAGAATAGCTTCCTCCAACTTAGGCATTCTAACACTCAAAGTCTTGTACAGAAATTAGCCCTTTCTGAAATGAGCCTGACTCCAAAAGACGTTGAAAAATATTTCTGAACATTCTTGGATTTGGAAATCTTTCCTTATCCTAGCCTAGCCTCAGTACCAATTTCATCTGCAAGGCAACAAACCATATTGACCATTTCAGCATTTGAATATGCATATTGCATAAGCCATTATTAAATAAATGTTTTTTTTTAAAATAAGCTTAATTTGACAATACACAATATTAAATAAGAGGACGGCTTCTTATTATTATTTTGCAGGGTCTCCCTAAGATATTGTTACGGAAGCTCACCTACCTTTTACTTTGTTAATTATGTTCCTGTTTACGTTAGAATTTGCAATTTTTGTAATACCTCTGACGTTTTACGGAATATTCCAGGCTATATTCTATTTGTTTCTCGACACGTGCTCGAGATCGCAGAAACTTCGAGAACTCTAAAAATCTATATAAGCGGATCAATTCCGCCGTCACAGTCAGTTTATATTGAGCAGTTCAACGCGAATGACTGAAACGTCAAAGTAAGGCATTTGACAGTTGTGAATTTGTTGAAATATATTTCTTGTATAATAAGAGTTACAATAAAGTAGTTTGTCTACGTGACGTGTTCCCACGCACAGTGCACAGTCTACATTGAGGTTACATTGGTGTCAGAAATGAGACGTTCCACAAAGAAGACGTTTGGAGTAAACAAGTGAATGCCAGTGACGAGATCAAGAGCGACGGAAATGGAGGAAACATTCAAACAGTTAATGGAGATGATGAAAGATATGAAAAGGAGCCAAGAAGATATGAAGGAAGACTTAAAGAAAGAAATGAAGAACAGTCAAGATCAAATGAAGAGTAGCCAGGATGAAATGATGGAAGACTTGAAAAAGGAAATGAAATACCACCAAGAGGAAGTGAAGAACAGTTTAGAGAAATGAAAAATAGCCAGGAAGAATTATGAAACGAAATCAAAGCCAGTATACAAAAATATAACAATAAAAAGTTAGAAGAAACAATTAAGGTTTAAACTCAATGAATTTGAGGAAACTGTTGAGGATGAAATCAATCAATTGAGAAGTGAGATACAAGATAAAGTCCAAGTTGTAGAAGAAAGTGTTAGTAAGTTACAGAATGAAGTCACCAAAGTCGTAGAAGAAAGTATAGTAAAATTAGAACACAAGGTTACAAATCTCAAAATCTCAGTTTTCTGCGAAGGAAGTCATAAAGACTGAAAGCAGTTTTCTTCCATCGTCAAGAGTGAAGCCACCAACATTTGATGGAAAGGTATCATGGATCACTTACTTAAAACAATTTGAAGCATCTGCCTTGGCAAATAACTGGTCAGAAGAAGAAAACGTTACATCACTAATAGTTGCTCTACTACTACTACTAGGTGAAGCCATGGAGATATTACGAACACTAGCCGAGGATAAACAAAAGACTATCAAACGCTGAAGAGTGCTTTATTAGAATTGAGGTATGGCGATGCTCATCTACAACACGTTTATCAAGCACAATTAAAAGGCCGAAGACAACGCTTCGAAGAAAATCTGCAGCAATTTGAGGCAGATATAGCACGTATGGTAAAGCTAGCCTATCCCACTGCACCGACAGAGTTCCAAGAACAGTTAGCAGTAAGCAGCTTTATCGATGGACTGCGAGACCCTGAGATCAGTGAAGCATTGAGGTTAGCCAGACATAGAAACATATCTGAAGCTTTAGCCCTACCCCTGAAAATCGAAGCCGCACGGCAGGCCTCTAGAAGTAGTCAAGGCAGAACAAGACAGCTAAGATTCAGGAAGGAAGGACGACGTGCAACCGGGAAGGACAACGAAGGATTAATAAAAAACTTAAGAAATTTATTGGACAACTACTAGAAAGGACAAGTTCTTATCGATTCTACGGTATACAGTAGAAGTAGATCCATCCTGTATTGGAACTGTGGAGCAAAGGGACATCTCAGGAATCAATGCTCTAGGAATATTTCCAGTCGAAATCGAGAAGAGCCTGACAACTGGAAAATAAGCAACAAAAGAGTCCAGCCAGAACTGAGTTCTAATATTGAAACACAGAAGAAGCAATTATTAAAATCGAGACATGACTTGGAGAAGGAGAAGAAAACAGTAACTGATCTGAACAACTAGAATAAAACTTTGGAAGCTACTAACGCCGAACTCTTCAACCAAATAAAATTAATTCAAGATCAAATAAAGCAGAAAAAAGCTCAGTGGGTTAAAGAAAAAGAGGAACTGTCGAAAAACTTAAAACGTAAAGAACAATAATTGCTGCGGAAGTTAAATACTGATAAAAACAAGTTGGAAACCCGATTGGAAGAGACTGAAACAGAAAAATTATCAGTGGAATAGCTTCATCAGGTGGCCTCCTTTAACTTGAGTCAAATATCTAACTATAAAGATGATTATACCAATAAATTAAAATAAGTGAGATCTCAATTATTGTGGTTGAATTTCGAGTTCCCACTCCAGAGGTTAGTAAATATATTAAATTTTTTTAGATAATTATTGAATAGAGTTTTGTCTGTGGATGTTCATTAGCATACCTAGATGTTTGGTATCAGAGAACATACATATGACTTCATTGATAGGAATTGTAGGAGATTTGATACATATTAGCTTAAAATACCTTTCTTAAACAGTAAAAAATGTTACAAAAGCTAATAATAAGGAATATATGGGTAGATATTGTGGGTGTAATTCAATGCAGGTTGGGGCTTTTGTCCACTGAGTAGTTAGTTTCACACAATATTGTTAATACCTGAAAATATATGAGAAAAAAAAGTTGTAAATTATATTGCACCAATTTTATTCCACGACATTCCCTTATATCGATGAGATTTTCTTTATACTCGTTTCTACGAATATTTTTTGTTCTAGGTTCCATAAACTTAATATGTGTACCTGTAGGATGCTTAATGTCAGGAGCAATAACACAACCGTTAGGAAGAAAAAGAGCAATGCAGCTGGTTAATATCCCATTTTTAACTGCTTGGCTGTTGTTTCATTTCTCCAGGCAGCCATGGCAAATTTTTTTAGCCCTCAGTATCACTGGTGTCAGTGGAGGACTGCTGGAGGCACCTGTAGGTATAACTTTAAAATTACTTAAGTACTTACGTGTTTTACAAATGATGTAATAGTATATTAAGTATCAAGAACAGTAAGGAGAGTTTACCCATCTACAACCAGAGGCGCCGACTTACCAAATTCTCAGTGGGTGCTCACTGAGCAGATCACATTTACCGTTCTGAACAACTTTTTCAAGTAACATTTTGCTATATTTTCAGTAGAAAAGGCACTTTACCTGAAACGATAACAGTTTTCAATCGCTGCACTGAATATTTCAAATACGATTATTTCAAAAATGGTTACTCCTAACGACTTCAACAAGGTATACCTTTGTCAGATATAACAGATAGGAGAATCGATTGTTTCAATAGACAGATGGATACACTAAACAGCAAAAAAGTTCTGCTATTTAAAAGAAACATGCTGTGCCATAAGTGGCGCCCTCTACTAGTGACGTCAACATTAGTTTAAAATTCTTATTTGCCGTGCCAAAAAACATAATCGTGCAATTTTTTTTAACACTCCGACAGGTTTCAAAGTTATTGAGATATTTCAAACTAAAATTCTAGCTTTGAACGCCCGGTATTTTGAAACCAGCAACATTCGGATAAGGCATATTTGGCTCAATCGACTTTTTTTGGTCACTAGTATCTCCAGCTTCGAGATTTCCCAACCTTTCACAGTATAATTTTTTATGCATTTATATTTTTCGTCAAATGCTACTTTATTATTGGTAGTGCCTACGGTGTATTGGGTACAGTTCTAGGCAACAATAAAATAATTTCAGATTGCGCGCACTACGCACTATTCGTATATTTTGAAAAAATATATATTATTTCCAATAAAATTGAAAGTAGAACATTATTCCAAAGAAATATAAAAAAAATAAAAAATATATTATTAATTATTTTCTTCCTGGAAGTGGATTCCTAACATACCATTTACCATATCCCCATTATTTTTTCTGTGGGTGCTCAAGCCCCGGAGCACCCACGTAGTCGGCGCCTCTGTCTACAACAATGTTGGAGGAAATTGGTAAACTCTACTGTTTGAGATGCTTAAACTATTTTTTATACGACCATTATATGAAAACAAAGATGTTAACTATAGTCGTGACAAGAATTCAGACGGCTTACGTTACTGCTGACGTTATGCAATTGCTTCTATTGTCAACGTAAATTCCATATTTGCTCGCGTTAGAAACAATATTTTTTTGCAACTTAGTACAATATAGTGCAACATTTAGTGTAGTGTATAGTTTTATTATTCTCAGTTGCAGTTTCTTAAATATTTTGATGGAAATGTAATGAATTATTCATTTGTTCATATGACGTATGTCGTTTGAGTTCTTGCCGCGTCTATAACAATATCTCGAAAATATTAAAATTATTTTTACGCTTGTAAATTTATTTTTAAACGTCAATATATTTGTCAAACGAGTGAGTATGAACATGAGTGAACCAGAAAGCGAAAATAATTTAGATATTGAAGAGGCCTGGGATAGGATGTTCTTCAGTGATTCCTGAAAAGTGTAAAGAACCTTACGAAAATACATAATACTCGTAGTTTCAAAAAGTGGTTAAAAGAGAATTATGGAGAGGAAGAGTTGTAGAATATGCGCATTCAAGATATTGAAAATCATGATTCATATAATGTATAATTGTGAAAATTCCGAATACCTAAACTCATGTGAGCCGTTTATTTACTGTTACAAATAAGGAGGATGAAGAAGTTCTTTATTTGCAAACAATTCAAAATTATAAAAAGCTTCGACTAAATTACTAAACTACTAAATTTTCGAATTTGTTTGTAGACTATCGTATTAGCAAATGTTGTAATCAGGTGGTGGGTAAAGGCATGGAATATATAGCTATGCTATAGTTATATTTTCGCGTAGCTATTGCGTAGCTATATTTTCTGTGGTGAAGGTATGATAGGAACATATCCAATGAAAATTGCAAGATGTGGGCTGTTATACCAGTCATTCTTTTCGCCGCACTTCGGCTACAGTTTTAGCCAATAAAGATGTAGATATTATAGGGTTAAAAAGACGTGGTGGTTGGAAATCTTAGGCTGTAGCTGTCGAGGATTCTATTCAAATAATTTAGATTTTTCTGAAAAAAATGTTAATATAACTTACTTACCGTTCAGTCTTATCAAAACCAGGACAGTAAGTAATTACTTACCGAAGCGTTTTGCTTTGCAACCAATAAATATAACATACTGTTCAAGAACTAAGTATGGTAAACAATCGGAAATAGAATGGTCGTACAAAAAATTATTTTACATCTCCTGAATAATTATTGTTAAGAGGTCTCTTTAGGTATCTTGAAACTAGTTTCAAAATAACTACCGTAATAATGATCCAATTTTGATCTGGCTTGCACCAGTTTTCTTAGAAAAAAAAAACCAGGATGCCCTAAATTATATTTTTGACACGAGTAAACTAAGGTTTAAAACGTAAAGAGAACAAAATAAATGGGCATTCTAGAAGCGGATAATTATTTTATTCATAATTTATATGCACTTTATGAAAATAATTGATAAAAACTTTGTAAATTTGGAACTAAGAAAGTGCATTGAATAGTTAAATATGCAACAAGTGCAAAAAGTAAGTGTTTATTGCACGCGACGTGAAATTGTCCAACGAGGCCTTCAGGCCCAGTAGGACAACATGTCGAGTGCAATAAGCACTTTTTGTACGAGTTGCACACAATATTTTTTCTACGTTCATGCAAAAACCAAAGAATCATATTTAGATGACACTGAGTCTAGAAAAATGTGACGTCGATTTGAACGTTTATGTTTGTCATGATGACAAAACGCTGTAGTAGAATGACAGATGAATGCAATAAACCACTTTTTCCACTAAATATAGTTCAATAAAGTATTGTTTTTTGCATGAACGTAGAAAAATAGTATTACGCGATGAGATACGAGACAGGCAAATACATT
The DNA here is from genome assembly GCA_025584915.1 of Monochamus saltuarius. Classification (NCBI taxonomy): domain Eukaryota; kingdom Metazoa; phylum Arthropoda; class Insecta; order Coleoptera; family Cerambycidae; genus Monochamus; species Monochamus saltuarius. The sequence continues at coordinate 26,920,741 of CM046723.1, read as the reverse complement.
GACTTACATCTAGCGTGGCCTCTTAATTCGCAACATTCATTTTAGGGCCAAAGTATGAACCTAATGGCGAGTTTATAAAAAAATCTTAATCCTAACTTAGCCTTAATCTTAATCCTAATATTTTGACACGGTTTATAAATATTTAGTCGTAACTTTTATTTTGGCTCCACAAGTCCCAGACAATCGCCGACGCCGTAGAGGACATGTATTGTAAATGGAAATAAAGGCATTTTACTCATGCGTACTTATTTGGTTTTTGTCTAAGTCGTAAGTTAAATGATAGGAACTTAGGTTAGGTCTTAAGATCTCCTTAGCACTAAGTTACGATTTTTATAAACGTGCACATGGAAATATGTACATTTAATTTCTTAGGGTAAATATTAAGATTAGGACTAAGTTAGGGTTAAGACTTTTTTATAAACTCACCAATAACAGCTTGAAATTAGGATATGATTTTAAGAAAATGAAGATACTTGAATACTAATCTCTGTTACGAGATTAACAATGATCTCAGTTTATAGAATTATTATAAACAACGAAATACAGCAAATAACCTTATGATTTCGTAAGTAACCACAGTAGCAATTATTTACTGTTTTCATAACTTTTGACAGTGACGTTAAAGTGACATTCCAAGTTATGTAAATGTAGAGATTAGAATGAATTTTTTTAAGAAAATTGAAACTGATCTGGATAATTAAACACTTAAAATGTCAAGGTTTATGTTTATGTAAATTTTAGGTATTCATATTGTTATAGTTAATAAGTCGTCACCCCAGAATTATAATGTTCTATACGCCAAACTGCTACTTTTGGGAAATCGTGTTTAAATATTGTACGGCGATCATACATTGACATATTATATTATAAAGAGATGTGGAATTAAGATCAGTGTCTCAAAATATAGTAATGTTACAATTTAGTTATTTTAGTCTACAAGAGAGCTATAAGAAATCATAAAAACAGGTTTTTATAAATGGATATAGAACAAAATGCGTTATTTTCAGATTTGGTAAAGAAATATGGGGATATAGAACAAGATGTTTTGATATTTTACTGTATTTTAAAATAAATCAAATCTCCTACAATTCTTATCAATGAAGTCATATATATGCTCACTGATACCAAAGATCTATGTATGCTTTAGTCAGCAGAGTAGTTAGTTTCACACAATATTGTTAATACCTAAAAATATATAAAAAAAGATATTTTGATGTCGAACAAAAATAAGTTTCTTATGCAACACTAATAAAGCCCTGTAGAACTGTCTTTTCTTTTCTGGCATTTGAGGAAGCATCTCAACCAAATGCTTCTTTTTCTTTTCGGGTATATTAACATTCTTCTTAGGTATTTGGGGGATGTTATCCGAAAGTGATATACCTCCGTCTTAAGATTTATTCTTCTTGTATATTTTAGCTTAGCAGTCTTTATTTCTCCGTAATGTGTCTGTCTATGTTTTCATAGATTAAATGTTTTGCTTTTGTGTAAGGAATTCAATTATACGAATATCGGGCAGAAAATGATTGATAGTCAAAATAATCTCTAGAAGTCATTTGGATTATTCTAAATTTAAGTTTCCTCGATTTTGGCATTGACAGGAGGAGACGAATTAAAGTTAAAGGAGACCAAACTTCTAAATTGCGTATATACCTTTCTATGCAACTGTGAGCATTATCTATTTCTTGAACGCTGCCATAGCCTGGCTCCCCCGAACTTTTGATCTATCACTTTTATGTTCTTTGCTTGCCGGAATTAAATAAATTTCTGTAAAGCAAAGGACATTATCGAATTTTTATTTTATGACACACAGCTATCTGACCATGAAATAAGTGTATTAAGTTGAGGATTGTCTACAACTATTTCTTTTAGTATTCTAATCACTAGCAATGACGTCCACAGAGAAGCAAATTATAACAGGACAGTTTCATTTTATAAAAGTTATTTGATACATTGGACTTTGTTAATGAAAATGTATTTTGCAAATCAAAAGTTATAACTCCTACTGTGTTATCATTGGAAAAGCGGCACCTGTCACTATTTCTTTCAGGATTACCCAAATTCTTACGTGCGATATGATTATTAAAGTTTCGGATTACTTCAAGTGTCGGATTATTATTCATACGTACTTACAATGATCGTCGATCGAGCTTTCCTATATTGTGTCTAATCGGATATAGAACAAAATAGTTCTGGGTGATGGGAGTGACATTGAGAGGGGATATAGCACAGTATAATTTTCTTAGAGGTTATGGAACAATATAATTCTCATAGATATCGAGGAACAAGATATTAACATTATGTTTGGGAAAAAATGTGGATATAGTACATTAATTTATTAAAAACTTTCTTGTAGAACTTTGTTAACACGTAATTTTTATGGATATAGTTAAAGCTAATTATCTAGTTTTCATGGATTACATTATGTCATTTTCGTCAAAAATGGATATAGAACAATATAATTCTGGGGTGACGAAGTAACTAGACTATTTTTAAAATCCAAATGTAAGAACGAACAGATATTCGAACATGATCGAATGAACAGATCAGAAAATTGATAAACGAATTTTCAATTACACAAATACTGTAGAAGTAGCCTAATATCAGATAGGTTATCTAAATCAACCATAAAATACGTAATTAATCATAATTTAACAAAACTTTGGTATGACCTCATTTATTGTAATATATATTTATATAATTTTTGCACCGAGTAACAAAATTTAAATAAATATGGAAAATAAAAGATAAAAGCTAAAAAATGGTACAAATTTGCCAGTTTAAAAAATTACATCTCGCCTAATTTCGGATACCTGAAATTGGATGCATTTTAGTATCCGAAATTAGAAGCAAATCTATTTTTTACATAAATTACTTTTTTTGTCAAATCTGTGAGTGAAAATAACTTCGTTATAAACATACAACTATTATCTATATTCTATGCTTACAAGCATCAATTTATAAGTTTTCATATTAGAATAAATATCAAAAACACTTCTCACAAAATATCATACATAAAAAACCTCTGTTAGTAAGCTGCACAAATAGCTATATATTTGTGATAGGAAAATGTCAGAATGTTCTGCTTACAACGATCATATGAAAGATGATATCAAAAATCGCGATTCAATCATTATAGCCAAAAAAATACATAAGTGCACAATTACGAACAAAATGGAAATGTTCAAGTTCTTTCAGAACTACTTACGTTTATTAACCTTCAAATTTCCTATTATTACTTTCAAAATTAATTCAACTTAAACAAGTTATTCAAATTTATTTTCCATATATGTATTCGCTTGCATAATTGAATACTTGGTAGTAATTAAAACATAATTCCTAAATGGAAAATAATAGCAAGCTATATTTATTATTTGCATGATACTTCTGCTTAATATTATAAATTAAGTATAATACGTTTTATACATATAACATATAACTCAGCACATTTTGAGAATTAAAGGTAATTTTTTTATACATCCAATAATTTTATCGGGTATATAAAGGGTGTCCGAAAACATTTAACAGGATGATTCCTTTTCATAAAAATGTTGGCATAGAATTTCTTTGAAAACTCAATATTAACAGAGTTAAAAATATGGTTATGTACCTTCCATATTTTGAAATACCTAACATTTTTGGGGTTAAGACTGGTTAATTTTTTTTCTAATTGGGTATACTAAGTATTATAAAGTTGGACCTTACACATTAAGTAGTAATGAAGTTGCACTGTGCCAAATAAAGTGTGACAAAAACCGAAGCTAGAATCTAAGATGAGCCTATTAAGAAATAGTTGCGTAGATATGCTTTTATGAAAAAATATTTGTAAATTTTCTGTAATTTCTTCTTTCCGTCTACAACGAGAAGACATAATATTTATTTTTTTTAAACAGTCCAAATATTAACTGTAAATTCTTGTTTGAAAATGAGTCTTTAAAAACATGTTATACAAGGCGGTCCAGTCATATTGTCATTAATTTTAAGAGAACAATGACAATAATACGAATAAGCAATAAAAAAACAAATTTACAAGGAAAAAAAATTTTTCAAATCATTATTTAAAGCCCTTTTCAGAAGGTCACTGACTCAATTCATCTCAGTGTCGACTTGACGCGAGGTTGGCAAATTAAAATATTTTCCTAGTACCTACTTTTTGTAATGTTAAAATATCTAACAGTCAGTTCCATAAAAAGAAAATAAATGACCCTTTATACAAAGTGTACTTTACATTGAAGATTTAAAGATCGTTTAAAGTGCGTTGCGTTCCATAAAGTAGTTAAAAGTAAGCTTTGGATGACTGCAGAAAGGTCAAGTCGGCGATGGCCAACTTGCCACCTTTCTATTTTCCTATATACATGATCCGAAAAATGCTTCATAGGGGGGCTAGAACTGCCCAAAAGGGGAATCTTGAAGATGGTTTTTCCAGAATATCTATAACTATTTATTCCAAATAAAACCACGAAATTTGGTGTGTAGCATACATTTCGCATGCTACAAAATTTTCTGTTCTTACAACATAAAATTTTTGCTCAGAGGCGTCACATGCTGAGGGGGCCCAAGGTAAATATTGTCCCACATTTTTTATTTTTGGGTATTTTCTCCTGTTGAGATCAAATTATAAAATTTCATAGTTTTCTACACAAAAAGATACTCTTGTTCGATCTCGACAGGATGCGCCGTTTTCGAGCAAAACCGATTTAAAGAAAACATTGATATTTTAAGCGGGAAAGTCATAAATTTACTTACTGTCAATTTTCAAAAGATTTTGTTTATTTCGATATGGATTGTTAGAATTGATAGAAAAGTAAAGGGTATTATAGAAAATAATTTCTACCACCTGTAGTTTCCTCATGAGTTATGGCTGAAAATTGTATCCACTGCGATTAATATATACAGTGTGGAAGAAAAGTATGGAATAAATTCATTATTTCTAAAACAACGAAGTTTCATGAAATTTCCTCGGACCCGTCGATTTTGCTTTTTAAAAAGACTCTTTTCTCTATACTAACGCATTTCCGACATTCATTTGTTTTCGCGTGATGACGTCATCGGATATATTTTAAATAGAACCCCTATATTTTTTCAACGGATTCTTGTAGAGCTTAACTTGAATTCAAAAATGTATAATTTCAACACATTATTCCTTCAATATTAGAATATTACATCTTTTGATAGCAAAAACAACAAATTAAATCAAGTCATCTCAGAAACTGTTTCTGGCAGCTAAAGAAAATCTAATCAGAATTGACATCTGTCAACTGCAGCGTTTCTTGGATCGGTTATTATTTGTTTTCTCAGAAAGTTGAAGGAATAATGTGTTAAAATTATACATTTTTAAATTCAGCAAGTTAAGCTCTACAAGAATCCGATGGAAAAATATAGGGGTTCTATTTTAAAAAATATCCAATGACGTCATCACGCGAAAACAAATGAACGTCGGAAATGCGTTGGTATAGAAAAAAGAGTCTTTTTAAAAAGCAAAATCGACGGGTCCCAGGAAATTTCATGAAACTTCGTTGTTTTAGAAATAATTAACTTATTCCATACTTTTCTTCCACACTGTATATCGTTCAAATTTACTATTCACAAAATCACTCTGCTGTTAAAAATCGTTTGATCGTGTGAGGATCCGTGCCACCGAGCTACGATCTCTATTATTTTTTAAGTCCACACCGGAAACTGTTTGCACATTAAGAAAAAAACCTTTTCAACAATGACAAATTTGTGCATCCACCGGGATAGTCTATTTTAATTAATGTACAGTCTAACAGTGCCAACAGTGGTATTCACAATCCGTCTCCGGTCGCCGGAGAGCAGTCTCCTTCCCGAAATTATATGAATTTCGTTATGAAATTAGCATAATTTCTGGAAGGACATATAGGATACCTCTGTTACAGTACACAGTATTCATAGTCACTCTGAAATTATGTGAATTTCATTATGAAATTCACATAATTTCGGAAAGGAGACCGCTCTCCGACGACCGGAGACGGACTATGAATACCACTGTAAGGCACCTATAATTCTTGGAAATCTTGCAATAGCATAACATTTTTCAGCCATTCTCTCCATGGCTGCATTGTTGTTCATCTTTACATAATGAGTACGTAATGATGCAATGGCGTTAGAAACCCTCTGTACAATTCTGCTGGCAGACAGACACCAATAAAATCAGGTTAACAGAATATTTCCAGTAGCATAAAACCTTAGAAGCAGCTGGTCTATAGATTGTATACGACCACCTCTGAAATTATAATTTATTTTATAGTCTTTGACAAATTTCAAAATAAAGTCATTACCTGTTCCTTGGTAAAGCAATTAGATGATCTATTCTTCGTAATAAGACTCCAAATCGTCATATTTTATTAAACAATGCTGCCTTACTCTGTAAATATTAGGTCTTAAATAAATTATCAGTTCAACTTCTGAGGATGAGCTTGAACTCGTGTCATATATGTAATTATTCATTATTTATCAACAAATTGTTAATAATTACAGCAAAATCGGTATGTGTAACAAATTCTTGAAGATTATCCATAGATTTAGATGTTATGTTGTGCTCTTGAAATCTCCTGTAACCTCGTAAGGATCCGAAATCCTGCCTTTATTATAAAGCAATCTCTATCGCTACTGTTAGTTTCACACAATATTGTTAATACCTGAAAATATATGAAAAAGCTATACATAAAAGGTAATTTTTTTTATTTATTTTAGTAGGTCGTTATGATGTTTAAATTCATTGACAGTTAATCAGTTTGACATTGTCGACATTTAATTTCATTTTGACATTGTCGACATTTAATTTCAAATAATTTTAATTTATTGGTATAATAATTTTTATAGTTAGATATTTGACTCAATTTAAAGGAGGCCACCTGATGAAGCATTCCTAAAAATGCATAAATAGGTCAGATCTCACCTATTGTGGTTGAATTTCGAGTTCCCACTCCAGAGGTTAATATATATAGAGTATTTCCATTAAACCAGGTTAGTAAATTTAGATAGATTAATTTCTTTAGATAACTATTGAATAGAGCTTTGTCTGTGGAATTGTTCATTAGCATACCTAGATGTTTGGTATGAGAGAACATACATATGACTTCATTGATAGGAATTGTAAGAGATTTGATATATATTAGCTTAAAATGCCTTTCTTAAATAGTAAAAAACTAAACTAAAACTAAAAAAAAACTATCAAGTTTCAACATAAAAATATTTAATATTGAAACTACAAAATTCAAACGGATCAAAATAAACCATTCACATTTCCTTACATAAGGAGTGAAATAAAATCCAATATTAACTAAGTTAAATTATTAAAGAGGCTGAAACATTTTTTGTGTTTAAATACAGTCAGTAATAAAAAAAAACCTCGTGCTGTTAACAAAAAGCAGTCCGAAACATACCTATTTAGTGATCAACAATCCGGCAAACCGAATTTTGACATAAAGAAATAATAACAGAAACAAACAATGTCATCAATAGGAAATTATGACAATTTTATAATAAATGCCAGCCGCAGTAATCAGCCCGACAACAGATATGCTGTAATTGGCACACCCGGCACAGCTAAAAAGTTGAAAGTTCAAACTCCCGTTCAAAACGTTACCGGCGGAACAAGTCGTACATCGTTCGGGTCCGTTTTCCTATGCAGGCGAGCCCACCGTCGACTGCATCTGGAACAGATGTAGGCGGCCCGACTTCTCCCCCTTCTGCATCCATCAGTCATTATTTTCACGTGGTAGCGGTTGATGAGATTTCGTGTGTTTGTGTCGCCAGTGCAGTTATAACTATTAATAAAATTTGCAATTTGCCTAAATAAAAAGACAATTCAAGTTGGGTAAAGTGAAATAGTGAAAGACCGCGGTTTTCTTCTACTAAACAAAGCCGTGGAAAAATTTATAAGACATTTTAGTAAACATTTGTCTGTGTTTTCCATGTGCGTCTGTGTCGGTACCTACTGAGAATGAGTAATGGATTTGATTCTGATTCATATTCATAATCAAATACGATTTTCATTATTTGGGAATATCAATGTACGAGGTAAACTTGAACCTGCTTTCAATTTTGCGGAGATTTTAAACTTGCCTTACTAAGTAAACGTTTAACGAACACCTTAAAAATGTAACAATTTTTAAAAGTACTTCAAAGAATATTCAAAATGCATACATTTTAGATTGCAAACAAGAAGTTTGTCATTATAAAAAAATATATCATTTCAGTACCGAACATGTCAGTACCAAGAGCGGCGTGTTACCGATTGTTATAGGATTTGTTTCTTTTGAAAGGTCGATTAAAAAAATTTTTTTTTTGATTGTCTGTCTTTATTAGGTTTTCTAAATACGCTGTTAAAATTAATGCCATGATGACTGAATCACCCTGTATATAAAGTTAAGTTGTTTAATTAAAAAAAATACGGAGTAGATACCGATTAATTTTCTAGTCAATTTAAGTATTTTAGAGCTTCAACATTTGGACAATTTTTCTTGTACAGATGTAGTTTTTCCTCAATAAAAAATATATAGCAAAAGCTTTTACGTCGTTAATATTGAGTTTTCAAAAAAATTATTAGGTATGAGAATTTGTATCGTTATTTCTACGAGTAGAATAATTTCCTAAATTTTTTATTCTTCAAACACCTTGTATTTGTAGTAACATTTATTTGATTGCATTCTAGTAATTTCATTAAAATTTTATCAGTTTTAATATTAATATTTATTTTTTAGGTTCTGACCTACGTAGCAGAAATAACTCAACCCCATTTAAGAGGAATTTTGTCTTCCACAAGTACAATGGCTGTGATGTTAGGCATTTTAAGCCAATTTTTGTTCGGAACGTTTCTTCAATGGCGAACAGTAGTTTTAATAAACTGTGCGCTACCCATCATATCCTTCATTTTATTAATATTTGTGCCTGAAACTCCCGTATGGCTCATATCGAAAAAGAAATTTGACGAAGCTAGAAAGAGCATAGCTTGGCTTCGAGGGTGGGTACCTGTACAAAACATAGAGGGCGAATTTCAAGAGCTTTGCACCCAAAGGCTACAAGAAGAAACAACGCACGTTAAATCGGATGTGATAGAAGATTTAACAAATAATAAAAAACCTACCGTAAAGAAAACATCTACTATTCAAAATTTAAAATTGTACGTCACGAAGCAGTTTCTATGGCCGTACTTCGTGGTTAGCTTGGTTTTCTTTTTAAGTCATTTTAATGGAAACACTACTTTACAAATTTACGCTATTAAAATATTTACTACATTGAAAACACCTATTGACAAATACTACGCCACTGTACTTTTAGGTATTGTACAATTCTTAGGATGTATTGTTTGTGTAGTTTTTGTTAATATTCTTGGGAAGAGAGTTATTAACTTTATCTCTCTTTTGGGATCTGGGATCTGCTTTATTATAGTAGCTACATATGCATATCTTATCGATGTCAAGTATTTTGATAATGTTGTAAAGAATAATGAAACTGGCAACACAACGCATGCAAGTATATCTAGCGAAGATACATTCATTCAAGATTTCCGATGGATACCTGTCACTTTCTTAGTTGCTTCAGCTTTCTTAAGTTACGTAGGAATAAAGATTTTGCCTTGGATCTTAACCGGAGAAGTTTACTTCAGTGAAGTTCGTGCCACGGCTTCCGGTATATCAAGTGGGACTGGTTACATTTTCAGTTTCTTGGCCAATAAAATATTTTTAAGTTCAGTCTCGAGCTTCACTCTGCCAGGGGTATTTTGGTTATATGGATTCATAAGCATAGTAGGTACCATTGTTTTGTACTTCTTGCTGCCAGAAACAGAAGGAAAGTCTCTTTTTGAGATCACCGAACATTTCGCTGGAAGAAGCAAGATGACTAACAGTGTTCGAAGGAAAAAACCGAAGCAATGCTCTGGAAAAAACAATGAAGCGTTTGAACCAGAATTTCACAATGGACATATTGAAAGTAGATTATAGAATATCAAAGCCGTAGCCAGCCAACTTTTTCAGTAGAATGTGGGGGCTAAATGAAATCTTGGTGGGGCTCTAAAACAAAGTGTTGCCGTCCTATACAGAGTTTGACCCGTATTTTTTGTTTTCACGAATTCTAATTTTGAGGGACTAAGGTCCCTAGAAATAGGCCCTTGGAATTGGGCCTAAAAAAATAGAATTTATTTAGTCTATTTGACCGTGACTAATAATATGGTACTTTTATGAAGTGACGAGTGCACTAGTTGTGAGTAAAACTATTTAGTTTTTTTCATTAATTTCTATTTTTCTTACAAAATTTCTTTTTATGTTGCATCTTTTTTTATTGCATACTTAATTTTCTATAAAAAAATTGTTAAAGTTATATACACTTGAAAAATAATGAGGACAAGATATATACGGTGCGCCGATAAAGTCTACCCTCCTTTGAAACTGGTAAACCATTGGTAGAATATCTGGGGAAAAAAACGGGTCGATTTTTATTTGCGAAATAAGCTTTTTTATTATATACATTTATGTGGTACTTCTGGTTTTCCCGGCAATGGCGTCACCTCTCTTATTTTAAATGGAACACTAATATTTTTGTTACAGATATCGAATCTAAGGTAAATTCTGAGTCAGATATGGCACAATGCCTGTCAAACCTAACAAGTTCCAAAACAGATTTTATTATTGTCGGGAGGTTCAGGGAGGACATTTCGAACATTTACTTCATTAAATTAGTATTATTATTGTTATTAAGAAAAATTAAATCATACGTACAATGATAAGAATTATTTCCAAGTTTAAAGTTGTATCTTGTATCAATTACCCAAGGTTGAAAATAATAAAGAGTGACTAATTCGCAACACAGAGATGAGTACGGAAACTGAGGGTAGCATGATTACCTAAGCGTGTCACTTGAGAAGAGTTCAAAGCACACAAAATTATCAAAATTAAGTTGACATCGACTGAACCTAGAAGATTAATAATTTACTTTAAATGCGCTTCTTATGCCATCCTCTCTACAAATTAGAATGCCGTCCTTTTGGACGGCGATTACCCACCACCACCCACTTACACCTACCTAATGCGCACTCCGCGGATATTACACTTAAGCCACGCAAATATTTGTGAATTCCGCATTCAAAAGGAGAAAAGGCTTTAGGATACATATACACCATTCACTATTGGTTAATAGCACTGTCACTATAACAGTCACACATTAATATTTGTTATATCATGAGTTTTCCGTATGACCTTCATGCATCCATGTTTTGTCAAAATATCAGTATACTCTTTTCGATTTCATTTATACGGAAATTCATCTACTATAATTCATATAATAATAATATTAATATATAATAAAAATAATAATAATAATAATAATAATAATAATAATAATATCTCTACCCCTCATTCTAATCACAGGGATTAGCCCAGTCGAAGACTTGTGCGGGAGAGGCGGCGGCATATTATTATTAAGCAGGCCGCATTTGCGCCCAGGAACGACTTACGATGGTAGACCCTAACCACTATTCAGTGCAGGAATAAGGGAAACCTGGAAAACCTCATTAATTAGGGGGGTAGTCAAATATCAATCTCTCACATTGACCCAAGCTAACATTATTCCATCCTACCATATCCGCAGAGAGGGTGCCAATCCTTGTATTTATTCTAGACAAAGTTGCATCTTGTAAGATATAGCAATCCAATTTTTTTTGTCGAAAACTCATTTTAAAACTCATACTCTCATACTCATACATGTCATCATTCAATACTCCTCACTTGTTAAATTAGGACCATAGGACGATTTTGAAAATCCTCTGTAGAGCTTGAATTATTCTCCATTCTTAAGAACACAAAAACACTAATAAAATTAATTACATTCATAACTAAATTAGCGAAAAGATATATCCGAAATTTTGCCCGCCCGAACGATATACCCGCTCATGAGAGCGCTGAATTGTGTAATCGGGTATGCGACACAGGATTTTATAGGAAAAATATACGGGCTGCATATATGTTTCTTTGTGCAGACTGGTATAAATTGTGGGCAGGTTTATATCAGCTCTTTTCCAACACGGCACCTGACTTGTTTGAAACCTGTTCGAAGCCGTCAGTCAGTTAAATATTAGATACAACTCCGCTGCAGTAAGTCGGTGAACGATTTGGCTATCCACTTGGGACAGGTTTCCAACCAGTCAGGTGCCGTGTTGAAAAAAAGAGCTATCATAGGTCACTCTCTAGATTTTCGGCTGTCTGCTATAGTAAATCAACGCTTAAATGAAACACGTAAAGAACATACTTTTTTGTGCAGAGTGAAACTGTCTTTCGAGTCCTTAGAAGAATTTTGAAAAAAAAATTAAAAATAAAACTTAAAAAAACTAAATAGCATTACGCTTAATTAATTAACACTCTCGTGTCACTTGGTAAAATTATTATATTCGTTACCTATACTCAGATAAACTATATACGACCACATACCACTTCTATTAGAACAATATAGAAATTCGATTCGATTTAGTAAAAACTGGGATTATTACCAACCAGTGGCGTAGCCACGAGGGGGGTCTCGGGGGGTCAGAACCCCACCCCCATGGGTTGGGTCATATAGCTAATGTCTCACTACTCTCACTACAAACCTGTAATCACTCTATTCGCCAAGATTTAGCAACGCGGGACAGTGAACTAGATCTCCTACAGCAACCTCACATTAGGGTTCACCTGCATAACTAAGTTCTAATTTTATTTTTTGCCATTTTTGTAACAAATATTGTTCGTACCTGTTTATTATTTACACGTTTGTGATGAGATTGTTTTTCTTTATTTACTTTTTATTGTTCCAATTTATTAAAAATTATTTATTTTTTTTATAAAAAAATCTAGTTTGAAATACTTTGTTCACTGAACCCCCCCCCCATGTCAAATTTCAGACTACGCCACTGTTACCAACACACAGGATACATCGCCAATGTTTATCCCCCCACCCCAGCAATTTTCAAGTTTCGATGCCTATATATACCCAAGGCCTTCAACACAACATGACAAAATTAGTATTTACTACCACTATATTACATACTTTTTCATTTACAAAGTGAACATTTTTTATTTTATAACAATAATTTCTGTGATTATGTTTTTAAATGTGAGTTGTACATTTTTTCTCCGAGGGAACTCAAACCAGCTTTAGAGAAGGCGGGCTCAGCCCCACCTGGCGCCCCCCTGGCTATGACCCTGTAGATTACAACCATACCAAATTATTTATTTCTGTTATTTAATATATTAGTTAGTAAAACGTTTGATTTTTATTTTGTTAATCCACTACAAAGGTATTTTTATAAGCTGGCTCATATTTGTAAATAGAATATGCCATAATATGTTTTCAGGAAACTGAATTGTAATAAACATGTAACAAACTGTAAAATGTGTAAATTTACTGTTTCTGATATTTTGTATTTAATAATTTTGACCCAATAAATTGTTCAAGAAACATATTTCATAATAATATAATTCTTATATTTTGTGATACACATTATTTATATGTGACAAAATAAATTATACACAATTTATAGGTTGAATCATAATAACATGACATTAAAACGCAACCAATATACAGTATGCGCCAAAAGTATGGAATAAATTGAATTTATTCCATACTTTTGGCGCATACTGTATACTTTAATTCAGGTAATGCAACTGCAATAAAAACCTTATTCTTAATGGCTGAACGATATATGGGTATTTTCATATTCCTACGAGACAATAACTAAAACAGATAAATTGGAGAATATAATAAATATATTGATAAAATTCGATAATCTTACAAAAAGTTGTTCATCGATCATAAAAATTTAAAAATGTTTTGAAAATGCAACGTTTTTTTTAGTATCTCGCAAATCAAACAACTAGGACTAGTTTGTAAGAGCAAGTTTGCAATTATTAGAAGTGATAAAAACTTCTATAAAGGTGGGTACAGACACGTATACATACATGTATTTAGGTCATAAAAATTGTATGTATACAGTATGTACACAAAATAATTTCATGCATTATCCCGGAATACAAATATATTTCAAAGAATTCCTCAAACAGGTTGACTTTTATTTTCAATTATGCATCATCTGAATTCTTTCTATAAATTACTGTAAACATACAAACGCTACATCAACAACAGCATTAACAGCGACGTTGAGGCACTTTTGAATTTGCCTCTGTGAATCGTAATAACGGTAATAACTAATACCTATGCAATAATATGTTTGTTTTAACAGACAGTTTGGGACTGTCTCAAACTATCAAATGTAATCAGTCACTTAAGTTGCTACTATATCTTTAGCGATATGAAGACAAGATTCACTTGGTCAAACAATCTCTGATAGTTTGAAACCAGTCCTTAATACTGCTAAAACAAAGTTAATGTGTATAGACAATCTTCAATACGTTCATAAGCAGAATGAGATAAATAAGGATGTATCTAAGGCATGCCTCATACCAATAACATATTGATAGGTAAGAAAGATATTGAGAGAATGAAATCATTTGGTAGCCAATGCAGGAAAGAGGTCCATCAGAGGCATACCTCGTCTGTATGAGAGTTCAACAGAACAGAGACAGTCTAATATAATTTGCCATGTTGTGCCTGCGGGAATGTGTTCCACTGAACTTGAGAACCGGGCCCCAGTAGTGAGTACTGTGATGGCTAATATAATAATATCTCTACCCCTCCTTCTAATCACGAGGATTAGCACAGAAGCCGAATACTTGTGCGGGAGAGGGGGCGGCATATTATTATTAAGCAGGCTGCATTTGCGCCCAGGAACGACTTACGTTGGGAGGCCCTAACCACTATTCAGTGCAGGAATGAGGGAAACCTGGAAAACCTTATTAATTAAAGGGGGTGGTGAAATGTCAATCGGTATCAATCTCTCACATTGACCCAAGCCAACATTCTTCCACACAGATTCGCGTATCTCTTGTCGGTAGATAGGGACTACACAGGGCTATTTAGAACAGACTCATCGATCTCTGCCGAAGCCTATTAGCTTATGAAAATCTTTCGATTTTGTTGCAACTTAATAGAGATATTATTATGTTCATCATATTCGTGATAAAAGATTTGTCGATCTCATAAGAGAGATCCGGCGATATCGTACTCACAATAGAGGTGCGTCGATTTCGTAATCGTAATAGAGATGCGTTGATCTCGTATTCGTAATAGAGATCCGTCGATCTCGTAATTGTAATATAGAGATTCGTCGTTCTTCTCATCGTAACAGAAGATCCTTTGACCTCGCTATTGTAATAAAGATTCGTCGCCCTTGCACTTCTTAAACCTTACGTGTCTTCCATTTGAACGTAACCCTTTTTTTCATGTGATTTGGAGCAACTACTATATCTTTCAACCTTGCTTGACTCCGTTTCGTCAGTCTTCAAATTCGTATCGATTGTTAATAAGGATCTTTATGCAAAACGGTTCCTTGAATCTAGGCAATAATTTCCTACTGTTTCCAGTGGCGACCTGGCGACTTTACTTGTTATGAGTATCAAAACCAATTCATCTTCAGTATATTTCGTAGCTTCCTTCCTTGTTTTATCATATTGATTCCTTTGATTTTCAGACATGTAATCAGATATTTTGTGCGGTAATGAATTCAGATCTAGTCGTTCTACTTCATATTGTATTTCATTAATGATCCATGCTTCAGATATATTTTTAGAATTGCATCCAATTGAAGCTTCCATTGGCGTTGCGTAAATAGTTTTACTGAATGTCGTATTTAGAGAACTTTGCTTCACAAAATGATGACACTTAATCTTTTCCTTTTCAACCGCTGAAATGGCACTAAGGAGCACTAACTATTAATTGTCTTGTTATAACGCCCACATTGCTCTTTTTCTCTGGGGAAGGTTACGGCATTCAACACATGCCTAATACTCTAATTTTTACAAAACATGTCAAACGATTTAAAAGTGAAATACGTTCCTCTGTCATTTATTCGATTGGGTACACCAAATAAATATGTATGATGTTTGTTACAGCTTTTATAACAAGTTTACTTTTCTTATCATGAACAAGTTTCAGAATACAAAATTTAGTAAATGCATTAAGGAGTACTATAAAAACTTATTTTTCTTCTTACTATACACAAAACGTGTGAAATGGTATCGCAATTTTCATGCTTTGATGTAGTTTTTTTATAATATGCGCAATTAAAGCACACCTTAACGTGATGACAAATTCTCTCATCTTTGGGAGCAGTAATTCGCTTCTGGTCTTTTCAACACCCAAAATGTTCCGCTCGGTCATGACAAAGTCTACATTTTTGCCATTCAAGGCACTGCCCATTTGTAGTCTTTTTTACTGAAGTAATTAAGATACGTGCCGTTTGTGGTCTTCATCAAGTTGCACTAACATATTGTTCCAACTCCAAAAGAACTTGCATCTGTATGTAATTCTGTCTTCTATAGAGAATTGAATATTACTAAAACTGGACTAGTGGTAATAATGTGATGCTCGACTTGCAAATATGCTTTCTCTTCAGATGCCTCCCAACTCCATTTATCATTTTTCTTAGACTTGTTAATGGTTCCACAATAGAGGCATAATTTAATATAAACTTCTGGAAATAACCAGACAGACCTAAAATCTGCTAACTTGCTTCACAGTCAGGTGTACTCCATCCATGCTTATTTTACAACCTAAATATGATATGCTCTCTTTAAAAAATGCTTGGTTAGTTTTATAATG
This sequence comes from Monochamus saltuarius, assembly GCA_025584915.1. Lineage (NCBI taxonomy): Eukaryota > Metazoa > Arthropoda > Insecta > Coleoptera > Cerambycidae > Monochamus > Monochamus saltuarius. The sequence continues at coordinate 26,904,037 of CM046723.1, read as the reverse complement.
AGATTGTGTTCACATCGTAATTTTTTGAGGACTAAACAAAAGCCTAGTTAACCTTTCCTCTATAGACTTACTTGGGATAATGATGTCATCAATGTATGAAATGCAGAATTTTTTAGATTGTCTTATTTTATGACTTCAATTAATTTTAAGTGTAAAATAAAAATTGGGCTACATTTATTGATTTCAATAAATTGGTTAATGAATTGAAGATTTAGAACATTCATTGGATAATTTTAAGAATATATATATATATATATATATATATATATATATATATCGCCAAATATGTCTTTAAGGACTGTATACGATATACCGTATATATGATATACTGTCCCTAAATAAATAGATGTAGATCCAATTTGTATATCATATACTGTCCTCAAACTTTTTCTATTATTAAATTCATTTAATGGTTCTGGATACGTTATAATTGGTTTTTTAAATTTGATAATTGCAGTATTGTTTCACATGATCAAACTGGTTTGCTTAAATTATTAATGACAAAACCAATCAGTTGATCCGGATCGGTTCTGTCATCTGATTTTCAATATTTTGAATACGAGAATATGATTGTTTATTTGACTAAAATATATTTTGACGATTTTTTCCGAAACGATGCACCCGTTCTATCGAAATTAGGAAGAAATAACGTTTTTATGATTTTTTTTTCTATTAGTTTTGTAAAAAATGATGCACCCGTTCTATCGAAATTAGGAAGAAATAACGTTTTTATGATTTTTTTTTCTATTAGTTTTGTAAAAAATATTTCAAATTTTTCTTATTTATACCCAAAAAATCTCTGCGAACGCCTCAATGTTTTGAAATACGAAATGACTAGTATACCAATTTTTTTTGTTAAGTTCTAGGTGCATATTTATCACCATGTATCTTAAAAATGGGTTGGCTTTTTAATATTTGAAAACTGAATTCGTTTGGCCGGTTTTATAGCAAGTAGGTATCTACGGCTTGCAATCAGTATTAGGTTACTCGATGTTATGTACAGAGTGTTCCATAAACATTAATGCTTTACTATCACTGAATAATATTAAGTTTTCCTTTGACGCCATTTTTCTAGCTGAAACCTTTATGATTGTATATTCTTGAAAATATCAATGAATGACTGAGAAAACATTTTTACCGAACGCCGAAAGAATTCAAGTTTATTCGACCAAATTCGTTCGCCTTCATTCACTGTATGAATACGCACCTTTATAAACTTTTATTTTATTTTATTGCATCCAATAGAAAAACAAGAAATAAATCGAAAACGGTTAAACTTATCGACATAAAACAAGTATACTTTATTTGTGAAAAATAGATAGGAGAACAATATTTTTTATTAAAACTTTCGTAAACACACTGATAAAAAAGTTATAACCAGTTTTATCAACCAAGAGTACGTTTCATAGCGCCTTCTAGCGTCTACAGCAAAATTAAGTACGGATTCGTTTTTCTCGTCCCAGAAAACCCCCTAATCCAAATTTTCAAAAGAATCCTTTGAAAACTTTCTAAGAATTTTAAGAATTTCGAATTCAAAATTTGAATTTTAACGCCCTGTAACTTTTTTATTAGCCACAAATGGACTAAAGTAAGTTTGGCTTAATCGCATTATTTTGATGTAAGGAATCTACTCTTGTTCTGTGTGCCATTCATTTCGGGACATCCTGTATAGGTAGAAGTAATCCTTGCCTTAAGCCCGCTTTACATTAACAATTTCTTTGTCAATTAATTGATCAAGTGACTTCGTCAAGTCGATTGACAAATGTAATACTAAAATTTGGACGTCAAATAAATTGATGAAGAACTTCGTCAAGTTATTGTCGACTTAAAACTTGTTCTAATTTTTCGTCAATTTTTACTTCAATTCAGGAATACCAACCTAAAATAAATGTAAATATTTAACCAGTAACCGAGCAGCAGCAATAATAAATGCAATGGAAGCTTTCTTTGCCCTAAAATATAATTATTAAAATTACTTTTCATTTTTAACAGTTTTTGTTTCGTATACAAATGGGAATGATATAATGTCAAAAGTTAAAATTACTTTTAGGTTGGTACGGGTGACATCTGACAGCAAAATTGTTAAGAAACTTGCCAAGCCCTGAACATAATGTAAAACCAAAGTGCGACCTTGAAGAAGTTGATGAATTAATTCATCAATTTCTTCGTCAATAAATTGTTAGTAAAGCCCGCTTTAAAAATATTAAATCTAACGACTATAGTGACAAGCATATTTTAATTAACAAATTAAATAGATATGTACGTAGGTAGTTAAACCAATCTTCTGGTTCCAAATGTAACTCGTCCAAAAATAAAATTAATGTAAGAAAACTAAACGCTTTTAAACGACCACTGCTTCTTAGACCATTTAGATTTTTCAATAGACGCGTTCAGCACACTGATCGTTCACTGATAGCTTACAAATAGGTCTTTTATCAGCAGTCACTTTATGTAGTAGTAAAGTTTTGTGATCAGTAACATGTTAGAAAAATGAAGAATGATCAAATAGAATGATAATAAAAACTGTAATTTTGCACGGCACTAATACAAAGTTAGTCGATGTTTACTTGCCGCGCGAGGCATGTTTTTGTATTGTGTCGCGGAAATTGGGTGGACAGGGAACAGGGTTCGGAGTGAACTAATTTTTTAGTTCACTTTTAGTTTTAATTTGATTTTTCGTTGAACATTTGAGAGTAGAGTATTGATCTATGAGCAGTCGACGTTCGTTCATATTGAGTAATTTCTATATATTTTGAAAATAGTGAAGTGTTCTAGCTAAAAGCAACGCTAAAAGTTAAGATTGGATAACGAAAAGTCGCATACTAATATTAATATGGACTGCTTGGATGTCCGAAAAATATATTACAGACTAGTGTGTTGATATTTTTTTAAATTCCTGGTTCAATCAACTAGCTCTAATCGAAAGTTTGTTATGGTCTCTTGTATTGCTTCGAATTTTATATCTTATATGAAACAAATTCTTTCTGCCGGTATACATTATTAAGTATTTATTTTAAATATTTAAAATTATAGATATACAGGGTGTTACAGGATGATGTTAAGATAATCTAGGAGCAGGTTCTATGTTTGAAAATAAGAAAAAAAGTTTATATATACATGGGTCCGGAAATGCCTCGTTTTCGAGATACAGGTTGTTTAAAATTTTCTTTCTTAAATACTATAGTCTTTATATAGAGATAATATTTGGTACACAACAGTGTATAGTGAAGAGCTATTTTTACGTGTATAAATTTCTCTTGTAATATACTAGCATCAGTGGGGTACACTGTTGTGTACCAAATCTCCATCTCAATATCTCGATCGGTTTTCCAGAAATTAAGACTATAGTTTTTAAGACAAGAAATTTTAAACAACCTGTATGTCGAAAACGAGGCATTTCCGAACCTATGTTTATATACCCATTTTTCCTATTTTTAAACATAAAACCTGCCCTAGAGTTGCTTAACATAATTCTGTATAAATTATACATGTTTTTATAACGCATCAACTGTTATGTTATTTTCCAAACACCGTTGTTGTGGTAATAAACTGGAACTGTTATCGGTTATCGTCGTTGTTGAAAACCCTAAAAACTGCTAAAAGGTGTTGTCTGGTAATTTTTTTAATCTTACAGCGGATTCGCCTTCAAATAGGAAGGAAAATCTAAATCATTGTTCCACTACATATTTATGTAGGTACCTATTTCTATTGTTTTTTTAATAATGAGGATTCAAATACAAACTGATAATCAAAGTAAAGGAAATAGCGGCTGCGCACCTACGAATGACAAACGACAGCAGGCGGCAACAGACACAATCAGGCCTGCACCTTTGGTGTTACCGACTTGCTTTGGATATAACAGGCCGATGCAGATCAGCCCGCGCCACGACGGATTAGGATTTCCCACGGCCCACGGCAAGCCACCATTACAATTACAATGAGACGTGTAATTCAAATTGTGTATCACATATTTGCAACCATATTCGTAGGTATGTGAAACTAACCATAATCCATAACCATAAAAGTGTTAGTTGGCGAAAAATAGCTTCAGGTTCTTTTATAAATTAAATGTAGGTATCTTTTCATTTTTATTGGTACGACACCTATTTCAAATAACGTGGTCTAAATACTTAGACACATTGCGATAATTAGTGAATATTTATCAAAAATTTGCTTCCATTATAACTTATTAAATAAAGAAGTTGCAACCTACAACATATACAACTATTGGCGACAATCACGAACATTATCTATGATCACGAAGTGGCTGACAATGCTGACAACTGTTGATAGATATCGGAACTGCTGTAGGGGTATACTTACAACAAATTACCTATTTGCATAATAAAAGTGTGAAGTTTTGTATTTTTTAATATTTTTCTATATTTTTTTTCTGCATAAATAGTACCGGAACAGTTTAAAAATAGTATAATTTTATCTTGAATGAAGGAAAGTGTAGAATCTGCATAAAACAATTTGTAATGTCTGGTGTGAGGTGTAACAACAACCAACCCGACAAATCGGTTTTTAATGTGTAGATGTAGAATTTTCTGTATTTTTTAGTAATTTTGTAAACTTTATTGAGAACGCATTTTATTTAGTTATAAAAAGTGTACAACAATGCAAAACATTCCATTTAATAAAATATATATTTATGGGGTGGCTGAACTAAAGCACACCGCTATAAACAGATTTTTGACAACTTGAGACTTCTCATGTTCTAGTCCAGCCAAACTATGTGTCTCGTCTCTCTTTCTTTTTGATGTCGCACACGATCCCCCAAGTAGTACAAGATATCTTGAACCGAACCATTATGTCTGAAGCTGAAAGGTTAAGGTTACGAACATACAAGAAATTCACGATATATGTACTCTAGGAATTTGTCTTACATTAAAGTTTGATAACTCCTAAAATACACTTTCACCTAAAAATACAAAGAATTACACCATAAAACACAACCGTCTTAGCAATTAAAACCTTTATAATCTTTAGCGGCAATTGTAAACAAAACTGTTGTTCGCCGTTACATCCGACAGCTTGAATTTTACAGCGCCATCTAGTGGTTCGTTAATTTCGCAAATATAGTTATTTATGAATGTGTGATTGGAACCTTAGGATACGAATCAAAAACCCGTCATTCACGAAATGTTTTTGTTTCATGGTATGCCGAGTAGATCAAACTTATTATCACTAGGTACTTTTTATATGTATGCCAAAAATTAACTGTGGATTCTACGATCAGAAATAAGAAAAAAAAGTTATATAATCATGAGTCCGTAGATTCCCTCTAACGGAGATATGGCCCCTTAAATAGGGACCTCAAAATTTGATTTTTCCCAAATATTTCCAAAAGCAATCAAGAGAGTAATCAAATTTGAAATTGAGTATTACAATTAGATTGCGAATCTAATGTTCTGAAAATAATTCCTCATAATTGGTCATAGGCGTTCCAAACTGGGGGAGTCAATGGGTCAATGGTCAAAAAAATAAAAATTTTGAAAAAGGTACTCCTATTTCAATCTGATAAACTGCTCTGTTTTCGAGTAATCTTGATTTAAAAATTTTATGACATCACAAAAGTTTAAGATGGAAACTATAAATAGGCAAAATGTCCCCAGTAGGCTCTGACAAAATACTGTCGACTTATTTGACATATTATTAGGTTTGTTTTAGCAGTAGTTGAAAACTGTTTGGAAACTATCAGAAATATCCGTCCAACTATTTATTGCGTCAAATTCAATGGTAACGCATTCTCAACTTAACTGGTCAAATATTTCTGACAGTTTCCAAACCGTTTTCAAGTGCTGCAAAAACAAGCCTATTATATGTCAGGTGCTGCGAATTTTAAGTGACCATCACTCGAGTTATCAATCGGTTTTTGAAATTACTTAAATACTCAGTATTCGATTATTGAAAAACTCGGTTTTTCCCAACACTAAGAGCGAGTAAGCAATAAAAATTGTTTTGGGAAATCATTGTATTATATAATATGCTCTTCGCTATCAACATAGACAATTATATGGTAACCATATTTGTTTGAATTAGAATCTACTAAATATTACAAAAAAAAAAACAACAAATAATAAAAATATACATTGCTGACGTAATCACCATCTAGATCTACCACCCCCCACCCCGGCCCCTATGCCCTATGTCATAAAAATAAGTAAAGAAAAGACCCCCCTACTCCTTCGGTGTTTACGTAATACTTGAATGACCCCATGCTACAGGATAGTTATTGTGGACAATAGTGGATTCATTATACGCAAGTAGAATATTATACTTTGTTCACGACTATTAACAATATTTTACTGAAAACATTACACAATATTTTGACACTCACAGCATGACAACGTACAATTCAAAACTGTCAAAGCGCGTTACTTTCAAGCTCAGTATCAAGTTTGCATTTGTCATTCACTTGATAAATTTAAAAAACAAATAAAACTTTAATTAATAATTTCTACCGTCACTCGGAAAAATTTGTATATTGCCGTAACTGGTATCGTAGGTATAACGTTTGGTTTTCACATAGGAGGTTCAGGTTCAATTGCTGACACCGGAGAATTTTTGTTTTGTTAAGTTATTTTCAATCCCTTGAAATCTGTGAATAAAAATTTCGTTCTTCAGTAATGAATAATGGACATTATTCTTATTTAGGAAACACATGTATAATGCATATTTTATAGGATTGTGGTGGACAAAATAATTTATTAAATATTTTATAATTATTATTAGGTATCTATATAGTGTGTACTGTGTTATATTCTCTTACTGATAATGTATATTCATCATTCTATTAAATAGAATACTTCAGTTCAAATGAAGATAAAATTTAAAAAAAAAGTTCAAGGTCCGTTCACCAGGAGCGCTAAAACTCTCAGACACGCTTGATACACAGATCAGCTCTATCTAGTTTTAGTTTATATAGTTTGTGGTTTATGATCGATGTTAAAGGGTCGATTCGGTCGATTATTGTAACGCCGACGCCGACTGGCAAATACTTATAATATACCTAGCAATATAGAGCTGAAAAAAATATGCGTATGCTGAAAACAGTATGCATATTTCCCAAATTAGAAGAAATATATCTTGGATACCTAGTAGTTTTAGAACATTTACGTTCATAGTTCGTCGTATACCCGTTTGCACTGATATTTGAAAAATGTCCAGTAGAGTAAAGAAAATCATGGCACTTGTTAGTGAAAATTCTCCCAATCGTAAGTATATACCTATTTTACATACAAGATTAAGCTACATTAGTTCAAAATTAATATTCTTTTAGGAGAAACAAGCATGTACGGGAGTGATTCCGAACAATCGGTATCTCTGTTACAGTCTTCTATGTCTTCAACTGACCCTGGCTATGTTGAAGTTGACCCAGATAAAATAACTTCATTTAATTACCAGGTAAGATAGTGGATATATGTGTTAAATCGGGTAATTATTTACAACAGCGTACAACTCTCCAATCTTAACAAAAAAAAATCCTACTCCCCCTATTTTCGAGGGTGCTGATCACGAATCTGAAGTCAGATTTCGGCGCTCGCATGTAGTTTTCGAAAAAAAATTTCAAAGTTGTAACCTCTATGTACACACTACATTAGGTTGAAATTGCAATATAACCCTCGGCCTTACTTTGTGCCTCTGCCTTCTTCACTTCATGACGTCACACTGTTGTCAAAATATATAGGGGTTATATTGCAATTCAACCTAATGTAGTGTGTACATAGAGGTTACAACTTTGAAATTTTTTTTCGAAAACTACATGCGAGCGCCTTGTAGATACGCTGTTGTAAATAATTATCCATGCTTTTTCTAACAATTTTTGTCTATAAATGGTTGACTATTTGATATTCTCTTGTAAATTTTGTATAAGCACAAAATTGGTTTAACCAGAAAAAAGTATTTTCAAATGTCTACATATTACACTTACATTGCCTTGGTATCTGAAATCCCTTAGATAGAAAAAAAAACTGAAGGAATACTTAGTCTTGCTTGTTATTTATTATTTCATTTGACTTTACTTTTAATAACATATTTGTCTGTCTGTCACAAGTCTTTGAATTTATGAAAACTTATGACCGTAATAAAGAGATATGCTAAATGGTCGTAAAACTATTAATTTGGCGATTAAGAAAGATTTTGTCTGTTGGCTCTTAATACTTTTCGATCATCGCCAAACAAATTTTGTAAATTGAGAGCATCGCTACATTTTTGGCTTGTCCATATAAAATTAAATAATTTTACATTAAGTAGAAACTTAAGATTTGAAAAGACAAATACACCTTTTAAAAATATCAATTGTCAATAAATAAAAAGCTAAGTGCATTACGGCTCGTGTTCTTATTTTTGTACCTTATGTAGGTACAGCGGACTAAATTTTTTGACTTGAAAACAACTTTTTTAAGCTAAATGTGATCCTAAATGCAATCAGTCATTTGCAGAAAAAATTGTTAGTGATTAAGTACATAATGTATAAAATTATGAGCTTATATTTACAAGGTACATATTTTTTTATCACGTTATGTACAGTGTGGAAGAAAAGTATGGAATAAATTCATTATTTCTAAAACAACGAAGTTTCATGAAATTTCCTCGGACCCGTCGATTTTGCTTTTTAAAAAGACTCTTTTCTATACCAACGCATTTCCGACGTTCATTTGTTTTCGCGTGATGACGTCATTGAATTTTTTTTTAAATAGAACCTCTATATTTTTCATCGGATTCTTGTAGAGCTTAACTTACTGAATTCAAATATATATATAATTTCAACACTTTATTCCTTCAACTTTCCGAGAAAAAAAATAACCGATCCAATAAACGCTGCAGTTGACAGATGTCAATTCTGATTAGATTTTGTTTAGCTGCCAGAAACAGTTTCTGAGATGACTTGATTTAATATGTTGTTTTTGCTATCAAAAGATGTAATATTCAAACATGCAATCTAATAAAACAAAATAATATATTAGAGGGTCAAATAGGATTGAGGTAACCAGAATTTAATTATTAATTTATTAATTAATTAGTTACTTATTGTTAAATTGTTTTAAAAATAAAAAGTCCTTATTTTGTGATACCTACTGCCGATGAATTCACTATATCCATTTTACTCTCAACGAGTCCATCACAGACACAAATGGGAATATTCACATTTTTTTCAAGCCGATTTTGTTGGATCGGTTATTTTTTTTTTCGGAAAGTTGAAGGAATAAAGTGTTGAAATTATATATTTTTGAATTCAGCAAGTTAAGCTCTACAAGAATCTGATGAAAAAATATAGGGGTTCTATTTAAAAAAATATCCGATGACGTCATCACGCGAAAACAAATGAACGTGGGAAATGCGTTGGTATAAAAAAAGAGTCTTTTGAAGAAGCAAAATCGACGGGTCCGAGGAAATTTCATGAAACTTCGTTGTCTTAGAAATAATGAATTTATTCCATACTTTTCTTCCACACTGTATACATGAGTCTTTCATTTGATGTAATAATTATAGATGTAATATATTGTCCAGTGACAGAACTAGGTAGTGTAGGGCCCCCCTTTTCCAAAAACAAAATCCAATAGTTACAAAGCTTTTATATTCAAGAGGTAGGTGGCTTTGCCAAGTGCAATTATTCTTCATTTGGAGTATCCAAATGATATAAATTATGGCAGTATTGTATAAATTTAGAATGTTATGGAGTTGTTACGGTCTTTAGAGACCTCATTAAATATACAGATCGTCACAATCACAAAAGAGCAATAATATCTTGTAAATGACATATAATATCAAAAATTACGAGGCAATAACTTCTATTGAATTTGCATAACAGTCTAAATTTATTAATATTTTCATGGAATAACTCAATGGAATTAATTTTTTATGGAATAGGGAAACGGTACACTACCTAGTTCTATGTCACTGGTCAATATATTACTACAATTACATCAATTAAAAGACCTTCACTCATGTATGCCATGTCTGTAAGTTCAGACCATCTTGTGTCATATACACAGGATATCCTTTTGTTCTTGAGTTTAAGAATCTTAGGACATACCAAATTTTTTTATTTATAGTTTTTGACGCATGTTATAATAATTAATTGTTTACTGGAGTATGTATATACATGATGATTTTTAACCTATACGCATAAACTTGGGAAATTATAGCTGAGCACAAATAATGACAAATAGTAAATAAAAAAAATGTAAAATATTTTCAGTTTTGGAATTTAAAAAAATTTATCAGGTGATTTTTTTTTTAACTAATAAATCAACAAGTTACGATGTTATATTTGGTAACATGTAATAACCATTTGCAAAAGTTCACTCGAAGCGGAAGATCCCTTGGAACTAATGTTTGTACCTACTGCACGTGAAGTGGGTAAAGTAAGTCATGCCTTAACAATTGCCAAACTGTAGATTGTGATATCCCAAATTGAACTGCAATAGGGCAGTCCAACACTCTAACCTCAAATAATTAAAAATGGTGTCTGTAGGACAAACAGTGCGGATCTGTCTAACACAACAAAACAAACCACTTACAATACTCTAAATTATTCTTGGTATTCCAAAATAGGTATAAAATACAATGAGCAAAACACACAGTTAACAGATCTACACAAAAGCACAAACTGCCAGTGTCTCTACTTCGCTGAACTACACATAATAAGGCTACATGTCTCGAATGATATCTTTGGGGAAACCTTAACATAAAGACGAGCTGCAGCCACTGAATTTTGATGTGATTCACTGTACGCCAGTATCGTGTTCATAAGTTCTTCATTTGAGAAATTATGCACCATACTTTTATAATCGCTTGAAAATAAAGTCGAATAGGCCCACAACTGATAACAAAGTACTGTTATAAATACAAAAACATCATCCTGACTCATTTACTTGTTAGTTTTTATAAACAAAATATTTCACTTAATTCTTGTAAACTTCCAAACTAAAAACATATTACTATATATTTTTTTCCACTATTTATTATCATTTGTCCTCAGCCATAACTTCACAAGTTTATAGGTTAAGAATCATCCTATATATCATGTCAAAGTAAAGTCAATATATTAGTAATTGCAAAACCTTTTATAACTTAAAAATAGAACCATAACGTTAGAACATTACTTGAAATGTAAACTAAATTTTAAGTTACCTTCGTTTCTTTCAGGAGGTGTTACAAATAAACTCTTGATAATTTAACGTGCTGTAACTCCGTTAGAAACTTGAGACAGATAATATATTTATAGGATTTTTGTTCAACCTTAAAAATTGATTTTGCAAAATTTATTGGTTTGAAACGGGAATACCTATATATATTTTGTTTAAATATTACTTTAATATGTTTCCAGGAAGTGCCAAACTCAGTTCAAGAAAACCCTCTGATAACGTTAAATAATGAAACAACGGACGTTGGTAAGAAAATGTTTTATACATGATTTTTTTTTATCATGTGCTTATGCTGGATGAGTGGTAAGTATTCCTCGAGGGACGTATTAGTAGAGCTCATTAGCAATTGATTTAATTCTAAATACCAAATCTCAGTAGTTTTCGTGTAATTATAATTTTTGTTTTTTTTTAACCCCACCAGCTACTACTACTTATGAGAAATATTGAAATTATAAAAAAAAATTCTGACTAATTTTTTCTGGTTAGTTTATATCTTAGTGGATGATATATTTGTTTTTTTGTAAAAGAAACTCAACTGTATGCATTCATGTAACTTAAAATTTGATAATAGATTAAACATACAAATCATTTGGAAAACTTCTCTGTATTATTACCTTCCAAATGAGGTAAAGTTGTGGGGAATATCATCCAATTCCATAAATAATACCAAGATTACCAGCCTCGTCTCAACTAAATAAAAGCGAAAAAAACTATCTGTTCTATAATTTTTTACAACCATAATATTGACTATCTTCTCCCAATCCATCGGTTTGTGAACCACTTATGTAACACCTTCTGTAGGGTTCTACTGTATTATTTGTAAATGTTAGAAATTAATAAAAAGTTATAAAACAGATAGTATTTTCAGTTTTAATTAGTTATCTTAATTGCTCTTACTTATGATGAGGCTGGTAATCCTTCGTATTATTTATGGAATTGTATGGTATTCCCCACAGCTTTATTACCTTATTTGAAAGATAGTAGAAGTTTTCTAAATGATTTGTACATTTAATGTATTATATTTTCAAGTTACATACACATGAATGAATAAATACTTTTTTTACAAAGAATCATATGAATTAGAGTAACAAGGAAAAATGAAATAGCGAGAAAAAATATATAATTTTTGAAGATTTTTCATAAATAGTAATAGTTGGTAGGATTTAAAAAAAAAACATAAAAATTATAATTACATAAAAAGTACTGGAATTTGGATAAAGTTATTTAGAGTTGATCAACTGCATAAATGAGCTCTACTAATGTCCCCAAAGGAATTCATCTTACTATTCTCCTTTACTAAAAATGTGTAAACTAAAATGTAGAGGTCTTCAACTACTACATATATATAACACAAGAATTTTGAAATATTTCTAAAACCAATTATCAAATCAATTTTTATCAAAATTTTTACCTGATTTACTTATACAGGGCGAGTCAGAAAGAATGGGTCAACACTAAGCTGGATATACTAGACACCAAAAATTTTATGTTTGAGCTCATCGTGCCTTATAAGAATGCCACTGGTTTTGAAATGTCTCAATAATTGAGAAAGCACGACTCGTAAAATTGGTAGTGTTGTGTTTTTTAGTGTGAGAATTACAAATTTGAAGCTTATTTTGACATTACTCGTACAGGGCGCTAGTTTGACCATATTATTTAGGTAAATCAAAAAATATTATTTTATCTGTTGAGCTATGCTTCTTAAAAAAGTTAAAAATCTAAAGAACGTGCAATTCTACATGAAAAATGTTCTCTTGTTTTGGACGCCTAACTTTATTGGTTTCTGAGTTATTTGCATTTAAAAGTTTTGATGTATTTTGTAGTGATTTTCTTTTGGGTGCTGATATTGCTATTTCTTTTCTTAGTAGGCTTGTGTCTAATTTTCATGTCAATAAATATTAATATATTTTGGGTGCGTGTAATTTATTATTCGTGCAATTATTGAGAAATTTCAGAATAAAATTTGAACCCTGAATACCCTGTATTTCTTAAACCAATGACATTCGTATAAGATATGATGAGCTAAACATAATATTTTGGTGTCTAGTATCTCCAGCTTACTGTTGACCCATTCTTTCTAACTCATCCTGTATATTTCTAGGCATGAATGCATCATTTGAGAGTGACAAGGATGATGATATTCGTGATCCAAATTATGAATTAGAAGATAGCAGTGAAGAAACCTCAGAAGATGATTTAGAACAGGATTTTATTGCTGAATCAACAAGTCCCGAGTTACCTTCTAAAAAACTAAGAAAAGAAAACAAAAAACTGAATACGACAAGAGTCCATAAAATAACACGAAGAAAAAATGTTACAAGTCCTAAATTTTTTTCTGAAACTTCAAATAATAATTGTGATAATGAAATAGGTTTTCAGGACTCACAATGTCATGAATTAGGTAATACAGTAAATAAAAGTCCCTCATTGAAAGAAATAAGTGTCGACCAAACATCACTAGTTGTAGCAAATTCAATGAAAAAAGCAAAGAAACATTTTTGTTTATTTTGCAAGAAACTGCAATCTAAATTTGCAAGACACCTAGAAAATAAACATTCGGATAAATCTCAAGTTAGGTTATTCCTAAGCCTGCCAAAGAAGAGTACAGAAAGACTCCATATTATTGATAAATTAAGGAAGGAAGGTGACTTCATATACAATTCTGATAGCTGCTACAATCAGGGTGATATAATCCTAGTGAGACGTCCTCAAGGTGATAAAAATCGAGGTGCTGGCCATTATTTACCTTGTGGCAACTGTTCTGCTATGTATTCAAAATTATCAATAAATATTCATTATCGCATGTGCGTTAAGGATAGAGAAAAGTACAAGAAAGATACTTTATGTGCCAGCAGAATAAAGAGCTTTGTTAATTTGAAAGCAAATTATTTGATGAAAAACAAGATTTTGCCTCCTATGAGAAACGATTATATAAATGAATTAGTGCGAAGAGAAGAATTGATAATTTTATTTGGAAATCGTCTAACACAAAAGTATCGTTCTCCCCATTTATTCAAAATGATAAGAGCAAGATTGCGTTGTGTTGGAAAATTTTTTTGGCTATTTAAGAGACTAAGACCAGAAGTAAAAAAATTTGAAATGGTTTTTGATCCAATTTATTATGAAGATATGATCAAATCAATTAATAAAATGGCAGGCTTAAATGAAGAGACAGGTAAATATAGCTCTCCTTCTACTGCCGCATGTATTTGCTCTTATTTAAAGAAAATATGCCTCTACCTTGTTACTGAAATGATAAAACGAAATGATAAAGAAAAATTGGAGAGTTCGAGATTTTCATCAACTTATGCAGGATGGTTTTACATATGATATCTATAAAACTGTGTCGGAAAATCAAATGGAAATGAAAAGACAAAAAGTTGTTAAGCTTCCTTGTTCTAATGATATTAATTTATTGAGAGAATACTTAGATAATTATATGTCTCACAATTTAACACTTCTAAAGAACAACTTTACAGAAGATTGCTGGAAAGAATTGAGCAGTGCAGTCTTGGTGTCTTTACAGTTATTTAACAGGAGACGGGCTGGTGAAATTGAAAGAGTAAAAATTTCAGATTTTAAGGAATATGAAGCTGTGAACATTAATGATGACATCAACAATCAAATTTTGGAAATTAACCAACAACAAAACTATGTAAGGTTTATGATAAGGGGCAAAAGAGGCAGAGGTGTGCCTGTCCTTGTGGATAAATTTAAATTAAAATGCCTGAATATTATCTTAAAATACAGAGAAATGGCAAATGTCCCGTCAACAAATCCCTTTCTTTTTGGAATACCAGGAAAAGATGATGTGCAACATTTAGAAGCCAATAGATTAATGTATCGTTTTGCTCGTTCTTGTGGAGCAAAAATCAAACATTAAAAGGAACTGAACCAAGCATTTTGCAACAAAATGTGGTACAATGGATCTACAGGGTGTCGACATTAAAGATGTAGCCGATTACATGGGTCACCATGAGAGAATTCACCTAGAGCATTATAGAATGCCCAATGCCACTAGAGACATCTTGCGTATGTCGAGATTACTTGAAAGGGCTCAAGGAGTTGACAATGTTAATACTCAACAGAATTCGGAACAGGAAAGTTTTGACCAAAATTCAGAATGGGATGAAAGTTTGCAACGAATTCAGAACATGATCAAGACTTGCCTTCATATACAAGTTTGTATATTATCTTTCATTATTTAATGTTAGGATCCATGCAAAATAAACCTTTTTTTTACTTGGTAAATTATTGTAGTGATTTACTAATTATAATATGATTTTTTTAAATAAACAAACATTAACTTTAGGTGTACACGATAAACCTATGGAATTGATTAGTACCCCTACTGAAAAGGGTAGAATATCGTGGAGCAAAGAAGAAAAAAAAATAGTTGAAGATAAAGCAAAGTTTTACTTGGAAAATTTTGAATCACCAACGATGAAATTTTGTAATTCATTATCTAAAGAACCTGTATTAAAGAGAAGAAGTGTTACTACTCTAAAAGCATATATTATGAATGAAATCAAAAGAAGAAAAAGAAATGCTCTTACACCAAAACAAAGACCAAAATGCAGAAGAGGTAAGTTTTCAAATGTTTGCATAAAGTTGGTGCATGTAATAACAGCATAAATTGTCAAAATGTTTAAGCAACAAAGACTTGCATCATCCACAGATGGAAATATGGATATTTTTTACAAGCCTTAATTAAGTAAAAATAGTTGAGCACGACGGTGTTCATAAGCTCAGCAGAAAATTTAATGGGTGATGCTACTTCAAAAAATAATGTGTCAAGTTCATGACACATTTTCTCGAAATGACAATATTAATAGAGCTACGTAACTCCAAAGTAATTTTTTTAATTTGTTTTATGGCTATAACTTTCTTAAACTTGAACTGATTTTTTTAAAATTGGGTATACTTGTCACTTTTATGTCTACTTTCTCATAAAAGTTTCCTGCCTTTACCTTGTATGAACATAAAGCCTAAAGGTTGAAATTACCATCAATACTATAACAAGTATCATTCAATGGTTATCACCAGTATGTCCAATAAATTTCCTCGCAAATGGTTGGTTTTTACGACTTCAAACAAGACTCAAATTTTTAGATAAATTATCAGTTTTTAAGGAAATGTCATTAACATTTTAATAAATTAAAGACAAACAAAGTTATGACCTTTTCTTCATCTAGCTCGTGTATTTCCTACCCTTTAGGTTGCTGCAATTTTAGAAATAATTCAAAATGTTACATGAACTTGACACATTATTTTTCGAGTAGTATCACCCTTTCAGTTTTCTGCGTGGAGTTTCCGGGCACCCTATATAATGTCAAAATTGATAGTGATCGAATATGAATTTTAATTTCATATAAAATTTAACTTTTCATATCTATTAAGGTCAATTTTCTTTCTCTCTTCACTAGTCCTATGATTCTAAAAGTAAAATATTTATGTGAATAAATAAAACCTGTTACTTTCTAACCTTTATGAAAATCATACATTTTTTTTAACTCGACAGCGTTATATTAAGAATGATACCGAGTTAAAATTTTTGGAAAAATTGGTATTCTATTAATGACCAAACTAGAACAGAGTTAGTTTTATTAAAGTTAATGACAGGTTAACATTTTTTCCTTCCTACATATTGGTATCAAATATCTTTTTTTGTTTAATGAGGTTGGTTAAATGAATAAAACATATTTTTCACAAAATCTTAAAAGTATATGAAAAATAAGCAGGAGGCAATTTGTTTATGGATTTAGAATCGACATCTGATAACACTATCAATTTTAATATTATACAGAGTATAATCTGTTTTGATTAATTAATCATTTATACATTTATATTTATATAAAATGTGGAAACTAAATAGTACTTATGTGTTCAGCCGACGACATTAATGCTATCATGTTTTATTAGTTGAAGCCATATTACCTGAAAATTTTATTAAAACACAAACCAACTTCCACAATATCCAGGTTCACAAACAAAATTACATAATTTTCAGGTATATTTATTAATTATTACCTCTTTCAAATACAACAGTAAATAGAACATTTCAAAATAATTAACAATGCATAATTTGTAGTTAATGAGTACAGGGGGTACCTTGATTTAGTTGTGGTGTGCTTTTAGAATTTTATTCTCAACTATCATTTTCAGTCAATCCAAGTAATCTGAAACAAAATAGTGTTAGTATTTAATTTAGTTTATACATACATAGAATAATTACTTACCCAGTCACTCAACTAGCAACCCTTTCTAGTCAATCGAGATAATCTGAAAGAAAAAAGTGTTAGTATTTGTTTTAGTTGGTATCTAGTTAATAACTTAAAGAGACTCACAAGCTACCCTTTCTTGTCAATTGAAGTAATTTGAAACAAGATAGTGTTAGTATAATTTATTTTAATTAGTACATAAGTAGAATAATAACATACAACTCATTAATAAGCTAACCTGCCTAGTCCAAGGTAATCTGAAAGAATATAGAATTAGTATTTATTTTCATTAATATACAGTGTGGCCCATTTAGAATTAGGACACCCCTCTAAAAAAATTTGAGACGCATAACTAATAAATTTTTATTTATATTACACTTCTAGATGCACTTGTTGAATCTACTACAATGATCCAACTGCTAATCAACAGTTTACTATAATTTTATTTTACAATCAATTTTTTCGAAAAATATTTTAGAAATTTTTTTAATAAAAATTTGACAACGTTGAGTTCTCAGCATCACTTAAAACTGTGGCCCAAATTTATTGAATTTGTTTTCATTAAGCAATCTAGAAGGCAATGGACATATCTGAAACTGTTTGTTAATCTAGAATATTATTCTTCTACATACTTAAGAAATTAAAGTATTAAAGTAAATTTACCTAGAGGAACAATATTGTAGATTAACAGTAATTTCTAATGCCTTCTACATTTTATAAGGGAAACAAATTCAATAAATTTGAAACTGTTAAGGCTGTATAAATTGATGAAAGTTGGCCTCAGGGGTTTTAAGTGATGCTGAAGAATGACGTGTTGCCAGATTTTTAATAAAAAAAATACCTAAAGTATTTTTCGAAAAAATTGATTGACAAAAAAAATCGTAGTAGACTTTGGATTAGCAGATGGATCATCATAATAGGTCAAACAAGTATATGTAAAAGGATAAAAATCATTAAAAATATATTTTTTAAAGGGCTGTCCTAATCCATAATGTATAAAAGTACAATAATTTACCAGATATACCTTTTTAAGTTCCTATCCTATATGTTTTTTTGTGGATATCTGTAATAAACAGTAGAATCTATCAACATAAATCTAATGACATATATTCTCGGTGTTTTATACCTACCTGATTGAAAAATATCTCTGCATTGTGCTGAACTATTCTACTATACATATTTACTGCAGACCATTGCAGTCATATTTTGGAGTTAGGTCAAGAATGATTTACTCCCACTTATTTTTTGTTTCAGTTTACTCTATATATTTCTAGGAAACTTTATTATTAATTTTATTAGGGAACCACTTCATAAGTGTTTCTCCACTTCTACTTAAATTTTCGGGACTGCTAAAGTAAATTATATGTATGTACCGTGTTGTTTAACATTTTTTTATTTATAACATCTACAATATAAAATAGAGAATGTTTAACATGTTACTTAACTTAACAAACATAGCCATTCAGTTTTCCATTTACCTTAATAGGTACTTAATATTAGTATGTATGTGTACTTGTTTTTTTTTTGCTTTAATTTGGGTTTATTCATTGCAGGTGTAAAAAAATTTTGGACAGAAGAAGAAAAGGAAAAAGTATTTGAGATCTTTCAGGAAAATCTACAATCTAAAAAATTACCTAGCCTATCAGTATGCAGGAAAGTTGTCAACGAACAAATAATATTTAAAGATAGAACTGCCGCAGTGCTAAAAGCATTTATCAGTAATATTCTAAAAAAAAAATAAATGTATCTCTGTACAAACATTTGTAGAAATATATTATACAGGGTGTTTTTAAATGAAGTAGCAAAAATGAAACCACAGATTCTTTAGGTCAAAATAAATCGATTTAACCTAACATACCTATATCCCAAGTCGCATAATAAAAGAGGGCACCACTTATGGCACATTATGTTTCTTTTAAATGGCAGAACTTTTTTGCTGCTTAGTGTATCCATCTGATTTGTGAAACAATCGATTCTCCTACCTGTTATATCTGAAAAAGGTATACCTTGTTGAAGTCGTTAGGAGTAACAGTTTTCGAAATAATCCTATTTGAAATATTCAGTTCACCGATTGAAAACTGTTATCGTTTCAAGTAAAGTGCCTTTTCTACTGAAAATGCAGCAAAATGTTACTTTAAAATAGTTGTTCAAAACGGTAAATTATGGATACGTGCAAAATTTCAAAAAGATTGACCTGCTTTGTTAAAAAATGGTTTCATCAAACCTCGCCGATCTTGAAATTTTGCACGTCTCCATAGTTTATCATTCTGAACAACTTTTTCAAGTAACATTTTGCTGTATTTTCAGTAGAAAAGGCACTTTACCTGAAACCAAACAGTTTTTACTTGATGCACTGAGAATTTCAAATAGGATTATTTCAAAAATGGTTCCTCCTACTGACTTCAGGAAAGTATATCTTTTTCAAATAAAACAGGTATCGATTGTTTCGATAGATACATTAAGCTGCAAAAATATTCTTCCAATTAAAAGAAACAAGGGTGTGCCACAAGTGGCGCCCTCTACTAGTGACGTCAAAGTTAGAAACAAATTTGAATATCTCGCCCACAAAAACCCCTGATTTACAAATTTTATGTAACTATTTGGATTTCTTAAGAAGTTATTTACAAATATCGAAAATAAAATTTTAACTGACATCCTGTATCTTTTTATTATGCGACTTGGGATATAGCTATGTTAGGTTAAATCGATTTATTTTCACCTAAGGAATCTGTGGTCTCATTTTTGCTACATCATTTAAAAACATCCTGTATATACCATGTATGTGTAATTTTTGACTATAAAACTCCGTGCATCCCAATTCATTCCTTTTGAAAACATAAGGTACACCGAGAAAAAAATTCAATAGTAATAGGTAAATATATATAGAGGATATATAATATCTGTGTATGAATATTTTTCTCGTTGTGAGAGGGTGATGCGATCGAAATAATTTAATGATAAAAAATAAATAAAATAGAGAATCATCGGCCAAGACAAAATATATAAGTAGATATTTACTACTATCTTTTCTTTTTCTAATAAGAGAAAATATCACGGCAAGCAAGTCGCATACAAGCAACTGTAATTTTTGTTCCTGTGACCTATACCTATACCTAGGTATATTATTTATTTATTCTTCACTTGCATGTTTTTGTTTTGCAATGTAATGTGTGTACTGCTATTATATATTTTTTGTTGGTGATTGTTTACTTTTGATAATTAATAATAATAATATCTCTACCCTCATTCTAATCACGAGGATTAGCCCAGAAGTCGAAGACTTATGCGGGATAGAGGCGTATTATTAAGCAGGCCGCATTTGCGCCCAGGAATGACTTACGTTGGTAGGCCCTAACCACTATTCAGTGCAAGAATGAGGGAAACCTCATTAACCCAAGCCAACATTCTTCCACCCAACCATACCCGCAGAGGGTGCCAATCCTCCACGAATATAGCTTATACACGGTCTACCGGCTGCAGGGGTCGTACCCACAGCGATCTAGTCACCTCAATTCAAGTACTGGCCTTAAACCGCGTGACCACAGACCGAACCTCAACATAAGTTGTAATAGAAAAAGTAATACGTCGAAGTAGTTGCTTCAAAAAAATATAGGTAATTCTTTTTAAAACACAAAAAATAACTAAAGATTAAAAAGCTTAGTACATTAATTTTATTTCTAAAATCTAAATTGCAGGTTTTACAATACTTATATCCGAGAAATCCGTGCAGTATTCACTGGGTGCTCAAATTACTATATCTGACTGTCCTTCTTGCGATTTTAGATAAAGAGAATAACACGTTCAGATCACTCTGAGTAAATTTCGTAAACCCTAATAAAGAGTATATTATATCTTCTGTAAATCGCGGCACCCATACAGGTGGCGATCATCTAGTATACTATGTTACCTAAAAGTCTAAAATTCTCGTATAAAGAATAATTTTCCGCACAAACATTTATGATGAATGTTGAATGATGAATGATTTGGCTACTATTAAAATTCAAAGACGTCACAGAATATTACAGGAATAATATTTTTTTGATATTGGAATACTCCTACAAGATGCTGTCAATATATATGTCCCAAAAAGAATATTCTTAGAAAGTGCAAGTGGGACACTTGATAATCTGGGAATAATTGTAATATATATTAGAATAATTGAAAATATTTCTGGATTAATCTAACTATTATTTTTATATTCACGTACAGTCCAGAAATATTCTTAGAACATCTACAGCTTTTTAACATATATTAATTGTAGTTAATTCTGTAAGGTATACAGGGTGGTTTAAATTAGACAAAAGTTCCGCCTAACCTAAACATATCCAAGATATATGTTGTCATTGCTGAAATATTATGAAAAAACTATAAACATCGATTTTAGAAAATGACACTTAGTGTAATTATTTTGCAACAGAAAGAACTAACATTTGGTACAGAGGGATAAGAATATATTTCGTTGAAAGAAAATTACGATGAATACTAGATTCGGTTCTGAAACATTCAATTGTTTTTTTTCTTTTGGGCGTCATACTGAATCTTATTAGTAACAGATAGAGAGAAAAAAATTACAATTTAATATTTAATAGTACTATTTTATTTAAAAAATAACCCAGAAAATTTTAAAAAATTTATTGATGAATATTGTATACCTAACCGAAACTAGTGGCCGTAGAAATTTTCTAACGACGCAATTGGATTTCTCGTATATTCTTATTCCCCTGTGCCAAGTTTTAGCTCTTGTGTGTGGAATGGTGGCATTATACTCGAATCAAGAATTCAGACGTCTTACGTCACAGCTGACGTTACACATATGTTTTTATTGTCAACGTAATTTTCGATATTTGGTCGCGTTAAAAACAATGTTTTATTGCATTTTAGTGCAATATATGATGCAAACTTATAGTGTAGTACATAGTTTTATTACTATCAGTTGCAGTTTCTTAAATATTTTGATGAAAATATAATGAATTGTTCATTTGTTCGTATAAGTAAGTTCGGTAAGGCACAAAAAAACGAACCACCCTGTATACAAGAGCTCCAGATTTGAGTTCATTACTTAGATTACTATATCTCCTGAAAAAGTTACCACTAATTACTTTAAAATGTTATTATCATAGTATAAATCTGAGCCAGAAACTATTTTTATAAATATGTTCTGTCACATCATAGAATAGTAATACCTACTTGTAACATGTAGCGACTAGACGTTTTGTCTAACTAAACGCAATAGTACAACCTGTGGTAGAACCACAGCTTAAATTTAAGCTGTGGTTGAACCATAGCTTAAGATTATGCAAATATAAACAGAACTAGAAAACTGATTTTTGAAACAAGTATGCAGGTACAAGAATGTTAGAAATGTTTATACTTTACATTTTAATTTATAGACAACATATTGATGATTATTTATCCACTAAATAAAAACAAATTTCTTCGTCAGCACAATTAACATTTGACACAATTTCAGCCAGCTCGCTTGCGATTTGCTGAAGTTACGCCGTTACGCCCCACGTGACGTGACGTTTCGAGGCATATTATTCTGTCGAAACCATAGACCTATAAGGTCCATGGTCGAAACGAGGCAGTTTTCCATTGTTTAAAATTCAATTAACAAAAAAGCAAATGAAAACAAAACCTTCTGTTACTTTTACTCTGTCAAGTAATAAGCCAAAAAACTCAACAAATATATCGAAGTAGGCAATGATTTCTCTTTCGATAACCACACATATTTTAGTACGATATGAAAATTTGTTAATAATTAAAATAATTATTGTATACTGCGTTATTGACAGAATTTGAGATAAAAAGTGTTAATCTGAAATCGAGTGATAAATATATGACGATGGTTTCAATTGTTTTAGCGTTACAAATAATCGCATCGACAACTTATAGGTAGTAAAGGTAGGTACCAGAGGTACACAAAATATAAAGAAGGGTACATTTCTGCACAGAACTTTTCTGAAGTAGGCAATATAGATATTATATAGACTATAAACTGCGTTATTTGTGGGTGTATATCCGTACTAAATAATATTTTATTATTATTTAAAATGTTAACAAATTTAATATAAAATAGTCAGGGTAATATAGAAACATTAACCTATGTATCAAATTTGTTAACATTAAAGTGGAATTACATTATTTGTTAAAAAAAAACTCAAATATTCATGACACTTTTATTTAAAACAAACATTTCTGACAACTGAAACTGCAACTGAGAATAGTAAAAACTATATCTATTATACTACACTAAATGTTTGCACTGTATATTACAGTAAATTTCAAAAAATGATTGTTTTTAACACGACAAACTATCTTGTCTGAATTCTAGCGGTAATTGTACTCATGTAGTATGGTTACAACACAAATTCAGCATATGCAAGTCATCTGTTAATCAAATTAGTATTCTTAGAATTAAGCATAAAATTATGCATTAAATAAACAACTGCTGAAACATACATAATCTGTGTAATGTAATAAAGTAATGATATTTATGTTGTCATCATGAATTATTAGAAACAACAAACTGCCAAATATTGAGTTATGGGCAGCACAGTACATATAAAAGTTGGTTAATTGACATTAGAAAGTCAATGGCCGCATCTACCCTATCGGAAACTGTTCATAAACGTAAACCATTTGCATAGAGTGAACACGGCCAATGTCTATCAGAATATTATTGTTATAGATAATATGCATTATATCTAGTTCACAACTAATGCACACTTATTCTATAAGGACTACATTATTTACAAGATACGCTGCCATTTATAAATTATTTATCTTTTTTTATTTTATAAATGCCATTCTTGTCAATTGGTCATACTAATTATGATGTAGATAAATTCCACCCAAAATCCTATTAATTTTTGTAATATTGAAAAGAATGGTATTTGTGCAAATAGTGTACAGTTACATGTTTTGTAATATTCATGTTTTTTCACAAAACACAACCAATATCTTTCTTCGTTTCTAGTTTTATTTTTTTATAATTTCCTCCCTCCCTTTAGTTGCTCCTTGCTCGGAAATAATTGCTACTATACATAAACCTATTTGCCGAACATTACATTTTTAAATTTCTATGGGGAACATTTTTTGAAATGGTTTAATTTTCCTAATATTCTGTTCAGGAATAATACCTACATTTCAATTTATTTATTCTTTTATAAAGAATTGTCTTGCCCTCTGAAGAAAGTTGTATTTCCTTAATAATTACCAAACTTTTTAAATTAAGTCTTCTAACACCATCTGAAAAAAAAAAACAATATAATTTTAATCATAAAAATGCTTTATTTATTGAGAATAAAGTATACTTTCAATAGAACAAATTGATAGATTTTAAAATTCGCCTAATTTTAATAATTATATTACAAACTTACATTGGATTTTTAAGTTACTTGAATCCAAATTTAGTTTTTTGTCTTGACCCTGCAGCAACATATTGCGATGGTTCACTAAAATATCCATTTTCTGGACCGTAGGTCCCTAGAAAACGTGGCACCTGTCACGTGACCTATATCATGAACCGACGCGGTCTATATTTTTTCTAGGTTTGTGCTAGGGACCTACGGTCCAGAAAATGGATATTTTATTTGCTTTATGTTGGCGGTTGTGCAAATATGATGGCTGCATTGCAATCTGAAATTAACTAACTTGCTGTCATTTTAAAAGTCATTAAAGAATGTGACATGAATGTGACCAATCACAGTAAATAAATGAGCTTCACGCTACAATACAACCAACGTAAATTGGCATAAAAACCAAGTTTTAGCGATTTGGACTTTTTAGGGCAGCCATGAATTTGCGGTCGCCGGCAATATGACACTGCCACTTTCTATATTTTTTCTAGGTTTGTGTAAATAATTTAGTACAAATATCTATAATATGGATGTAAAACTATACTAATTTGAAGGCAGTTATGTGCAGAAATCATAGATGGAGCCACCAATAACAGTTGCCAAGCGTTTTACGTCCTTGGCCCTTCCTGGGTATAATATGTTTGTTGTTTAATTCAGAACATTTATTTACAGAATATTCTTAGAATACTGAATAGCGAATAATCATTTCGAATATTCCTTTTATATCGTATAAGAATATTTGTGAAATATTATAATATGAATATTTGAAGAATATTTGTATGGGAGATATTTATTCTAAAAATATTAAGGGATTATTCAGATTATAATAGGTAATATAGCTATGCAATTAAGGAGATTTACAGATCATTTCCAGAATATCCTGTGCTATCTGGGTATACCATATAATTACTTTAGAATATAGGTATTACTTATTATAAGATAATAATACATATTTATTTTAGAGCAAATAACGTCATACACAGGAAAAATTAACTACATCGGCGGTAAATTTGAAATAAACTATAATTCGTTGCTAACTAATATTTAAGTGGTTAGGATTACCGGGATTAGCAGGTAGTTGACATCGACAACATGAATTTATGGGATGTAAGAAAACTCTTTAATAATGGTTAAATAATATATAAATTAAATGAAAACTATATATACACTACAAACACTATATTATTCAAAAGTTATAATAAACTATCTGGAGTTATAAACTAAGATAAGCAAAACGTAAATAAACAAAACTACAGAGAACGTTAGTTTACTTGTAAACAAACCATAGAAACACTAAACATTAAAAATGGCTGCCAGCAGGCTATGTCCCAAAAAGTGAATGCGCATACACTGCCTAGATAAACATAGTGGCGACACGGAATGTCTCAATTTTGATTGGGCAGCGCCATGTTTAAACAAGTGTGAAATTAGATATATTTTGTTGCACGTGTATAATTGTTCTGTTAAAAATTAAACAACAAAAATGGTTTTATTTTGATTTAATACACTTTATTTTTTATTTAATAGTTATGCAGTGTTCAAGTTTTCATCCCATATCAATTTCATTCATTCATACCCAGCTAACCAAATTATGTACTTTTACATCAAAATCACGTCACTAAATTACCTAAATGACGTCATTAAAATCACGGTATATTGTCGCTATAATACCGAAAAAGGTTAGGGTATAATGATGTCAAAATTATGAT
This sequence comes from Monochamus saltuarius, assembly GCA_025584915.1. Classification (NCBI taxonomy): domain Eukaryota; kingdom Metazoa; phylum Arthropoda; class Insecta; order Coleoptera; family Cerambycidae; genus Monochamus; species Monochamus saltuarius. The sequence continues at coordinate 26,877,590 of CM046723.1, read as the reverse complement.
GTTGATATGACGTTATAACAATAACATAGATAATGACGTTATATTCATGACATTAATATTATGTTACAGTTGTAATACTTTTATTAGGATAGCATAGAAAAATTGGGTTAGTTAATAAAAGAAATATTTTTAAGAATGTATTTATTAGTGAACAAAACAGTAAGTACAAAAATTTGTTGCATAGTCTGCAGGTCTCTATATAAAATAAAAATGTTTGGTCCATTTATGTTTAAGAACATATAAAATTATTTTCGTGCAATCCAACTAAAAATTTACAGCACAGATGACCATAGGACGTTTTTTTACTTATTGTATATAAATGAATAAAAAATATATTTTACAAATAAATGTTAGGTACATATACAGGGTGTTTATTAAACATTTGCCAAAAATTCAAGGACGATTCTAAAATTATGTTGTCTTTTGATGATTTTTGAAACACCGCTTTGTTCTGAAGATACAGGGCAAGAAATATTTTCAACAATAACATTTTATTATCAACAATTATATATAAAGCTTCTTAATCTACAAGAACTGTTGAAAATGACTACCTCCAGCTAGGACGTACTAATCCAATCTTCTCTTCATTGATCAAAATTGATTTCATAGAAATTTTCTCACCCTGTATCTTTGGAAATTTCGAAAATCATCGAAGGACAAAATATTCTTAGAAATGTCCAAGGAATAACCCTTTGAGTTCTTGCCATATGTTTAATAAACACCCTGTATATCTAATGGTACATGAATCTTTAAGACAATTTGTATATTTTTCAAGAAATAAAACTACTGTCATACTACAGAAATCAAATTTATCTGAAATTGTCAAAACAATTGATTTTGTGTTTCAGACTGAAAAGAGTTATGTTAATTATGTGATTTTATATAGTTGGAACCTCGGAACATGTATGAATAAGAGGAAGTGATATTAAACCGTTAGAATTTTGTGATGGAAATACTATGCATTTGCCAGAAATAATTTTTATGTCTAATAAGATTATTCCAGATAAATTTGTTAATTCATAAATATTTAATTTTTTGAATTTATAGGATATGTATAGTATGGAGAGTGTGATTGAAAAATTTTTGCTATTATGAAACCTTGATTAGCCACTAATAAAATATTAATTAATTGAGCAACCCTCCCATCATTTAATAAGCAATAAGAATTAGCCTCGAATGGGACTGAATCATTAACTGAAAGTCTGGGTAAATTAATTTCTTATACTGCTTGCAAGTTCCTTGAATGTGTAGCAAAGGACCACGGGAATGTTCATACTTAAATTTGATACCCTCACTTCTACAAGAAATTAAATTCAAAGTTAAATTTGCCTCTACTAAACGACTATATATTTCATTAGGTATATCATGAAAATGAAAATTACCTAAAAATTACCTTGACTGCATCTTGCAGATCCTTGGCTACATACAGGTGTACTCAAAACTTTAATTTTATTACTATTTACATCATTACAATGAGAAGAATCTGATGAATCCTCAAGCAAGTTTTTTTTTTCATTTAAAACAGAAGAAACTCTTATGATCTCGGAGCAGTCTAAAATAAAATACTTAGTTATTTAGTTTTCTAAAACAATTGTTTGTAACAATGTATCTGTTACATGTGAGGTTACAAATATTGTCAATATACCTGCAATTTCCGATTTTCTGTTACTTTTCAAAGAAGGCGGCCTTTTATGCTCACAATATGTATCATCTTCACTACTACTGCTGGATAAGAATCTTTGAGGGCGTTTTCTTGTTCTTACACTTTCATCTTCAGTAGTTCCCAGCTCAGAAGAACACTCTACTTTTCTCAATTTCTTTAACGCTTTTCAAAACAAAACTACAAAATTTAAAAATTTAGGATTTTTAATTAATATTGGAGGTTACTGCTAATCTGTATAATTACCAGTTAAGTTCAATTAAATTGACCGAGAAAAAAAAAAAAATGTTTGTTGCCATATACCTTTATAAAAACCAAAAGTATACAATATGCCTGTGGTAAAAATAAAAAAATCTCTGAATGGTAATAATTGGAATCTCAAATGAGCTGTGCCATTATAATAAAAAATTTATTATTGATCATAAGTTTCTTTCATATATTTAGTATCTCCACTTACCAGTTTCATAATAACATTTCGTTATGTTATGTAAGCTCCAAGTAGAGCTGACACTTTCATTCTTGCGAACCGCCTTATTAAACTTTCGTTGCGTTTTGTAGGGTGGCCAGTACACCTGCTTTTAATGGCGTTAACCAATCGCTTGAAACCAAGCCTACATCGCTATTTTGAAATCCTACAATAACATACATCCTGTTTCAATTTAGTATTTAACATTGTATTTGTATTTAAATTGAAAAACATACTCTATTTATTTACTAAACAGACACGATACGACAAATTGATGGTCAGATGTCAGATGTCAAGTCAAATGGTCATGTGACCAAAGTTTCCCTCGCAAACAGCACCATAAAACACTTTAATAGATAACCACGGGCCACAAAAGGACGAGAAACGGTTCACCGGATAATTTTACTCCAATCACGTTCGTTCTTCTTAAGTTGCACCAATCATATAGCTTATATATAATAATATATAGATAAGATACATACATAGGTATATACCATGTATATACTTAGGTATATATTTAGATATTATTGTTCTATATAAAGAATTGACAATATAAAACAAAAACAGAATTATTGTTTTTATATATTTGACTTATTAGATATAGAAAGTGTCAGACATTCGAGTATATTAATTTGGTATACTTGTCCGTTCAATATTATAAGAGAAATTCATTAAGGCTCACCGTTTGTTTTTTTCAAAAACAACTAACTATATTCAATATTTCTAAAGATGAAATTAGATATATAGTAAGAATAGCAATGCCATTGTTGTAACGTTATAATAACGTAAATTTTCTTATGTGTCTTCTTTTTGATTATTTATGTCATTATGTAACCTAATTTTGTCGTCAAATGCGACGTTAGTTGTATGACGTAATTTTTATGGTACAATAACGATGTCTATTTAACGTTATCGGTTATTTATGGTTAACTGGGGAGTTAAATATTATTATATGTTGTAAAATGATTGATTATATAAAATGAACAGCAAATTTTACAGTGTATTACATGATAATATATTTAAAAGGTATATATTGCAATAAATATCGTATATGTAATGTATAACCTATGCAAATGGAATTTATCCGTTTTGTGAATTTCGTTGTTTTTGAATGCCGCCTTTGTGTTTAAAAAGTATTTATAGGAATAAAAATATACATATATGTACAAACTATGCATAAAAATATTATTATATATAATCAGAGCAATTAATAATTTGTCTTATTTGTGAATTTACATAATTCAACATTTCGTTGATTCTCAATGCTGCCTTCGTTTGCTTAAACATGGCTGCCGTTGTCGCCACTGTGTTATATCTAGGCACTGTCGGTTCATGATATAGGTCACGTGACAGGTGCCGCGTTTTCTAGGGACCTAAGGTCCAGAAAATGGATATTTTATTTGCTTTATGTTGGCGATTGTGCAAATTTGATGGCTGCATTGCATGCAAGTTTTAGGGCAGCCATGAATTAGCGGTCGCCGGCAATATTGAATTGAATTGAAAATTTATTAAAAAAAAAACAGAAATGTTTACAATACAAGTGTGTATATATAAAAAATATATGACACTGGCACAGTCTATATTTTTTCTAGGTTTGTGACGTCTAAGCTCGTTCTATATCTAATTTCTTCTATGGTCCCGCTGTGGTACTTATTTTTTTTATCATTGCAATAATGTAAATTTTAAATATTTACGCCACGCGGTACGACAGGCGATAAGAGAGAGAAATGGATATATCGACTCGAACGTCCTTAAAAAAATATTTACCACCAAACGTCTCTAAAGGAAAGTGTCAGGTCGCAAAACGTCCTCTAAAAGGCTCTACGCTCCTTTAGAATTTAAAGTTACATCAGATCTATCTAGTTTTTTTTTGTCTAATGATCTGTCGGTCAGTAGCAAAAATGAGACCGCAGATTCCTTAGGTGAAAATAAATCGATTTAACCTAACATACCTATCTCCCAAGTCGCATAATAAAAAAGATACAGGGTATCAAAGTTAAAATTTTATTTTCGATATTTGTAAATAACTCAGAAATCCAAATATTTATATAAAATTTGTTAATCGGGGGTTTTTGCGAGCGAGAAATTCAAATTTGTTTCTAATTTTGATGTCACTAGTAGAGGGCGCCAAAATTAGAACATTTATTCAAATAAAATGTACTCAGTACGTCATATCTGTTTTTGGCATATATTTTTAGAAATAATTTATTTGCCATAAAATATATTGAAAAGCGTAAGCACCGAATTTCCTCTAGAGAACATTTGTTCAAATAAAATGTACTGTTTTTTTAAAAAATATACAATAATTTTGGTATTTTAAATATACACCAATAATTGTCTAAATGGAAGAGAAAGTATGTCCTACATCTGGTAATGAATGTCAGCTTAAAGTCACCACTTCCATGTTTTGTCCCTTTCTAGCACCGTGTATAATAAATGGCACTAGAAAAGAATGGACCATGGAACTGGTGACTTTAAGCTGACGACCATTGTACCTATATGCATTTTTATCATTATTGAAAGAGGAACTGTTAAGAGTTAAGTAATATTTTAATACCTACAACCTTTATATACAGGGGTTATTTTTTTACAGATTTATTTTATGGTAAGTATAGACAAAAATATTTATTTATTTCATGTAGGTATTAATAAATAAAATCCTTCAAGTTAATAACTTCAAAATCTAAATAGTTAGAAGAAATTTATAATTAAGATTTATACCGACATACTGCATTGTATTTAGCGGCTTAATATGTAGTGAGAATTGATAGTTAGCTTTAGAACATATAGATCGAACAAAAATACCACTCTTTTTGTGCAACTATTTTATTTTTTCAAAAAACTAACATCCTGTACTTTGTATAATTTAAAGTACATATAGTACTTATATGAGTTGTCCCATGTTATCCATGTTGCTTCGATTATATGTATATGTAATGCTTTGAAAATGTTTACTCCTGCAATGTTCATATATGTATTTGTTTACAGTAAACACCTAACATAAAGTGTGTGCAAATTTGACATCAGTGATATTTGATATATGTAATGTTTTTATTCTAAATTGTCGTCATCCAACCTTATAAAATTATCCAGATATATTTACAGTACCAGAGCAATATAATCAAATTCTTTATTTCTATCCATACCGAATACCTAAAATACAAGAATCGTTTATTTGTTTGAACGTATTCAATTAAAATAACATTTCACCTGTAGTATGTCAATTTATTTGTTGTTAAATATTTCACCATCACAAAACATAAAATACATAATACATAATCACGTATACTTATCTATGTATGTATAATCATCGTCTGCTAAATTGCGTCGCCTTTGTCAGATAATGCGATTTAGCCGACGATGACAATCATTTGCGGTGATAATAGGGTGATCATCTTTGGCTTCGCAGCAGCCGGCTTTTTCTAGTCTGTTCCTTTCCTTTGTCCGTTTGCAGCACAAATTATAAACTAGATAGAGTAATCTCTAGGATCAAGTTTGTATAAAAGTTTCAGCGCTCCTGGTGGATGGACTGTGAACTATATTTTAGTTCTTCATTGGAGGTTATTTTCATTTAATAGAATGATAGTATACATTATCAGTGAGATATAATGTTTTGTACATACTATATGCACGTACCTAATAATAATTATAAAATATTTAATAAATGATTTATTTTCAAACACGAACTTACACATATAATATGGTGCATAGCATTGAATAAAATATTAGTACCCATAGTATAGTTTCACTTTATTTTTAATACAAATATTAAAATATTCTTCATGTTCCTGCTTCCTCTAATGATCTTCAGAATGCATTTCTCCGTAATAAACCCCACAGAATATTATATAATAAGTTAATATATTAAATAAATAGACCAGAAACAGTAACAGTAATGGCCATTTCCACCGCATTGCCTTTTAAGTTTAGTTAACTAAGGGCGGTTACAATTTTAGGCCTAGTTTAAAATAGTAATGTTTCCACCGCACAATTATTAAGTTTCATTTGTAAAGTCTACCTAAAAAGCCAATATTAATAATTTTTCGGTTTTTTGCACGCGTTGTTAGCTTCATAACTATTTCTTCACCTCAAAAGAGTGACATTTCACTCTCACTGTTCTGACTTTATGTTGTTCTGCTAAGTTGTTTTTTCGAATTGGTAGGATTTATAATAGAAATAATTCCCAAAAAAAACACTATTGGCAAATTTTAGCAATGAAGAAAAAGTATTACCAATTAACATAATAGCAAATTATAAAAGTAAGATTGAGAATAAAACCAATAATGTCTCTGTACAAGAAAAAACACATGCATGGAATATGATAGCAGGTGAATTTAACTCACTGTCGCCAAATAATATTCACAGAACAGCAGAATCACTAAAAAAGTTTTTTGAAAACAAAAAAAGGAAGTCCGTTTTATTGGCGATACAGAACTATTACTAAAGATTAAAAATAAATGTATTTTTTTTTGTAATTTATCAGTGATTCTTCTTAAGAGCTTACAAATTACTTGGAAATTCAAGATCTTCTTCGATTAAGGTCAAAATGTGCAGCTGTTTCTTTATACAGCGGGTATCTTCTAAAAAAAGTTAAATTATCCATCGTATGAAAGTGATCACTTCTTTCATACACTTTTCGAGGAATCATCATATTCATCATAGTTAATTTTTTTTGTTTATTGTTCAGTGGAAATAATAAAATCAAATTATTGAATTAGGTTATGTAGAACCTTTAAGTATCGTTAAAAGAGATAAGCCTAGAATTTTGAGGGCTTATATTTAAGAAGGTTTAAGACATTTTATGTCGGGTTTAGTAAAACAAACAAAGCTTAAAACAAACGGTGGAAATGACCATAAATTCATAAGTATACTTTGTGGTTTGCAGTGACTCACCGCCACAAACCTAGGAAAAATATAGACGGGGCCAGTGGCATATTGCCGACGACCGCTAATTCATGGCTGCCTTAGAAGATCCAGAATCACTAAAACTTGCATTTTACGCCGATTTACGTTGGTGACACTGTAACCTGAAGCTGATTAAGTTTTTGTAGGTTATTGTAATTGTTTAGAAACAACGATCTTCCTGTGTAGTTTGCATTGGCGTCGAGCTTAGTGGTTATATAGTGAATAGTGTTTAACATTTTGCGTATCAATAAAAAAAATACTAACTTCATGCAATTAGCCATCATATTTGCAGTAGCACCAACATAAGGCAAGTAAAGTATCCAATTTCTGGACCTTAGGTTCCTAGAAAACGCGGCACTACATGACCTATATCATGGAACGGCGAACTGTCATTGCCCATAAAAAATGCGTAAAATAAATTGTTAAAGCTCAGTTGACGAGAACGGATAAAATAAATATTTTCTAAAACGCACAACATTTTCGAATTATTGTCACAGTCACGTCATGTTAATATATCACGAATTTTTTAGTCTGCCAATGGTAATAGTGCAATTTTAGTAAAGTTTTATAGTGAATTAACATACCACGTATTTATTCTACGAGCGGAGGCGAAACAAGGCGATACGGAACAGCATTTTTGATAAATAAAAATATGAAGTAAAATTATTAAATTTCAAGGGATTTCAGGTAGGCTATGTTTGATTAAAATTAAAGAAGAAATAAATAGAGATATTAAATATGTATGCGCCAAAGAAGAAAAAACAGAAGAAGAAAAGGAGGAGTTTTATGAGAAACTAGAAGAAAATTACGACAAGCTGAATAAGAACACAGTAAGAATGGTGGTAGGGGATGCAAACGCCAAAATAGAGTGAGAAAGGATGTATGAAAGTGTAGTAGGAACAGAAAGCAAACACCAAGAGAGCAATGACAATGGGCGTAGCCTGATTGAATTTGCAGAAGAACAAAAATGAAAATAATGAGAGAAAATACATACATAAGGGTACCTGGACCTCTCCGGATGGAGCATATACGAATGAAATTGATCATGTTAGCATAGATGGAAATCACAGAAGCATAGTAAAAAACGTTAAGTCATGCAGAGGTGTAGGCTCGGATCACTATCTAGTGAGAATAGATTTGAAGATAAAAACTATAAAAGGAAAAGATTATTAAGGAAAAAAAGACAAACAAATATGGTAGCTGACAAAATCAGAGAATCCAAAAGAAGTATGAAGAAATGATAAGGAAAGGTTTACAAGAAAACGGACAGTTAATGGAAGCAAATATAAATGAAGAATGGATAAACATCGAAAATGTCATACAAACAGAAAGGAAGGAAGTCAGAAAGGAATACCAAAAAAAGAGTTTGCTGAGAGAAAGGACATGGTGGTTAGAGGAGTGTATCAGAGAGGCGGAGAAGTAAGCTAAGGATTAAAGCGCTTCAGTCAGTACAAGAGGAGGACAAGGAAATATACAGGAAACAAAGAAAGTATTTTGACAAAAGAAGAGATCAGAACAGGTTAAAAAATAGACGAAATAGAACGTCATTATAAGAGGAAAGAAATAAGTAACTTCTACAGAGAGATAGAAAAGGGGAAAAAAGAGAATGGAGCAAGTAATATATGTGAGAGCTGAAAGTGGCAATTTAATTGGAGAGGAAACAGAAATGAGAGAAAGATAGAGGCAATATTTTTCAGATATGTTGAATGAAGAGAGCGAAGGGAAGGAAAGGATCAGGAGTAGATAATACTGGTAAGGGAAGAGAAGTGGAATTAGAGGAACCTACCCCTATTACTATTCGAAAAAGAAAATAGACAAAATTATAGAAGCTTTAAAGAATAACAAAAGGTCAGGAGAGGATTTAAGACAAAGAATGTACGAAATGAAAAGATTTGAAAAGAGAATGTATGCCTAAAGATTAGGAGATACTAGGATAATACCAATTTTAAACAAGGGAGATGCAACAGACTTCAGAAACTATAGGCGTAACTACTAACTATTGCTAGATACAGAGTATAAAATCATGGCAACGTTAATGACAGAGAACAGCACCTATAGCAGAACTACAAATATGAGAGTATCAAGCAGGTATTAGAAAGGGGAGGTCAACAATGGACCAAATCTTCATGGTGAAGGAAATCCTGACTACAAGCTATGAATATGAGATTAAAATAATGGTCTTATTCGTGGGCTTCAGGAAAGCATATGATTAGGTCAAAAGGAATAAACTAAGTAAAATATTGAAACAGTTTGGGATACCAACGAAACTGATTAGGTTATTGAAAATGACATTAGAAAATACTAAAAGCAAAATACGAATAAATGGTAAATGTTCGGAAGGTTTTACTATTGACACAGGACTGAGACAAGGAGACCCACTTTCAACGCTTCTTTTTAATTTAGTACATACTAGAAACGCTCATAAGAGATAGTCAGTTGAACAGAAAAAGACACATTGTTTAAAAGTCACCAAATAGTAAGTTATGCAGATGATGTGGCCATAATTACTAGAGATAGTAGGAAATGAGCAGAAGTAACGAGAAAACTTGTGGAGGAAGCATGGAAAGTGGGATTGCCGATAAATCAAGAGAAAAGTAAGCTTTTAAGAATAGGACAACAGAAAAAGACACAAATTTCAAAGTGAGAACGCAGCACGGAGAGATGGAATTTCAAGAAGTTCAAGAATACGTGTATTTAGGGGCACTGATAACAGCTAACTGCGATGAGGAGCAAGAAATTAATAGGAGAATAATAAAAGCAAACAGAAGTTCCGCAGCAGTCAATCACTTGATGAAATCAAAAAATGTGTCCAGAGGAGTGAAATTTAGAATGTATAAAACAATTTTGAGTCCGACAGCGCTGTATGGTAGTGAAACCTGAATTCTCAATAAGAAGTCAAGAGAAAATCTATTAAGGTGGGAAAGGAAGATCTTAAGAAGAATTCTAAGGGGAAAGAAGACGGAGGAAGGCTATGTAAGCAGAAATAATGAGGAAATATATGCAATGTACCAGGCACTAAAAATAGACGAAGTTGTAAAAACCAGAAGAGTACAGTGGCTAGGGCATCTAAAACGTATGAAAGATGAAAATACAGTTAAGAAAATTGTAGGGAGAAAACCTAACTACAAGAAAAAAAAAGAGGGAGACAGAGGAAGCGATGGAAAGAGGCACTGGTAATAGATCTAAGGGAATAAAATGTAACGGATTGGAAAAGAAAGGCGAAAAGGAGAATAACACAGCTCTGGGCCTAAAATGCCTGTAAGTAGCTTTATATATATATAAAGTCTTATATAACCCTGTGATCAGTGTGTGTCCTCAAACTTTTAGAAAATGACCTCAAACATGGGCTGCCCCGAAAGTTATAGATGTGTATATCTAAAAGTTCGGGGACAGTACCCAAAGTCACAAATTGTCCTTAAACTTACAGTTGTATACACAAACTGTCCTCAAACTTATAGAACATATATATATATATATATATATATATATATATATATATATATATATATACAGGGTGTCCGGAAAGACGTGTACAACGGAAGACCACAGACTCAGGGTTCAAAATAAGCCAATTTAGCCCAATTTACTTATTTCCAAAATTGCTTCGGTTAGCCGCTAGAGAGCGCCAAAGTTCCGCGAAAAGTTTTTGTTCATTCCGAATATCTCGAAAACCACCTGATCGATTTTAACCATTTTTGGGCTACGCAGTTATAAGTCTAACCGACACTTTTTGACATTATTTAAAATCTTTTGCAGTAATTACAAATATAAGAAAAATCATGTATCATGCAAATATAAGCACATATTTTTTAACCCCTGTACAATTACTCTCAGTTTTTTTCTGTTAGTAGATGACTTTATTTGGAAACTTTTTTTATACTTTCAAAATTTTGAACAGATGAGCAGTTTAGGCAGAAAACATATTTTTCGTATGTCAACAATATCAGCATTCGTTCTGCAACAAATAACGAAGTACCAGAAGCTGGCTCTGATATTTTAAGTATCAGTTGTCTGTCAAATCTAATCAGCTACTGAAATTAGTCTCTCGGTTTATTCTTCTTGCTCAATTAGTTACTTTAGATCTTACTTTATTTGTTGTTGTTATTGTTGTGTTTGCTTCTGTTCGTCATTTTTCAATATTTCATCATGGATACGTATACATATTCCGAACAAGTAGATATGCTTTTGGTTTATGAATTTTGTCATGGTAACGGCCGCAAAGTGAAAGGCGCCTTCGCGAATTTGGTTCTTTTCACCAAATGAATGCGGTTCAAGAGCGTCAACGTACCACGAAAACTATAGAGGAGAATGCTAGATAAGATAGGAGAGAACCCAAAAATTAGTGCCAGGCGCATTGGACAAGACATGAAAACCCTGAAAAACATTTAGCATTTTGTAAGTTTATCCAAAATCAAAAAGCCCATGATATCAATTTCAGCAAAAACATTATATTTACAGTTTTACTAGGTCAGGAATTATTAATAACCATAACAAACACGTTTATACTGATGAAAATCCACACGACTGAAATAAGACATTTTCAATAAGAATTCAGAGTAAACGTGTGGACGGGAATTATCGACAACTTTATTATTGCTTCGGTTGTGCTTCCACATCGATTAAATGGGGTCAACTATTTAAATTTTTAAAGCAAATATTACCTAACTTATTGGACGATTTACCGTTACTACTTCGTCGTAACATGTTGTTTATGCACAATGGTGCACCCCCCCATTTTAGAATACCCGTCCGTCAGTATTTACATAATCTGTATCCTAACAGGCGGATTGGAAGAGAAAACGACGCCGCTATAAAATGGCCACCTCGAGCACCAGACTTAACCCCTTGCGATTATTTTTTGTGGGATGCAGTAAAAACCAAAGTATATGCCTATGCAGTTAATAATGAAGAGGAGTTTTTTAGGCGAATCCAAGACGCAGTTAACATTTTACGAGGTAATCCAGAAATCATGGAGAGGCTGCACTACAACTTCGTAAAACAGATAATTTGTTGCGTACGAGAATACGGTGGTCACCTCGGTGGTCACTGAGCATTTAATGAAAAAAGATCATAACTTTTTTATTTGTTATATTAATATCTTATTATCTTGTATTTATTAAATAAAATATAAATGAGTTTTGAAATTTTCGTTATTTGTTGCAGAACGAATGCTGATGTTGTTGACACACGAAACATATTTTGTCTGCCTAAACGGTTCATCTATTCAAAATTCTGAAAGTATAAAAAAAGTTTCTAAATAAAGTCAGCTACTAATAGAAAAAAGCTGAGAGTTATTATACAGGGGGTTAAAAAAATATGTGCTTATATTTGCATAATACATGATTTTTCTTATATTTCTAATTACTGCAAAATATTTTAAATAATGTCAAAAAGTGTCGGTTAGACTTATAACTGCGTAGCCCAAAAATGGTTAAGATCGATGAAGTCGTTTTCGAGATATTCGGAATAACCAAAAATTTTTCGCGAACTTTGGCGCTCTCTAGCGGCTAAACGAAGCAATTTTGGAAATAAGTAAATTGGACCAAATCGGCTTATTTTGAACCCAGGAGTATGTGGTCTTCCGTTGTACACGTCTTTTCCGGACACCCTGTATATATACATTTTATATTTGTGTACACACACCATCCCAAATAAACAAATCTTTTAACAGATTGTTAAAATGACAGAGGTTAGAAGAAAAACAATACCCATTTAATGGGTAGTTGACACTGATGTATGCATTTCACTTTCAATGCTTTGATTCCGATCCAACAAAATTATTTCAAATAAATTTTATTACTGCTGTATATTAGTTGCAAAGCCATGGCACAAACAAAATTCTTTAAATTACATTAGATAACAACCTCTAACAATTATTAATATATACTAAATGAACCGCAGGTGCAGTGCAATCGAGCGACAATGCACGCTCATGAAATCTATTTACGCACTAAAGTGACCAACAAATTATGAAATCAACAAAACAAAATAGACTGTTTTAAATCTTTATTTAAAAAACATTTATTAAAAATACTAAAAAATACAATATAAACCTTTATAAACAAAAACGTAACTCTTCAGTATCAAATATTTTTATAATACAAATGTATTAATACATAAAAATACTGATAACTCATAGCTAAATATTAAACTTAGCTTGCCTATATTTAAAAATGGATCTACAAATTGCCATATATTTTACAAAGCAAAATTCGACAACTCCTAATACTATTTAAAGTCAAAAATTGTATATTTGAGATAAACCTGAGAATACACAACTATTAAAGTCGTTTCTATTAAAACCGAACTAATTGGTGAAAATAAGTACTTATCTAATGCATGAAGAAATTAATAACTTTCCATAACATGTCTCTTTTTAATTATTTTTATTTTAAAACTTTCATAAATTTAATATTTCATATTATGGCTTAAGAAACTAAAAATATCCAGGCCAATATCCTGTAAAACAAAACACCAAGTATTGTGTATTTCTTTCCAAGGATAAAGCAAATTTTCTTTGCAGAGGTATCGGTGGCACAGCAAACCAAAGAAATTTTTAGTAAGGAATTATTTTACACAAAAAAAAATATATGATCTACTTTTGTAATATAAACAAGGTATTTTATTTATACTGAGAACTGAAATCATTTATGAGCACACATATTTGTTTGTTTTCAAGAAATCGGACAGATAACTTATAATTGGAACATCCTGTGTCAGAAAATTATGTTAAAGAAGGTAAATATAACTTTACAATAACAGTAAACAATAATTTCTTTATGTGGACCTGACATTTAAATTTTGGTTCGTTTTTCAGTTTCAATAAAGTAAAAGAAACATCTTTTTAATATTAGAAAATATTTTGCACTAGATAGTCAGGTACAATTTAAGAAACAAACTGATACTCGTCATTATTAATTTCGAATAGAAAATTATCCTCAACAGAATCAGTAACTATATTAGTATTTTTTTTTTATGGAAAATTGAAATGATAAGAGATCAGCAATGAGTTGAGAAGTACGACACACAATAAAATTAAACTAATAAATGATGCTACTACGTCAATGTTAACTATGAATAAAAATTATACCTTCAAAAAAAATAAAAATCAGTAACTACTAGTATTTTTTATAGAAAATTAAAAAAAATTTCTATTAAGAGATCAGGACTAAGTTAATAAAATTACACTAATAGGTGGTACTACTGTTAACTACCAACAAAAAATATATTTTTACAAGAAATTTGGAACTATGTATTTTTTTTTCAAAATTTGTATTTTTAATTAAAAAAATTAAATGTTTTCCAAAGATTAATTTTAGTCTGCATTAATATATAAAAAAATTTTAGTAAAACTTGTCTCAATCAAGTAATGGCACCAACAATATTTTTATTATTGTGAAAAGCAATAGAAAGAAAATTATAATAACCAATAATATCAGATAGGTAACGTAATTTAATTTTTAAAAGATAAAGAAATATATTTGATTTGTTGAATGTTGTCATTCATAGATGATTCCATAACTTTTCTTTATTAAGTATAGCCACAATTAATTTACATTAAAATTTAAAATTTACTGGTGAATTATGCAAAATTATTGAATTTGTGAAATTAGTAAAAAAGTATTAATAATTACTAAATAAAAATGAGTAAAATTAATTATTATAAATTAGTAATTGAGATCTTGGACTTTTAACTATGAACTTTTAATATTGAGGCATACAATATTTAAAAAAATGAATAAAACATTTTTAATCACCTAGTCTGCATTTTTTAAAAGTTAACTATTTTTTTTATTCTAATCATATAATTCGATTAATTCCTTAAAATAAATTTATAAAACATTAGGTACTTATACAATTTGTATACTTATTCATCATTTATGATGTTTCAGTGTGGATATGTATCATAACCATAAATGAAACAAGAAAAAGTCTATCGCATAGATACTGGTAAAATCAAACAGTTATTTAAAAATTACAAAATGTTGGTAACAATCTATTCAGTCACTGACAAATAAATAATTCAATTTTATATAGGGTGAGCCAAGTCATTTTTAACAAACTTATTTACTAAATTATTGTAAGCTGCTTGGAAAGATTTTTTCACTAAAACTATAAACTTAAGTTTTAACAATGAATAATTTAAATGTTCTTAGAAAAATTCATTTAAAGATTCAAATATGTATTAAATGTAGCTGTAAAAAGTTAAATTTTAATATTTTAATACAAAATACGACAAATAAATAACTAAGGAATTAACTTGGCAAATTCACAGTATTTACATAACTTCAGACACACCCTATAATTGTTATATGTTATATTAACAACTAATATATATTTCTGGTTTAAGGCAAAAAATCATTCAAATTTATGACAGAAAATTGTAAATATTCATATTTCAAACCTGAGGATTCAGCAGCATCTAATTTCTAATAAATTACATACTTCTTTAATATTCAAAACATAAAGTAATAATAATGGTCAAAACTGGTATTTAATATAAAAAATAAATTATTGATAGAAGTAAAAAATAATTGTTATACGGATACACACTTTTCCAAACTGCCAGAATGGTAAAAAAATGGTAAAATTTGTGTGAGAATGGACGGAATACATTTTGAGATATTCTTATGAGGCTATTGAACACAAGTTGAATCCTTAAAATCTTCATTATTGTATCTAATGATTACTATAACAAAGATTTCATTAGATAACTAATCATACTGGATAAAAATAAAACTGGCATTTGCAAATTCTACATTTTTTCTTTATGTTATATATGCTCCCTTGTCAGCTTTTAATAGATTTATAAATAATTAGTTTTATTCCTCAAGTTGCAATGACTAAAAATATTTATTTAGTTGCCTTTTTGTATTTTAACAAATAAAAATAAATGTAGAATATTGATTTTCTAAGCAAAAAAAATGTTGTTAGATGATGATCAAGTTTTAACTAAGAATAATCCAATATTATTTTGCAAAGTAGAAAATGCTAATTCAGCATTAAGAAAATCATAATTGTGTCCATAATAATAAACGGGGTTTATTTTATTTTTGTCTCTCTTTATGATAGTGACAAGGAAGTCAATATGCTCAACTACAAATGCATCAGGTTTTGCTATTTTCACTCTTCTGTGAATAAGGTTTTCCATTAATTTTCTCATACCAAATACAGTACACAACATTTCACATGTAACATCATTGTGTTCGAATTCATCAGAAGCTTCTTTATTTTCCTCATTACCCAACGATTCCACTATAATCGGTACTCTATCACAGATTTTGGTAACGCAATTCTCAGTCTCTTCATCGGTCTGGGAACAAAAATCGTTATAACTTTCTACATCCCTTTCATCGTTTGAGTTTATACTGTTTACATCTGATGAAACTGCTTCCGCAGGAACAAAATTGTCTGTTGAAATACTTTTTGTAACACTCTGTGGGTTATTTGAAAGCATTTCTTCAATATTTAACGAACCAAATGCATTGGTAGAAGCATTATTATAGCCTACAAAAAAGCTTTCAAAAAATTTTTGCGCATCGTTAATAACAATATCAAAGTTTTCTTCTTTTAATTCAATATTTTTTGTTTTTTTATTATTTTTTGCTCTAGTTTTATTATCACATTTAACTTCTGAAGTTTTATTTTTGTTCTTAAAAATGTCATTGCTTTGTAAACTTTCATCAGTATTATTGTTTTTATCTACATCACAGTTGAGATTCGTGTTTTTGTCCTGTTCTTGATTAGAGTGTTTTCTACTAATGTCTTCTAAAAAATCTTCAGTCTTACCAAGTAACTTATTTTCTATAATTTTTTTTTTCACAACACTATTTTCTTGAACATTATTTTTTGTAGTTTCTAAATCAGTCTTTTCATTTGCCACTGAGGTATTTACTTTTTTAGAAGTTATTTTTCCTGATTTTTGTTTATCATATGGCTTTTTTGAATGTAATTTTATCTTGTTACAATTACTATCAAATTCTTCATTTTCTTCTGCATCTTCTGCTGCCTTTACTTTCTCCCTTTTTTGTTTACTGTTTTTGGCAGCATTCTTTTTGGAATATTTTTTATTGATTAATTTACCATTCGATTGACCCTTCTTAAAATTATTCAATATCTCGCAATCATTATCCAAATTCTCCTCTAAATCATCCAACAGTAAGATGTCATCTATATCCTCTGCTAATTGTTTAATATTTTCCGAATTGTCTTCCATATGAAAATCAATTTTCCTTCTTATAGAAGGATTAGTAAGGACATGTATTGTAGTAGGCTTTATTTTGGTACACGTTCTTTTCTTGGATTTTTGAAATATCATTGAAGGCAATATATTTGCGAAATTATTCCAACCTTCAACTTTGCACATTAAATTTAAATCCACTAAATCAAGTTCAGTGAATTGCAAAAACGATCGAATGCAATTCAAGAGCACCGCACTACCCCCTGCATTTTCTGATAAAATTCCTGAAAGCAAATATATTTACATAAATGGCAATAAACATTAAGAATTTTAATTTATTATATCAGAAAATAAAAGAATGTGTGTTCATGTCTTTTATTCGACTTACCTTGCGCTTCTAATTCTAAAAGTTGTTCAAATATTTGTTGAGTGAAAATATGAACTCTACGAGAAATATCTTTGTTATCTGAGAGGTAATTTGACAAAATTTTAAACTCTGATGATAAATTTAGCACACGTGATATATCGTTCCAGGAGGCCCTGTATTCTTTTGTGTCTTCCACAAATTTTATGTCGCCTTCTTTAAATAAGTTCTGCAATTTTATTAACAGGAACTGTATGTCATATATATGAACAATCTCTTTAATAGGAGCTACAGAATAGACAAGGCTGTTAGCATATGTATTGAAGTCCTTTACCTGAAAAAATAAATATAATTTTCTTAGGGAGTTTATTAATATAATCTTATTCTTATTAAATTTGAATAAATGAAATTAATGATTTTATTATGTTTTTAAATAGTTGCACCCAACAGCTTTAAGCCATTGATTATGTTTGTAGGCAATTCAAATTATCAAAGGACATTATAATCGATGCTCTCAGATCTAATAAATTAAGTATTTAGCATTATTATTTATTATATTTATTACTTTTATGACCTTATTAAAACAATATAAGAAATATTTTATCTTTCTGACACAGGATCTTAGATATGGTAGTGTTGTTCTTTTATTGCACATGGAAGTATCGAAGCGATCTGACGTTCATCAAAATGGTCCAGAGTTTTAGATCGAGCAAAGCGATTGAATTCAATTTTCTGTCAACTGCCTGTATTCAGAGTGCGTCAGTCTGACAGTTACAAGTTGTCTTTTGCACCGATTGTAGATTTGCATATATATTTATTTTTATTTATCTATAATTGAGGCAGTTAGAAGTGAAGGGGTGTAAAATGTAAATTTTGCAAATTTGAGAAAAGGAGGATCAAAGTTAAAAATCTATTAAATTATCACAGGTATTTCAAAATGAATGAGATACATATTTTATTTTCTAATGCCTTTTTTTGTATTTCTAAAGATTTAACAAATTGTACTTGTTTTCAAAGTAGGTATGAGCTTATGCACATAACTCGATTTTTGATAAAAAGTCACTTACATCCATTTTTGCTTCTAACCGCCTCAATTACTGAATATGAATAACGTAGCAGGGGACGTAACATATTATAATATGTTCTTTAAATTGTTTATTACTAAATTTCGATACGGTCTCAGCAAAACTATTTTTACACACTACTTACACGACAGCTGCTATATTTAAATTCCATAAAAAATATATTGACAAGTAATAAATGACAGAACGAAATCACACATGTGAGAAGTAAGGTTGAGAAACACAATCTGATGACGTGTTCATTTATTACAGAGAAATTTGTTTAATCTATAGTCACGTGACAAAAATTCACTCGCATCTGGGAGCATATTGCCAAACGTCATTAATGTCAATAATTAGACGGACCCTTTTTCCTATATACCATAGACCTTGTAAATCATGGACCGGCCCTAGAAAAAGAGGTCCGCTGTCCTGATGTGTACAAGAAGGACGAAGCTAGTCCGGGCAGAAACAGATGTTCTATGACAGAAAAATATATAAACATAGCCTGACAAAACCTTTCCTGTTAATATTGTTAATGATTTGTGTGCCTTTTGTGATTTAGTTGTGTTTAGTGTGTTTATTAGCAATAGTTTTTAAAGACTCATAAACTA
Organism: Monochamus saltuarius; assembly: GCA_025584915.1. NCBI lineage: Eukaryota > Metazoa > Arthropoda > Insecta > Coleoptera > Cerambycidae > Monochamus > Monochamus saltuarius. The sequence continues at coordinate 26,858,340 of CM046723.1, read as the reverse complement.
TGGTGGAGTCGGTCTGTCACCGTAAATGTCATACGTCTGTCATTTACGGTTTTCGTATTTTTTTGGCCAATGATCTGTGGGTTTTTGCCCGGACTAGCTCTATCTCTGTCGCACACATCTGAGCATCAACGATTTGTATAGGCAGAAAACGGTTTTGGGCACGTCCATGATTTATAAGGTCTATGCTATATACCTATATAATGATTAAACTATTTAATATACTCACATCAACAAGATGACTTAACATTGCCTTGAAAGATTCAAACGGGGGAGAAACTGTACCTACAACATGCAGACCTAGCTTCCACAAATCATTTATATAAGCTTTTAGACATTCTGCTAAAATGATACTTTGATCTTTATATTTATATGTCAGAAGTCCTCCAATTGGTTGAAAAAGATCGCCAGCGATAAAACGTATACAAAATATTATAATATGTGTAGGGGAGTCTCCACTATCGGGATGCATTGGATTAATTTCATTCAGATTATATTCATTCATAGTTAAGAGTACATTTCTATCCGAAGGCATTAATGATAGAATCTGTTCTGTCAATAAAGCGTAGGTTGTAGAATGTATAAGATAAGGACGATACAATTCTGAAACAAACATAAAGTCAGGTATATCTTCTATAACCTACAAAATACATATTTAGGAATACTGTACATATACATTTAGATTTATTCTAATTTGTTAGTACCTAATTCATAGATTAACAAAAACAAACTATTATACACAAAATAGGGGAATGTTTTGTGATATTATCATGGCTTACTTTCTGTCACACTTTTTATTTTTATACATAGTATCATTTCACTTTCAAAATTATATTTAATAAGCAACTACTACTTTGAGTTATAATGTACGATTACATAGTCAATTTAAAAAAAAAAATCAATTTCAACATCTGAAAAGATGAAATTTCTCGAGTAAGTAGCAGATTGTTCTTAGGAAGTAGACACATTGTGACATAAGCTTTTGATTAACATGGTTTTACAGACATTTTAATTCTTGAAAGGTCTAGAAAATAGAGAAATTTTATTAAAGTTGAATTTTAGTTATTTGAAAAAGTTGAAGATCCTACAATTACTTTAGTCATAATTTAATCGCTTTCAAAATATTTTGCCTAATGATGAAGATGGTAATTTGACAATAATATTACTTGTGATACAATCATACAATATCTGTCTTTCGGTATGTGCTTCTCCTTGGAAAATTCGGATGTAGGTACTATTTTTGTAATACCTACTACAAAAAGATGAAGATACAGTATATTTGAGAATAAGTTCTAATTTAAGAAATTTCAATCAACAACAACAACAATCTTGGAGAAAAATAAACCGTTATAATTTTTTACATAACGATCAACTAAATGATAAACTACTTCGGCAGTAGTATTTACCTAATTATGATTCAAATTATACATGCTAATATTACCTAAACAAATTACAGCTTCCAGATGATATTTGTATCAAAAAGGTCTTATATGAAAAAGTTCAATCTTTGCATTTTTTTCATGTAAATTTTAATTATGTATGGAAAAATTGTCATTGGGATGGTCCTGTAAGCAGTGGTTGTTCGTGAGAGGTATGGCACACTATTCTTACTTTTTACTTTATAAAAATACACCGACACTATCGTATAGCTACAAAATAAAAAAAAATTGTTTTAAATCTAAAAAATGTTTTACTCAAGGGTCCATGCTCAATCTTTAATACCTAATTAAGTCAAAACTGATCTAACTTAACCATGAAATATAAAACCTGCTAATTGCTCACGTTTTTTGTGACAATGTAAATTACGTTTTTTAATATTAGAATATACTGACTTAAAACGTTTTCGATGTATTCAATAAATAACACAGGGTAGGCCTTCAATTTCGTAGAATAAATTAACTTTAATTTACAAAAAGGGAGCAGAGAAGCTTTTTCATATAAGCCTTTTCTATTATAAATATTGTTACCTCGATTGTTACAAAACTGTATTTTAATTGTTACACATTATTCATGTCGAACCCTGTATATCATGTAGGTATTACCTAATTGAATTAAAATATAACTTAGTAAGGAAAGTTATAAGTATGCTTTTTTATTTGGGGGCAGTTGTGTGCTTTTATAAATATTTTCAATTAACCACTAACAAATATTATAATCTCAGGCACTGCTTAACGCAACATATAAGATTTATCCTCGATCAGGAAGCAATTTATACACGAAGAAATATATGTATATATATAAAGTAAAAGTATGTTTGGTGAAAGTTAAACAATATTAGATAACACAAAAGTAAATCACGACGAAAACGAATATGTTTGCACTGCATTTAAGAGCAGTGCAAACATATTCGTAACTTGCGGATTCAGATATTTACAATGTGTACCTACTTCTTTTACAACTATACAATATTCTAGAGACTAAGTACTTACCATCAATATCATTATCATACTCATCCATTTCATCTTCCTGACTACTTTTACTTTTTGGAATATGCTTTCCCATATTTACTAAATTGATTTTCAAATATGTAATGCAATCACGTCATACTATGAAATAATTATAACAATACACGTTTAATATTTGAATAAATCACGAACTTAACATTTCTATCACAGGTCCATTTATAAATGCGTTTAAAAATATTTTTTTTTACTAGTGAAATTAACGTTTTATGTACCTACTACATTTCTTCCACTGTATTTTTTTTATCGTCTTCTACTTCTAATCTAACAACCTCAACTTTAACCACAGCTTTAACCACAAAATATTGCTTTAACTTTACGATCATTGACAATTATGAGTAAATAGACGTTTAACCATTATACAATGGTATAACCACTGAAATGTAATTTTATATTATGGTGACTGGAATGCGCTAAAAGCTGCGCGAATGGATTATTCATGATCAGGGCCATATTTTCTTTTGTGCCTCTAGCAATAGCGGAGCAGTAGGGGCTTAGCTGATTCTGAATTGAAATGAAATCCAACAATAACACCCACAAAAATACACAAAGAATAACCCTAACGAGATACAAGATAAAAGAATAAACCACACTGTACGCCAATGATGTGTTTACAAACAAAATAATGGTAAATTAAGAACACAATTCTAGCATACGTGGAGATAGTTGTCTCTCTCGCACCCACAAACATAACCAATGAAGTATGTCTTTGCTGAGTTTCATGTGCCTCCTTTTGTCTGCTCCCAGGTTTGGTACAATGCTCGTCAGCTTAAAGTCACCAGTTCCATGGTCCATTCTTTTCTAGTGCCATTTATTATACACGGTGCTAGAAAGGGACAAAACATGGAAGTGGTGACTTTAAGCTGACGACCATTGTACCTTTATTTGGATGCGCAATGGACTTTACGCATTGCATATCGTACATTTCAGTGGGTATAACTAAGGTCTATGGGTAATCGAGAGGTGTTCTATGATCCCATTATTTTTATCATTGATGAAGTCTGTTTTTATAGAAAAACGTCATGAACGTTTCTTGTGTAATAATGCATTATTGTTTTTGGTTAAATATAGAAGCCCTTTTAGTAGCGACACTCATGTCCTGAACACCATGATATTATAAAACCTAAAATATAGAAGAGTATATGCTGTAACAAGGTTAAAATGAAAAGATTCTATACGAGTGGAAGATTCCGAACAAGAGCTTTAGTGAGCGTGAGAAACCACAAGTATTGGACACAAACCTAGAAAAAATATAGACTGTGCCAGTGTCATATTGCCGACGACCGCTAATTCATGGCTGCCCTAGAAGGTCCAGAATCACTAAAACTTGGTTTTTATGCCAATTTACGTTGGTTGTATTGTAGTGCGAATCTCATTTGTTTACTGTGATTGGTCACAGTCATGTCACATTCTTTAATGACATTTAAAATGACAGCAAGTTAGTTAATTTCATATTGCAATGCAACCATCATATTGCACAACCGCCAACATAAGGCAAATAAAATATCAATTTTCTGGACCTTAGGTCCCTAGAAAACGCGGCACCTGTCACGTGACCTATATCATGAACCGACGCTGTCTATATTTTTTCTAGGTTTGTGGTTTATTCACTCTTCTTGCTCAGGGGCAACAACCGAGCTTTCACACACCGAAAAGTTTCCTCAGAAGATAAAAAAAGCACCCAAGGTTAAAATAGTGAATTTCTAGTTGAAATATATTTTTAGTTACAAGTTGATACTGTTTATTTTTAAAAATTTTATTAAAATATTTATTGCTTTAGAATTTAAATTTTGTATTAAAGTTTCAATTGACATTGGATTTATACCAGTTGCTTTTGTTAATTCATGATATATGTCCAGGCCAGGTAAAATATTTATTGGACATTCCAGTAATATGTGATTTAAGTCACCTATTTGACCACATTCACAGTGTGGACGCTCTAACATACCTATTCTATATAAATGTTTGTTTGTTAGCAGAGCCGGATTGGGAATTTATTTCGGCCCGAGTTCGATTTTTTGTATCGGCCCACTAGTGGCTCTGTAATGGTAAATTTTCAAAATTTTCAAGGTCACGCTTTCTCCTGGCACCTTAGAATTTCAATAAAAAGTCCATTTGTACAAATATATAGACTTACACAAGGATAGTTTTTGGAAAAAGCATTAGAGAGAGATTATTTATCGGATAAAAAGCGGATTTTTAAGTAAACCCTGCCACTAATAGCAAATAAAAACGAAAAAAAAAAACACTTAAAGAAATTATTAACGTGTTAATAAGCAGTTATGCCATAAAAAATTCAAGAAACAAACAAAAAGACTAAACTAAAAGAAACAACCTAAATACTAAATAAAGTTTATTCAATACAAAAATACCTAGTAACTAACTAAAATAATAATAAATTTTTTAGGCTGGAGCCCGTTCAACGTTCGATTCTTAGCTGGTTTCCAGTGGACGATTTTGTGCAGTGGCGTAGCGTGGACTAATCTAGACGTGGGCGAAGTCGCACCAGCGAGGCCCTTTTCTTCCACCATTGGATGCTGAATGAACTGAATATTGTGACACATAATAGCTACATGCAAGGTCACAGTGTGCATCAATTTTGGTTCAAATATTTTAGTACAATCGGAAGATATTAAAAAAACTTAAATTTTACAAAAAAATTTTAAATGCTGTATCTTGAAAACAAAAGGTGATCGGACATTAGTGTATATAACTTTTTTATTATTTTTTGGTCCTCTATCGCGTGATACTATGCATTGAGCACATCCAGCAGGGTGTGCAAATTAATTATAGTACGTGTGCCCAACTAGCAAAATGGAACTTTAAAAGAAGCGAAATATTTTATAACTATCGAATTGCGTTGTTTAACGAACAGTTTGATTTTATAGAGCAAATAATTGCCATAATTTTGTTCCTGAAGAAAGTAATCGTGTACAATTGTTTTATAATAGTTTTTACAACGTGTTTTATAGAACAAATAATTTTCAGTGCTTTAAAATTTTTATAAAAGTATTGCAATACGTTATACAACATTTAAAAAAATTGTATATAAGGATTGTAAACATATTGTGAAAGAGTTGTATACTTAGGCAAGTGACTTTTAATTACAATCTTATAAAATAGTTGTATAAGCGTGTTTTATTAAGGATATATAAGGAAATTAATAAAATTATTTTTAGCCTCGAAATGCGCTTATTTATAAAATAGTTTTATAGTTGTGTTTAATCTATAAAAATATTTCCTGTTTTATAAATATGTTATAGAACAAAATTGTGACTATATCGCGTAATAAAATTCCAAACCTAACCTTAATTTTTGAACTCCTAAGGTATAGTGTATGACCAAGCACTAATCAAGAAATAATACAAACAAATTCTTGAAACTAACGTTTCTAGTCAAACCTGCCGACATTCAATTTTACTTATAGGTTTTATTATATAAAGAATGATGGTGTCCATGTACGAGAACTCACATTAAAAACGCTTCATGGGGCGAAAAAATACGAAAAACCAGTACGAGAAGTAACTTTGATTTAAATTTTTGGTAATGCAATAATTAGGTTAGTTTTAAATTAAATACCTATTATTGTAATTAACTAATACTTAGCTAATACCTAACAATATTATTATAGGTAATGGTAGCAGGTACATAATATTTTAAATTTCTAATTTTTTTTATAAAACTTGGCAACTTCTTTCGATGCAAACATTATCTATTTGCGCACACACATTTTTAAATATATTTAAGACTAAAAACAATTTATCGTATAAAGTTCTAATTTACACTAAAATATTTTGTTATGGTTTTATGTGGAATAAAATCATTGTATTATAAGTCGCCATTTTTAAATGAATATTTGTCGGATCAGCGACTGCCGCCATTATGGAAAATTAGTTGTAAGCCTTATTAAAATTATATCTAAAACATAATTTTGCTATTTTTGGAAGACTATTTTATAACAAAAGATCATTAAATATAATTACACAACGATATTATAACTTAAAGAAAATATTTTTTTAATTTATTTTTTATAATTTTAAAGCAAATGTGGTCTAAACTAAAGCGCATAATTTTTTTGTCACAAACATATATATAGTTTATCAATAAAATTTGCGGCGTTATTGAAACACTGATTGTTGACATGATAATATTGTAACCTATCTACCATTTACACAAATGATCGCCATTGAGGGACCCCGTTTTTAAATATAAGTACAAATAATTATGAATCTGCATTATACACCAATCTTAAAATGATTTGGTTCTAATATTCTTCACTAAAAAATATAACGTTTCTTTAAATAATACCAAAATACAGACTACAAAACGTTTTTATAGTTGTTGTATAAAATTGTTTTAAAAGTGTTGTATACATTTTTTATAAAAATGTTACATTACCAAAGTGTTTTATAAAAGTGGGCCCTTTTCGATTCTATAGGTATCGTATAAAAGCATTTAACTACGTTATATGAATTTGAAGCTCCTGTAAGATTCATTTTATAGCAATTTATACAACCTTTATAAAATTTATTTTGCTAGTTGGGTGGTAAAGTGTCGGTAAAGCTTATTCTTAGTAAGGTCTTTTAGGGTGCTATTCGTACTATTTAGAGTTCATGGCGTTCGGTTCTAAATCACCCCCAAGAGGGGCTTCGCGCGAGGCCCCTTTAAGTGCGAGGCCGTGGGCGAGGGGCCGCTTCGCCCACGCCTAGCTACGCCACTGATTTTGTGTATTATACGCGACGCAATGAATCTTTTTATAACGGGGCGGGCGTGGGCGGTAAATACCATGGTAAATGCTTATGAAATTAATAACTATTTAGGACCTTGATTATTATTATATTATTTGATTATATTAAAAACTTAAAGAGTGGTATACATCGGAGCTAACCGGCCCCCGAAGTGACCGGCCCACCGAGTTTTACTCGGTAACTCGCCGGCCCAATCCGGGCCTGTTTGTTAGGGTATGTCCTGTTCTGATTCTAATTATTGTTGATAAGTATCTTCTGTCTTTATATGGGAATATAGAAAATCAGGGAAACTCATTAAGTACTTATTATTTGTATATATTTCGATTTCGTAAAATTTAATCTGTTTTTCCATTCTAGATTCCAATTATTTTTAATTTGGTTTGTTATTATTGGAAGAATGTCATTTTTGTCTACTTTTATTTCCAGTGGAATGTTCAAGTTTCTTCCAATGTTTGCTAAGGTATCTGCCATTTCATTTCCTTTTATGCCTGTGTGACCCGGTATCCAAGCCAATTTTATGTCGAATCCATTTTGGTATGCTTCTATTAGGAGCCTTTTTGTCTTGAGTGAAATTGCATCGTTGTCCTTGTAGATTCTGGTGTTTGTTATCTTCAATAGTGCCGTGTATTTGAATTTGAGAATATTATTGCTTCATTCAAGTTTTTTTTCCAAGCATACTGTTATTCCTTTATTTATTGCTATGATCTCAGCGGTACAAATTTGTATTTCTTTTGGAAGTCTTGACGAGAATTTGAAGTTTATACTTGGGATGTAAACACCGAATCCCGATGTTTGTTTTCTTTTGTCCAATATGATCCATCTGTGAATATCCATCCCCACTAAACATAATTAAATTTCTTCAATGTTATAGAAACATTTCTGTACTAGCTGTAATGTTGCTCTCAGACTTATAATTAACTGTATGCAATGTCCCAGGGACCTTTATTCTGCAGGCTAGAAACATTGCAGTGTAAGGTTCCTAAGGGAACACATTACTAGCAAATTGCATTTTAATTTCTATTAATATTGCACACAAGTCGCAGTGCAATGTTCTTTTATAACATTCCAGACACTGCATTTGGAATGTTGGTAAGAATGGAGTACCTATTGATTTTTTTAAATTTAAATATACAGTATACACTACAGGGTGTATATTTTCTTCGGGATTTTATGACCAAGCATAAATTAGGGAACTATTATTCCCTTGCCCGTGGTGCCAATCGTGCCAATTGCCAAAGCTCAAATCTTGTAGATATCCTACCAAAATTCGATTACACAGTATCAGGGAGATATAAGTGGCGCCATCTGTCGGCTATTAATATACATATAATTAACTGAATCGTTTCGTGATTTTGATAAAAAAACGCATATTCCACAATTTTAAAGAATATTTATAAACTGGCCCGCTCGTTTAGCTGAACCATAATATTTCTGAGACTAACTATAGATTCAAAAAAACTAAATAATACCATATGAAAAGATATGCAAATCCGTTGCAGAAATGTTGTAGAATTAATTTACCCTCAACATTTTTAAATAATATTATATTATGAAACATTGTTCAAAGCATTCCACAACTTTTATTAGTTATGATCGTAATTCAACTCAAATTCAGCTGTATGCAACGTTGCACAGATATGCTGTAATGTTTCATGCTTAGTGGGTCTGTATTTGGAATAATCATCAAACTTTTCTTGAAATTCGAGATTTTCTTTTATTACTGTTTTGTTGCTGTGGATGTTTAAAATTTCAAATGGTTCTGTTTGATACTTTATTTTAATAATATTGTGACAAGGAAGAATTTTATGTGAGTCTAGCTTTTGTGTGAATGGATCAATTATTTATGTCCAGGGCCTGGATAATATATGGTGTGTCTATTCTACAACAGTACCCCCGCTTAGTTTGACAGACTTGATCTAGTTGTGTTATTATTTCTGTGATTGGATGATCTTCTTCTGTTATAACCTTCAGGATGAATTTTCCGACTAACCATTTTCTTCTATATTCTAACGACATTTCTGCACATTCTGCGAGAAGTAAATTTGTGGGAGTAGATTTCATGCATCCAGTACTTATTCTTAATGCTTAATAATGTGTTATTCTATCTAATTTTGTAATGATTTGTTTTGCAGACGGTTTTATAAATTGTGTTCCATAGTCGAGATGGGTTCGCACTATCCCTTTGTATAACAGTAAAAGAGTGGCAGGGTCTGCTCCCCATTAGGTGCTCACTGACCTCATTATTATTTTATTCCTCTTAAGGCTTTTCTTATTATGTGTTTCACGTGTTCATTCCAGTTTAATGTTTGTGTTATAATAACCCCTAAATATATTTAATTTTTTCTTTCCAAGGAATAGGCACATTGTTGTAAAGGATTGGGGCCAACGTGTTGATTGTGTGTGTCTTTATTTTCCTGAAGAGTATTGCTGTCGATTTTGGATGGGAGGGATATAGGTTGTGTTTTTCAAACCATTCAGTAATTTTCAATAGAGTTTTATTTATATCTATGATAGTTTCCGATACGACTTTTCCCCTGCCTAGAATTACTATATCATCTGCGTATTGCACCATTCTCAAATTGTTTGGGATGTATTTAAACATGTCTATTGTGTAAATATTAAAAAGTATTGGGCTTAAAGGTGAACCTTGGGCCAAACCTCTGTTTGATTGTTTTGAACCATGAATATTTGTCTTTTATCAGAATTTGTCTGTTATTTAAAAATTAGATTACTTAATTGATTTGAAATCCCCAAGTTAATTAGTTTGTTATACAGTTGATATATGTCCACATTGTCATATGCACTTTGTATATCTAAAAAAACAGCTAAAGTTTTTTCTTCACTACTGTATCCTATTTGAATATAAGAAATTATGTGAGCAATACATTCTGTACATCCTTTCCCCCTATCTATGAATGAAGTCACAAACCTAGAAAAAATATAGACTGTGCCAGTGCCATATTACCGGCGACCGCTATCAGTGGCGTAGCCACGTAGCCACTGGGTTGGGTTGGTTGGGTCATATAGGTAATGTCTCACTATAAACCTGCAATCACTCTATTCGCCAAGATTTAGCAACGCGGTCAGTGAACTAGATCTCCTACGGCAACCTTACATTAGGGTTCATCTGCATTAAATCATTTAAAAATTAAAGGATATGGATAAATATTTAGAAAAACACGACAAAAATAGAGACAATCCTCGAAACCTCGGAAAAGGACCATCTCGCCACCAAAAAAAGCAAAGCGCCTCTGCAGCTATCGACCAACATGGCAGACTGAGTATATTTGGCTAATAAAGGGTTCAAACAATTTTTCTGCAAGATGTCTAGTATGCAAAAAGGATTTTTCAATTAGTCACGGTGGCCTTAGTGATGTTAAACAGCACTCTAATACAAAAGAGCATAGAAGATGCGAAAATGTCGAAATCTTCTCAAGTTTTAACAAAATTTTTGCAAAGAGAAAATATTCAAGAAACTATCGATGTTACTGCAGCAGAGCTTGGGCAAATCTACCACTGCGTTAAGCGTAGTCAATATTACAATTCGTTAGATTGTGGGCTCAAACTTTTACCAAAAATTATAAAAGATTCTGAATTACTAAAAAAAATATTGTCACAAAATTTGCCCCGCTCGCACCCAATTAGACGACTGTGGTATCGCGAAACGCTAGATTGCCCCGATCGCCCCTACGCAATTAGACTTATTTTAAGCAATTTGACCTTGAAAATTTCAAAATTAACCGCGCTAACCTCCCTTCCCTCTTCAACTGATATAATAAAAAAATGATGTGTCCCTTATCTTAAAATTCAAAAGGTGGCAACCCTGCCTGCAACTAAGTTCTAATTTTATTTTTGTCATTTTTGTAACAAATATTGTTCGTACCTGTTTATTATTTACATGTTTATGATAAGATTTTTTTTATTTACTTTTTATTGTTTCATTTTATTAAAAATTATTTATTTTTTTTATTAAAAAAATCTAGTCTGAAAACTTTGTTCACTGAACCCCCCTCCCCCCATGTCAGATTTCTGGCTACGCCACTGACCGCTATAACTCATGCGGCTGCCCTAAAAGGTCCAAAATCACTAAAACTTGGTTTTTATGCCAATTTACGTTGGTTGTATTGTAGCGTGAAATCATTTGTTTACTGTGATTGGTCACATTCTTTAATGACATTTAAAATGACAGCAAGTTAGTTAGTTTCATACACTGAAATGTAATTTTATATTATGATGACTGGAATGCGCTAAAAGCTGCGCGAATAGATTATTTATGATCAGCGCCATATTTTGTTTTATGCCTCTAGCAATATCGGAGCGGTAGGGGCTTAGCTGATTGTGAATTGAAATGAGATTGAATTCTGGATATGAAGAATTATTTTGTGCTATATGCTGGTTAATTTTACAGTCCCTTATAAAACATGACATGTTCCAACAATAACACCCACAAAAATACACAAGGAATAACATTAACGAGATACAAACGATAAAAGAAGAAACCACACTGTACGCCAATGACGTGTTTACAAACAAAATAATGAGAAATTAAGAACACAACTCATATCGTACGTGCAGATGGTTGTCTCTCTCGCACCCACGTACATAACCAATGAAGTATGTCTTTGCTGAGTTTCATGTGCCTCCTTTTGTCTGCTCCTAGGGTTGGTACCTTTATTTGGATGCGCAATGGGACTAAACGCATTTCATATCGTACATTTCAGTGGTTTCATATTAGCCTTGTTCGCGGTAGCGATTCCGAACTAGTTCAGGATTAATTTACGGATCTGCTCAAGCGCAGTTTGAATTTGATCGTCCGAAATGGAAACTGCACTTGCTCTCATCCGTAAATTAATCCTGCACTAGTTCGGAATCGCTACCGCGAACAAGACTATTGCAATGCAGCCATCATATTTGCACAACCGCCAACATAAAGCAAATAAAATATCAATTTTCTGAACCTTAGGTCCCTTGAAAACGCGACACCTGTCACGTGACCTATATCATGAACCGACGCTGTCTATATTTTTTCTAGGTTTGTGGGCTATGCTGTGGTCACAGCTTAAGGCGGGGATTTTGTAGAAAAGGAATTGCAGAGCCTGAGTGAGCGAAACGGCGAATCAATCAGACCTATGAGACAGTATACAAACCATATAGGCCCGAACCACACGGTTCCCTGAAGTTTATCGTGCATTTTGACGTGTAAAAATGGAAGCCATGATATATGATATGATTTTGCTCGAGGACACAAAATGTAAAATTAGCAATAAATATTAATCTGAGAGTGAAACACAAGTTGTGCTATATATCGGTCAGTGGTCGCGCGGTTTAAGGCGTTAGTACTTGAATCGAGGTGACTAGACGGAGTTGGTTCGAGCCCAGCTGCCGGTAGACCGTATATAAGCTATATTCATGGAGAGGATTGGCACCCTCTCTGTGGATATGGTAGGGTGGAATAATGTTAGCTTGGGTCAATGTGAGAGATTGATGCCGGTTGATATTTGACTACCCCCCTAATTAATGAGGTTTTCCAGGTTTTCCTCATTCCTGCACTGAATAGTGGTTAGGGCCTGCCAACGTAAGTCGTTCCTGGGCGCAAATGCGGCCTGCTTAATAATAATATACCACCCCTCTCTCGCACAAGTCTCCGACTTCTGGGCTAATCCCCGGGATTAGAATGGGGGGTAAAGATATTATATATTATTATTATTATATCCTGGCTAGTGAGAGAAGTAATTTGGTGGCTGTGGCTGTGATAATTTTGCCGTAATTGTGACATATTGGCGTAGAAACTGTGTGGCTAAAATTGAGGTACTTTAACATTTATTTTAATTATTTTTGTGATTTTATGAGCAATGAAAATTATCTCACGCACTAGCGGGAACCTTTGTGAATACGTTGATATATAATAATAACCAATTATTTAAATTTTCTTGGAGTTCTGTGTCCTCTCTTGAAGCCCTGTTAGGCGGTAAAAATATGTATACAAAATCCCAGCCTTAAATAACAATCAGATCACAGACTGGTATGGCGGGAATGTCTCACGCAGATCATTCGCACATGCCGCCATTTGAGGATACAACATTGAAATAGCGGCAGGGACGTGTGGTTGTAAAATATGCACTTATAGCCATACCGTTCGACGACTGCGTTATTGGCGCCCGGGTGCTGTATTTTGTGGTTTGTTGATTTTCTTGTATTTTATACTGTTGTGTTATTTTATTTTTAAACAATTTCAAGTAAAACAAATTTATATTTCGTATGTTAGAAAAATTGAGGTGTTCCATTTAAAAAAAAATACTTTTATCAGTCTTGTAACACTATGTACAATGGTCGTCAGCTTAAAGTCACCACTTCCATGTTTTGTCCCTTTCTAGCACCGTGTATAATAAATGGCCCTAGAAAATAATGGACCATGGAACTGGTGACTTTAAGCTGACGACCATTGTACACAAAATTTATTCAGCATTTTGTAGTTTATATCAGTACCTACAACTTTTATACATAAAAACCTTTTTTATATCTGCCACAGTTCTCGAGATTAATACTGGAACTCAATCCTGGACATTCAGTAATGTACAATTTATTCTTATTATTTAGGTAGGTATACCGCTGTAATACATATGTTTTCTGTACTTCTTTGTTTCTGTATGTAATATTTTGAAAACAAAAGTGGCTTAATAAATTTTACTTTTGTTTTGTTTTCGTTTATGGTCATTAGCAACGTCATGTTAATAAATTATCTATACGTAATTTGAAAAGTAATTGTACATTTTATGTTAATAATGGATCCACGGAGGTGTGGTATTTATATTAATCAAGCTCCCAAAATTAAGTAACGATTTGTTACGTTCATTTTTCCATAATCAACTGAAACAAGCTATAGTAGTGGTTCCCTCTTTTACACTCTTACAGTTGGTTATATTTATTTTCTGTCAGTCTTTCCTTTGTCCTGTTCGAAATTTAAATTTGAAATTGGTTAAATAATAAGTTTTAGGTGTAACAAAATGTATTCATAATTAAGTCAGCAGTTTTATGAGTTATTTCAATTCAATCATAAAATTTGTCAAATTATAAATCCTTTTATTTCCGCATATTTTTTTCCCGCGTAAAATATTCTTTTCTTTGGAGACGCAAAAAGTTTCTTGATCTAGGCGCGATTCATTTTTCTTGCCGAGTATTCAGGCAAGCTGTCGTTCATTGAATTTCGAGTTTATGTTGTTTTGTGCAATCCAATATAAAACACATTAAAACACAACAAATCCTAAAGTAAACAAAGCACATTGACAGTTGGGTTAGAATATGGCTGCCCGCTTAGCGTCGGACGAGAAACCGATGCGCAGTCGTCGAAGCGCATTCTCCCTACTCCATTTTTCTGGCTAAGGCTGTTGTTATTTAAGCTGTGCTGTGGTCACAAACCTAGAAAAAATATAGACTGTGTCAGTGTCATATTGCCGGCGACCGCAAATTCATGGCTGCCCTAAAAGGTCCAAATTGCTAAAACTTGGCTTTTATGCCAATTTACGTTGGTTGTATTGTAGCGTGAAGCTCATTTGTTTACTGTGATTTGTCACATTCATATCACATTCTTTAATGACATTTAAAATGTCAGCAAGTTAGTTAATTTCAGATTGCAATGCAGCCATCATATTTGCACAACCGCCAACATAAAGCAAATAAAATATCCATTTTCTGGACCGTAGGTCCCTAGAAAACGCGGCACCTGTCACGTGACCTATATCATGAACCGACGGTCTATATTTTTTCTAGGTTTGTGGCTGTGGTGGAAGCACAGAACATAGTCGTAGGTGGTCGTATGGCACAGAATCAGAATAATATTAATTATTTTATTATTCTGTGGTCAAGTGTGTAAATTTTAGTTTGAGAAGTTTTATTTGAAATTTAGATGCTATAGGAGTTAATATATTGATTTGTATAAATTATTTTTCAAACATAATATTACTCAGTATCTTATAATGAGCGAGAAACAGTTGTCAGCTGTAGAAGCTGAATTCATATGGGACTGGCAACGAATATGGGGCATTGAATCACAGGAAAAGGTGAACTTAATTTTAAAAATTTGTTATAATTTTTACAAAACTGTAACAATTGAAATACAAATAAAATTTTAGAAATCCCAAGAAAATAACCAATAAAAATATAGGATAGACCAATAAATTATTTTATTTGTCATCAATAACTATGTAAAAGCACAAAAAGAAAGCAATTACTAAAATCATGACCTCTTTACATATATATATATATATCATATATCTATGCCATTTTATTAATAAACATGAATAAAAACAGTTACAAATATGGAGATTATTGTAGTGTAACATACCCGGGTTAGAAAACAATTTGACTAAAATTGAGGGTGAAATTATAATAATAATAATATAAACAATGATGATAATAATAATAATAAATTCTCCAAAATAGAGAAAAAATCACGTGGAGTTGTGTAGATAGCAAAGAGAGGTTAGCGCGCCAAACAGCAACGTAAAGAGCGTAAAGAGATTACAGCTGTCTGCGACTCTGCGATCTGCTAAAAATTAAAAAGACCGCCAACAACTAGAGACCACATAACCGAGAGCCGGCGGCAGCTACCACAGCTAACGAGAGCCGCGAGAGTAAAACGGTATCCTATGTCGTATGGCACAGAATCAGAATAATATTAATTATTTTATTATTCTGTGGTCAAGTGTGTAAATTTTAGTTTGAGAAGTTTTATTTGAAATTTAGATGCTATAGGAGTTAATATATTGATTTGTATAAATTATTTTTCAAACATAATATTACTCAGTATCTTATAATGAGCGAGAAACAGTTGTCAGCTGTAGAAGCTGAATTATATGACCGGCAAATTAGGTTATGGGGCATTGAATCACAGGAAAGGTAACTTAATTTTTAAAAATTTGTTACTATAATTTTACAAAAATTGTAACAATTGAAATACAATAATTAATATACTCGCGACAAGAATTCAGACGACTTACGTCATACGAACAAATGAATAATTCATTATATTATCATCAAAATATTTAAGAAACTGCAATTGATAGTAATAAAACTATATACTGCACTAAAAGTTTGCATTATATATTGCACTAAATTGCAAAAAATTATTGTTTTTGACGCGACCAAATATCGAAAATTACGTTGACAATAAAAACAAATGTGTAACGTCAGCCTTGACGTAAGACGTCTGAATTCTTGACGCGAGTATATCATATATTTATGTTAATCTTTGAAAACAATGAAGATAGAGATGCTTACTGACATCCCACTACAGGCATTAATTAATTAAAGATTTTTTTTTTAGATTAAGAGCTGCAAATGTGTTATTAATTGGCATAAGAGGTTTAGGATCAGAAATTGCAAAGAATATTTTGTTGTCTGGTATTAATTCCCTCACTATATTAGATGATGGCATTGTTACAGAAGAAGAGCAAATGAAGAATTTTTTACTGAACAGAGATAGTTTGGGAAAGAAGGTAGTTATACATCACCATCATAAGGTCTGTTCCAACAGCCATTGAGAACTTGTTCAGAAATGTCCAGCTCCGTATTACGTTGCATTTGCTGAAAGTACATTAACAACTGAACTGACTAAATCGTTCTGGATGGTTTGGAATCGATTCTTGCTGTTGTTGGAACATATTTATATTAGCTTAAATATCTTTTCAATACATTAAAATTTTTTACAAAAGCTAATAAAGAATATATGGGTAGATATTGTGGGTGTAATTCAACGATGGTCAGGGCTTTAGCCCACAGAGTAGTACTTAGTTTCACACAATATTTTTAATTCCTAAAAATATAAAAATAATTAAATTTCGTCTAATTTTAAGTTAAAATTTATTTTTGATTAAATATTTATGATAAATATGCACTGTATGTGCTAAATACAGTAGAATCTCAATAATACACTGCTGCTTTAAGTACTATAACACACTCGGTAATCTGGCACTTTTAATAACGTGTGATAGACAAAACGCAAGCAATCGAGCATGTTACGACATTGGTTCTGGATTTATTTTAGTTATTTAGTTTGTTTAAAAGCCTTCATATTTGCATCGAAGTTTATATAATATATCTGTGCCTCAGAGCCAAACTATGCTAAGTATACAAGATTAATTTCATAGGAGAAGTAATTTAACTCCTTCTACTTGATATGCATGAAAAACTTTTTGTGAGCTACTCTCATTATCAATTAAGTTGTCTAAAATATCTACTAAATTTTGGAGTGAATATAGTTTTGATTTGAGGAAGACGTGCATTACTCTCCGATTTTCAATTTTTATTCCTTCACCATTTCAGATTTTGGCAAAGTTCAGCATTTTACAGGCAATACATAGTGCTGCTTTTACAGTTGTGTTTTATGGAAGTTTTTGAATTTTTATAAATTCTGTAAACATTGCAACAAGTTTCTTGATTGTGGTAAATATATGTACCTATATACTTTTCCTGTTATGTTTTAATAATAATCATAATAATAATGATATCTCTACCCCTCATTCTAATCGCGAGGATTAGCCCAGAAGTCGAAGACTTGTGCGGGAGAGGGTTACTTTTAATGTTTTTTTTTTGATTATCCATCTCTTTGGTCCTATACAAAGTGAGCCTCTTAATAAACTTTGGCAGTGAAAAGTAAAATTAATTTAATGAGGAATATGCATAATAAATTAAAATAAAATAATGAATTGAATAATGAAAAATATATTTCATTCTAATTTTGAACAGATTTGTACTGGTGGGCAGGCTGTTTAGCATAAACTATTGAGTTGAATGGATAAAGAATATTTTAGTTATCCATTCAATTTCCGAAAGATTACTTTTTTAATTTATAAGGCTGAACATTTCTTACACAATTAAATATTCTAATAAAGACTTTAAAATGTACCAAGTGATATCTATTACTAAAATTACATTAGATGATGTCCATGAATATCAAACACTTATGTGTCGAATAGTATATTATATTACCCTCATCCCTAATGTAATATTCACTAGATTTATACACACAACTCAGTTCCAACTCGTTCCAACCTAATGCGATCTGGTTCCTTCACCTCATTAGTTTTGTACTGACTACAATATGCTGTTATTTGAGCATTTCACAAGTAAGGTAATTTTTTTCCAATATTGATTTTACTGAAATTGTCAAACACCTTACTTTCGAGTTTGACATTTATCGTTCACTTGATAAATTTAAAAAAGCAAATAAAACTTTAATTAGAAAACTTCTACCATCATTCGGAAAAATGTTAATATTGCTGTAACTGGAATACTTAGTTGGTAGTATTTGGATTTCACATATGAAGTTCAGTTTCAACTGATGACACAAGAATTTTTATTTTGTTACTTCATTCTCCATTCTTTGAAACCAGTGAATAACGGATATTATTATTCTTGATTGATCACATGTATAATGAACATTTTATAGGGTAGTGATGGACAAACTTGTTTAATCTTGAATATTAGTTTATTTTCTTCTTAGAGACAAAATATAAGGTCATTGAGTCATAGTGTCATTAATTTTAACCACATATTTGGAAGGCCTAATAAATAAATAAAGACAGACAATAAAAAAACAATGTTTACTCAACCTTTTAAAGAGATGCAAATCAACCCATATCTCTTGGTGACACAACACTCTTGGTACAGTGAAATGTTGTATCAGACCGACACTGCATTGGGGTTCTGTGAATGAATCGAGGTCGCCAAAAATTTGTTTAATTGAGTATTTGTATTATACATCATCATTAACTATCATCTCTTAAAATTAATGACATTATGACTGAACCACCCTGTATATGTAGGTACTCATATGTATTGTCCATTATAGTCGGTGCAAGAATTCAGATAACTTACGTCATACGCACAAATGAATAATTATTACATTTTCATCAAATTATTTAAGAAACTGCAACTGAAAGTAATTAAACTATATACTACACTAAATGTTTGCATTTTATATTGAAAATTATGTTGACAATGTAACATTAGACGTCTGAATTCTTGCCAGGGCTATATTTAGTTTGTTAGATTTTTTCAAAGAATTTTAGTCTTAAATATAGGCTTGAAAAAAAAAACCAGTTTAATTTAATATGTGAAAAAAGATTGTGTTCTGCTATTTTTCTATTACCACTAAAAGTGTTCTGATGCCACAAAAAGATTGAAAATCACTGGTGTATATGTTACACACAATACTCGAATTCGGACAATGTCCGAAAAAAGTATGCAAAACTAGTTCTGAGCCCAGAAAAATTCCCATACCCGAAATTTTACATTTAAATGACTTGACTGTTGTAAAATAGTAGAACTAGTTCTGGGCATTATAAATTGGTCAAAACTAGTTTTGTGCATTTTTAAATGACCAAAACTAGTTTCCTTCATTTTCTGAAGGTTATGATACACACAATACTCAAAAAAGTATGCAAAACTAGTTTTGAGTTCAGAAAATATAATGACAAAAATGGTATAATCCTACTATAAGAAAATGAATAGAACTAATTCTGGTCATTTCAAAATGCACAAAACTAGTTTTGAACAATTTATAATGTCCAAAACTAGTTCTCTGTATTTTGTAAGATGCAGTAACCGTTTAAATGTATAACTTCGGGTATGTGAATTTTTCTGGACTAGAACTAGTTTTGCATACTTTTTTCAGACATTGTCCGAATTCGAGTATTGTGTGTAACATATATATATATATACCGGTTATCTGTCATCATGATTTAAATTCAATCCCTTCTCTGGTTGTTTTTCTTGGGTTAATAACTTGCTGCAATTTTGTTAAATTTGTATGTGTACAATATTACTTAATAATTAATCCATTCTGCAAGAAGAATATGTTGCCATTTTGGGAAGTAATAGATCACAAAAAGGTGCCCTCTTATCGACAAAATATACAAGCATTGCATCACGGAGATACTCAACTTCAATTAAATTGTCACTAGATTTTACAAGTTACCCAATATAACAACTTTATTTCAAAAATACAATGGTCAAATGAATCCAATTCTTTAGACGACCTTAATAATATTCCATAATAATCATGTTTGGCTCTGGACAATCCACATGCGACCAGAACGTTTAATATTCAGCAGAGATTTAGTATAAATGTTTGGAATAGTATATTTAGCAACACATTACTTATAAAAGTATTTAATAGAAATTTAAATCTAGAGGTGTGAGGTTTTCTTTGAGCACCTCATTTTTTGCTGTCTGAAAGATGTTCCACTCCACCTGTCCTATGGTGGAACCGCATCTCATCGAGGAAGACAAGTGATCAATTATTGCTGCAAACTTATTTCTCAAATAAATAGATTGGTAATGGAGGTCCAATACTATGGCCATCTTGATAACCCATCCTGAATCCTTGCAATTTTTATGGATGGGGTCACTTCAATCAACTTGTTTGGAAATAAATGATCAATCAATTATTGCAGAGGATTCAAGATGCTGAAATTAATATTAGAATTAATATGAACTTACTGCTCATGCAAGTGTTTAGTTTGTTGTTGGGAGTTATGTATTCAGGACAAATATGATACCGATTCAGGTTGGAAACCTTTATGTTGCAGCAAGTGCAACATACATTTATTAGCAAACTGTCAATAATGTTACCAAAGTTTACAGAATTTATATTTATTAGAGTTAGGTAGCTTTTTGTCACCATCTTTAATTCTTACACATTCAAGATGCTCTGCAAATAGTAAAAAATGAAGATAATGTAGATATTATTTGTTTATCTTATTTATTTGTTTAAAGATTGTTTATTTAGGTATATCTGTTAATGTAATATTTGATTATTTTGAAGAATTGAAATCTTAAATTTTATATTGTGCCAGTTATCCAGAAAGTATGTTTTTAATTTTCATGTTTGTAGTTTAGTGGTTACATACTACTTGTTCTTTTTTGTTTTTTTCTGTGTCAATGTAGGTCTCCCTCTAAAATTTCTCAAATGTTTAAATGCGTCTTCAGGAAGTGTCGGCTTATGTATACTAGGTCTTCCTTTGTAGAGATGTCTACCATGTGTTGCTTTATCTGAAACTAGTTTTTGTGTTTTTTTAATTAATCCTTCGGGAGGAAACTCAATATTTTTCCGAATATTTCTAATTTGTTGGGCCTTGATTTTATGTTCTTGTTTCAAAGATTCTAACTCTTCACTCGTTGACTTAAGCTGTCTCATTGAAACTTCCATGTCTCTCAACAATTCGCTTTCTGTCAGAAGACCAGATTCATCACGTAATTTGTTAGTCATATTTCGATAAAGGTCTCGTTGTTGCTTCAGTTTGTTTAGATTCCCTCTGACCTATAAACATAATTAGTTAACAGTTGAAAATATATAACCAGTTATACAGTAGAGTTAATCTGAACTATATCAGACACGATGTAGTTTGGATTAGTGAATGTTCGGAATAGGCAACATGTTTAAACATATGTATTTGGTTGACTTCAAATTGTTCTGTTTCCAGCTTATCTTTCTTGCGCTTAATATCGCAAATTGTTGATTTCCAAATTATATATGACAACGACAACTAATAGACATGATAAACACTTGATACTTAATTGATACATAAACAAACAAACACATGATATTACAAACCATTAAATGTAAACTGTGGGTTTAAGACAAATATATTATATACATTTTGAACTGATGTGAACTTGCTGAACAACGATAAGAAATAAATAATGGTGCCAAATAATAACGAAAGAAGACTCTACTATAGTTATGAAGGTCTGTTTAAATATGAGGATTTTGATACATTACTATTGCGTAGACATACCTACATAGCATATTCTGGACTATCACATCATTTATAACTATTACCCTTGTCTATTACATATTAGTTTTCTTTGTGTTTCATTGATTTCTTTTTTTGTCAAAAGAAACAAAAATTTTGATAAGAAATGAAACCGTCTAACTAAAACATATATAAGAAAAATTATTTACATGAGGGCCACATACTCTACCCATAAAATAAATAATTTTATTTAAAATACCTAAGTATTAGTTAAATTCTAATATCATTATAAGCAAATTATTGAGTTCCAATAAGTGACATTTAAAATCCCAAAAGCTCAAGTACTACAATTTAAAGATGTAGTGAACCATAAAGTTATACATTTTTTATTGCCTATATTGGTAAAATAGCAAATGTTCAAGTATAAAATAAATTTTGTTTTAATTTGACGTAATTGAATAACCAATTTCTTTTTAAGCGTGAATTCTGACAAGCCAGTTTCAATCATTTTTAACACTATTTCATCAGTTTTAATAAATCTCACGTTTAGTATGCAAGTATTCAGTATCAATGCATTATTAAGTGATTGAAACTGACTTATCAGGTTTTATATCTTGTTTTTGGTCTAATATACAGTATTTTTGCCACTGAATTTAATTTAAAATATTAACTCGTTGCATAAAGTGCATCAGTCAAGGAGTTGATTTTATAAATTAAGTTTCGTCTAACCACAAATGTCCCATATTAAGAAAGTAGGTAATTATATTCTTTTTCTACGTTCATGCAAAAAACAAAACTTTATTGAACTATATTTAGTGGAAAAAGTGGTTCTTTATTGCACTAGTCCAATAAAATGTTTATTGCATTAATCTGCCATTCTACTACAGCGTTTTGTCATCATGACAAACATAAACGTTCAAATCGACGTCACATTTTCCTAGACTTAGTGTCATCTAAATATCATTTTTTGGGTTTTGCATGAACGTAGAAAAAATATTGTATGCAACTCGTACAAAAAGTGCTTATTTCACGTTGCGTGCAATAAACACTTACTTTTTGCACTTGTTGCATAAATAACTATTTATAATGTGAAATACCCAATTAGATAGAGTAAGGAATGTTCTAAATTGTAAAGTCCAATTTTTTTTCCAGAATCATATCTATATCTCAATTGACTACACTCTTAGTGTTTGGTAGGTTTATGGGTTATTTTGTATGGATTGTTGTGAATTTGGGACAGTGAATGTTGATGTGGATGTTTCTTATTAGTTCTACATAAGTTCTGATGCAACTACTGTCGGCATTAACATTACCTAATGTGCAACCCACCACCACACACTATAGTTTCCTAGACCATGCATAAACTACATTTACATAATATTAAGACTTATGAACATCTTTTTTATAAGAACAATTTAATATATTTTACTGTGTTGTTTTCAATGGTATTGGAATCTATGATGAGATTTACCTCATTCCAAAGTTTGTTTAATTTGTTTGACCAATTTTGAAATCTCAAGTGGAGAATATGCTGTTTATAAATTATACTAGATATCCCTCATTTTTTTTTAACTTAAAATAAATACATAAGATCAAACCTAAAGCTGTAAAGATGTTTTAAGTTATACTCATGTATGTGTGTGTATATACTAACCGCTAGACTATTTTGTTTTAGATTTAGAAGTTCTTCACTTAAGTCAGAAATATCCGATTCCAATGCTGCTGACTTCTCTCGCATATGTGCTAATATCTGAATAGTTTTTTGACATTTATTCCTTAATCTTGATAGTTCTTCATCTTTTTCCTCCATTTTGTCCATATAACTTCTATTTTCTACTTTAAGTTGTTCATAATCCATTAAATATAAATTTTCACCTATTTTATCTAGTTGGCTTATTGCATTTTGCTTTTCAGCTACCACATTTTTTAGTTGTATATATTTTAGTCTCATATCACCTACTGTTTGCATTTGTTGTTTTTGACGGTGGACCATCCTTTCTACCAATTTGTCTGGAATAGGTTTTCCAGTTTTAGTATGTATTAATCCATATCCTGTATCTTTTTCCTGGGTTTGGAGATCTTCAAACATTTTTTGCAATTCACGACATTTAGATTCTCTTTCTAATTTTAAATTATCTAATTTGGTAGTTATAGTGGTTCTTTGGAGGCAATCTAATTTACTTAATT
Source organism: Monochamus saltuarius (assembly GCA_025584915.1). Taxonomy (NCBI): domain Eukaryota; kingdom Metazoa; phylum Arthropoda; class Insecta; order Coleoptera; family Cerambycidae; genus Monochamus; species Monochamus saltuarius. The sequence continues at coordinate 26,834,190 of CM046723.1, read as the reverse complement.
CTCCATAAGCATCTAACTTTTTCCAGTATCTTTCTTGAGTATCAATTTGTTGATCAGTTTCTTTTAGGACGTGGTCCATTTTTCTTCTCTTAAAGAATTTTGCTAATCTCTTTTGCAGTATGTTATTTCTAAGTTTTTCGGGTGTAATTTCTGATACTAATTTTTCATGTTTTTCATAATAAGGGGTTCTGTCTATTGACACCTCTTCTTCCTCAGTTACAGCTTCCTCCTGACCTTCTTCTTCATCTTTTTCATCCATGTATTTATAGAACTTTAAAGGTACATCTTCTTCCTTTAAAAGGAAATCTCCAGTAACAATTTCGCTAACTTCAACGTCACGTATTCTAGGCCCTATATCATAAGAAAAACTGCCCCTGCCATGGGAAAACGCAGAATCCTGTTCACTCATTAATCTTTCTCGTCCTTCACCGTCTTCTTTACTTTCTTCCTCTTCCTCATCTTCATCTTCGTCACTTGAAGTTTCTGCCTTTCCAGCATTTTCAAGTAAGTCTTCAAATTCTTTTTCTTTTTCTTGTTCTGCTAGTTTCTGTTGTGCTCTTTCTTCTTCCGTTTGTTGGTTTATTTCTTCAAATTCAAATTCTGTTTCTGCATTTTGTTCTGTATCTTGCTTAAAATCATCGTTTTCTTCCATATCATATATAGTTCCTGCATTACTAATTTTATCGTCATCTTCATTTTCTTCTATTTCAGGTGCATCATCATTAGATTTATTATCTTCATCATTTTGTTTCTCTATTTCATCGGTGTTTTCATCTATTTCAGTAGAGTCATTATTTTCACCAGTATTTTGTGCAATATTTTCAATTTCTTCCATTTTTATTCTTTGTAAAATTATTTAAGGAACATATGTCAAACTGCCAATATATTAACTTTATGGCAGTTAAATGTATTGATCAAACAGTTGTTTCTAAGCAATACATGATATTTATTAATCAATATGCACAAATCGAATACAGGGTGTTTGGAACTAAGAGCCCATAACTGCAAGGTAGTTCCATTTAGGAAAAATAAACTGATTTACATCAAGTACATATAATTTTAGTTCTTTTAAAGGATGAGAGTCTTGCAAAATATTTTTTTATCTAATTTATTTTGAGAAAACTCACTTTTATGATTTGTTCGGATGCTAACTGAGACAGGTTCTTTTTTTTACTTTAATTTTTTCATTTTGATGAAACAGATGATTTATAAAATGTCACTTTATTTACTCTTGCAGTTGACAGTTGTGGATAGTTTCAAATTTTAGGGTTTCTAGACTAATCAAATCTATTTGTTTTGTTAAAATTCTGTCTGTAGTAAATATTTCTTACCATTTAGACTAGCTTGGTACTTATTAAAATGTCATTGTTAAAAAATTAATCTAAATCGAAAAAAAAACAAGACAATGTCAAACAATTTTTCTGTGAAACATTTGAGCTACATGGAACAATTATACCCTTATAATAAATTGTTGTGAGTTAAGTTGTGAACTGTGCGCAGTGACAACGCGGGCTCCCTTCAAGCGCCGCTCATGTGTAGTGTAGTGAAGAGGGGGGTGACCGAACGCGGAGCGCGGAGTGTCGCGTTTCAGTTAGTTGAACAATAGACGTTAAACGGAGTACATCGCTCCGACTTGCCTTCAGCGAACTATTATTTGTTTTCTGTTAAGAATTCCTGTTCTGTTGAAAATAATCTCATGTCAGTTTGTGAACACTTTATTGTTTAATAAAGGTTTTTCTTTTGCAATCATATTCACTTATTCTGCTGCAGTGAGAAGTATAGTTCTCACAGGTTATGGGCCCAGCACGCTTCCACTGCGCCTAAAGTGAAAAGAGACCGCAAAAAGAAACAGAATGGCGACGGCATCTGGGATTAAATTTGACTTTCCGAGCATTGAAAAACTAAAAGGGCCAAACTATGTTGTGTGGAAAAAGAAGATTGAACTACTGCTCAAAGTGCAAGGTTTTATGAGCATAGTTGACGGTAGTATGCCAATGCCCGACAAGTCAAAGGTGGATGAACAAAACAAATGGGAATTACATGACATGCAAGCACAACTTTTGTTGCTAGGTGTAATAGACGAAAGTCAAATGGTATTTGTCGACTCATGCACAACTTCTGCGGAGATATGGGCGAAACTAAAAACGCTGTATGAAAAAGTGGACCCGTCTAGCAAAGTGGCGGCACAAACCGCGTTTTTCAGTTATACGTATGACGGTTCAAAATCAATGGCAGAACACATTGCACACGTCGAAAACTTGGCCAAGAAATTAAGAAGTTTAGGCGAACTAGTGTCCGATGAAGCAATTATGGCTAGGTTATTATGTAATCTACCGGATATCTACAACGGCTTGCTAAGTGCTTGGAATTTTTGCGCCAAAGACCAAAAAACTCTCTCAAAGCTAACACAGGAGCTTATTCGAGAGGAAATGCGACAATCTACGTGTGATGAAACGAGTGCCATGGTTGTTCAGAAAAAGGAGAAGCAGCAGACGGAAACTGAATCAAAACAAGGGAAACCTAAGAAAAACGTAACGTGTTTTTATTGTCAAAAGAAAGGACATTATGCCCGTGAATGTCGTTTTAGGTTAAAGAAGAAAGAGAAAGAGAATAAAAATGAACAGGCGATGTCGGTGGAATCCGAATGCAACGAAGTGATGGAAGTTGCAGATGACAAAGACACTTGGCTGGCTGATAGCGGTGCAAGGAATCACCTGTCAAATGATCGCAGCTGGTTCGTGGAATTTGAACAGTGTGAGTCAGTATTGTCGCTGGCAGATAAATCTACCATCAAAGTTATGGGCCGCGGAACAGTGGCTGTACAACGGTTTGTGAATGGACAGTGGCGTCCGGGGACCATAGTGAATGTACTTTATGTGCCGAACTTAAGCAAAAACTTGTTAAGTGTCGGGTCGACAATAAAACGCGGGTTTAAACAAGAGTGTGTGCGCGACGAAATGCGTTTTAGAAAGGAAGGCGAACTCTTTGCAATGGGAAAAATGATAAACAATAACACGTATAAAATGTTGTTCAGACGCGTACCGCGGGTGGAAGCTAACCTGATTAAAAATGACTTTGTACAGTGGCACGAAAGATTAGGACACCTTAACATACAGGCAATGAAGTTGCTAGTAAAAGATAATTTAGCCGATGTGAAGTTTACAATTCCTCCCGACGCGGAACTATTCTGCGAGGCTTGTCGGTTTGGTAAGGCACACAGACAACCTTTCCAGCTACAGGGTGCTAAAAAGGAGTATAAGCCAGGTGAATTTATTCACTCAGATGTAAACGGTCCAATGCCTAAACAGTCAGTCAACGGAGCAAGATATTTTGTGCTGTTCAAGGACGATTATTCTGGCTTCCGTTTCGTGTATGCAATCCGACAAAAATCTGAAGTTTTTGCCAAGTTTCTCGAGGTAGCACAACTAATTAAAAATAAGTTTGGTTATTCAATAAAGAAAATTCGCAGCGACAATGGGCTGGAATATGTCAATAAAGACTTTATTACTTATTTCTCGAAAAATGGGATTGAACACGAGACAACAGCACCTTACACGCCGCAGCAAAACGGTCGTAGCGAACGAGACAATCGCACTATCGTCGAGGCTGCTCGGTCAATGATGGCTGCAAGGGAGTACATGAAGAATTATGGACAGAAGCGGTACAGACTGCAGTTTACATCCTGAATAGAACTCCGACAAAACAAGCCCCAAATTCGACACCATATGAAAGATGGACAGGCAACAAACCAAAAATTAATCATATCAAAACGTTTGGATGTGTGGCCTATGAATTTATACCTGACCAGCATAGAACAAAATGGAATGCTAAATCTAAAAAGAAAATATTTGTTGGTTATGACAAGAATAGTCCAAATTACAAGTTATATGATCCAGAAACGGGGAAGTTTACAGTGTCTAGAAACGTGACATTTAAGGAAGAAGAAAGTTGGGAAAAAGAAAAGGGAATCACAAATATCTTCTGTGCAGATACAGGGTGAAACAAATGTACCAGAAATTCGGCAACCGGTGGGAGATCAAACCGAGAAAACGGATGCTACTGTGGGTAGTGAACCAGTGATGTGTGGGACCTCGGCCGACTCTGAAACACCAGCAGATGATTGCGAAGATAGACGACAGCTACGTTGTAGTTGAACGTTATCAGGCTAATTTGGTTGAATTTGATGAACCCTCAACATATCAAGAAGCTTTAGCAAGTCCAAATGCAAGCAAATGGCAGGCCGCAATAAAGAAGAACTTTTAGCGCTGTCAAAGAATGACACATGGACAGTAACCACACTACCGAGTAATAAAGGACTATATCTGCTAAGTGGGTATTTAAAGTTAAACGCGATTCAAAAGGTGATGTTGAAAGATACAAAGCAAGACTTGTGGCCAAGGGATATCTGCAGCGGCCGGGTATAGACTTTAACGAAACTTTTGCACCGGTAGTGCGATACGAATCCGTGCGTGTTTTGTTAGCAGTGGCAACTCAGTTAGACTATGAAATCGGTCAGTTCGATATAAAAACTGCGTTTTTATACGGTGTACTAGATGAAGACATTTACATGAACATTCCGGAAGGTATTAAAACGGACAATTCAAATAATGTGTGCAAATTAAATAAATCGCTATATGGGCTCAAACAATCCCCTCGTCAGTGGAACAAGAGGTTCAACGAGTTTTTGCAAATGTACAATTTCTCACCAAATAATGCAGATCCGTGTGTGTATCGTGGTTCTTATGGTAAAAATGAACTGTTGCTCGCATTATATGTAGACGATGGATTAATAATGTCTAACTCGAAAGAGGCCATCCAACAAGTGCTAAATGAACTAAAGAAACAATTTGATATAACAGTTGGTGACGGGACTTATTTTGTGGGACTCGAAATAAAACGTGATCGTGACAAACGTACACTATTCATCTCTCAAGAAAATTACCTGAACCGAATAATCGACAAATTCAAAATGACAACAGCCAAGTCTGTCACAGTACCGATTGAGCCAGGAAGTCATCTCGATTCAACGGACGAGTTATCCATAGAAGACAGGGCAAAAATGAATAATGTTCCATATAGAGAAGCTGATGGCTCTCTAATGTTTGCTGCAATTGTTAGTCGACCCGATATAATGTATTCAGTTAGTGTTGTGAGTCGTTATTTGTCAAACCCAAAACATCTACATTGGGAAGCTGTGAAGAAAATATTTCGTTATTTAAAAGGCACAGTTTCAATGGGTATAACATATGGCAGTACTGATATTACACTAGTGGGATATACCGATTCAGATTACGCAGGAGATACAGAGACACGTAGATCTACCAGTGGTTATGTATTCACACTTACAGGAGGTGCCATAACATGGATGAGCCAACGACAAAGAATTGTGGCACTTTCGACAACTGAAGCGGAATACATTGCCGCTAGCGAAGCTACCAAGGATGTGATTTGGCTAAGATCCTTAATTACAGAAATTGGTTGTAATATAAAAGGCCCAACAATGATTAAAATCGACAACCAAGGATCCATTAAATTAATTGGAAATCCACAATTCCATAAAGGACGAAACACATCGATGTAAGGTACCACTTCATACGAGAAAAACTCGAACAAGGAGACATCGATGTGATGTATGTACCAACGCAGGAGCAACTAGCCGACATCTTTACCAAGGGACTAGGCAGGAACATCTTCCAGAGACTCCGAGAAGGAATTGGCATGAAGGAGTTCCACGCAAAGTGCACAACTGGTGGGAGTGTTGTGAGTTAAGTTGTGAACTGTGCGCGGTGACAAAGCGGGCTTCCTTCAAGCGCCGCTCATGTGTAGTGTAGTGAAGAGGGGTGACCGAACGCGGAGCGCGGAGTGTCGCGTTTCAGTTAGTTGAACAATAGACGTTAAACGGAGTACATCGCTCCGACTTGCCTTCAGCGAACTATTATTTGTTTTATGTTAAGAATTCCTGTTCTGTTGAAAATAATCTCATGTCAGTTTGTGAACACTTTATTGTTTAATAAAGGTTTTTCTTTTGCAATCATATTCACTTATTCTGCTGCAGTGAGAAGTATAGTTCTCACATAAATAACTAATGTTTTTCCAGAATTTCTGTTATGTCTGTCCGACAAGGGTTCTTGGCTGTCCACAGAGATACAGCAGGAGTAATTCAATGCCGGTCGGGGCATTAGTCCGCGGAGTAGTTGTTTTCTGCAGTATCATTTACAGATTTAATGGCTCGTCGCCCAGGGCGAGAGGTCTGCGTTAAGTACCTACTGCAATGTAGGTCGCTTCCTTAAGTCGAGCCGCTTAGGCCGAGCAGGAAGTAAGCAGACCACTTATATCTCAATTTTAAATGTAATGGGATTATCTTAAAAATTAAGCACATTTTTTTGAAGGCTTTACATGGAAGATAAATCATACATAACTTGATATAAATTGGTTTACTAAAATAAATTCTAAATAAGGTCCCCATTTGTTTCTGGACATTCTTCTGACATTTCTTTGTCAATATGTTCAAATGGCTTACAAAGCATTTACTGCATTTTTGTTTGTCATATGGATTTCTGATAATTGTTCAGTTTTTGGATATTCCTTATTTGATATATTAGTTCTCTATAATTATTTTCATTCTGATATAATTGTTACAGATTGCTGAAGAAATATTAATTAAAGCTCAAGCTCTCAATCCTCTAGTAAAAATTTCATCGGATACTGATTCCCCTTCATCTAAAGACCTGAAGTACTTTGAACATTTTACTATAATTATAGCAACTGGCATAAAGACTGATCTGCTACTAAAAATCGATAAAATCTGCAGATCAAAGAATGTAAAACTGATTTGTGGCGATGTTTTTGGAACATTTGGATATTCCTTAGCTGATTTTCAGGAACATGATTATTTCGAGTAAGTTTATATTTTTGTGATTATACATTGATACATGTTTAAAGAAGAAAGGCAGGTACATTTTAGTTATTTGTTTTAGGGACCAAGTTCAGCTAGCTGGTAAGAAAAGGTCTCATGATGGTGCTGAAAAAACCACAGTAAAAGTTCAAGGAGTTATCAGTTACCCAGATTTAAATAAAGTTCTAATTTTACCCAATACCAAGCAAAATGCTGCCTCTATCAAAAAGTCCAGGAGAAGGAATGAACTTTTCTTCCTTATGTTAGGTATGAATGAGTAAATTAATTTTCATTTTAATTAAAATATCATTCTTACTTTTCAGCCCTCATTGAATTCAGAAATAAACATGGGAGAAATCCATCAATTTTACATAAGGCTAATGACATCAAGTCATTGCAGTCTATCAAAGACGATGTGTTTCATTTATATCAAGTAGATGGATCAAAGTGTCATTTAACTGATGAAATGTTTGACATTATCTTTGGAGAGGTTGCTCCTGTTTGTGCAGTTTTAGGAGGTGTGATTGCTCAAGAGGTTATCAAAGCAGTTTCTCATAAAGAAGTTCCAATTAATAATATATTTTTATTTGATCCTGTCACTTATGATGGTAAGGAAGAATCAGTAGGTGTTTAATATATGTATTAAGTACATGTTTGCTGTCTCATTTCAAATATGTAATAATTTGTGGTAATAAATGAAAATTTATAATTTTTTAAATGTTCTCTTATTTTATGGCTTTCTAGCCTGCTATATTAATTAGAAAAATTACATAGTGATTTGTAACTGATTGAGAAAAAGATGAATCAAATATTGGGTTGCTTTTGTAGTGTTTTTATTGAATTGATATATTTTTTTATTTCCTTTTAATAAAAAAATATTTATTGATTAATTTATTTATTTTAAGTTCCTACCTTACAAATATCCCAATTACAAGGCAAGACCGAAGAGAAAATACAAAACATACAAAAACATAACATAATAGTCAGTGGCGTAGCCAGAAATTTGACATGGGTTCAGTGAACAAAGTTAAGTATTTCAAACTAGATTTTTTATAATAAAAAAAATAATTTTTAATAAATTAAAACAAAAAGTAAATAAAAACCGGTCTCATCATAAACATGTAAATAATAAATACCTGTTTAACAATATTTGTTACAAAAAATAAAATTAGAACTTAGTTGCACGTGAACCCTAATGTAGAGTTGCCGTAAGAGATCTAATTTACTGATTGCGTTGCCAAATCTTGGCGAACAGAGTGATTGTATAGTATATTAAACTTATTATACACAAAATAACAAACATAGATTCAAATAAATGCTAAAAACAATAGAGAACAAATAACAGAATATGAAGTGAGGCAAACACAAAAAGTAAAATAATATATGAAATAACCTGGCAATTTTTCTGTTCTATTCCTGAAAAAGAGCTTTCAAAGTGAAAAGTTCCTCAAGTCAATTTTGAACGTGGTAACATTAAGGTTGCCATATTTCTCGGGTTAAGTTTCTGGTGTCTTTAGCTATCTAAATTTTGAAAAATAAAATATGTAGAAGTCTCTTTTCTTAAAAAAAGTATTTTTAAATACCTACCTATAAAACTGGTCGGCTAGATACATTTTTAGTACTATTTATGTATCTTCAGTATCCTTGAATATAACCATGTGGAAACATTACTGTTATTTGCTTATAGTTAATTGAATGTTTAGAATCACGTTTTATATAAAAAGACACTATTTCAAGAATACAGAACCCTCAAAGAAGATTCTTCAAAGGTTTTTCGATAAAGAACTAAGTATTCCGCACGTGGAATAACCGACCATATAGGAAGCAATTCATAGTAGGTGGTTTGTTCCCTTAGATGCATAACATCTTGTCTGGATGGATGCCAGTTCTTTCTCAGAGAGTTGCCTGTCTGTGAGGGCTAAGATATTCTTTATGTTCTTGGTGTTCGCATAAAAGCACCATTTTTGCTTACCAGTATGGTAAAATATGATTGAGGTTGTACATGGGTCGGTAAAGGGGCACAAATGTTTACAAGCTGTTTTAAGGATGTGATTGTCAGTCTGTGGTCACAATCCATCACATTAGCCAATTCCTATCATGAGTTTAAAGCCTTCAAACAATTTTCATCAATGCCAGAATGGCCATCCTGAATGTGGAGAAATTATCATGCCAAAAAGGACCTCTTATATTAAATAATTAGCTGTGTTTGGTAGGTCACAATGTTCTGAATTAAAATTTGCACGTATACGATGACTGTTTATAATTTAGGGTTTGATAAATTATTATTAGCTACTGGATGTTTGGTGTACTAGTTTTTACAGTCCCGGGATAAATAAAAGATTTGTGTTTTTTTTTGTTTATTTTAGAATTAAACACCGATTTTCACTATACTGTAAGGCACAGGATTGGCAAAATACCTTTCTCATTGAATTTTGTGCATTTCGGGGGGTTTAATTCACACTATGCTTGCAACGTCTTTTCCCACAATATACATAAAATAATGGTAATAAAGGTATTTGCCGGGACAATGTCAAGCATGCAGGGCCGCGCCAAGCTGCCGCCGGGGTGCGGGACCTTTGTTGCCGCCCTAACATTTTTCTAAGTTAATCACCAAATAATAGAGCAATAAAATAAATATGGAAATATACATTAGTACCTAATAATAAAAATAAATGTATCTTTCTTCAACAATTAACAGAAAACAAACAGTATTAAAAAAACGAGCCAAGAATAGGCTACAATAGTATTCATAAGTAACACAAAACTAAATATATTTATAATATAAAATACATGTGTAAAAATAACAAGAACATATAAAATGATGCTCAGATATCAGTATTACTGACTTTTCATTTAGCTAGTGTCTTTCAAAAAATAATTTTTTGGGCATTTCTTTTTGCAAATTCCTCAACCAAGTCAGATATATCTAGATTTTTTGAAATTTGACTTTCGGTACTTATTATCGAAAGATCTCTCGCCAGAGGCTACCGTACAGGTATGGTTAATAATATTCTCAAAGCTATGGACACGTTGCGTTGCGGGGAATACAATTAGGTATGTCATTTTTGAATAAATATTCTAAAACTGTAATTTCTGGGTTAATATATATCACAAGGTTTTCAATTTCATCATACATATCTATTGCATTAACGTCCATTAGTTCTGTTGGATCTGATGAAAGCGTAGTTTGCAAGTCTATACAATATTTAATTTTTACATCCATACTTAGACTTCCGAATAAGTGAAGATTTTTTAAAAAGTCGAATGTATCATTGTGATTTTTTAGCTGTTCAAAGCGCTCCTCAATTTTGTTTAAGGCTATATCCAAAATTATATAAATTTATTTTAAAATGTCTCTCAGGCCATTGTATGGTCTCATTCTCACTTTCATAATAAAACATTGCCTTTTTTCTGCGAGGTCTATAACTGCTTCCACATATGGTCTTCTGCAACCATTTTAGCTTCACTTAGCATATTTTCAAAATTTTGATCTGATCTAGAAATATCCAAGCATTTTTTAATTTCTTCCAACATACAGGGTGTCCGGTAAGTACCTCCTAATCTCTCGGGAGTGTATAGGGGAGGTCAAAATAAAACTAGTCCTTCCTATAATTTTTTTTCCTAATGTGCCCCCTAACGGAGTTATGGGGGGTCAAAGGGGTACCTAGAAATTAACGTTTAGGGTTATAACTTTGAAACCACCCTGTATATTTTAATAAAATTTTCGTACGTTGTATTACACATGGAGCTCTACGATTTGATGCTAAAATCAACTTTTTGCTATTATCAGGTGTCCAGAAACGGACTGGCCCTATTACAATTTTTTTTCAAAATTTTGACAGAAGTAATTTTATCAAACTGAAAATATTATTATTAGATACTCTGAAGGTTTTTCTTTAAAAATGGTACTCTTTATTTATTTCGAAAAAATGAACGGTTTGCGAGATAAATCGGTTTTGAAAAAAATTGGTAACAAATACAACAACAATTAAAATTTATTTTTTTACAATAAAATCATTCCCGCTAGTGCCAGCCTACAGATTCACCATAAACATTTACTGGTGGTGAATTAAGGGAATGAATAATGCCCTTTTGTAAAATCAACATCTATGACCAAAATACATCTACAAATTATTATTGCTCTTGTCTCCATGGAGTTCTTTTCTATTGTTTTCGTTGTTAGACCGTTGATTTTAAAGTACTTGTCAAAGGCGCGTGACAATAAAAATTCAATTTTATTGTGGTATTCGTTTTAAGCCGTTAGAAATAACATTTAAAAATGGAACAATATTCCTGTGCAGAATATGCTGATATGCACCTAATTTATGGGAAGCATTATGCAACTCCGTGGAGGCAAGAAGACTTTATGATGAAAGGTTTCCGGGTCGACATTTGCCGAGTCCAAAAACTTTTGAAAGAGTTGATCGTAGTTTAAGAGAAACAGGTAAAAAAAAATAGTGAAAAACGATAGTGAAACTAATTTCTTCCGAATCCTTTATTTAGGAAGCTTTTTGCCACGGTGGAGCAGGAGCCCCGAAGAGAGTACGAGACCCTCATGTAGAGGAACAAATATTGGAAGACGTTGCTAATAATCCTTCAAATAGCATAAGGAAGCTTGCGGCACAAAACAATGTTACAAAATGGGCTGTACATGAAACTCTGAAAGAACAATTGCTTTACGAGTACCAGATCCAATAAGTAAATGCTATTTCTCCATATGATTATCCAAAAAGACTTAAATACGCCAATTTGTTTTTACACCATCATATTCGGAATCATAATTTTGGTACATCTATTTTGTTCACCGATGAAGCAGGTTTTACAAGAGACGGCATAATTAATTCGCATAATCTACATGTCTGGGATGAAGAAAACCCTCACGCTTTAGTTCAAACTCGCTACCAATAAAGGTTTATGGTGAATGTGTGGGCTGGAATTATCGGGAATCATTTGATTGGTCCATTTATTCTGGAGCAAAGACTTAATGGTGCTCTTTATTTGCAATTTTGAGAGGAAAATCTAAATATTTTGTTAGAAGAAGTGCCCCTTCAAATAAGAACTGAAATGTGGTACATGCATGACGGTGCACCACCCCACTTTGATCGTTTAGTACGTCAAGATCTGACGAATGTTTTTGGTGATCGATGGATAGGTCGAGGCGGACCTGTATTATGGCCACTTAGGTCGCCCGATATAAACCCATTAGACTTTTTTCTGTGGGGTCATTTAAAAAATAACGTTTATTCAACACCCGTAAATAGTAGAGAGGAACTTCTGCTGAGAATAACACAGAACTGTGACCATCTCCGCAATAATCACGAATATTATTTCAAGTGCACCAGGAAAACATTCGTAGGATTAGAAAGTGCATTGAAGTACAGGGTGCTCATTTTGAACATCTACCGAAGTAACATTTAGGTACCTTTGTTCATTGTTGAATGTTCTTTGTTGCATGTCTCTTGTAAGTAAGTTATTTTTCAAATGTTATTTTTAAATGGTACTACTTGCTCATAAAGTATAGCCAACCCGTTCAAAGATTTCTGGACTTGATAAAGTTAAAGAAATTAAATACATGAAATAATATGTAAAAAAAATTAATTTTAATGGTTGTTGTATTTGTTACCAATTTTTTTCAAAACCGATTTATCTCGCAAACCGTTCATTTTTTCGAAATAAATAAAGAGTGCCATTTTTAAAGAAAAACCTTCAGAGTATCTAATAATAATATTTTCAGTTTGGTAAAATTACTTCTGTCAACATTTTGAGAAAAATTGTGATAGATTGTGTCCGTTTCTGGACACCTGATAATAGCAAAAAGTTGATTTTAGCATCAAATCGTAGAGCTCCATGTGTAATACAACGTACGGAAATTTTATTAAAATATGCAGGGTGGTTTCAAAGTTATAATCCTAAACGTTAATTTCTAGGTACTTTGACTATAACTCCGTTAGGGGGCACATTAGGAAAAAAAATTATAGGAAGGACTAGTTTTATTTTGACCTCCCCTATACACTCCCGAGAGATTAGGAGGTACTTACCGGACACCCTGTATTTATAATATTCGGCAACACCTTATCAGATTTTTGCTTCAACTTACAATCTTAATTTTTGAAAGAATATTATACCAAATTATGGCCGAGTAAACAAATTTGAAAGATTTTATTTTTGACTAGCTTTTGAATTAGCTAAATATCTTGTATCGCTATTTCTAGAAGTATCATTATAGAGGGTATACAATGCCTCATAGATATTTCCCATATTGACAGAGGTTTTACAGTTAATGTGAGAAGTTCCTTCCAGCGATAGGTACGTTGAAGCCCAAACAATAAATACATACAATTCCTGAACAATACAAAAAAATTGATATTTCAAGTGAAGCATTTGCAGTATCATTTACCACTAGGTTTAGGCTATGCTATGAGCTGCACGAGGCACAAATAATGCTCTTGGATTTAGATCTAAAAATTTTTTCTGAAGGCCACTATGTCTTCTTTTCATACACCGTTGTCATAACCTTGACCCCGCATATCATATAAATTAATATTCTGTTTTTCCAGATAACTGAGCGAAAACTTTGTAACATCTATTATTTGTAGTAGTAGTGATATAACAGTTTTTGCCAATTTTGAGACATTAGATTAAAAAAATTATGTTATTTCCCAAATTTAAAATTTTTATCTTGTTAATTACCCGAGGTAGAAAATAATAGAGAGTGACTAATTCACATTTTATAGGCGTACCACTTGAAAAGGGTTCAAAGCAAAACACATACAATTATCAAAAATAGGTTGATGTCGAGTGAACCTCGCACCTTAACAAGTCAACTAAGATCTTGGAAAGTACTTATTTGTAGTAAGGGGATCTGATCTAACAAAAAATGTAAAAAAAGGGAAGAAATATTTTAACAGGGAGTATGCAGTTTAGCTTGACTGACGTCTGCTACTAACCAACGGTCAGTTGCCGCCCCCTGGATCGTGGCGCTCGAGTGCCACGCACCTCTTGCACCCTCGGGTTGGCGCGGCCCTGCAAGCAAGTTTCTTACACTCTAGTGAGAATCGGTTTTAAAAGGTGTAGACCTAATATAATATGAAATGTTTTCTGGTGTCTGAACTTTTGATCCTAAATGAAAACTAATATTAAATTTACCACAAATTTACATTGCTCAGTAGGAAATGCTTAAAAAAAAGAACAAAATTTTTAAAAGCTGGGCGCGACCTAATATTGGGAGTTGCAGGGGCATGTCGTTCTGATGAATTAATCGGTTTAACAATTATTAATGTTGGAGGTGTAAAATCCGCCTTAATTATAAAAGAGAGAGAATTATTTAAGTTTTTATCGAAAATACGCTGCTTTATTACGTCCACCCGGATTGGTAGAATGTCGATTATTTCTCAGATATGTTAGTGGAAATGTAGTCAAGTAGTGATCGGGATTCATAAATAAAGAAAATATTTGGAAATTGAAAAGAATACTGAAAGTTGATAGGGGTAATGATAAACCAAGCATTATTGTTATTTCCGATTTCACAACATCTGAAAATAAAACGTGTTGGACTGCTTTGAGAATTGCTCCAAGAATTACGGTAGTGGTAGTTTCAGTGGTTTATTTAATTTTAATACTTATTCAAACTGTATTTAATATTAATGTGGATAAACAAAAATTATTATAAATATTGTTGAATAAACTTTTATAAACTAAAACTTGATTTACACTTTTAATCTAAGGATTAAAAACTTTAGCTTGTTTTAGGATTAAAAGTGAATACTTTTGGTGCTTAAAATACCATTTTTGTTCTCAGTAAGGAAAATGTCAACCTTAGAGACTCACTCCTGAGACTCAAAAAATGTTATCGTTTTGTGACGGATGGAAAAAACATATTTTAATTCTTTATCTACCAGCCAAATAAATAATTTTTCTTCAAATTTGGTATGCAATAATCATAATATGAAGTAAATGTTTTGACGTGAATAACTTTTTCGACTAAAGCCAATGGCGTGTGACCTTTGTTCACTTTTGAATCCTCTAGACTTCTACACCAATGGTGAAAGGCATTTTTCCGTGCAAATTTAAAATTTTATTATATTTTCTGAAAAAGTGCTTTGTCCTATTTCATTCCCTAGTAGCATTCAATGTCCAGAGGATGTCCACATAAGGTCCGAGTCATCCATGGACGTCCAGTATATATGAATGGACGTAATATGGCCATCCGAATAAGATGTAAATTATAATACAACCACTGTGGATGTTAGATGGATATCCTATTGGGATAAAAATATTATGATAATTGTGGATGTTCTACAAACATCCTCAAAGGACATACATAGTTTTATGCTTGTTGGGGATATCCTATGAATGTCTCAAAAAGACGTATTAATATTTATGTGCATTGTGGATGTTCTACGAACATCCTTAAGGGATGTGCATATTTACTGTTCATCAAGAATGTCCTTTGAACTCTCTAGTGCGACGTGTTTATTTTTATGCTTGTAAAACTCATCCAAAGAATATCCTGAAATGATGTACATTTATAATGTTTATCGTGGACGTCCTATGGACACTTTAAATGTAACACATATTTTTATGTTCACAATAGATATTAAATAAATATCCTAAAGAGACGTGCATTTATACTGTTCATCGTGGACGTCCAATGGACATTCTTTAAGAACGTACATATTTTTATGTTCGCAATGGATATTACATGAATAACCTGAAGAAACGTGCATTTATACTGTTCATCCTGGACGTCCTATGGACACTCAAAATAGGACGTACCTACTTTTATGTTCGCAATGGATATTGTACAAATATTATATAGGGACGTGCATTGTACTGTTCGTAGTGGACGTCCTGTAGACATTTTAAGTGGAACATACATATTTTTTGTTGGTGATGGACATTATATGAATCTCCTTTAGGAACGTGCATGTATACTGTTCATCGTGGACGTCCTATGGACACTCTAAATGGAGCATACATATTTTTATGTTTCCATTACATGAATATCCTACAGGGACGTGCATTATACTGTTCATAGTGGACGTCTTATGGGCATTCTAAATGGAACATATATATGTTTATGTTCCCTAAGGATACATAAATATCCTAAAGGGACGTGCATTTCTACTGTTCATAGTGGACGTCTTATGGACATTTTAACTGGAACATACATATTTTTATGTTTGCCATGGATATTGCGTGAATATCCTTTAGAGACATGAATTTACCCACTAAACAAGAGACCTTACATAACATTTTAACAAAGTTGCATTCATTTTAAATATGCAATTTTACACTGTAAAGTAAATGCACGTTTGCTAGGATATTTCATATGAATGTTGTAACTAGATAGTTTGTTATAAGTGAACCGCCGTTTCTGTGACGTTACATATTAGTACTTGGTGCAAGTTACATAATTTACAAAAGAAAAGTTGCGATGCAACGAAATATGCTTTTTTATTAAAATAACGAAACGATTCAGTCAATTATATGTATATTAATAGCCGACAGGTGGCGCCACTTATATCTCACTGATACTGTGTAACCGAGTTTTGGTAAGATATCTACAAGATTTGGGCCCTGGCAATTCCCTTCAAATGTCCATGGATGTTTCTGTACATCCACAAGATTTACTGAATATGTATATCGGTGTGGATGTTCAATGAATGTGGAGTTATGATAACCCATTCGTGGTTCTCTGCGGAAAGTGCGGAATGCGGATGCGTATTGAATGACTTTGACATTGACTTTTTAGGATGTTGTACGGATATCCTTGCAGTTCGTTCACTTTATGTCCAAAGTTGTGACATATGTAACACAATTGTACGTCCTTTAAATGTCTATGGATATTTCTGTACATCCACAGGATGTACTGAATGTCTCAGTGTGGATGTTCAGTGAATGTAGAATTATAATTATCCATCTGTGGTTCTCTGCGGATGCGTATTGAATGATGTTTTAGGACGTTGTATGGATATCCTTGCAGTTTATTCAATTTATTTCCCAAATTCTGAATTCTGTATCACCATTGTGCATCCTTCAAATATCCATGGACATTTCTGTACATCCACAGGATGTACTGAATGTATGAATGTGGATGTTCAGTGAATGTAGAATTATGATCATCCTTCTGTGGTCTCTGCGGATGCATATTGTTTAACTTTTTAGGATGTTGTATGGATATCGTTGCATTTCCTTCAATTTATGTCCGAAGTTGTGACATATGTAATACAATTGTACATCCTTCAAATGTCCATGGATATTTCCGTACATCCATAGGATCTACTGTATATCCTGATATGAATGTTCAGCGGATGTACATGGGACTATATCGTGCTACTAGGGTTTATAAGTGAGAAGAAGAATGCAAACGATTTTCTCCGCTTTTGGCCAATCTCTTTGGAACGATTAATTTACCTCCGAAGTAAGTCGCATTTTAAACTCTTCAATTTGCATACCGGGTGTCCCGAAATAAATGCAACAAAATTTGGTCAGAAATTCTTAAGAGAAATTTAAGGGACCCGTATTTTTTACTTTTGATAAGTGCGGCCCCCTTTCGGAGATATAGCCCCCTGAAATAAGCCCCTAAAAATTTAATTTTTTTTATATCTCAGAGCTATATCGCACAAGAACCACCAAATTTGGTACACAGGGATTTTATGACATGTAGAATGCGATGCTGATAAGCTTTTTGGCAAGGGGCCCCCACAAGACACTTTTTCGGGGGCCCCCTTGCCTTTGGGGCCACCGAACTTTAGTTGCATATTTAATTTTTATTAGTAGCCTCTTAGAAACTCCAGGGAATTTAAAAACATTTTTGTCTTTTAAAAATGACAATATGTGATTGGATTCATATCGAGGTTCATATGAAATTTTAAAGTGTTAATCGTAGGTGGCTGGCATTCGCAATAAACAATAAGAATTTCTGACCAAATTTTGTTGCATTTATTTCGGGACACCCTGTATAACAGAAAGCAATTGGACCAGTTATACAGTATGCGCCAAAAGTATGGAATAAATTCAATAAAAACGAAACAATTATTTTTTGGGAAAAATCCTCGAACAGGTCGATTTTTAATTTAAAAAATACATATTTTAGCGTAAAATGCGATTTTCAAATGTCATTTGTTTTCGAGTAATGACGTCATCGATTTTTTTAAAATGGCAACACCATATTTTTTTCCTTGATTCTGAAAGATCGTTTAATTCTCTATCAGACAGTACTAAAATTTTGCCCTCTTACATAGGAAAGTTTTCGAGTAAATGACGATTGAATGTTAGAAAACGTAAATTTTATTCATAAAAAGTAACAATTCTGAGGTATGTAAAATAAAATACAATTGATTAAATTTTATACTTAAATTAAATGTTCGAATTGCCATCCACCAACTTCTTGACAATGCGCAAGTCTGTGAAGAAATTCTTCTTGCACATTATGCACT
Organism: Monochamus saltuarius; assembly: GCA_025584915.1. NCBI lineage: Eukaryota > Metazoa > Arthropoda > Insecta > Coleoptera > Cerambycidae > Monochamus > Monochamus saltuarius. Next base: position 26,815,854 of record CM046723.1, on the reverse strand, counting down.
AAACGAACCATTTTGTGCGTATTATCGACCATTATTTGCCAAAAAAAAGTATATCACCTTCAAAGAATATTACAAATAAAATATCATATGCGCCATTGTATTATATTCAGCTTTTGTTTCTTCACACTTTTTTTGTATTTCAAACAAAATTGATTTATTATAATAAATATTGAAAATGGCCACCTTCAGCCAAAGTACATGCTTCAGATGTTCTTGAAACTGCAGCTCAAACAAAAAATGCAAGGAGTAGCTCTTATTACATCACAACCAGTTATAATTTGTTGATGTAAGTGCTCCTCAGATTCAATGTGAACCTTGTAAACCAATGTCAGGAGATGTCCCCAAACAAAGAAAATCAATAAGGTTCATATCGGGTGATCTGGGTGGCCAAAGTTCACCTGGTTCTTGAATGTCTCGTCCAATTACCTTATTACCGAATCTTACATTTAAAAATTCACGGTTAAACTAAAATGTCGGGGAGCTCCATCATGCATAAACAATATTCATTGTTTTAGTGCATAAGGAACATCGTCAAGTAGTTCAGGTAAAACGTTTTCAAGAAAATGTCTATAGGAGGCACCGGTTAAAGTTGTTGGTAAAAAGTAAGACCCAACAAGAAAATTTCCAATAATACCCACCCACACATTCAAAGAAAACTGATATTGAAATCGAGATTCCATTATGGCATTCGGGTTTCAGCAGACCAAACATGTTAATTGTGGAAGTTCATTATAGCGACTCTGGAAATATTAGTTTCGTCGGTAAACAATATGCCAGCTGTAAAGCCAACGTATTGTTTAATGTTGCAATATGTTTAGAAAAATCCAGTGGCAACCGGCAACATTGTAGATGAGCATGATAGTGTTGCGACAGTAAGGCTTGTACCCTTTGTATGTGATAATTTACGATTTATTTTAAGATTTGTAACGATCTTTCTAGTAGGACTAGTATTTGGATCTTCAGTTTCGTATCTTCCAACTCAGGTGTTCTAACACTCACAGGTTTTCCTGAAATTGGACCTTTCTCAACTCAGTCTGACTGCGAAAGAAGTTGAAATACATTTTTGTACATTCCTGGATTGGGAGTTGGATGATTTGGAAATCTTTGCATATAAATTCGCCTAGCCTCAGTACCATTTTTATCTGTAAGGGCCATAAATGTAAACCATATTGGCTATTTCAGCGTTTGAATATGCATAAGCCATTATTAAAAATTAATCAATTTAATAAAATAAGCTTAATTTTACAATAGACAATATTAAACAAGACAACGGCTTCTTATTATTATCATTATTATTTTACATGGCTCTCTAGGATATGTTTAAGTAACTGTGTAAAAATGGACTTGATCAAATAAATCAAATTTGTTAATCGGTTTGGAATACAAAAAAGTGTAGAGAAAGAAAAAGTGAAGATAATGGCGCATATAAACCTTTTATTTGTAATATTATACAGAGTACTTTTTTTAGCAAATAGTGATCCATGATACCCACACCTTCGTTACTGATAAGTTTTTAAACTGGTAATTTTTTATTTCATACCTACTGTCATATTAAATATGTACACCGAATTTGGCGGTTTAGAAATTAAAAATTGATTTTTTTTTGGCACGCTGTAGCGACATTATGGCTGTCCTAAGACCCCACATTTATATAACACAAAAAACCTTATTTTCAGCTACAGAATACGCCTTAGGATTGTTGACCTCTAGAAACACCAATTGATACCAGATCGCACAAGTTATCAATATTGTAATGCCTTACATAAATTTAAATTAAGGACACATTGGGACCCGGCAAAACATATTGCCCCGGAGCCCACCCTCGACGGCCCTAGTGGTTTATTTATTTATTTATTTGGGATACTTACAGGACAAGCCCAAGAATAGTATCCACTAAGATAATATAAAGGTTAGTTCATATACAGGGTGTTAAAACCAGGGTGTATGAACCAAAATAAGCAGAAAAGTCCTAATAAACATGGGTCCGCAAAGTAACGGTTGCGGAGATATGGACCACTATTCGTTTTTTTATTAGGAAGATGTTCAAAGTGCCCTCCGTCCATTTCCAAGCAGGCACGACATCTTCGTCTCAACGATATTCGAACTCTTTCGAAAACACACCCTCCTTGGTTTGGATTTCTTGACACTTTTGATTAATCCGTAGCTGCAGCTCTTCCAGGCTATTTACAGGAGTACCATACACTAATGTCTTCAAATGTCCCCAAACAAAGAAATCTATAGGGTTCAGATCAGGCGATCTTGGAGACCATAAAACAGGTCCGGCCTAAGCAAAGTGAATTAATAGAGAGCATGAAAAATATTTAGATTTCTATGTTACATAAGATGTTTCTTTAATCTGCTTTGAATGGCAGCATACGAAATTGTTTGAAAGTCAACATTAGAACAGTAGCGGTTCGCCAATCTCATCATTCTACAAAAAGGTGCAAAGGAGTTATATTCGTATTCCTAAAAGAGATAGGTGGCGAGGGGCAAAATTAAAATTAATACTGGCTAATATTTGAGGAGCATTAATAGAATTACTAACTCCGGTTCTCTAAACTTAATATATTAAAATTGAGTCTCACAGTGTGTATATTAGCTGCAACTAAATTATAATTATGCTTATAAGCAACACACTTTAAGGATTTCTGTTGAACAGTTTCAATTTTCTGAATATACGAAGAATACGTACGATTCGAAATTGTAGATGCAAAATTTATTCTGATATTAATATATGTATGATAGGTGTAAATATGAGTTAACATTTCTAAAAGGTCTCGTCTGTCGATTTATAAAGCCTAACAACTGAAAACATTTAGTTACCAAATTATTAACATGCGAATCAAATATTAACTTCTCATCAAAAATTACACCCAGATCCTTAATCTCTGAAGCTATTTTTATTTGACAACCGTTGATAATGTAATTGACATTAAAAGGTGATCGATTTCTTGTAAAGGAAATGCATGAACACTTCTTAATATTTATGAAAAGGCTGTTCTAGTAACTCACAGTACTTTAAGAAACGTTGCAAGTCCTCCTGCAAATGTAGACAGTCGGATAGAGATTTAACTGTTGTTAAAATGCATGAACACTTCTTAATATTTATGAAAAGGCTATTCTCTTAACTCACAGTACTTTAAGAAACGTTGCAAGTCCTCCTGTATGTAGACAGTCGGATAGAGATTTAACTGTTGTAAACATTTTTAAGTCATCTGCATATATACGATATTTGCAGTAATGGAAACATTCACTAATATCATTAATATAAATCAGAAAGAAAAGAGGACTTAGATGGGATCCCTGAGGGACTCCAGATATAGTAGACAAATTGTTAGACTCTACTCCATTAATTGTCACATAAAACTTACGATCAGAAAAATAAGACTTTATCCATCTACGCCAACCATTCTTAGTTTAGTAATAAGTATATAATAATAATAATATTTATTTGCCCATTAATAATTTAACAAGATGTTAGTATCAATTTGGTGTTTATTGTTAACAAAAGAGCAAAAAGGAACTGAGAACAATATAAAAAGATCAAGGCTCAGTCCCTAGCAATATTAGATTTTACAACAAGTAAAATAAAATGGCACACATATATCCTCATGGAGTACAAAAAAATATTTTATATATAAAAAACATATCAGGAAAAAGCAAGAAGCAATTTACCTATGTACTTAATACAAATTATTAAACTACAAAACAACAAAAAAAAACAGTAGATAAAAAAACCACAATAGGAGGATAGAGATAATCATTATCACCATACTTACATCTGATATGATCAATTTAGAAAGTATTTCTTAAGATTATACTTGAAGGACAGAAGGTTAAATGTTAACTGATGACGTTCAGAAAAAGATACTAATCGCTGCAGATCCTCATTTATAATTTGTTGAGTTGAGTATCATCTGCGTAAAGATGAACACTACAGTATTTTATGCAAGTCGTTAAATTACACTAAACTGTAGAAGTCCTAGTATAGATCCTTGCGGTACACCACATAAAACACTTTTATTCGATGAACTACCTCTATCTGTTTGGGCGTACTGGAATCTATCTGATAAATAACTATATATGAACAAATGTTCTCGTATTTGAGCATTCATCATTTTTTCAAGTATTTTAGATAATATTGGTAATATGCTTATGGGTCGAAGATCATCAACAGATGTAACAACTTTCTTTTTTGGCACAGGTTTTATGCAAGATACTTTCCAGATATTAGAAAACTCAGAATCAAGAACACATGATTTCACGATGTTAGTAAGAAAAGGCAAAATTCTGGGACAGCACAGAAGAATCATTTCAAGATTCAACTGATCAACTCCACTGGAAAAAGTTTTTATTTCTAATAAAACACGTTTAACTAAATCAATAGATACAGTCGTGAAACTAAATAATGTGTTAACTTTACTATTTTTTTATAATAATCAACAAGTTGCAAATCAGTCATAACATTAACGAACGAAAATCTTTCAAAAATGTGTGTTAATATCATTAGCATTATTTAAAAATTGGGGTAACAAATTTACTGAAGGTTTATTATAAATATTCAAATCGCTTAATTTTTTCCACAGTAATTTGGAATTATTTTCAAATATACAATTATTGACAGAAACTTCTAAATAAATTATTTTTTCATTGCTTATAATAATTCCACCGATATTCGGTTCTATCGTTTTTGAAATTTTTAAATGCTTGGTTTTTTAATTTTATCATTAATAGTTATTTATGCAACAAGTACAAAAAGTAAGGCCTGACGGCCTCGTTGGACAATTTTACGTCGCGTGCAATAAGCACTTTTTGTACGAGTTGCATACAATATTTTTTCTACGTTCATGCAAAAACCAGAAAATGTTATTTAGATGACACTAAGTCTAAGAAAATGTGACGTCGATTTGAACGTTTATGCTTGTCATGATGACAAAACGCTGTAGTAGAATGATAGATGAATGCAATAAACATTTTAGTGCACTAGTGCAATAAAGAACCACTTTTTCCACTAAATATAGTTCAATAAAGTTTTGTTTTTTGCATGAACGTAGAAACATTAATATTATCAGTCAACCGAGGAGATTTTCTTTTGTTTATTACAATGTTTTTAATAGGCGACAAGATATCAAAAATTTGCAACAGTAAATAATTTAAATGTTTCAGTTTATCATTTACAAGTTTGACAGTTTCATATTTTTTTTACTATTTTGAAAACAAAAACGGAGAGATTTTCGAAACGTCAAAAATACGCGCGATAGTGATGTGATTTTTGTTATTTTTTACTTATCTGCTTTTTTCAGTGTGAGATTTTTTGGTTAGGCAAACTTAGTTTCAAAAATAACCCTTGACTGATCCGTTTGGCGCAAGGGCTTATTTAATTAATCTTTATTTTTTTCAGAAGTGTGGCAAAAACCCAATAAAACTAAAATTATGCCACAAATAAATAGCTTCAGACAATACGTAAATACTCGCTATAAGTAAAAAGATTTGTTTCAAGAGACCTTTTAAAGAAAGACCCATGCTGTTCGAGAATTATTTGACATTTAACTAATGCAAAAATATATTTATAAATTAATTTTTCAAATAGTTTGGCAAAAACACATAATTTACTTATAGGACGGTAATTAGCAACATTGTTCTTTTGGTCTACTTTTATGTACAGAAACAACAGAAAACAGTTTCCATTTATTGAGAAAATAACCATTGATTAAAGATTGATTATAGAGAATGATACCCATTAAAAATGTAGTTTTGTACAAAAACGTCAAAGAATATAAGGACAGAACGATTCACAACTTTTCCATTTCGTACCTATTTTTCCATGTATTTATTTAACGTCATGGAAAAAAATGTTGATAGACGCGTTGGTAAACAAATTATTTCCATACGAATAGGATAGGATAGGATACAATTTTGATACGAATGTTAAAGTCATAAAGTTCTACGAGTAGCAGCCAATGAGTTGCTATTTCGATGCATTCTGTTATTTAAATACAGTATGTATGCTATATATTTCGGGAATACAGTCTGTTTAAATATTTGCATATAAACCACGTGCTTCTAAAAATATCTTTTAGTGACGTGCGATTTCTTACATGTATTACTTACTATACAACTACATACATAATATACTGTAATACCATACAACAATATTTTGAAATGTACGTAGGAGCAAAAAATATTTTCTATAAGCTGAATTAGGAGGTGTGTCTCAGCTTTGTCATATTATGAAATATTATTACATTGTCTTAAATAATTTAACTAAATAAAATCTGAGATTATGATAAAAAGTGTGTGTGTTCTTCCTATGACACTGGTTCTAAACCAAATAGCCAGCCATTATGATAAAAAGTGGTTTTTAAATATAAGTGGAAGGTATTTTGTAAACACTACATAACAGATTAATGACGCCTGTACTCGTATTATCGAATATAATGTAATTTGGCACATTAGTATCACTTAGTTTGTTTTCCATTATATTATTTTAAAGCACATTAAAATAAATTTGACGCAGTTAGTATAATTAGGGGAGGCTCGAGTTGTTTATTTCAGTCAATTAAAAAAGTAATACCAATACTATAAATGGTAAAATGTTGCTACAAACATGTTTGGATCAAGAAATAGCGGCTTCTCTGTTTAAATATGCCTGGGCATTATTCCTGTATGCTTCGTTGCAACCTCTCGGAGGTGAAAAATTACCATACAGTAGATATTATAATTTTTCTTTGATATGTGCAAAACCATCCAGATAATAGTTATTTATTATACAAAGAAAAAAGTTAGAGTTAAAATCTAATACTTTTACTGGTGTATAATACATTATTCTTTTCTGTGACGGGAAAAACATATTATTAATAGTTATTTATGCAACAAGTCGCGTGCAATAAACACTTTTTATACGAGTTGCATACAATATTTTTTCTACGTTCATGCAAAAACCAAAAAATGTTTTATTTAGATGGCACTAATTCTAGAAAAGTATGACGTCGATTTGGACATTTATGTTTGTCAAGATGACAAAACGCTGTGGTAGAATGGCAGATGAATGTAATAAAGATTTTATTGCACTAGTACAATAAAGTAGGTACCACTTTTTTCACTAAATATAGTTCAATAAAGTTTTGTTTTTTTCATGAACGTAGAAGAAATATATTAATCAGAAAAAAGTTGAAATGTTAAATTGGAAGGCTGTTGTACTTATAGCGACATTGGACTTGCGTTGCTAAGGAAACCTTTAAAGTAATTAATTATAAATATCAAGTATCAATTTAGTTCTGTGCTATTGGGTTTAAAAAATTGCGAACTTATTTTAAATATTCATAGTTGAAAAATGGATTTTTCTGATTCAGAGTTTTCTCATACACCACCGGAATTAGTAGAAGTAGCCAAAGTAGCATCACTAAAATTATTGCCAGCTATATCACGAAAAATTTACGAAACCACATTTAAAGATTTATGGAATGGAAGGTAAAAAAACCTTGCGAACATACATAGGCCAGCAGAATTACGAAAAAATCTTTCAAATATGGCTCTCACGTGACGTAACTTAGATAACTATTGGAATCGTTCGGGAATAGTATACCTATTGAAAATATCGAGGTGCGCCAGCTTGAAAAGGTGTGCTATTTGCATAAACAACGAAAAAGTGAAAAAAAAGCGAAAATCGCGTTTTTTCCCGGAAACAATCGCATATAACTCGGTAAGTATGCATTTTAGAGAAAAGATGTATACTTATAAATTTGTTCGTTATGAAATTTTCTATAAGACAGTGTTGGTCCGATATCCGTAAATTTGAAATGTTCGCTGCAAAATGCTCGAAAGTGCAAAAAAGTAGGTAAAAAACAAGGTTTAAATTATTTATTTAACAATGAAAAAATAACCCAATCACGCCATACATTTAGAGAAAAGTACTTGACTTCAATACAAAACGAGAACCGTAAGGCCGATTAAGACCGGACTGACAATTTTTGCATAATGCAATTGTTAATTAACCTACCTGGAAAAAAGACCTTTTTTTTAATTTTGTACCAGGCTAAAAGTTACGAATATTATTTTGCGCCCGCGCTTTTACACCTTCTTGGGCCCTTAAACTATCATATACAAATGCTATCTTAACCATTTTTCAATTTTTAATAATTTTTTTAGCGGTTTTAAAATGTTTGGAAGTTTTGGCTGACGGTTAATGATGTAATAAATTATATACGAAATATATATATACGAAACACATGATGTTTTCGCACTAGTCGCATAAAATGTGGTGGAACGATATAGTGAAGGCACCACATTTGCTGTCTAGAGTTGAATTTAAGTTCTTCGAAGAGTACCGGTAAATTATTACGCAAAAATTGTAAATAAAGAACATCAGTTAACCGATTTTGCAGAATGAAAGGACCACATTTACTGAAAATCGTTGTTGAAAGTGATCGCCGAGTAACATACCCATTCCAATATCCAACACCCAACAATGCGTGTTGTGAAAATTGTGAATACCATTACTTGTGAAAATTATCTCATCCGTAACAATATTGTTCATGGTAAAGTTTGAGTTTAAGTACTGCTGATGTAACAAACACTCACAAAAGTTCACTCAAAGCGGAAGATCCCTAGGAAGTAAGTTGTTCGGCAAACTGTGGATTGTGACATACCAAACTGGGCTGCAATTGTCCTAATGCTTATTCCAGGCTGCTCCTCGATGCATGTAAAATCTCTTCTTCGAGATCAAATTTGTCTAGTCTAATCTAATGTTGCCCAGGCCTTGGCCGCAAATTGACTGTCTCTCTACTACGCTGAACCACACATACAAAGGCTTCACGTCTCGGATGATATCTTTGGGGAATCGTTCGGACATAAAGATGAGCTGCAGTGACTGAATTTTGATGTGATTCCCCGTATGCCAAATATCATGTCCATAAGTTCCTCGTTTGAGAAATTATGTGCCTTACTTTTATAATCGCGTGAAAATAAACTCGAATATGACCACAAATGATAACAAAGTTAACCAAACATATTGTTCTGACTTGTTTCTTTCTTAGTTTTTATAAACAAAAAATTTTACCTTATAAAACTTTTGTAAAGTAAAAGAAAATAGTTTACTACATTTTGTTTTCACTATTCGGCATTACTTGTCCTCAGCTACCACAAGTTTATGCTTACAGGTTAAGAATCAAACTGTATGATAATATATTATTTAATTGATTATATAGATATTGCCTAAAACTGTTATTTTATTCAGTATCTTAGAGCTTATTTTACACAGTATACATGATTCAAAAGTGAAAGTGTTTTAGCAGAACGAGTTCCCGGTAAGCATGTTTAAAATAATTTTACTACCGTGTGCATTAAGCGTAAGTGTAGTGCAACGCGAACATATTACGGGAAATTTGAAACAGAATCGTAGAGGAGATGGAGGTCCAGGGCGTCCACGGCGCATTGCAGCAGTGTAGTGTATCATACACGAGGCTCAATTATATCCGTACCATATACCAAGGGATTGGACGAAGAAGACCGGTATCATGACCGCCACGATCTTCTGACTTTAAATCAACCCACTTCTTTTTGTGGGATAGTTAAAAAATTAAATGGACACTATTGATAATTTACACAAATGTATCGCAGCTGATGCTAATAACGTACGAGTTCAAAACGGACAAGAAGCAGAAACATTTGTATTAGTTTGTAGAAACTGGGTAAGATGGGCCCAAAATTTTGTGGTTGGAACATCAGGTATGTCAAACTATTTTATAAATTATAATATATTTCTACCCCTCATTCTAATCACGAGGATTAGCCCAGAAACCGGAGACTTGTGTGGGAGAGGGGGCGGCATATTATTATTAAGCAGGTCGCATTTGCACCAAGGAACGACTTATATTGGTAGACCCTAACCACCAGTCAGTGCAGGAATGAGGGAATCCTGAAAAACCTAATTATTTAGGGAGGTAGTCAAATGCCGACCGGTATCAATCTCTCACATGACCCAAGCTAACATGCTTCCACCCTACCATACCCGCAGAGAGAATGCCAATCGTCTCCATGAATATAGCTGCTATACGGGGTCTACCGGCTGCGGGCCCCGATTTATTTTATTTTTTTCTTGGGAATTTCTTTCAAATTTTTGTCCGAATCACATGCTTTGCCTTGTCAGATTTTACAGTGGACCCAGTTTACAGTGCCGTGCAGAAGTGTATTTTCGATTTATTATTTTTTTTTATAAAATTGTATTTGTAAGAGTCCCCTTTACATTATTTTTTTTTTATAAGTTCTAAATCACCCTGTATATTTATAATAATAAAAATAAAATCTAATATTAATTGTTCTAAGTAAGCAACAAAATTTAATTTACATTTTACCAGATCTTCCTAATAAAAGGATACGTTCCCCAAACCAATATGCTACATGCGCCACTGTAATCTGCCATATAGTTTAGTAACAATTAGAAGGCATGGCATATTTAATTTTTTTGATAAATCTGGAAGTGTTTGAAAAACCAACACAGTATACTTGTCAGGTGTCCAATAAATCATCATCTAATGGCGCTATATAAGATTGCGTAAGCATCTACACAGACGACAGAGCACGTTTGTCAGTCAAATCGGGTGCTTGGCATAAAATTTTGTATGTTTTCTATTGACGAAAAGAAAAGGACCAATGCGTGACGTCGAGCGTCACGGGTTTAAAAATACTTTCCATCTTAAAGCGCCGCGACGCCTGTGTCTTTGAGGGGTCATTCAGTCAGATTTTAAATAACGCCGTGGAACTGTGTACAAATACCGCTTTTGCCGATATATCAATCCTCAATTAAAATCCATAAAGAAATTTAGGACGGGTACAAAGTGCGAATTTTTAACCGGGCGGTCAACAAGTGGTTATAGTATGCGCTGAAATTTACAAATTAGAATTTTTTGCGCTGAGTTTTAATAAAAGGGTTAGATTTTCCTTTTCCGCACCTTTCGAAATGGACCACGATGACGATGAAGGAGTCGGATTCATCCGTGAAAGTCACTACCTTAAAAGCCCTACGATTGAGCAGCAACAGGCTATGGCCCTTCTGCAGATACCTAGAAGAGACAATATTAGGGAAGGAAGCATTTCCTCCAATGTTAGTGATTTAGATGTTCCTATATATTCCTCGGAAAATTTAACGACTAGTCCAAGGCGAGAAGTTCGTGAGGTATGTATTTTATTTTTGTAAGAAATGTGTCGGATGTTTCTATTTCTATGACTGGTAGCACATATTATGTTAAAAAGTATGTTGTCGTTATTACTACTAAATTTTTTACTTTTGGTAAAGAGAAACCTCATTTGAAGCAAGCAGACAAAATACATATATTTTAATTTCTTTCACACACAAGAGTAATATTTGCCCAACTTAAAGTGGTCCCAAGGCCGCTGTAAATAATATTGTTGTGAGGGTCGCATCATAAAATACTTTCTATGCAACTTTATCAGTGATTTGTAATACGTACAAAGAAATGTGTTTGTTTGTATAATTATTTTTATTTATTCAAAAAAACAACAAATGTTGGATTTTACTAGCCAGTATCAATATTAACATTAATATTTGTTGTTTACAAACAAAGCAACTAAGTAAGTGATTTTTCAAACAGAGAACGCCTATATTTGAATTGTATAAATTTCATGTTGGGAAAGTTACTTTCGCAAAGATACGTGCTTCCCAGCATTGAACCCATCATAAGGCCTAGGTAACGTTCTCCTGGGAATAACTTAAAAAAGTCTAATCGTATTTCGATTCTTCCCTGCTAAAATGGATTTGACATGATAGGAGTTCTCTGATTTGACTGTAAATCACACAATTTCAGTTGAAGGTCTACTCTGCTTACGTTCTCAACGGAAATAGTAAATGGCTGAGTAAAAACTGAAATTTTTTCTTCGACTTTCTTAAAGTTCCTAAATCGAATTCTCCTGCAATTGTATCAATGGGTTTGTTCCTGAAACACCAAGAATCGATTCCGAACCGTCCATAACGAGTCAGTCAGTTCAGTTCAATATACTTTCGGCGAATGCGACGTAAGATGGTGTTGGTCAAATATTTCTGACAGTTCTGAACCAGTTCTCGACGGCTCTTGGAACAGCCCGAATGTATTTTATATGAGTTACTTAATCCTTCATTTTTTCAAAGTACAACATTAGGTAAAAAATAAAAACTCATATTTTTGAAGTGAAAACTTGAAAGGCTTAATTTTATTTTTAAGTTATCTTATGTAACCATATAAATTGGCAATATTCTGCAGCTGTAACTTCAAATTTAATTCATTAAGATGAGATGTCAGGTCTATTAAAAACGCAAGGTCTGATAGAAATTTTGTATCTATAATTTGATTTTCCAGTTCCGTAGCATCGCACTTCACTTCATTAAAAAATATATATATACAGGGTGTTTCTAAACTATGGTGCCAAATAAATATGACAGATAGAAAATGTCATTTTGAGCAAAAAGTTTCGTGTAAACATAGGTCCGAAAATGCATAATAAAAAAGTTATAGGGTGATAAAAGTACAATTTGAGAAACAATTTTTCGCAATAACTTCTACAAAAGTTAGGCAATTTAAATGAATTTTGGTGCAGTTTCTTAGACACTAAAATGCAACAATTTCGTGCAAAAACAATTTATTCCCATCGCTCAGGAGCGGAGAGCCGGGGTAGCACATAGGATTTTATTATGCAAAAAAAATTGTCCTTTGCATTTTCGGAAAATTGATCAAATTTTCTGAAAAATAAACTAATATGTCACAAAAAAGGTACTCTTGTTCAATGTCGCCAACATGAACCGTTCTCTTTAAAATTTGCAAAATTTATTGTCGTGCACCCGACAAGATAGAGGTAGCAATGGAAGTTCGTCATCATAGTAGCCATGAAATTTAAAATAACCTTTCAGTTTTCCTGTCAAAAGTTAATTGTAAGTTTTGATAGCATAAAATTTAGCTGGCGTTACTCATTAAAAGTTGTTATGACAGAACAATACACCTTTGGAGAACTTGCAGATATGCATTTAATTTACGGAAAATGTGGCTGTAATACAAGAATGGCAAGTAGATTATATGAACAAACCTATCCAAATAGGAGAATACCTTCTCGAAAATTGTTTATGTCCATCGACCGGCGCCTTAGAGAAACAGGTACTTTTAAAAAAAGTCATTATGGCACTGGTCGTCCCAGAACGATCCGAACTCCAGGGGCTGAAGAGCGTGTTCTCCAACGTTTTGAAGAAGATGATACTTTAAGCACCAGAAGAATTGCTTTCGCCGAAAATATGCCACATTCCTTGGTCTGGAGGATTGCTAGGGAACAACAACTGCATCCATATCATATGACTAAAGTACAAGAATTGCTTGCTGAAGATTTGCCAAAACGACTACAATTTTGCAACTGGATGTTAGAAAAGGTTCGTGTTGATGCGATGTTCGCCAAACATATTTTGTTTACTGATGAGTGTTGTTTCACGAAAAATGGCATTTTCAATTTAAGAAGTAGTCATCACTGGAATGATGAAAATCCAAATGCAACAGTTGTGCGACATTCACAATACAAAATTAAAATCAATTTATGGGCGGGAATAATTGGCAATAACTTTTGGGTCCAATTGAACTTCCTCTAAATGTGAATGGGGAAAATTACTTAAATTTTTTGAACAACGACTTTGTTAAAGTTTTGGAAGACCTTGATTTGGAAACCAGAAGAAATATGTGGCTAATGCAAGACGGGGCCCCTCCTCACTACTTTCGACAAGTAAGGCGACATTTAAATAATATTTTTGCAAATAGATGGATTGGTCGTGGATGGGATGCTCCTCAGCCATGGCCACCAAGAGGCCCAGATCTACCTCCTTCAGATTTTTTTTTTGGGGGATACGCAAAATCTAAAGTGTATGAAATTCCAATAGAAGACGAGGATCATTTAAGGCAAAGAATAACGGACACTTTCAATGAAATAAAGATGAATGAAGAAGTTTTGAATAAGCTCCCCTTTCATTTCTTAAAAAGAGTTAGAGCATGTATTAGAGCTAACGGTGATCACTTTCAACATATGCTTAAATAACTTTTTTTTTGTAGTAAGTAGTTTTGTTATGTTGTAATTTAAAAATAAATGTTATTTGTTATAACAAATTTACAAACCAAATCCATACCCAGTTACCACATAAAGCATAGCCTTCTTGATTACAGCATTCTTGTTGTCGGGTGTACGACAATAAACTTTGCAAATTTTAAAGAGAACGGTTCATGTTGGCGACATTGCACAAGAGTACCTTTTTTGTGACATATTAGTTTATTTTTCAGAAAATTTGATCAATTTTTTTTTTCATAATAAAATCATATGTGCTACCCCGGCTCTCCGCTCCTGGACGATGGGAATAAATTGTTTTTGCACGAAATTGTTGCATTTTAGTGTCTAAGAAACTGCACCAAGATTCATTTAAATTGCCTAACTTTTGTAGAAGTTATTGCAAAAAATTGTTTCTCAAACTGTACCTTTATCACCCTGTAACTTTTTTATTATGCATTTTCGGACCTATGTTTACATGAAACTTTTTGCTCAAAATGACATTTTCTATCTGTCATATTCATTTGGCACCATAGTTTAGAAACACCCTGTATATAGGTGTGAAGTAACAAGTGTCCATATGTAGCATCTACGTACTTCTTTCAAAAAATCATCAAACTTTATGTGAGTCAAATCACTTTCACGACATTCATTTGACTTAACTGACTTAAGGACTTCCCACACAGGGCCTCTTGATGAACAATTCAGTGTATAAGACTGTTGATATAGTTTTGTTTTAAAAGTCCTACAAATCCAATGTCAGTCTCTTTCATAGGGTTGGTTCCATCAGTGAAAATACAGGAACATTTATCGAATCCGTCGTAGTCTGATACTACCTCATACAGCTTTAGAAATATCTGTACCCTTAGTTGTATCATGGAGAGGAATAAAAGTATGTCATCTGTTACACTGAAGTACTCTTGAATAGGTCGGTGCCTCGTCCAGGCAGAGTAAAAAATATTTACATTTTTTAATTCTGCTATTTTTTGGATAAATACGATTAATCTGATAAACGTCATAAAATTATTTGTTGCAACACTGAGACTGTTTCGAGTTTTTCGACAATTTTTATTTCAACGAATTGTTTTGCCATTTTGATTGCACAATTCATAATAAGTATTCCATCAATAAAATGTTTTTTCGCTTTGATAATTTCCAGCGCTACTTCCTAAGAAGCGGCAATACTGCATTTGTTATCACTACCAGACTTTCTGAATAAATGTGTTTGTTGTTTGGTTTTTTCTTATGCAGGAATTACCGCATTTCTAAACTCCCCTGTATAGTTTCTCTCGTGCAACGTAGTGCAATGCTGTTTCATTTTATCTATATTATTTAGAAACTGTTAGTACTCATACAATGAACTGAAGATTATCATTATTGTTGTTTGTGATTAAATTTGTGATTGTGATTTACAGTCCGGTTATTATAAACTCGATGTTCGTTCGTTATTTTTCTTTTCTACGAAGATATATTTCGCTTAAAAAAACTTAACTGACTTGCTCCTTACCACACATCAGAAAAAAATAACTACAATTAGGTATAAAGAAATAAACACTTTGACCGTAACCATTAATTTCCCGAACCGTATCCAACGGTTTTCTGTTTATGATTCTCTATTCTACACTATTAAATATTAACTCTGCTCGTTCGGCTTGACTCAACCTTCTTATATACACGCGCATTGCCATTTTTGATAACGAGTCCAGCGAGATCTCCAATATTCTAGCAACTTCGTGCGCAAATGGCGTCACATAGTCTATATAGGTATGTGTTATTTTTATTTCATCATTTTATCGTTGCTGCTGGAATGACTGCTTGTATATATTTTCGTTTTTAAAACATATATCTATATCTATTTTTAGCGGGCAAGTGAAAAAACGTCAAAATATTAATTAAATTGTAGTTTGGTGAATTCTTGAGAAAGTATATTTTACGTTCTTATTAGTTTCAAAGATTAGAGGAAGGTAACCAAGGCAATAGGTGCATGTCAAAAGAGCTCCTCATTTTAATCACATAAGAAATAGTTTAGATCATAGTAATCCATAAGTGGATTAGGCCTGCTCGATCAGCAGATATAATTTCGTTAAGTATTATGTTTGGGAAGAATTAAACATTTTTGTGTATATGATTTATATTTATGATAACGCTATACTCTCTTAAAAATATCTCAAAAAAGATGTGTTATTGTGATTCTATAAAAATTAGGAATTTTTAAATCATTTAGGCTAAAATATGTAGAAGCAAGAGGAGGACATTTTAAAGGTGTAATGTTCGACCAAACAGTGTAGCTTTTATCAGGCTCCGCCCATAAGCATCTTCAACGGCAAATTTAACTTTGTGCCCCTGTAAGTTAGGCAATTGTATGCAGAAATTTAGCAAAACATGTCTTCTTGTCGGACAGATTTCATGAATATGAATGCAAAAAATTGAAATCTGAGGCAATTGTCTGTTACATGAAGACTTGATTTACTAGCCTACAGCTTTCTTTTTTTATAATAGTGCCTAACAACGTCTCACCGCAGTCCTATATGTGGGCAATATTGCGATCGAAATATTGTTCAGATATATATATTTTTTTGAAAATATGGCTCTGCTGTCTAGTAAAATATACTTTTATTAGTTGATTAAAACTTGCTCCATCTTAATACGAATTTCCATTGACGAGAAATATGAAAGCGCGTGGACGTCTAAAAACGGCTTTGTAAAATTGCGAACATTACAGTCTTAAGCATCTTCACATCAGTACCTATCTAATTTCATTCATAGTTATGTAGTTCAATTTATGTAGACTTTTGATAATTCCTTTATGTAGTGTTTTTCTACTTATTTATTCTTTGATGTAAGATCCTTTTGAAGTAATCTACTCTTCCTTATTATGACATGTTTTTGTTTCTCCGTTGGTTTCTCCTTTAATATACTTTTTTTATTATATAGAACAATTATCTATGTAACAGTAGGTATGTTCCAACAGCCGTTGAGAACTGGTTCAGAACTATCAGAAATGTTTGACCAACACCGTCTTACGTCTCATTCGCCCAGACTAAATTAGCAACTGAACTGACTGACTAGTTCTGGACGGTTTAGAATCGATTCTTGCTCTTGTTGGAACAAACCCAGTATATTTCTAAATATGCTATGAATTATTAGAGGCTATGTTTTTCTGTTAAAATGATTTAATAGGCTAGTTTTTTCTGTTTTTCTTTTTAGTGCTTTATAACTATATATTTGTTTAATGATATCCCTTTACTTAGTTTAACTTTTTTTATATTTGCAATACATTATATATTTTTCTGTTATATGTTGTAGCTTTTTTGTTTATAAGTTGAATCGTTCGTTCCGAAACATGTTGTATTACCGACTGTCTATAAAAAATCATACCTAATATATTAATATTCTATATCTTTTATATTTGTAACTATACATTCTCTATACTTTACATGAGTACAGTTGCACTGTAGAATAGCTATGTTGTTTTTATTACGTATGTAATACCTATGTATAGGTACAAAAATAAATTTCTGAGTGCGTAGGTATGTACCAACTTATCACTGTAGCTACACAAATATAGCAGTGGAGACAGAATAGCATCGGTTTATTTAAAAGCCTTACGTTCTTCCCTGTTCGCTTCATTTATTTCATATACCTACACGCGGAAAAAACATTGTTGTGTCTGTATTGAATATTCACACAACTATAGTTTCAAATACAAATTGTGTCACACCTTGCTACAGTATTACTAGAACGCACTGTGTATGTACAGTGGGAGTCAGCTTAAACTCACCAGTTCCACGGTCCATTCTTTTCTAGTGCCATTTATTATACACGGTGCTAGAAAGGGACAAAACATGCAAGTGGTGACTTTAAGCTGACGACCATTGTACTAAGTACGATTTGTAGTTTACGTTCTACGTTCTATAGTAATACCCTAGCGAGGTATGGAAAACGGTGATGGTCAATCTGCCGTTACGTGCGAGCGACAAAGTAATGTATAGAAATCCGCGCGATAGACAAGGATGGCTATAGGAAGACGTTTTATAAATTAGAATAACATCTGAGCAGTCACTCCCCCTTTTATTTGTTTTGAATGGCAAAACGGGCGGTGACTATTTAGATTTTAAAACGTCGTCAATATAGTCATCCTTGTCTATCGCACGGTTTTCTATACTTACTTTACTTTGTCGCTCTCATGTAACGGCAGATGGACATCACCGTTTTCCAACCGTGTATGTACTACAGTTGTGTGAATTTTCATGGCAATGTTTTACAGAAGTAATAACAACTGTATTTCCTTTTTAAATTATGATTAAAATTGTAGTACTTAAGAGCTGCTATACAGGGTGTTCCTAAATTAACCTGCCATAAATTAACTGTGGATTCTACGATCAAAAATAAGAAAAAAAAGTTATAAAATCATAGGTCCGTAAACGCCCCCTAACGGAGCTATTGCTCTTTAAAGGGGGACCCCAAAATTTGATTTTCTCCAAATATTTTCAAAACGGATCGAGATTAAGTAATGAAATTTGAAATTGAATATTACAATTAGTTTGCGATTATTATCTCATAGGGACTGATATTTACTATAGTTTCGGTTTGTCAACGTACCGAATTTTAGTAAAATTGCTTAAATCGCTTTATTTTAAAAAAAATAATAATAATAAAATTAACACTGTATAGTTCTCAAACGATATAAGCATACATTTGTACTAAGGCAAGTTTATTTAAATATACTTGATCCAAAGAAAATGTAGTAGAATTTTGTAAAGGTCTTTTAGAGACACTCTGAAATAGTTTTATTATAAAATGCAGCAAATGTATGTTATGATATTTTTCACGTATAGTGTAATTCAGAGGTTTCAAAAGATAGTAGGTGCGGTGCTAGCAACACTGGAATACTTTTCCGAGAAACTTAAAATGCCGTAATTAACTTTCATAAATCATTTAAAATATGTTGTATGTATGTATGTATGTATGTTTAGATTAAAAGAAATGTGATATACTGTACGTAATTGTGTCCCGAAGCAAATACACGCATGATTTGTTTTGTTTTGGTTACCATATAAGTAGATGCATGCTTTTTGAATTTTCCTGTTATTATTTTTTTTTTCTTACAGTTTTCTCATACTATTTATTTTTACTAGTCATTACGAACACATTCTTAATACAGGTAGCTTTAAATGCAATAATTGCTTCAGGTACTTGCTGTGTCAAAAAGTGGTAGGTATGTAAGTAATATCTATAGCCACTTTGCTCTACAGCTATTTTATATTTCTTATTTTTTGATCACCCCTTCTTTACATCATAAATTCACACATCCTAATTTAATGTGGAAATGTATTTTTTTTTCTTAAGAAAAAAAAAACTAGAAATACCTACCTCATTTTAAACTACCGATTTTAACTATTAGGATGTTGTTTTGTAATGTAATTTTAGATGCATTTTTTCAGTTTATTTCACACCTTAGACCAATGGTGACAGCATTCGTCAACCGTCAACTCTTTGGCCAAAAATATTTCTTACATAACTGTTTACATTCTAAATTCTATAATTATTTTTAATAAATGGTACTAGAACAGAAATACATATTTTGAAAAATGTGATTAATGTGTTACTATTTATTTATTTAATTATTTATTTATTTTAAGTAAAGTAAGACAAAAATTTCGAGATTTGTGTTAACTGCAGAACATGTAAAGATAATTTGTCACTCTGAAGTTTAACAAAACTTCATCAAATATAAAAGAAAATTTTTAATACAATTTACTTTTATTATTTTTCTTATCCAAAATTTCAAACTTTGGCGCGGTAGTACTTTTGTAAGTTTTTGATCTAATAGAGACTGTAGTTACAAATAAGAAGTAAAAAATGTAACAACAGTCCACATGACAAACATTATAAAATTTATAACATGTTTTTTTTTTTATTTATTTCTACAAAAGCTGTTCAAAGTTGTCTTCATTCAACCATGATCTGTTTGCAGTTTCTTTTTGGTTCGCGGGCATTTCGAGCAGGTTTAAATACTGTGCTATTGAACGGATTAATACTAATCTAATATTCATTAGTAGTAGGCACTTCTGTAAAGGAAACGTTCCACATAGTATTTACTGTTGCTTCTTTGAATTTTCTCCCTTATTTCTTCCTCATTGACCACCCAATCTAATAATATCAATGCCAGTATTTATACGCTTATATGTTAATTTAACTCGTATTTTCATTCACAGCAAAACTCCATAAATATTCCTCAGGTGTATTTGTCACTGTTTATGGTAATTTTTGTTTTTTCTCTTTCTATAATTAGCTCATTAATAGATTGAAAATACACATTACCACAACGGAACATTTTGAAATTTATTTGAAATATGAAGCTGTCAAACAATCTTGATGTCATAGTGATTGAAAACATCTTTAGTGCTTAAATTATTTTCTGAAATTTTTTGTGATCATAATTATTTAAAAAATTATTAATAGAATCGTAGAGTAAGTACTTCAGCATTAATCAATTATTATTACGTACATCATTACAATGCGTGTACTTTGGTAAAAGATATCGATAAAAACACTGAACCGAGTTGTAGGCAACCAGCATTACTTAGAAGAAATCACTTTTAAATGGTTTTTTATTTCACTTTTTCTGTGAATAAAATATATTTTTGCTATAAGCTATAAGCATTCCAAAAAGAAAGATTCTTATTCTTGGTGCTGGTAATTCTTGAGGTTTTTTGAATGTTATATATTAATTTTATTATATTAGATAGGGGTTATTGTATTCTTGCCTTGGTGCCAGTTTCCAGAAATCTACTAAATTCCACCTGTATAAGCAACTCCTCAATAAACTCTGCTTGCAGATTTTTTTATACTTGAAGAACTCCACTTGAGTCCGTTCTGGTTCATATATTGGCGCCCAACGTGGGGCAAGTACACCTACTACCCGTTGGAGGTACCTACCTGAGAACACTCAACCTATTCAAAATCTCGCTTGAGTCCGTCTCTGCTCAACACGGTGTAGTATTTTTGTAGCAAATTGCTAGGAAAATCGAACTGCGAATGCAAAATAGCAAATTTGGCAATATCGTTTAGATTGTATACATTCCAAAACTTAAGTTTGACCGTACCTGTAAAACTTGTCTAATTCCAAGTTAAATAGTGAATGTTGTATTACTATGAGTTATTAGACTACCACCCAAATTTCGAGATTGTCAGGGTGACGATATAGAAATTATGACTGAAATTTAATATTTAACTTCTTATTTTGAAGCCCTTTATGTCCATAACGAAGCCAAATAGGACAAAAATGTATATGAAGTACTGACATTGTTGTGACTCTATATGTCCTATCCTTTTTAAATACTAGTTTACACACCTTTGTTATTATATCTTGTATATTAGTCAAATACTAAATTACCCCGTCAAACATTTTTTTAAAATCAGGAATAGGACTAATGATGAGATGCTCTTTTATAGGTTAACATATAATCAGCAGTAGGTATCTTCTGAGTTAGTAGAAATCTATCAAATTTAAACATATAAACATTGTGTAGAAACACTGGACCCCTTTTTATGGGGTTAGAATTTCTTACCTCTTAAGTCAAAAGTCGGCACTGGTTATTTTATTACAAAAATAAATAAATTCTAGTTCAATTCTGAGTATTTTGAGCGCTGACCTCCAAGTAAGAAACAAAATTATTGTTTCTGAAACGAACGCAGCCTTAACGTAAATAAATCAGGCAATAAAAAGCATTAACCATGCATAGCAGTGATTTTTGTACGGAAAAACTTGGGTACCCGAGGGGAATATATTCACAGATCTCGAAATAGTTCTTTTTCCTACACAGCTTTGGCATATCTAAAGTTTACGTTGACAGTTTTATTAGCACATTTTTCTATATACAACTGATTTTATTTCCATAAAAATTTATTTGGCTACTTAATAATAAAAACGAAATAATATTTACTGAATTTGAGGATCTTGTAATCTATTTTTTTTTTTCGAGAATGTTAGTGGAACTGATAATTTTTAGAAATACGCGGTTTCTTCTCAGATTTATCTCATTCTCTAAATCATGACTATTAAATTTTAATACTTGAGATTAGTTATATTTGACAAGTAAATATTAGATCGTTGAGATGGAAACTGTTCAAAATTTGCCAAAATGAGGAAAATTCAAAAATGGGTTCGAATTTTTTTGATAATTGTGTTTCATAGAAATTGTGATTATATGTATTTACAAGTTTCTTATACTTCAGGTTCCAGCTCTTTATTGAATGAGTCAAATGTTTGATAAAAGTTGAGTTAGGTTTCTATGGAAAATACGTATGTTGATGACAGTTATAAAATAATGAATCATTAGAATGATAGATTTCGGCAGAAAAGACTGAACGTGACTGAACCGCAATTCATACATTATTTTCTGCCACAAACCTGGTACCACACTACCTAGCATTTTAACCAGAAAATTGCAGCCAGTGTGTTACCGGGCTTTCAATTTGGATTCCTTTTTTATATAGTTTTTACCAAAGGACGACTGTTATTTTGGATTTTATGCTTTATGGTGCACAGTAATCTGATAAACGTTTAAGTAAACACATGTGGATTGTTGAGTCATTTCTAATGCAATAATCATTTTCTTAACATGCTCACTGACTAAAATACTAAATAATGATGTAAAAGTATCAAAGTTGAGACATCGGTAAATAGATTACGAAAATGCAATGCAACGCAACGCTTGATGATAAGTACCTGATGATGATTTGTAATCATAAAACATATAGTTTTTGGACGATACATCAATTTAACGTTTTACTGGTTGGAATCAAAGGAATAGTAAGGTGTGTTTACAAATGTCAGATCGGTAAGAACTTACCGATCGGAAGGCAGTAAGTTAGAAAAAAATTGATAGGTAATAAATAATTCGACTCAACTGATTAATTTTTCAAATATCGCTACTGCTGTTTATAAATCTCCAAGTTAACTGTGTGTTTTTTGTTATTTTTGATAGTGGGATTTTGAGATTGATTTCAAGACCTACCTTTTTCCGCTAAAATGTTAGGCAACTGTTGAAAAGGACAGACTGTTTCTGAAATAAGGGCATTTCATCAGAGGGATGTGAAAATATAGGAGATTTAGTGTCAAAGAAAATTTTACAGAATAAATAATATCACCTTGAAGGTTAACCTAAACTCATGCACACATTTTCATTTTCTCTGTGTTGCAATACAGTATGCGCCAAAAGTATGGAATAAATTCAATAAAAACGAAACAATGTTCGAATTGTCAAAAGTGTACATTAATAAGCCACGTAATTTAGAAGGACTTCAAAATCGCATTCGGGACGAAATACGCAGAGTTACCCCAGAAATCATTCATAATGTGCAAGAAGAATTTCTTTACAAACTTGCGCATTGTCAAGAAGTTGGTGGATGGCAATTTGAACATTTAATTTAAATATAAAATTTAATAAATTGTATTTTATTTTACATACCTCAGAATTGTTAGTTTTTTATGGATAAAATTTACGTTTTCTAACATTCAATCGTCATTTACTCGAAAACTTTCCTATGTAAGAGGGCAAAATTTCAGTACTGTCTGATAGAGAAATAAACGATCTTTCAGAATCAAGGAACAAAATATGGTGTTGCCATTTAAAAAAAAATCGATGACGTGATTACTCGAAAACAAATGACATTTGAAAATCGCATTTTACGCTAAAATATGTATTTTTTAAATTAAAAATCGACCTGTTCGAGGATTTTTACCAAAAAATAATTGTTTCGTTTTTATTGAATTTATTCCATACTTTTGGCGCATACTGTATATGTTTTAAGTGTTATTATAAGTTATAAGATAATGTAATTAATTGTTAAGCATTGTTAATTATTAAGTGTGTATAGCGATAATTTGCCAAGCGTGGATGCTTTTACGCCCTTTGATTTACGCGATCAAGTCTTTATTTTATTGCTGAAATTCGAGGAATAAGGGCACAATTGTAAATTTGTTATATTTTTTACTTTGCATCACATAAAATTATATCTTTTGTGAAGTACTTCATTAAAGATAGGAGCGAAAGTATAGGTTAGGTTAGGTTAGATTTCGCGTTGAGCATGAGTTCAACATACATATTAGAGAAGGTGGAACAATGCCATGCCTTTTTCATATATTTTCAGGTATTAACAATATTGTGTGAAACTAACTACTCAGTGGACAAAAGCCCCAACCTGCGTTGAATTACACCCACAATATCTACCCATATATTCCTTATTATTAGCTTTTGTAACATTTTTTACTGTTTAAGAAAGGTATTTTAAGCTAATATGTATCAAATCTCCTACAATTCCTATCAATGAAGTCATATGCATGCTCTCTGATACCAAACATCTAGGTATGCTAATGAACACCCACAGACAAAACTCTATTCAATAATTATCTAAAAAATGTATTCTATTTACTAACCTGATATACTCTATATATAGAGTATATCAGCTCTAAAAAATGTATTCTATTTACTAACCTGATATACTCTTCTTTATACATTTTTTAGATAATTATTGAATAGAGTTTTGTCTGTGGGTGTTCATTAGCATACCTAGATGTTTGGTATCAGAGAGCATGCATATGACTTCATTGATAGGAATTGTAGGAGATTTGATACATATTAGCTTAAAATACCTTTCTTAAACAGTAAAAAAATGCCATGCCTTATTTCCTTATTCTAGAATCAACCTGAGCAAAATATAAATTTCTTAACTGATTGATACCATTTCTAAAATTTTTGGTAGAGTGAGATTTTGATATCAAAGTCTCACAGTGGCTTCTCCAATTTTGTAGATTATCAATATTTATGTTCAGAAATCTAAATTTAACTCAGGATATTCACAATTCTTATGTGTCTACTATGAAACGTCATTGGTCGTGTTTTGTTTTGGATTAATATAATACATATGCATGTTTCTGGGAAAACCAGTTACTCAAGTAATGCAATAACTAACAGCATTTAATTTTCATTGAGTATATATCTTTAAATACAATTACAAATACAATACAAAATACAAATTTCTTCTCAGGTAGAGATACTTAATACTCAATTTTATTTTATTTATTTTATTTTTTATTTTATTTAGAATACATTGTTCCACAGGCAACCCAACTAAAGAACAGGAGAGAAAGTAAAAAAAAACAAAAATAAACACTAAATAAATACAGTAAATCATACGAGAGAAAAACAAAAATAGAAAAAGTTATTTTAAATTAAAAGATTTAAGATCATGAAGGCTGCAAAAGAAAATATCAAGCTGAAATCGCAGATCATTGCAGTTACTACACATTGTATAAAGAGGCGAATGTTGCAAGATATTGGTATGAGGAGTCTTTACATAAAATGTTCCATTATCACGGGAATGTGTTCTAGGACAATGGAGATTAATCATCTCTAATAATCTTTGACAATATATCTTATTATGCTGGAATTTAAACACAAAAAAAACACAAAATGATATTTACAATTACTTAAAAGGCTAGTCATCGAATGAGTCATAATCAACTAATTTTGAGGAAATCCCATGGGAGGATAAACACCAGTACATTTGAAACTTAACAATTTTAAAAACTTACGTTGAACGGATTCGATCCTGTCAATATGCACGTTATAGATAGGATACCATACCAGGCAAGCATACTCAAGCCTAGAGCGTACAACTGTATTGAAAAGTAGTTTAATAGTCTCAGACTCTCAGGCTTAGTAGAGTTACGACTAGGGGTGGGCGATAACGGTTTGGAACTATCGATTATCGATAAATAAAATATACCGATATTATCGATATATCGATATTATCGATAATATATCGATATTATCGATAATATATCGATATTATCGATAATATCGCTATTATCGATATAATATCGGTATTATCGATAATATTCATACTATCGATATAAGCGATAATAACAATATTATCGATTAATATATAGTAGGGGTGGGCGATAACGGTTTGGAACTATCGATTATCGATAAATAAAATATACCGATATTATCGATTAATATCTAGATATTATCAATATTATTTAAATTATCAATACAATAATACTGCATTTTCGATAATTTCGATGTTACCGATTTAATAATATTATTTTTGCTTTGTATTAATTTTCTGTACATTCAAGTTAGGCATATTGTTGTTCCATTGACTACGGAAATTAATAAAACAACATGAGAAAAGAAAAATAATGTATTTCTTGTCGAAAATAGATACACAGAACAAATAACATTAAAAAAATACATTTAATTCACTGAATAAGGTGTTTATTTAGTGACAGAAATATTAACTGTTCTGCATGTTGCCGGAAATCCTAATGGTACGTAACAGTACATGATGTATAATACTTGTTTACGGTTTTTGAGATATTACGTGTTTATTGTTCAAAATTTAGTCTAAATCAGTCATTTGTTAAAAATCGCATTTCTAATTCAAAATGCTTAATTTCATGTATTTCGATTAATATACAGGGTTAACTATGACTAAGTACAAAAATTTTAACCACGTGCTCAGGGAGCCCTAAAAGACAATAAAAAAGTTATTCCAGAATTTTAGCTCGATATTAAAAAAATGGGGCAAAACCCTTTTTTCCTACAGAAAGTCGGCGCCTATGATGAGTATAGACTGAGATGGCTTATGGCTTAGATACATAGTTGACATTACATCTGTCAACAACTACCATGCGGTCGTTTGCAGTATTTCTAAATGCAGAAACGACAAAAATGTACATTCTTATTAGTAATAATACCTGATAGGTAGATAACAGTTAATCCAGTTAGCTCCAGTATTTTGCTTTCGTTTTTCATTATTTGGTTACAAACTGGTAAAACTACATTTTCACTCACTACCGATAAACACACTTAGGTACAGTTGTTAGATACAATGCCTATGTATTATAACAAAATCGAAGAAAGGGGTGGTAGGTAGGTTCTAACAGATAACAGAAAACGTTTACACCCGCGGCAGTCTTCTCCCATAACCTAGAAAAACAAACCGGCGAACTATATTGTGGGAAAATATCTGTACCCGACACATATTCCTTTATTTATTAATTATAAAACGTTTTAAATTAAAATAAGGCACTAAAAACTGAAGAAGAACACAAAACTACAACGTAAACACAGGAATTAAATTATAACATGACAGCGAACCGACTCGACTGGACCGATTGCCGACTGTGGCCGACTATTGCATGCCGGGAGCTTGCTGGTTGCATACTCTGATTTTCGCATTGGCGGCGTTAAATACGGATTTAATATAATTTTGAAAAAAAATTTGTTTTGCTTTATAAATAAGTTTGGAAATTTTGAAATTCTTATTTTTCTCTATTTTTCTATCCTTAAAATATTTGTACTTAGTCATAGTTAACCCTGTATATGGATATTTTGCATATTCATTGAAAAAAGTTATATTTCTTAAAAGACACGTGCTTGTAGATATTGGCTATTCGCGAGTACATACTTCCTAAATGTACGCGTAGCGTATTTGTCCGACTTAATAACGCACATTGTCTATGATTACCTCTTTTATATTTGAAAAGTTAAACTTGTATTAGGTATATGAGTTTATTCTATCGTGGCTAAGAAATATTTTACAAATTTTAGTTCCATTCATCTTCATGTTAACCACGTAACAAGTAAACACTAGTATGTAATGTAGCAAGATCACCAAAAGATAAGGATCTAGGGTATGTAACTGAGTAACTGTATATACGTTTACATATAAGTCACATAAATCATTATTGGCTTCAAGCTACGGCTAAACGTGATTCTTCGTGAGTCAAATTATTGATATTAACAAAACTAGGGTTGGAAATATTTATCGATATATCGATAATTATCGAACTATCGATAATATCGAAATTATCGATATTATTGAAATTATCGATATTATCGATATTATTGAAATTATCGATAATTCGATAATTTTTTATCTGTATTATTATCGATATTATCGATAATTATCGATAATTATCGATATATCGATAAATATTCCCAACCCTAGTTACGACTATAGCGGAGAAGAAAGTTTAATTATCAACACTATAACGTGTTGACATCTATCAAAGCTAATACGACGTAATGAACAAATAATTATTTCTCTGAATATTACGGATGCGGTTAATTTTAAATGGATATAATTCCTTTATTATTAACTATAACAAAAGTAACACGAGACACAATAGCAAATGTGTAGGTATATTATTTGCTATTGTGTAGTCA
The DNA here is from genome assembly GCA_025584915.1 of Monochamus saltuarius. Lineage (NCBI taxonomy): Eukaryota > Metazoa > Arthropoda > Insecta > Coleoptera > Cerambycidae > Monochamus > Monochamus saltuarius. Next base: position 26,787,547 of record CM046723.1, on the reverse strand, counting down.
TGTATAAGAATGCGCGTTATCGACACTAAATCCCGTGATATCTTATCCTCAACTTTACACAATATTACGCAAGCCTCCGTTCAAAATAGACGTGCATACGCGCAAAACGCGTTCCAATTTTCTGACGACACACCCGTTTTGCCAGCCAATAGGATAGCCGCTTTTGCCACACATACCTACCTCCATAATATATTGATCCGAAAATAACCTAACCTGTTTTTAGAATTATCTACGGCCTTGACTTCTGCAGAGTTTAAAGGCTATTTAGGCGTCGGTATAATAGTGCAATTTGGAGGTAGGGCCAACACTTCGTAATATCTCGAAATTTTGCGACGGAGTCCATGACGTGTGACGTCATGGCTTTCCAGACGGTCTGAGGGCATTCGAAGGACACCTGCTTTTGACATTTCTCTCCCCGGCTTTTCCAGATGAACGTGATATCCCGAACGTATTAGTCACATTTTGGTGAATTGTAATATTATCAGTAGTGTGGCAAATAACTGATAAAAGGTATGAGGTAGATTTATTTTGAAACTGAAAATCACGTAGGAACGTGGAAAAAATGCACCCATATTTTGTTTATTTTTTGTCAGATGTAGCATGTGGTATTTATTTTTCTAGTCACTTGTAGATGCGCTTCTTTAAATAATTACACTGATAAATTCACTTTAATTAAAATAAAACTTTTGCTTTTTTTACTTATGCTTTAAGTAAATATAGAAACCATGTACATTATTTCTGTTTTTACCAGTTTTGTAGAATTATTACATCTACTACATTTAAGAAATTTTAAAAATTATTTTTAAAGTCCAGTAAGTTCCGGTTTGTAAAAAAAACAGTCAGTCTGAAACATTGTTCAATAAAAAAAATATGAGTAATCAGGTACATAGACAACAATAGGGGATTATTTAAAAAAAATATATTACATGATCTACAATATTTCCAGTTTTTAATATATTTGTGAAATGTGGGGTCATTTCCTTCTTCAACTAAATTGTATTATTCTACAAAACTTACTACTTACTATACAATAAAAGTAATATCATATTTCTCTGATATTTCGGTAATCAAATTACTGATTAAAAAAGTTCAAAATAACTCCAGAACGCGTGGAGAAATTTTAATTACGGTTAAATGGATAATAATTACAGAGTTGGTTGCATGGTAGTTTTTGGTCTCAATTTATGTTAGTCCCTCTTTGACCATGATGTAATAATTGTATCCTTATTTTAGAAATAGGTATTGTTATTAACATTGTTGCGTGGAAATATTAATTGGATGTGGCGCAGTTATATTCGGTCGTTATATCTTTACTGCTGGAGTATTTTGATTTGATTATTCCTATGTAAACATTCCAAAAAATTGGCAGGCCTTCGTCCTGATTATACCTTTTATTTTGTTTTTAAATTAAATGTGTCAAATAATTCAGTCAATATAACACCATCATATCTCATTTGTATACATTATTTTTTTGTCATAAATATTCCACAGAGATCATCTGGAAAAAATGAAATTTTGATAATTGATTTTTATATATTTGCTGAGGTTATTTGAAGAGACTAATAATTGTAGGTATTTTCTCATTGTCACTATTTACTTCCTACAAAACAAACAGTTTCTGAATCCGATTCTTCGCATTCATCATTATTTATTTCATATGGATGTTTTATTTTAAATTTAGAAAGAATTCATTCCTCTAAAATGGGGCATATACTACACATGTTACATTTAATGTTGCGACATAAAATTGCCAATAAAACAAAATTTATATAATAAATTAAAGATTCCTATGGAACAAACCAAATACCTACATTAAACCACTGTCAATTTTGCTTTTGTATTTATAAATACATACCTATCTCACTTTTTCATCTCTTCCACTATAAGTTTATAATTAAATTTTTATGTTGGACATTATACATACCTATTAAATCGTTTATACAAGGTGTTTCGCATAAGAACCAACACAGGTGCAGATGCATGTAGGGGTTCCTAAATATATACAAAGTTGCACATAGGCGGAGTTACAGGCCTTCAAAGTATTTCAAAATGAGGTCAAATATTTCGGGGAAAAAAATAGTATCTCTGAATTACTATAACTTGGAAAAACAAAATTTGGTACATAATTTAGGTTTATTATTGGTCTTCTTTGTCTCATTTAGAGAAAATGGTGCCAATTTTGAACAATTTTTTAAGCATAGCTTAACAGATAAAAAATATTTTTTTATATAATTTCAGGTATTAACAATATTGTGTGAAACTAACTAGATACCTACTCTGTGGGTTAAAGCCCCAACCAGCGTTGAATTACACCCACAATGTCTACCCATATATTCCTTATTATTAGCTTTTGTAACATTTTTTACTGTTTAAGAAAGATATTTTAAGCTAATATATATATCAAATCTTCTACAATTCCTATCAATGAAGTCATATGTATGTTCTCTGATACCAAACATCTAGGTATGCTAATGAACAATTCCACAGACAAAGCTCTATTCAATAATTATCTAAAGAAATTAATCTATCTAAAATTACTAACCTGGTTTAATGGAAACACTCTATAGATATTAACCTCTGAATGTTTTGATTTACCTAAATAATACGGTGAAACTAGCACCCTCTAGGAGCAACATCAAAATAAGCTTCAAATTCGTAATTCTCACACCAAAAAACTCAACACTACCAATTTTCAGAATGATGCTATCAAAACTTTCAATTATTGAAAATTTTTAGAATAAAATTTAAACCTTGAACACCCTGTATTTCTTAAACCAGCTACATTCGTATAAGGAATGATAAGCTGAAACATATTTGGCGTCTAGTATCTCCAGATTAGTGTTGACCCATTTTTTGTGAGCCATCCTGTATAACTGAGTTTAATGTTGAGTACGTATAAAGGACAATTATTTTTACCAGTGGTGTAACGCGGTGTATTATAGAAATATTTTGTTGGTCAACACTTTGAAAATGAGTGAAACACTTTGATAATAGAAACAATTTTGGAAAAATAACTAGACTAAATAATAGACTGATATTTTAATAATTTTTTACTTATCTATACTGTACAACTTTTTTGCGGAACTTAGATGTCTGTTTAGAATGTTGAGATGTTAGACTTGCGCTTCAGATAACTTTATTCCAGAAATAGTTTATTTTTACAGAGGATAAGTCATATTATGATTTTCCATATAAAAGTAAATGTACAGCGTCATTTAGCCATAATGTAATTTTAACCACGCATTGGGAAGGCCTAATACATAGAAAATTGAAAAAAAAAATTACTCCGCGCTTTAAAAAGAACCATATCAAATCATAACTCGATAACAAGGAGCTCCTTGTACGTTCGAGCGTTGAAGCAGGCCGACACCGCGTTGATTTGAGAGCTGAGAATGAATCGAGACTCCAGCGATTTTTTAAATATGTATTTATTATTTTTGTTAATCGCATATAATTAATGATATTATTAATCATCCTGTATAATACCTCTACCTCTACAAACGTATAATATGATTAAACTTTCTGGTATTCTTAAAGCCGTTTGTCACTATGCGATAATTATGGTAAAATTTATGTAAATATTATTTGATAAATTTACAAAATAATTATATTTAAATCTAAAACACGATACAATATCACTGTATGCAACTACCATAAATTATTTTCTATTTTTCATTCATGCGCAAGCGCAGTAGTCTGAAAATACGATTAACAACTCATTAACTATAATAACTAGTTTATATAATAAAATAAATAGCACGACACTTATTCTCACACTTGACAGAACTAAGGTTAAAGTTAAGTTAGGTTGAAAATTTAAAATTCCAAATTATGTAAATACGTTTATGCGCATATTTCTGCGTCGATTTCACCGCAAAGTAGAACAAGTTGAAAATATTTTCTTAGTAAATTATTTTATGAATTTCATACCCAATCTCCCGCTTGCAATTACAGGATATTTTAAAAATAATTTTCAAATGAATTTTTAATATTTTCTCAGATAATATTGTATAGTGACAAACGGCTATTACGCTATAAATTTAGAGCACTTTAAGAAAATTACAGAATATTCATTATATTATAAAATAAATCTCATAGTTGTTAGTCTACCTAATAGATTCCATAAATAAACTATTTTTAGGTAAATATATCAATCCTAATTTCTTCCTATCATGACTTAGTAAGTACCTACATAAATAACGAAGATGTTTTGTTTAGCTAGACCGGTTATTAGTTATTAATATTTGTAAGTAATATTTAAAATGACTACCACCCTTACGTAGGCACGTGACCGTTTTCTTATTTGCGAACTTGTTACTGTGAGGGAAAAATTATTTTAAATCTTAAAATTAATTTTTCACGTGTGTGCACCCATCTCCGTTGCATACATTAGTTCATTCATGCTTTGAGAACCATTGATCTAACAATGTGCATGTATAAAGGCAGGGTACTCATTTTGAAAATTGCTTATAAATGTTAGAAATTAATAAAATGTTATACTTATAGGTACACTTATATTTAGTTCGTTTTATCTAATCTTCGTGTTGTTTATGGAATCGGATGATATTTCCCACAAAAAATGGGGTATATTTGGAAGATAATATACAGCGTTTTCAATGATTTATATATCTACCTACAGGATATAACGAAAAAGCAGGTCATCCCGTTAACTGCGTGATTTTGGCGGCAAAATATGACGATTCAACCCTATTTACCTATATACAAAAATGTATCCTTTAAAAGAGTTGAATTGTAAAATTATTTTCGTATCACGTATCACTGAAATTTTGTTGAGATACTTCTACTTCGTACTTCTTGTTATTAACCAAACCAAATAATATCAAGCATATCATGCTTGAAAAACAAACGTAGAACCTGGAGTGAAAGGCTTATTTTATCTCCACTTTCTTCTGACGTACGTCTATGCACGATTTTTTACAATGGTATGTAACATTTTGTTTATAATATATTATTAATATTATACTTGTAAAACTCTCTGAAGGTGCTAGCCAGATGTAGGTATCCTTTTGGCACATAAAAAAGGTTTTTCAATCAATATATTTTTTTTTTTATTAAGGAAAAATAGGGATGTGAAAATAGAATAGAATTTAAAAAATTCTCAAGAGTAATAAAATATTCTAAACAAAATTTCACAACGTTGTACAAAATTGTCCATAGGCTTACCTCACAAAGAAGTATGGGGATAAAATAACCATTCTTCCCAATTCTTACGTATTTTTAGACATCGTTTGCAATAAGTTTATCTAACTGAGGAAATTATAGCGCAAAAACGGTTTTAAAAATTCAACTTTAACATCCTGTATTTTTTAAAGTAGGCATTTTTGTACATAGGTAGGTAAGTAGGGTTAAATAGTTATATTTTGCCGCCAAAACTGCGTAGTTAACAAGATGACCTGCTTTTTTGCTACACTCTGTATAAGTTTAATATATTATCATATTTTCAAGTTGCATGCACATGAATGCATAAACACTTGGAAGTCTTATTTACAAAAAAGAAGTTGAAGCCTCTGGTATTCCATTTTATTTGAAACATTTTATCATAAATTTCATTTCATATCATCCATTAGGGTATAAATTAAGAGAAAATGTATAATTTTTAAATAATTTCATGATTGGTAAAGTTTAAACAAAAAAATTAGTATTACACAAAAACTACTGTTTAGAGTTAAATCAATGCTAATGAGGTCTATTAATACGTTCTTAAAGGAATAAGTCTATTTACCATTTTTAATTTCGGTTCTGAAGTGTGTGTGTAAAATATGAAATAATGTTTATGAACTAAGCCCAATATTTTTCAAATACCCCCTATATTCCTTATTGTGATTTTTGTGTAAGTAATGACAGCTGAGCAGTATTATTTATCTTTATTTGTAAATCTACTACTAAACAGGTATATGAAGAACTTTTTTTCTATTTGCAAGTTTTATTTTATATCTATGAAAAATATATTTTTCTCCAGTTTATCATTTAAATCGATTTATTTGAAAATTTACTTGTAGCAAGTCAATCAAATCAATTAAATATTTGATTGGTATGAGACATCTGATTGGATACATGTTTTTGTATTATGTAGTCATCATAATCATTTTCGTCAATCATGGGTCATTAAAAAACTGAAATTTGGTTGTAATTGACAATTAAGTACCACAACTAACTACATTTGCCATAATACTTATATCCCAATAATTTCAATATGCGCTGGTATAATGTTTAATGTCATAAATTCAAAATTCTTTTCTCTAGCTTAAATTACCAAAGAAATGTATTAGAAACAGTGTTAAAGTTTAGATGTTGCATTAAATTATTCTGGATAATTCTATGATATTATAAATTTACATACAGCGCGCCTAATATGCCTGGAATAATATTTGGATTAAAAAAACACCTTGTATGAAAAATTATTCAGAAAAAATCTTTTTGGTCATGGTTTTTGCACCCTTTGGTTACCTTGAGTTTGTTTCAAACTAGCATATGGTTGCAGTGCAAAATTTTTGAATAAACTTATATTTCTGGAAAAATTCTAGTGCTGTACCGAAAAGAGAGTGCGGTCTAGTGAAAATTTTGACACTTTTGCATGTAACGTTAAGTTCTCAACGTGACATAAGTCATATCAGAAAAGAACAATAACTGCTGAATGTTCTCAGCGTCAAAATATGGTTCATAGATCAGTTGGGATAGAGTTCGTCGAAAAGGTTTCAGGCTTCGATGTGTGTCTTTTTGCGACCTCCGAATCCGATTATTATTCTTTTTTTTTCCTGGTACCTATGACTTATGTCACCTTGATAATTTACTCAATGAAAGCAGCGCCATACGCCAATTGAATAATTTATTGAAGACCAAAATATTCGTGACATACCTTATATATTTATACTATAACTTTTTAGTCACTGCAGTAAAAACAATTAAATTCAGAAGCTATCATTTTATGTAGCGTATATTAGAAATTATCATCAAATGATATTAATAAACAGTGTGCCAGCAAATTTCACCGACAACATTATGTGGCTGGTTATCTGTAGGTGATTTTCTCAAGAGACACATTTTTCAAATAATTAAGCAACAATATCGCTGCCGTTTAAAAAAATATGACTACTGTAAGTTTTGACCTCTCAAAGGGGAAGATAACAAGCGTAAACTATCACCTAGTATGCGATTTCATTAAAACTTTAAGAAATAATACGCCGTAATAGTCCAAATAAATGTTCCAAATTTCAACGTGATCGGTAAAGGGGTTACAAAGTAACAAGTAATTAAATTAGTTTGTTTTTGAATAACATTGAAGGCCTAAAACCAAAAATTTGTCATTTAGATCACATTTGAATTAGATCATATTTGAAAATGAAATTTGCCGACACCCTATACTACCTGAATACTACTCTAGGTTACCAAAGGGTGCAAAAACTTAACTAAAAAACATCTGTCTGAACAATTTTTTATACAGGGTGTTTTTAAATGTTATAAATATTATTCCATACATATGTCTCACCCTGTGTATACTTTTATCCAAGTTATACTTAATCTCATGCGACAAATCAATATTTTCTTTGCTTTGTAGATATTTGTTGTTGAATTTTACACAAATATGTATTTAAAATACTAGAGCTTTACCAAATCAATCATTCGATGTACTGTACATATTTAAGATAAGTAGTTAACTATAATTTTTTTAACAACAATATTAAAATGTTTCATTTAGGCCTATTCATTAAAATAATTTTTTTTTATTATACGATCTTATTTTCTTTTCTCATTTACACTTTAGTTACAGTTTTTTTAAATAAAATTTTACAAAACATGTGTCGATGTAGTGCAAAAGTTGCTCAAATTCAACCGATAAACAAAATTCAACTGAATGTCTTAAAAACAACGTTACTAACAAAAATGTTTTTTAACTAGCAACTGCCTAAATAGAAAATCATATGTATTTATTTTCCTTAAAATAACATGTGGTTAACAGCTTGAACTTTTTTCGTAAATAACTGACATTTAATTCGTTTTGTGAACTTCTATATTTACCATAACTTTTTAAACTAATCCTTGCCTTCTTTATGCTACATGCAGCCAAATGGAATCAGAGGTAAGATACCAAGATTATTGCAGTGTGTTTGCTCTGTATTAGATTTCTTTTAAAATATTTATTTTGGCTATCTCTTGAATCAATACCTATACTACGTGATCCTTAGCATGCAGACAAATTATTTCCCAACACGAACGAAACTTTGTTGGTTCAATAACCCCTCAGTTCTTTATTCATCGACAGTGTTCACGCACATAGGGGTTACTTTAATAAACCTTATTGTCCTCTAACCCGAACCAGGCAAGGGCAGTAAGAGTAGTACAAAACTAGAAGTAATTATGTATTGCTAATACTTTTAAGTAGGATGCTAAGCCGTTAATATACAACTTTTGAAGAGGAGTATTATTATATACTCGTACAGGATCAAATAATGTGCAAACAATTGAGAGTAGATTGTACGGCCGATTTCAATAGGGATCCTCCATATAATTCATTTTCTCCATTTTTGATGTAAGCCATCCTGGCGAAGTTACGACCTATTAGGAGGGTAGGGAGGTGTGATAACTGATAAGTTTTATTTAGTTCCAAATGTTTCATACACAGTAGTATTTTATATGAAAGAATCATGGACTGTCATCAAATGTAAAATAGTAGAAACCTACTAGATATCGATGTGTAAAGTAGGTATTGGAAAGGAAGTTATGTGCGTGTAGAGATGAGTACTTTATTATTTTACTCAAAACCTGTAACACTTTGACAAATAAATATGAAATGTTTTCAATCGAAGAAGTTAACCCCAACAAAAAATCTATTGAAAAATATACAGGGGGTACTTTAGTTCAACACTTTATAACAGAACGAGGAGAATAAAGAATACTCCAGCAAAAGAAGTTTCATCAGCCTAAATACCTATACAATACATACAGAGGTTCATAAATGATTACAAGCCACGTGACCAGGACCGTGATTCTCGAAGAGCAATTCGTATGCAAATAGATTTCTTGTCTATCTCAATTGCCGTAGTGAGGAAAAGGATATTCGCATATGAACCCTGATCACGTGGCTTGTAATCATTTATTAAGACACTGTATTATTGTTGATTTTGCTGGCCTAAATGTCTTCGACTTTTTATCTTGTACCCACCTGTGGATTTCTTCAGCAATGTAATGAACATCCCAATAATATTGTCTTTTAGAGATCTACAAACCAAAAGTATGGGTCCGACCAAACGTGAAATGTTGTCGGATTAGCCAGCCACCTACTGAAACTGACTTCTAAAAACATCTTGTAAAGATTTTTGGAGATTTTGTCAATAAGAAGATCTAATTGTCTCCTGGTAATATACTACTAGTAAGTTATGACGTGACATGATTGCTCACAAAAGAGCAATTCAAAGAAGCCATGGGAGACCAAACGTGAAATGTTGTCGGATTAGCCAAGTACCTACTGAAACTGACTTCTAAAAACATCTTGTAAAGATTTTTGGAGATTTTGTCAATAAGAAGATCCAATTGTCTCCTGGTAATATACTACTAGTGCGTTATGACGTGACATGATTGCTCACAAAAGAGCAATTCAAAGAAGCCATGGGAGAATCTCATCGAAGGCTTTTCGCGAAAGGCAAGGATGAGAATGTGAACCAGATCGACCTTCGTCTCCTTTAATGGTCAGTTCTACGTATACTCAAAAGTAGTAGGTAAGGATTCACCTTTATTCCCAAGTGACAAACGTGTACATGCAAGCTTTCGAGGAGCATGCCTTGTAGTGAGTCAGTAGCTCTAAAACCAATATTAATTCAGATAAACTGACGATATTCGTCATCTGGCTGCATGGGTATATGTAGACAGAAGGGTTTCTAAATGACCTTAATGGAATACATTTGAACATCAATTATGGAGCTGGAAGAAAACTTATCCCTTCCGTTCCTAAATATCCTTGTGAAACGAAAATCAGATGGTACATTGGGTGTTTAACTTTGTTTTTTGTTTGTTAAAAGCTTCCTTTATCGGTTTATTCCTAATAAAATAAAATGTTTGAAAAACAAATAGTGGTCCATATCTCCTCAACCGTTACTTTGCGGACCCATGTTTATTAAGACTTTTCTGCTTATTTTGGTTCATACTATCACCTCCTAAAATATTTTACATTCTTTTTTTAACACCCTGTATTATAATGTGAAGATATACTTTGACTTGGTCAAAAAGTATATCCCAAAAGCACTTTTCAACAATTTATGGGTTGTATCTGATTCCTCTTCTGTTACATCTATTGATAGTTTTCCTTCAAATTCATTTTCATACATTTATGTTCCAAATAAAACTCTGGAATCCATATGAAATATGTTCAATTGGTAATAATTTACTGTGTAGTTTGAGCTTGTTGTTTTTTCTTATTGGAAATCACACAACCATAAAATTTTATTATTTCTAGCAAAAAATTATTCATTCACAATTTCACTGCTTGTAATTACATAAATTGCAATGTTTTCGGTTACTTTTGTGTATGTAGATATTTATCACTATATTTTTGTTTTTCACTTTCTATATCGGTCATGTAAATATTAAATAACAAGTACTTTAAATTAACTTGAATTAAAATTGAATAAGAAATAAGAGCAAACACACCCAAATTTTAATATGCACCCAACTATATATTTATTTACCACATGAATTTCCTCTAATACATGCAGACAAAGGAATTGGGCCTCAAAAAAGAGAGTAACGCTTCTCATACCTCCACAACGGCATCTGTCACTTCAAAGACAGATCTGGTAAGTTTCTAATTGTGATTTACATTTATTTATTCAGTTACTGAAAATAATTGCATGTATGTGAAAGTATAAATAGAATAAAACCTGCCAAGAAGGAAATTTCTTCTTGGCATCTATTATTATTTTAATACGTAGATACTTGACTACGTCAAATTATGATGGTGATAAGAATAGATTTATAGTCAATTTTATTAGTACGAAAAATAACTGAAAAAAATTCAAGCAACTATATTTTTATATGATATTTATATGTCACTTAGGTTAAAAAAACTTTATTATTTTTCTTACAAACGAATTATGTTTCTCAAAAAAGGGAAAATACATTTGCATTTACAGAGTTTCGCAAATAACATATACAAATACTGATTTTAGCAGCTGAAATGTGTAAATACCATAAATTCAGAATTAGAATATAATACAATACAATATTATTTTTCAAAATAATTCTTTTAGAAACAATGGAAATTTGTGTGGGTTTATTTACAGTTGTTAAAACGTTAAATGAAATATTTAATAAATACTCATTACTGCCGAGTTCTAACATGTCAGTCACATGACTACATAAAGCAATATGATTGGTTTAACGTATATGTTTACATAGTTATGCATCTGACAAAGCTCGACAAATACAGTTTTGCATCCGAGTCGAAATTTCCCATGTATTTCTATTGGCAAATATTGCGTTTTGCGTCTGAGTTTCCATATAAATAGGTAGTAATGTCCCTTAGGATATTTACAATCAAAACTCTGTTTTTGCAAATACTGTAAATTAAATACTACAAAGTTATATATAATTCAGTAAATATTAATTGGAGGTTTATTAGGAATTTCAAAAAATGTTAGCCTGTCAAAAATTAAATGTGGATTCTACGATTAAAAATAAGAAAAACAAGTTATATAAACATAAGTTCGTAAAGGCCCCCTAACGGAGCTATTGCTCTTTAAAGGTGGGCCCCCAAAATTTGATTTTCTCCAAGTATTTTCAAAACCGATCAATATAAAGTAATCAAATTTAAAATTGAGAATTGCGAATCTAATGTTCTAAAAACAATGTCATAATTAGGCATAGGCGTGCCAAACTGAGAGGGTTATTGGATAAATATTGCTCCAACTTTTTCATGCCCCGAGGTTTTTATTAATTAAAAATGTTGAACAATTTTACAAAAAAAAGGTACTCTTGTTTTACTTCGATGAATTATTCCGTTTACGAGTAATATTAATTTAAAAATTTTGTGACATACCTGCCACAAAAATATTAACTATGATATGCAAGCGGTCAAATTGTCTCTAAGTAGGTTTTGAAAAGTTATTTGTCAGATTATTTGACACATATTACATGGTTTTTTAAAAGAAATTTAACTATAGACTATATTAAAATTTAAAAAATTACAAATACTTACATTACTGATATGCATTTTAAAAGTATTTTAATATGTTAAAACGCTTGAATAACACCTTTAATATGTGTAATAAGTTGACAGTATTTTCTCAAATCCTACTAGGGATATTTTGCCTATTTATAATTTCCATCGTAAAGTTTTGTGGTATGTCACAAAATTTTTAAATTAAGATTACTCGAAAACAGAGCAGCTTATCGAATGAAAGAGGAGTTCCTTTTCCATGTAAAATAGACCAAAATTTTTAACTTTTTGATCTTACGACGAAAATCTCGAGGTACCTACAAAAAAGTTACAGCAATATTTACCCACTGACTCCCCAGTTTGGCACGCCTATGACCAATAATGAGGAATTATTTTCAGAACATTAGACTCGCAAACTAATTGTGATTCTGAATTTCAAATTTGATTACTTTATCTTAATCCCGTTTAGAAATATTTACGAAAAATATATTTTTAAGGTCCCCATTTAAGGGGCTATATCTCCGTTAGGGAGCGTCTATGGACTTATGATTATATAACTTTTTTTCTTACTTTTGATCGTAGAGTCCACAGTTAATTTTTGCCTTGCTAATTTTGGGACACCCTGTATATTTCTTGTATAAATTTGAGTAACAGTTTAATATTTAATAGCTACAATCTACAATTGTAGAATCAATAACATCACAATTTGAGTGCTTTACCAAAAGTTTTCTAAGCAAATAGGTACTCGTATTTATAGGTATGAATATTTTATGTTTTATTTACATTAGTCATTAAATATTGTAATGACTTTGGACATAGATCATACATAGAGGGCATCGGCACAATACTAGTTAAAATAATTATGGAAGTACCGTGGTATGAATAGTTAACTATTCATACCACGGGAAGTACAGGGTTATCGATTTAACTAAAGAAATTAGTTTTGCTTGTAAACGGCTGAAGAAAAGTGAGGGTTGCTAAACAAAATGTGTTTGGACTGATTAAGACTTGAAATTTAGATAACAAAACCATAACTAAACAACGCTGAGCTTAGTGACACTCCAACATTTTCCTTCAAAATTTTTTGGAGCGTCACGATGCCCAGCGTCGTTTAGTTATGGTTTCGTTATCTATCTTAATTTCAAGTCTTTCGGAGTATACTCTGACGCACTCTCGACCGTTTCATTCTCAAAATCCAAAAACTAATAACATATTGGTACTGCACTGGTGTATTGTATGTCCATGGAAAATTAAAATGTAATTCAAATTATTAAGTAAACGTCAAACTTTGCAATCTTAGTAATAATTTAGGTGTCTTAAATGTCAGAAGTTTTATTTACCAACCAACCAACAATCAAAATTATTTGCATAAAGGCAAGTACCTGGAAACTTGCGAAAAAGCCATGTGGAATGCGCGGAAACGAATAAGCGTGTTTGTTAAAAAGTCTAATTTTTATTTCAAGAGTATCAGGATTATCAACAATTGTGAATAATTTTTTCCTAATTTAATTTTTATATCAAAATTGCTGCCAATGATTACAATTACAAATTTCGAATAAACCACGAGAGTAACAGAGTCTTATCAAGAGTACCTTTTTTGTAGTAAATAATTTACTTAATCTAAATTTTATACTGAAAAATCTTTTCTTTCGTTGGCGTAGAATTATGGAAGGAGTAATTACTAAAATACCCAAGTTCCACGTCAATGGAATGATATCACTTATAATTTTGATATGGGGTTTATTGTCCTATAGAACGGTGTCAACTTACAAAATTTTAGCAAAATCGCATAAGACGTTTTGAATTTATAACAAAAAAACTATTTCAAAATTGCAACTTCAGGGTCGTATAGCTCCTAAACGGGGCAACTTTAAACTAAGGTAAGTTTTGCTAAATCGACTTATTTTGAGCCGCACATTATCTGGTCGAGCGTTATAAAGACCTTTTAGGGACACCCTGTATATATTTTTTTTGATAATTTTCTAACAAAAATTAAAACTAACGATTTTTACATAAAAAAGGTACTTTTGTTGACAACAGTTTTCCAGAAAAATGGATTTTAATATATGGGCGCATGCTATCTCAATAAAAATCTATGGATCTTGAAACATAGTTGAGCTTTTAAATGACAGAAAATAAACAATTTTGACATAAATCAATATGTAGAAAATATGAAAAAAAATTCTTAATTTTTATAAACAAATAGTTTCACCTGCTATAATTTCCCAAGTTTATGCGTAGGTATAGGTTAAGAATCAACCTGTATATAGGTGCTTTAAATATTGTAAATATTATTTTAAAAACCTGCTTAGTCGTAAAAAATAGTTTAATTTCATATTTTTATTTGTTGTATAATAAATAGTTAACTTGCCGATTTAGAATACGCTTAGGTAGGTATACAGCTGTGGACAATAAAAAAATATTTCTGAACATGGTAAGACAAACGTTAAATTTTTTTCCGCACACAATTTTATCTCATTATCTCATTATCCCAATAAGCTTAATGATTTAAAGTTTAACCATTTGTATCGACTGATAATTATTACTTTTACTAAAATATTAATGTTTTCAAATTTGTTTAAGTATGTACTATTTTTGTGATTTGCCGTAAAATTAATTTGTTAATTTATGAACTGCTAATGAATTTCTAGCAAAAAGTAAGTTTTTTACACATTTTTTTTTATTAGATATTAATATTTTGTAAGTATGTAGACTAAATCCCCGACCAGCGTTGAATTACACCCACAATATCTACCCATGTACTCTTTATTATTAGCTTTTGTAAATTTGATACTATATTGTACAGATATTTTCATTAATAGAAACTGTAGGAAAATTGTTTTATATTAGCTAAAATACCTTTAACAGTACAGTAAAAAATATGGCATTATCGTTTATATTCGTTTGGTGGAGCGAGTCCCACCGTAATACTATCATCAAACATCAAATAAGAAAATTGTTTATACATATAATATTATTCTACATGTGCTATTTAAATTCGTTGTATACGTTCTGCATAATAGGACTTATAATTTTCTAAGATTTTTTTTAAATTTTGAAATAAATACATCAATCTATTTTTTGAAAAATATATTGCTGTCGTTTAATATGTATTTTTACCGATAGATTTCATGTTTGAACTGTGACTAGGGTTGTGACCTTCTCATAACCTCAAGTAAGGACGTCCTTACCTTTTCCTATGTTCAAGAAAGAACATTCCTGTTGTGGAGTAGAGGAGGAAGGTCGATTTCATCGTTATGACATTATTTTTGCATTATATTTAAACGTATTTCGTCACTTTGTATGTTAATGGTTACATTTTAATAAGTATCTACTTACCCCAAGTAAGGACATTTCAAGTCAAAGTAAATACGGCAGGACACAGAGGCTGTAGTAAGGTCTGTCCTTCCGAAATAAGAACACATGGTGACCCGAGCTGTTTCGTATAACATTTTTTTTAAATTGAACCCAGTTTTTTTTAACAAAATGGATGGCTTAGGTACAGTTTTTCGAGTACAACGTTATCCGAAAACCAGTATTACGACTTTCCTGTTTTTAAGAGCAAAAAATACAAGTTAGGTCAAGTGCGGCTTTTAATTTATTTACAAAAAAATGTAAATTTAATAAACAAAAATACGAATAAATGTGGCGACTAAAAGAGAAATAATTGAAATAATATTGGGTATTATGATAGATTAAATTCTCTCTCATTTATGTATTTTTTAATATAATTTTCAATAAATTCAGTTGTTTTAACTTCACTCCCCTTAGCAGTCATTTTGTTTTTACCCGTCACATGTCAGTGTTAACGGAGAACATTTTGAACACCTTTAAAATCTCTACCATAAATTAAAAAGCCGCACTTTGATCTTATTTTTCTTTATAATTTCTAAGCTATACATTTAAACACATTGCAATAATCTTTTTGACATTAGTATATTTGCATTTAAGAACTTTCGAAAATATAAACAAAAACAGGGTGATACATTTAAAAACACACATCCTACATAGATATCTCATTTTCGATGTTCAACTGATTTTTATATAAACGTTTTGGTATAAAAATGATCCAATGATCATGTGTATTGGATAATAAACTGAAAATTTATTTTTTCTGTAATTGGTAAACTTGATTAGCTAAAAATGTCCAGATTATAGTGGGATAGAGATCAATATGTATAAAACAAAAGGATAATAATGGCATTTTTAGATGTAATGCGCTTTTGCATAATATATTTATTTTTAAAATAATTTGAATTATTTGTGTGTAGTAAATCATATTAAGGAAACATTTTTATATATTTTTAGAGTTTTGATGATGGTGTAAAATAACACCGAAACGTTGACGAGAAAATAGAGTGTGTTTTACACATACCTATTGATCATTATCCCATTATAACCTGGACATTTATGAAAATTTATTGTTTAATTATAGTTAAGCGACACTTTTCTGAAATTAACGTTATTTTGTTGAACCAAACAAATTCTTGTGTCTATTAAGACAAACGGAATAATTTTTGCCCACACAGTCTTTTGTCTCATTAAGCTTGGTGATTAAAGTTAACTATTTGTACCAACTAATAATTACCCTTGTTAAGAAGTGCTAAAATGTTAAGTGTTAACAGTGTCATCGTTTTTGAAATTTTACTCATGATTCATGCCTTCATTGAAAATTGTAGATATATATTTCTTCCTATATCAAATAGCTTTCCTGTCCGTGACAAATTTGATATCACTCCAGATATGACTGAAACTAACAAAATAGTAGAAATTTGCAAATATCTCTCGAAATAATAATTGCAACCCTAACAATACTCATAAGAGCTAAAAAATAATTTCAATGTGCAGCGTAAGGCAGCAAAAAATAATAAATATAAATAAATGAAAAAGTTGTCAAAATGTAACGGGAAGAATAAAAAGCTTGGAATAATATTTTCAAATTTGCAATTATAGGGTGTCCTATTTAATGTCGACTTCCGGTAGTTCTGGAAACTTCTAGATATTTTAATAGTGTTCACCCCAAGGACTTTACCATGTTGCCATAAAAAATGTGTTGCAGGAGGTGAAGGTTCTTATAAGAGTAAAGTTAAACTATAATGCGGAAATTGAATTATTTTCTTTAACTTTTTGAGAAAAAATGCTCCCCATCGAAATACCTTGAATTGTATCTTTACTTTGTACTTTATACTGTAACAAATACTTAATAATTTGTATGATTTAAGTGTTATTAGTTTTTTAGAGGAATTGTGTAGAATGTGATAATGTTTAAAATGCTATTTACATTTTTTTTATATGCGTGTAAAATACAGGAAACTTTATGATGAAACATAACAAGTAATAATATGCTTTCTCCTATACTAAATGACTTGTCAGTCTGTAAACTATTATATACACCCTGTATAAATTTGTATAACTGACAGTGAAAAAATATTTTTCGTAGTTGCTTAGACTTTTTAGACATAAAAACGACACCCTTAAGACGTGTGCAGTCCTGCAGTGTACGATTTTGTTTCGCCTCTAATAAAAATGGTAATTTTACATACTAGAAAGCAGTAATTAATTTTATACTGTGGATACACATTTGCAGGTCACATGTTAATGTGTTTTATTTAGGGTACATATTGCATGAATTCGAAGGACAGTAATTTTGAAACTAAATTTGCAATTTTTTCTCATTTTGATAAAACACTTTCAAACGTTCCAGGGTGATAAAATTAAATTTTTATCTGCTCTAGCCTAACTTCACATTTTGCTGACAAAATCTATTCAAAGTCTCAAGTCCATGAGTGGTATGACAAATTTTAAAATGGTCGAGACTCGGTGGAAAACAAGAGTCATGCTCATTAACCTCGGGCAAGCATCAATGAGCAAGCAATATTCGTGCAATCTCTGATTGAAGATAACTGGCAGTAAATTGCTTCAGATATTGTACGGAATCATTCATTTCCGATGATTTGGGATACCGAAAAATTTCGGCACGATGGATTCGTCGCCTCCTGAAATTCAGAAAGGAAACCGTCATACAGTTTGTAAAAGACTTCTGACGCATTATTCAGCAGAGAGAGGTTATTTTTGTGATGAGACAAGTGGAACAGCAACAACCCGGTGAGGCAACATCTCGAAGAGTCAAAATTCGTCTTTTGCACTATTTTGGGATTACAGAGGTGTACTGCTCATTGATATTTTTTGTTCTTCAAGACAATACTAGACCGCACACGCTTTGAACCAAGAAAAATTGAAAAAATCCATTGGCAATTGGGCATTCCGAATACTGAAATCCTATTTTAGTATTAACGGTTTTGCAATAGTTTAATTTTACAAGACTCAAAAATGTCTTACGTATATAGCAACTCGGAGTTGATGGATATTTTAATTAATGATGAAGTAAGACAAAGAACTTCTTCTCGTCTGTAAGCAGAACGATTTTCCGGTAAACATGTGCCAAATGCTGCTACTTTTACCGCAGTAGTGAAACGACCCATAACATACGACTTCAAAACAGATAACAACCAGAAATATTTGTATTAGCTCGTAGAAACTGGGTAAGACGGGCCTAAATGTGTTTACACGGTGGTAGCAAAAATTTTGTGTCAATTATATAAGTTTTCTCCAGGTTATATAACAATTTCCAGGCTAACAAGTCATTTAGGATGAGAAAAAAAGTATAATTTTCACCTGTTATATTTTATCATAAAATCTCCTCTAATTTTACATGTCAACTGCACATTGAGATAATTGTATACAACATTATATACATTATCACATCCCGCAGAATTCTTTTAAAAAACTAGTAACACTTTAATTGATGTAAATTAAGTATTTTTCACGATGCATGGACACAGTGACTCACGGTTTTTCATGTCTCTAGCGCATTATCTCTATTCAATTTCAGCATTAAGTTTTAGTATTACACATAAGAACCTCTACCTACTGGGTGAATTTTTCGTACATCCTTAGACACGATTTTTTGTCTTTGAAATATCAGCTTTTAGACAAGTAGATATTATGTAGAAAAATATGTTTTAATTTTTTTTTCACTGTGAATAAATTAATTAAAACAAATTCCGGTTTAGATTTGATTCACCTACGTACATTAATTGACTAATGCTTCACATATGACTTTTTTGCTACACATACATACACTACACATTAATTCTGGTGCCTCATTAAAACTTCATTGATTCTTGCAAATAACTTGTGAAAATATATCGCCAATTTTGAATTCGTGCGTCAGTCGCATCATTAACACTTCTACTTGTCTTGTTTTGCTGCACAAGGTTATTATTTAATGAACGTTTATTCTTCGTTTCGAAGCGACATTAAATTAATACTTGACCCTGTGGTTCACCAGTTTTACTCGTTACTACAGTTACACCTATCCGTAGAGTACGTATTTGACCACCATTAGTGTCTGGTCATTAGTTGAACCTGGCTTTCTAGTAGGTGTTGTATTCAAAGAATAAAATACTACCTTCGTAATATCTACCTACCTGTAAGACTATAGTCGGTGATAGTTGTTGTTGGTTTGTAAATTAGGTTGTTTGTGCTTCGGAACCCTCGAAGTTAGTACGGTTTAGTGGAAAGTGAGGCGGTGAAAGAAAGTATTGTTCTTTTTATAAAATGGGCAATCGACGGTATCAGGTTAGTGATTTATTTAATATTGCACCATTATATAGTCCGGATTAATAGCTTATTTTAAGGTAAATTTAAATTGTTTATACTACATTACTACATTAATAATTAATAAACAGTAGATTGTCAACATATTTATACAAGTTTACACTTTTTCAGTACTTTTTTTTAAAACGAGATGAATGGAATAGAATCAAAGGTCACTTTAATGTTAAAACGCGTCACACGTGAGACGCCACAAGATGCAAAATTAGAAAATAAATATTTCTTAGCATGCATCTTTGGGATCTGAAAACAAGATATGGGACAAAATTCATATAAATTTTCCGAAACGGTGATGAGCTGAATTCTTAAATTCAGATACATATGTTTTTGGTTTTAGTATTTCTTCAATATTAAACTCGATTTTTCATTTCTCACATAAACGCTGAACAGGGGCACACAAAAGATATTTTTGGCTAAGGCTAGAATTTGAAGTTTGACACATATAAGCAGGCGCTTACTTACTTAATTTTACATAAAAACTAATAATTTCGATTCATTCCTCTTTCAGAAATGTGTACTCCACTGGCGATTAACCGTTATTCATGAAATATTTAATAATATCTAATAAAAGGTCTTTATTAGTGTTTACAAGAAAACACACAACATCTGGGCGAAGTCTAGCTTTCGCTACTCTACTTAACCCAATATAATGTAAAAAAAAACTAACATAACAAGAACAACTTAATGCTACTATTACAATTAATTCAGAATAAAAAAAGTGTAAACAACACAAAAACCTCAGAAAGTGCAACAAAAAAATATATATATTTTATCATTAGCACGTTACTGACAAGATAATAAAACTCTTTAATTCTTTTACTAAAACTTTTCACAGATAGAATCTTTAGTTCATTATTAAGGCTATTATAAATTTTAATAGAGTTGTAAGTAAAAGATCTTGTAAATACCGCCGTGTAGTACCGTGGAGGAGATAATTTAAAATTATATCTATATTATAAATGTATGATTTATTAAAGCAGTGGTGCTAAAATGTTGAAATTTAATTTACTAATAAATTGTTGAAGAGAAAGTGAAACACATCTTGATAATTTACCCATATATGTGTTTTTATTATGTTCGTAATCGTAATATATTTCAAAACTAGTTAACAAAACCAAGTACAAAATAATGAACAACTCAACATTAATTTTGGTTAATAACAACCCAATTGTTATGTGTAGTTGTTTAATGTTGACCTATATTTTTAATAGAAGCACAAATGCTCTTTAAATTTTTCTAATAAATCTGGAAAAAGGTACTTTTCCGCACGCGATTGCGGTTTTCCGCACGCGAATGCGGTTTACCGCACGCGTGCGGATAAGACAGCTGCCTGCATTAGAAACAAATATTTTTCTACGAGCGTGAAGAAAATAAAAAGTAAATAACGTGAACATTTATTCTAATGAAAAAAGATACATACATTATAAAATATTATTTGTGGTGAATAATGTTTATATTGAATGTATAGGGTGCGCCAATTTGTTGTTGTTGTAACTGGAGGGGTATCTCGGAAATTTCAAGAGATAGAAGGATGCAGTTTTTGCAGCATTGGACTACTTTTTCGAGCAACTTAAGATGTTATAATCAGAAATTTTATAGATCTCTTCGTTTTTGAGATAAAGGACTAAATGTTAAAAAACTACTTTAACACTTTATATTTTTATGCCATTCAAGTGCATTATTTTATTCTTCATAATGATATTATAATAGTTGATACTTTATACAGGGTGGGCCAATAGTGTGTGGACGGAAGATTGTGGTTATACTGATATATATTTTTAAAATCTGCTGTTGGTGGGGGGTGGGGGGTAGTTAGAGCTACAAACTAAAAATATTTTTACTGGAATTCCTAGACATATACAGGGTGATTCATATCAAAGTTACAATTTTTTAAATGCAACCCCCTGTATATTATTGCATATTTGGATTCCTCGGTCAATTCTAGTGTGATTTCATGTACCATACTTGGTGCCTAAAACGTACCGTTTGGACGTTATTCGATATTTTGTCAAAAAGTTGATGTCTAGAAACAGTTGAATATCAGAGGTGAGCGGCAACATAGGAGGCTGTGATTGGGGGAAATTATTGACCACCCTCCATACTACCAAGAGCTACAAAGTCAATTATGAACTCTGTTTGTTATGGCTGATATCGTCGCTCTAATTTTGAAAACTTCAATCATGGATAACTTGATTTTTTAAATGGAACCCACATATTTTTTTCACGTCACCAGATAACACATTTCATTACCTTTCACCCGATATAAAGTTATCTGTATTTATCTCTAATCCTTTTCTTCTAATCCGCAATTACTTTTTACTATGATGGATTTATGCAAACCAATTAATGTAAACTAAATTCAAAAATAAGTAAATAAATATTATGGCTGCATTTATTCATACAAATTAATAATAAGTGATTTTTTATTAAAAATGACCTTCTTCTTTGTCTCATTTAGAGAAAATGGTGCCAATTTTGAACAATTTTTTAGTTTTCAATTTATTTTACAGTTTTATTAGTAACTGTCAAATTTTAAAGACAAAGCCTTATGAACTTTGGGTCGGTCAGTGGTCGCGCGGTTTAAGGCGTCAGTATTTGAATCGAGGTGACTAGACCGGAGTTGGTTTGCGCCCAGCTGCCGGTAGACCGTATATAAGCTATATTCGTGGAGAGGATTGGCACCTTCTCTGCGGGTATGGTAGGGTGGAATAATGTTGGCTTGGGTCAATGTGAGAGATTGATACCGGTTGACATTTGACTACCCCCCTAATTAATGAGGTTTTCCAGGTTTCCCTCATTCCTGCACTGAATAGTGGTTAGGGCCTACCAACGTAAGTCGTTCCTGGGCGCAAATGCGGCCTGCTTAATAATAATATGCCGCCCCCTCTCCCGCACAAATCTCCGACTTCTGGGCTAATCCCTGTGATTAGAATGAGGGGTAGAGATATTATTATTATAATTTTGACTACGATCAATATTTATATGTACGGTCGTGTGAAAATTGTTTTTTTTTTATTTAAAAGCCAACAATGTTTTCCATAGTTCCATACAATTTTAATGAAAAGAAAACGCAGTTAAATTTATAGGACTATTTTTAAAATTACCTTGTATACCCATTTTTTTTTTCGAGATTTTCTAAACCACCCAGTAGAATACTGAGTTATTTATATTTCTTTATTTTTAACCTGAATTTATCACATAAAAAATCATTAATTTCATCAAATAACTGTCGTCATAATTAAATATTTAGTGTAAAAAAATATTTATTTTTCTGGTGACAAATTTCTTTTTATCTCTGTTACTGGTAAAATAAAAGTTAAAGTTCAAAGGACCACGTGAAATTATTTCAAAAAGATTTTATAAGTGGATACGTATTTTTTCATACGGAATATTTTCTGGGCTATAAATAAAAAATCTCGAATATCTGCTAATTTAATTATACCACTCCAAAATAATTTAAATATTTGAATATTATAGAACGAAAATACACAAAACTAATTTGTTTACTGACTAACTTTTCCATAAACTAAGATTGCGTGTTAAAATCAAATTTAAAGAAAAAAAATATATCACTATTATATTTAACCAAATACTCCAAAAATATTTGATGTAAACGTACAGATTAAGTTAATAATTAATTTAATTAAAGAAGTACAGAATTCCAGGAAACAACTACTCTACGGGCTAATGTCCCGACCAGCATTGAATTGTACCTTAAGATTCTGTAGTAAACAATTAAAAGCACTCGTCAGCATCCCAGCAGACATATGCCGATTTAGAGCTTATTAGTTCTCATCAGTATGTCAGAACTGAGGTATCTGACGAATAATCTAGTTGTTTTAAGTATGTCTAACCCGACAGATAAAGGAAGATAAAGAAAAATACAGGGAACAAAGACGAAAGGCAAAGAAAGTGTTTAGACAAAAGAAGAGAGCAGAACAGGTTAAGAAAATAGATGAAATAGAGTAACATTATAAGAGGAAGGAAATACGTAACTTCTACAGAGAGAAAAAAAAGGGAAAAAAGATAAAGAAGGAAGTAATATATGTGAGGGATGAAAGTGGAAATCTAATTGCAGAAGAAACAGAAGTTAGAGAAAGATGGAGGCAATACTTTGCAGATATGTTGAATGAAGAGAGTGTAAGGGAAGAAGAGGAGTAGGAGGAGATGATACCGGGAAGGGAAGAGGAAGTAGATATAGAAGAACCTACAAAAAAGGAAATAGATACAGTTATTGAAGCTTTAAAGAATAACAAAAGCCCAGGAAAAAACGGAATAACAGCAGAGAACATTAAGTACGCAGGAGAGGATTTAAGACAAAGAATATACGAAATGGTAAGAATGATCTGGAGAAGAGAATGTATGCCTGAAGATTGGAGAGATGCTTTGATTATACCAATCTTAAAAAAGGGAGATACAACAGACTGCAGAAACTACAGGGGTATATCATTGTTAGATATAGGGTATAAAATTATGGCAACGTTAATAAAGCAGAGAATAGAACCTATAGCAGAACGGCAAATAGGGGAGTATCAAGCAGGTTTTAGAAAGGGAAGGTCAACAACGGACCAAATCTTCATGGTGAAGGAAATTACGACTACATGCTATGAGTATGAGATCAAAGCAATGGTTTTATTTGTGGACTTCAAGAAAGCATATGATTCGATCAAAAGGAATAAACTAAGTAAAATTTTGAAACAATTTGGGATACCAACCAAATTGATTAGGTTATTGAAAATGACCTTAGAAAATATTAAATCCAAAGTACGAATAAAAGGTGAATGTTTGGAAGGCTTTACTATTGATACAGGACTGAGACAAGGAGACCCACTCTCAACGCTTCTTTTTAATTTAGTACTAAAAAAGATCATAAGAGATAGGCAGTTGAACAGAGAAGGACACATATTGTTTAAAAGTCATCAAATTGTAAGTTATGCAGATGACGTGGCTATTATTGCTAGAAATAGTAGGGAATTACAAGAAGTAACGAGAAAACTTGTGGAGGAAGCACGTAAAGTGGGATTGCAGATAAATCAAGAGAAAAGTAAGCTTTTGAGAATAGGAAAACAAAAAAAAGATACCAATTTTAAATTGAGAACAGAGCATGGAGAGATGGAGTTTGAGGAAGTTCAAGGATATGTATATTTGGGGGCGCTAATAACAGCTAACTGTGATGAGGAACAAGAAATAAATAGGAGAATAATAAAAGCAAACAGAAGTTCGGCAGCAGTCAACCACTTATTGAAATCAAAAAATTTGTCCAGAGGAGTAAAATTTAGAATGTATAAAACAATTTTGAGACCTACAGCGCTGTATGGTAGTGAAACCTGGGTTCTCAATAAGAAGTCAAGAGAAAAACTTTTAAGGTGGGAAAGGAAAATCTTAAGGAGAATTCTAGGGGGTAAGAAGACGGAGGAAGGCTATGTAAGGAGAAATAATGAGGAAATATATGCAATTTACCAGGCACCAACAATAGACGAAATTGTAAAAGCCAGAAGAGTGCAGTGGCTAGGGCATCTAGAACGTATGGAAGATGAAAGGGCAGTTAAGAAAATAGTAGGGAGTAAACCTAACTACAAGAAAAAAAGAGGTAGACCGAGGAAGCGATGGAGAGAGGCAGTGGCAATAGATCTAAGGGAGAAAAATGTAACGGATTGGAAAAGAAAGGCGAAGGACAGAATGGAATGGAGGAGAATAACACAGCTATGGGCCTAAAAGGCCTGTAAACAGCTATATATATATATAACCCGACAGATGGGACCATGCATGAGTACACCGTGCAGACAAGCTACATCTAGCGGCTATTTGCTTATCTATGCTGGACTAAAAAGCCATAAACGAGAACAGTATTTTGCAAATACGGAATTTTAGAATTCCATACTTAAAACAGCTGGTCAGCTGGGGTTATTGGTCACATCTCTTACCTATGGCATACTGATGAGAGCTAATAAGCTCGAAACCGGTATATTTCTGGTAGGCTGTTGATGCGTGACTTTAGTTTTTTGATATATGTTTTTCAGGTGTAATTCAATGCAGGTCGGGGTATTAACCCACAGATTAGTTGTTTCCTGGAATTCTGTATCTACAAAATATCGTTCTCGCCGAATGCAATAGAGGTCGATAGCTTGCAATGGTGTCTACTGCGATGTAGAACGCTTCATGCCTGTGGCTTTTTAATTCGGCATGGTGTAGCAAATGACCGGTAGATGTAGATGTACCTTGCTACACCGCGAATTTAATTAACGGCAAATTTGCTTAATTTGTTGACAAGCATATAAAATTTGCAATAGACAAACTTTGTTGAATTTGTCGTTAATTACAGTGCACCCTGGATTCTATCCGCCTGGGAAGGTAAAAATTTGTGGCCTTATACAGGGTTAACTATGACTAAGTACAAAAATTTAACCACGTGCTCAGGGAGGCCTAAAGACAATAAAAAAACTATTCCAGAATTTTAGCTCGATATTTAAAACTGGGGCAAAACCCTTTTTTCCTGCGGAAAGTCGGCGCCTATGCTAAGAATCGACTGAGATGGCTTAGACCCATAGATAAAACTTACAGCTGTCAACAATATCTACTACCATCGTCGTTTTTTTGCAGCATTTCTAAATGTAGAAACGAAAATTAACATTCTAATAGTAATAATACCTGATAGATAGATAACAGTTAATCCACTTAGCTCCAGTATTTTGCATTCGTTTTCCATTATTTCTTTATAAACTGGTATAACTACATATTCGCTCATTACAGCCACTCACTACCGATAAAAGACACTTCCCGTAGGTACAATTAGATAGATTAGATTCCTATTTATTATAACAAAATCGAACGAAAGGAATAAGAGACGTTTAACCGCGGCAGTTTTGTCCCATAACCTAGAAAACCAAACCGGCGAACTATATTGTAGGAAATTATCTGCACCCAATACAAATATCTTTATTTAATAACTATAAAACGTTTAAAAATTAAAATAAGGCACTAAAAACTGCAGAAGAACACAAAATTACAAAGTAAACACAGGAATTCAATTATGACATGACAGGACACTACTGACATTGACTAATGAGCGACTGTTGCATGCTTGTAGAGTATGCAACCAACAAGCATTGGCGGCGTTAAATAAGGATTTAAAATAATATCAAAAAAATTTTTTTTGGCTTTATAAATAAGTTTAGAATTTTTTTGAGGGGTGATTCCGTTAATTCTTATTTTTCACTATCCCTCTTAAAATATTTGTACTAAGTCATAGTTAACCCTGTATAACAAATAGTTTCATGTACACGAGTATTAGGACATCCTGTATAATAATGTAAAAATACATATACAAAATTTTACTGTTTGAATAAGTTAATATATTTGTCTTATTTTTCTTAATTTATGTTTTATAGAAAAAAAAATAAATTTGAGTTCTGTGGACTTCCCACTTTCATTTATTTGCAGCTAAAATAAACAAAATGCAGTAGGTTAATAGAGTTAGTTAAATTAACATTGAAAAGGTCAAATGTTTACCTTCTAATAACTATAAAGACAACAACAAGAATGATAGGATTGGCATAATTTCATTTTTAATACTGGTCTTGTAGATTAATATTTTTTTCTCTTCTAAACAACTTAGATATCAAAATTTCTGGTCCGAATACTCCTTTATTTTTTTAATTCCACAATTTATTTCAAGAAAAAAACTATCTCAAAGTTTTAAAATATTGTTTTCGATGCCAACACTAGGTTTTTGAAAATTGTCCCATTTTTGCAAATATTCAGTCATAGATTAAACAATGACTTAATTAAAAAAATAACAAAACAGAAAGTTACTGAATCCATCTATACAATTTTGTGAACTAGTGGCGAAAATGTTAAGAGGCACTGCCACTAAAAACCCTCAAAAATTTCACCGCTACCGATTATTTTGGAAAATAAACGCTGTTGCTACAGAATTATTGAATTTTCTAAAGAAAAGATACAGTGCGTCCTTAAAGTCACGCACAAATTCATAGGTAAATAAAAGACATTATTGAAAATTCCTGGAACAAGTCGATTTTTGATATTAATTTAGTTTTTTTCAAATAATAATTTAATATACAAGGTACCTTCGAGTAATGACGTCATTACAAATGAATAAACGTATTAATAAATTGCTTGAAATTACTACACGTCGTTTTAAAGTATCTACTGGAATGTACTCAATTTATAAAAACGTTGGTGTTACGTAGAAAAACGTAGAGAAACGTGATCGATAGTAGGAAATTTTATTGTTCGCTAATAAAACCTTTGGGTACGAAAACCTAATTTAACTTTTCAAATTGTTGACCATTTACTGCCAAGCAATGGGCCAGACAAGAAACAAATTCTTGTTGTAAATTTCCAGTAACTTCAGGCGGGATGGCACGAACTTCTTGTCGAATTCGTTCCTTGAGATCGTCAAGATTATTTGGCTTAGTGACGTATACTTTGCTTTTTACATATCCCCGAAGGAAAAAATCTAACGGGGTTAAATCTGGCGATATGGCGGGCCATTCCTTAGGTTCTCTTCTGCCAATCCACCGATGAGGAAACACGTCATC
Source organism: Monochamus saltuarius (assembly GCA_025584915.1). Lineage (NCBI taxonomy): Eukaryota > Metazoa > Arthropoda > Insecta > Coleoptera > Cerambycidae > Monochamus > Monochamus saltuarius. The sequence continues at coordinate 26,759,140 of CM046723.1, read as the reverse complement.
TAAATAGCGGTGAACAGCGATGGCATAGTGCGGCGGTGCACCGTCTTGCTGTAACCAAATTGTGTCATTGGGCAAATCTGGTTCTTCTTCATTGGGGAATAGTACAATAAAGGAAGGAACAAAATCAAATAGAAGAAAATCTAAATATCTTGCACCACCTAAATCTCCTTCAAAGAAATACGGCCCCAAAATTCGTTTATCAACAATTCCGGCCCAAACGTCGACTTTCTGGGGACACTGAGTGTGGGCTTCCATCGTTCAGTGTGGATTGTAATCTGACCAGTACCGACAATTCTGTTTAATAAGGGCGCCACTCTGATAAAAAGAGACCCCCTCCGCGAAAATTATGCGTTTGACAAAATCCGGATCTGCCTGATATTCTTCTATCATCATTTCGCAAAACTTGTCCGTCTTTCGAAATCGTCGTCGGACAATTCTTGCACTTTGCACAAGTGAACTTTGTAAGGATGGTACCTGCTTTTGTGAATTTTGTGAAGAAATCTACCCAATGTGCTTTTACTCACACCTAAATCACCTGCTAAGACTCTCATAGTGGAATGAGGGTTTTCATGAAGGGTCAAAAGAACTTGTAACTGCACATCTTCATTTAGTATACTTGGTAGACCAGATCTGGGCATATCTTAACGTGACCATGGTTTCGAAACTTTACTTCAGTTCGGCTTACAGTGGATCGATTTATTGGTAAACGATTTCGTGTTTCATTAAAAAAAACACAAACTTTCTCATGAGTTCGAATTCTATCACTATACCTGATCATTATTCAATCCGTTCCGTTTCACTTAAATTCATGTTTTTAGAAAACGAAAACAAGTTAATTAAAAAATACTTAATACTTTATGAAAGAACCAGTTAAAATGGATTCACCCGTACAATCTTAGTAAACTGTTTAAAATTGATTGCCTGTAAAAAATGCACGAGCACGTTCTATCAGACAGATACAATTAAAAATGCATCAAAGAAATTATGACAAAAACTTTGGTATTTGTAAATAATTTGGGTATTGTTGCCCACCCTGTAACAATTAGGAGCAACTTGTGATATATTTTTGGAAACAGCTCAGCTAGGGTAATCCGGAAATTGGAAAAAAATGTGGTGTTCCATTAAAAAAAAAGCGATGACGTCATTACTCGAAGGTCACCCTGTATATTAAATTATAATTTGGAAAAAAATTAAATTAAAATCAAAAATCAACCTGTTTCGGGAATTTTCAATAATGCTATTTATTTACCTAATAATGAATTTGTGCGTGACTTTAGGGAAGCACTGTATATCTAGCGTTCTGCTGTATATGGTATCCAGTCACAAATATGATGACATCACAACAACAAAGGGCGAACTGGATTGTCATCAGTTAACTGGAGTATATTGTAAAGTCATATTTTTCTTAATTAGTATTCAAATTAGTAGTAGGTACTACTTATTTTATGAAAGTAACACCACCATTAGATAAAAGTACAAAAGGTCATTTATAGTCATTAATAATGTAATCATAATAATTAGTTTTAGATAAAATTGCTAAAATGATTGTCATGGTGCCTGGAGTTTAGATTTATCATATTTCCTAAGATTTTTCTCGAACGCTCATATTTTTTTAATTGATATTTCGTTTGGGCGTCTCAAATTGACTATCCAATTATTGCCTCTAGGGCAAAGATCTGTGGAATTATTAAATAGAATTGGCGTACTTATCTCATACGGGTCAACAGGAAGAACAAATTTATAACAACTTGATTCTCGAGAGCTATATAGAATAATTAGTTGAAAGCAATATATTTTTATGAGACTACGCCTACTACAAAACATTCCAAACAGGGTAATCTATGTTTTGTTTAACGTGGTACTGTTTTTAAATTATACAGAATTTTCACCAAAAAGCAACAACCATCCAGTTGTCTTAATTATCTCCAGTTAGAAAATTATTTATATAAAATGTGATACAATAGTCTTTTGAGGTTTAAATTTACATTGTGCTATTTACTTTAAAATTTTTACTTTATTTTTCTCAGAAGTACACATTACATTTAATCTCAAACACAACATAATAACCTTACTACTCTTCACAATCTACCCAATTCCCTCCAAAAACAAAATATACACCAATTGCATGGAAATCCCAAAAGAGAGCCATCACCGACTAAAATAATAAAATTTCTAAGAATAGTTATAAAGTTATTTTGTAAGTCACTATAATGGAATAAATAAATAAATATCACTTCTGTCTTGTATTGCGTTTTTAACATTTATATACTAGTAAATTCACAGTTATCACACATAATTGGACTTTGAAATATATAACATAATATTTATAGTATAATATAAAAAAGTAAATAATTATTTCACAAGACCATTTTTCCGTATGCCATTATTACAAGGTTGTTTTCTATTTTAATTATTAACAAGAAACGTGGCAAGTCGGCTATCGCCGACTTGACCTTTCTTGGGTAGGGTTCGTTTTTTTAAATACCCTGTATTTTTTCGATAATTAGTGCGTTAAGAGACCCCCGATGGAAGTTGAGTAAAAAAAATTGTCAGTTCTCTTAATTTTGAGATTTTTTAACGTTCAACATTTTTCCAACACGTATATAAAACGGTCTTTCGTACATCCGACAACCCATCCGAAGCAAAAAAATTTATTCCATGAATTTTGGGAGTTTCAATATTGATTCAGTTGTCTTAAACACCCTGTATTGTTTTCATTAAAATAGTTTCCATATAGACCATTGTTAAAAGTTTCATCAAAAGAATATTATACTTCCATGAAGGTTTCTAGAGAATGGTTCAGTTTTTTTAAACACCCAGTAGTTTTTTAATTAGTATAGTTTTCTTACAGACCATTGTGAAAAGGTTCATAAGAAAATATTCCATGAATTGTGAGGATTCTTATAGAATGGTTTGGTTTCGTTAAACACCCCGTATTTTTTCATTAGTATACTTCTTTACAATCGTGAAAAGTTTCAGAAAAAAAAATTAATTCCATAAATTTTGTGGATCTAGAGAACGGTTCTTTATTTTACACCCTGTATTTTTTCATACGTATGTATTTATATACATAATAATACCAAAGTATACATTTTTATAGTTTTTTTACAAACTACTGCAAAAAGTTTTATCAGAAAGCAAAAAAAAAATTTTAAATCCACGAATTTTCAGGATTTTTAGGAAACGGTTCGGTTTTTTTTAAACACCCCGTATTTTTTTCGATAGTTAGTGCGGTAAGAGACCCCCGACGGAAGTTTCGTACCAAAAAAATTTTCAGTTCCCTTAATTTTGACATTTTTTTAATGTTCGACATTTTTCCAACACTTTGTATATAAATCGGTCGTTCGCACGTCAGACAAACCCTCCGCCCTCCGAAGCGAAAAAACCGAAAATTTCCTCGAATCTGTAATTTTTATTTTTTTCTTGTCAATTTTTATCGGAACACCCCGTACATCGAGTTTTTTTGATTCACAGTCACTGGCCGTGCACCGTCGGGCTAGCGGTTTGACGTTTAGGACGGCTGCCGAGCGAATGCGAATACCGCCGAACGTGTAATTGAGTCAAACTTTCGTTATTTTCACTATAAAATCGAATTTTAAACCTAGATCTGAGGCACACGACACATGGTAGAAGGTTCAAAGTTTACGTTTCGATAGGGCTTTATGGAAATGAATGCGTGAAAATACGAAAATATCGAATCCGAAATAGTTTGACGTCTACCCATATCCGACTGACGTTTCTCGAATTCCCGGCCTATAAGCCCCGCCCGCGCTATATCTATCTCTTTTTTTCGCGAAATCCTCGCGAAAATCGAAAAGTGGCGGCCGCGGACCTCCGGAAAACGCAAAATTCGCCCCGAAAAGAGTAAAAGAAGTCACGAAAATACGCCTAACAGACGACCCAAGGACCGAACTCGACTCCGCGCACCCGGGCTCGCCGCTGCGCGGCTCGCGAAAAAAGCCTTTACCCGGACACTTTGCCACTTTTTCTAGAGAGAGAAAAAACAACGGATTTTAATATATAAGAACTAGAAAGGTGGCAAGTCGGCATTCGCCGACTTGACCTTTCTTGAGTAGGGTTAGTTTTTTTTAAACACCATGTATTTTTTCGATAATTAGTGCGTTAAGAGACCTCCGATGGAAGTTGACTAAAATAAATTAGTCAGTTCTCTTAATTTTGAGACTTTTTTAACGTTCAACATTTTTCCAACACTTTGTATATAAAACGGTCTTTCGTACATCCGACAACCCATCCGAAGCAAAAATAAATTTATTCCATGAATATTGGGAGTTTCAATATTGGTTCAGTTTTCTTAAACACCCTGTATTGTTTTCATTAAAATAGTTTCCATATAGACCATTGTTAAAAGTTTCATCAAAGGAATATTATACTTCCATGAAGCTTTCTAGAGAACGGTCGGTTTTTTAAACACCCAGTAGTTTTTTAATTAGGATAGTTTTCTTACAGACCGTTGTGAAAAGTTTCATTAGAAAATATTCCATGAATTGTGAGGATATTTAAAGAATGGTTTGGTTTTGTTAAACACCCTGTATTTTTCATCGGTATAATTTTTTACAATCGTGAAAAGTTTCATAAAAAATTAAATTCCATAAATTTTGTGGATCTAGAGAATTGGTCTTTATTTTACACACTGTATTTTTCATAAGTATGTATTTATATAGCTACATAATAGTACCTAAATATGTATTTTTATAGTTTTTTACAAACTATCTTAAAAGTTTCATCAAAACCAAAAAGAGTTTTTAATTTCAAGTTTTTAGAATTTTTAAAATGATTCGATTCTCTTAAACACCCTGTATTGTTCTCATGAAAATAGTTTCCATATAGACCATTGTTAAAAGTTTCATCAAGAGAATATTATACTTCCATGAAGGTTTATAGAAAATGGTTCATTTTTTTAAACACCCAGTAGTCTTTTAATTAGTATAGTTTTCTTACAGACCATTGTGTTCATAAGAAAATATTCTATGAATTGTGAGGATTCTTAGAGAATGGTTTGGTTTTGCTAAACACCCTGTATTTTTTCATTAGTATAATTTTTTTACAATCATGAAAAGTTTCATAAAAAAAAATAAATTCCATAAATTTTGTGGATCTAGAGAATGGTTCTTTATATTACACCCTATATTTTTTCATACGTATGTATTTATATACATAATAAAACCTAAGTATATATTTTTATAGTTTTTTGACAAACTATTGTAAAATGTTTCATCAGAAAGCAAAAAAAAAATTTAAATCCACGAATTTTCAGGATTTTTAGGAACAGTTCGGTTTTTTTAAACACCCCGTATTTGTTCAATAGTATATTTTTCCTACAGAACATTGTAAAAGTTTCATCAAAAGAATTTTTAATTCCATGAATTTTGTTGATTTTTAGAGAATGGTTCGGTTTTTTAAACCTCCTGTATTTTTCATTAGTATAGTTTTTAACAAACTAATGTGAAATGTTTCATCAAAAGAATTTTTAACTCCATGAATTTTGAGGATTTTTAGAGAATGGTTCGTTATTTTTAAATCGTCTGTATTTCTTTATTGCGATATTTTTCCTACAGAACATTGTATAAAGTTTCATCAAAAAGAATTTTTAATTCAATGATTTTGAAAAATTTTCCATGAATTTTGGGAGTTTCAATATTGGTTCAGTCTTTTAAACTCCCAGTAGTTCTTTAATTAGTATAGTTTTCTTACAGACCATTGTGAAAAGTTTCATAAAAAAATAACTTCCATAAATTTCTAGATTTCTAGAGAATGGTTCTTTATTTTACACCCTGTATTTTTCATAAGTATGTATTCATATACATAATAATACCTAAGTATATATTTTTTATAGTTTTTTTACAAACTATTGTAAAGTTTCATCAGAGAGCAAAAAAAAAAAATTTAATCCACAAATGTTCAGGCTTTTTAGGGAACGGTTCGGTTTTTTAAACCCCTGTATTTTTCATTAATATAGATTTTTACAAAGTATTGTATAAAGTTTCATCAAAAAGAATTTTCAAATTCCATGAATTTTGAGGATTTTTAGAGAATGGTTCGTTATTTTTAAACACTCTGTATTTCTTAATTAGTATATTTTTCCTACAGAACATTGTATAAAATTTCATCAAACAGAATTTTTTAATTCCAAGAATTTTGAAAATTTTTAGAGAATGGTTCGTTATTTTTAAACACTCTGTATTTTTTTATTAGTATATTTTTCCTACATAACATTGTATAAAATTTCATCAAAAGAATTTTATAAATTCCATGAATTTTGAAAATTTTTAGAGAATGGTTCGTTATTATTAAACACTCTGTATTTGCTTCGATAGTGAGTGTCATAATAAATCCTTGATGGAAGTTTAATAAATAAAAAAATTTCCATGAATTTTGGGAGTTTCAATATTTGTTCAGTTTTCTTAAACACCCAGTAGTTTTTAATTAGTATATATTTCTTAGAGACCATCGTGAAAAGGTTAATAAAAATATTCAATGAATTATTGTGGGGATTCTTAGAGTATGGTTTGGTTTCGTTAAGCACCCTGTATATTTTCATTAGTATAATATTTTTACAATCGTGAAAAGTTTCATAAAAAATAAATTCCATAAATTTTGTGGATCTAGAGAATGGTTCTTTATTTTACACCCTGTATTTTTCATAAGTATGTATTCATATACATAATAATACCAAAGTATATATTTTATAGTTTTTACAAACTATTGTAAAAGTTTCATCAGAAAGAAAAAAATTTAAATCCACAAATATTCAGGATTTTTAGGAACGGTTCGGTATTTTTAAACCCCTGTATTTTTCATTAATATAGATTTTTACAAACTATTGTATAAAGTTTCATCAAAAATTTTCTAATTCCATGAATTTTGAGGATTTTTAGAGAATGGTTCGTTATTTTTAAACACTCTGTATTTCTTAATTAGTATATTTTTCCTACAGAACATTGTATAAAATTTCATCAAACAGAATTTTTTAAGTCCAAGAATTTTGAACATTTTTAGAGAATGGTTCGTTATTTTTAAACACTCTGTATTTTTTAATTATTATATTTTTCCTACAGAACATTGTATAAAGTTTCATAAAAAAGAATTTTTTAATTCCATGAATTTTGAAAATTTTTAGAGAATGGTTCGTTATTATTAAACACTCTGTATTTGCTTCGTTAGTGAGTGTCATAATAAATCCTTGATGGAAGTTTAATAAATAAAAAAAATTTCCATGAATTTTGGGAGTTTCAATATTGGTTCAGTTTTTTAAACACCCAGTAGTTTTTTAATTAGTATACATAGTTTTCTTACAGACCATTGTGAAAAGTTTCATGAAAAAATATTGAATGAATTATTGTGAGGATTCTTAGAGTATGGTTTGGTTTCGTTAAGCACCCTGTATTTTCTCATTAGTATGATTTTTTTACAATCGTCAAAAGTTTCATAAAAAAAATAAAATCCATAAATTTTGTGGATGTAGAGAATGGTTTTTTATTTTACACGCTGTATTTTTCATAAGTATGTATTCATATACATAATAATACCAAAGTATATATTTTTACAGTTTTTCTACAAACTATTGTAAAAGTTTCATCAGAAAGCAAAAAAATTTTAAATCCACGAATGTCCAGGATTTTTAGGAACGGTTCGAATTTTTAAACACCCCGTATTTTTTCGATAATTAGAGCGGTAAGAGTCCCCGACGGAAGTTTCGTACCAAAAATTTTCAGTTCCCTTAATTTTTACATTTTTTAACATTCGACATTTTTCCAACACTTTGTATATAAAACGGTCCTACGCACGTCAGAGAACCCCTCCGAAGCGAAAGAACCGAAAATTTCCTCGAATCTGTAATTTTTATTTTTTTCTCGTCAATTTTTATCGTAACACCCCGTACATCGAGCTCTTTTGAGTCGCACTGTATATAAGCGAAGCGACTTGAAGTGTGCCATATTGTCTAGCTCACTGATACCACCTATTCATTCTATTTATGCAAAGTTCAATGCAAATAGCAATAGCGGATGGAAATATTTGACAGCTGTTCTATGGCTTCCGTCAATTTGACCCCGTCTTGGTCTGCCATATTGTCTAGCTCACTGATACCACCTATTCATTCTATTTATGCAAAGTTCAATGCAAATAGCAATAGCGGATGGAAATATTTGACAGCTGTTCTATGGCTTCCGTCATTTTGACCCCGTCTTGCTTAGGATTTTCGCAAATTTCGATACAAAAACGAATTCAAAACCAAACGCTCGCATAACACAACGTATCTAGAGACTTCAGATTTACCGTTTTCGGCTTTTGGGGGGCTCCGGTCGGCCCATTTAGCGAAATTTTCTGCGATTTATTCGGAAATGTCACCGCGCACTCGCCATTTGACGTCGCAAATTTTCGCAATTTTTACTATAAAATCGAATTTTAAAACAGATCTGAGGCACACGACACATTGTAGAAGGTTCAAAGTTTACGTTTCGATATGGCTTTATGGAAATAAAGGGGTACTTACTTTGCAAAATGTAACGTTTTGAAGGTTTTGTGAGGACCCGCCATATTGCCAGGCTCTTCTCCACGTCCCGGTTCGGTATTACGCAAAATTCGATACAAATTCGAATTCAAAACCCAGCGCTCGCATAACAGAAAGTATCTAGAGACTTTAAATTTACCTTTTCCGGCCTTGGCGGGTCTCAGATCTGCCCGTTTAGCGAACGTTCCTACGTTTTATCCGGAGCTGTCACCGGCCGTGCACCGTCCGGCTAGCCGTTTGACGTTTCGGACGGCCGAGCGAACGCGAATGCCCCCGAACGTGTAATTGACCAAAACTTTCGCCATTTTCCCTATAAAATCGAATTTTAAACCTAAATCTGAGGCACGCGACACATTGTAGAAGGTTCAAAGTTTACGTTTCAACATGCATTTCTGGAAATGAATGCGGGGAAAATAGGAAAATATCGAATCCGAAATAGTTTGACGTCTACCCATATCCGACTGACGTTTCTCCGATTCCCGGGCGATAAGCTCCTCCCGCGCTATCTCCATCCCTCTCGCCGAGAACGGCCGGCGAGGACCCTCCGAAAACGGAAAATTTACCTAGAAAACGCGAAAAACGGCCCGCCGAGCGGCTCGTCGCGACGGAGAAAGAACCAAATAAAGAGACTCGCCCGCGACCGCGTCCCCGACGGGCTCGCCCGAAAACGTCGCGCGGAGCGAAACCGGCCTCCGGGCGGCTTCCGGACTTCCGATAATGGGCGTGGTTTTCGACTTTGTCTCGTTTCCTCGCGAAAATCGAAAAGTAGCTCCGGCGGACCTCCGGCAAAACGCAAAATTCGCCCCGAAAAAGGTAAAAAGGACCCACCGAAATACGCCTAAGCGACAACCCCGGGACCGAAGGGCGCTTCGCGCCCTTCGGCTCACGTCGCGCGGCTCGCGAAAAAGCCTTTGAGGAGATACTTTGCCACTTTTCCGCCCGCCCGGAGGGAGCGAGAAAAACAACGGATTTTAATATATACGACCTAGAAAGGTGGCAAGTCGGCATTCGCCGACTTGACCTTTCTTGAATAGGGTTTTTTTAAACACCATGTATTTTTTCGATAATTAGTGCGTTAAGAGACCCTGATGGAAGTTGAGTAAAATAAATTAGTCAGTTCTCTTAATTTTGAGATTTTTACCGTTCAACATTTTTCCAACACTTTGTATATAAAACGGTCTTTCGTACATCCGACAACCCATCCGAAGCAAAACAAATAATTTTATTCCATGAATTTTGGGAGTTTCAATATTGGTTCAGTTTTCTTAAACACCCTGTATTGTTTTCATTAAAATAGTTTCCATATAGACCATTGTTAAACGTTTCATCAAAGGAATATTATACTTCCATGAAGGTTTCTAGAGAAAGGTCGTTTTTTTAAACACCCAGTAGTTTTTTAATTAGTATAGTTTTCTTACAGACCGTTGTGAAAAGTTTCATTAGAAAATATTCCATGAATTGTGAGGATTTTTAGAGAATGGTTTGGTTTTGTTAAACACCCTGTATTTTTCATCGGTATAATTTTTTACAATCGTGAAAAGTTTCATAAAAAAATAAATTCCATAAATTTTGTGGATCTAGAGAATGGATCTATATATTACACCCTGTATTTTTCATACGTATGTATTTATATACATAATAAAACCTAAGTATATATTTTTATAGTTTTTTGACAAACTAATGTAAAAGTTTCATCAGAAAGCAAAAAAATTTTAAATCCACGAATTTTCAGGATTTTTAGGGAACAGTTCGGTTTTATAAACACCCCGTATTTGTTCAATAGTATATTCTTCCTACAGAACATTGTAAAAGTTTCATCAAAAGAATTTTTAATTCCATGAATTTTGTTGATTTTTAGAGAATGGTTCGGTTTTTTTAAATCCTCTGTATTTCTTAATTAGGATATTTTTCCTATAGAACATTGTATAAAGTTTCATCAAAAGAATTTTTAATTCCATGAATTTTGAGGAATTTTAGAGAATGGTTCGTTATTTTTAAACACTCTGTATTTTTAATTAGTATATTTTTCCTACAGAACATTGTATAAAGTTTCATCAAAAGAATTATTTAATTCCATGAATTTTGAGGATTTTTAGAGAATGGTTCGTTATTATTAAACACTCTGTATTTGCTTCGTTAATGAGTGTCATAATAAATCCTTGATGGAAGTTTAATAAATAACAAAAAATTTCCATGAATTTTGGGAGTTTCAATATTGGTTCAGTTTTCTTAAACACCCAGAATTTTTTTAATTAGTATAGTTTTCTTACAGACCATTGTGAAAAGTTTCATAAAAAATATTCAATGAATTATTGTGGGATTCTTAGAGTATGGTTTGGTTTCGTTAAGCACCCTGTATTTTTCATTAGTATAATTTTTATAATCGTGAAAAGTTTAATAAAAAATTAAATTCCATAAATTTTGTGGCTGTAGAGAATGGTTCTTTATTTTACACCCTGTATTTTTCATAAGTATGTATTCATATACATAATAATACCAAAGTATATATTTTTATAGTTTTTTACAAACTATTGTAAAAAGTTTCATCAGAAAGCAAAAAAATTTAAATTCACGAATGTTTAGGATTTTTAGGGAACGGTTCGGTTTTTTGAAACCTCCTGTATTTTTTCATTAGTATAGATGTTTTAAAACTATTGTACAAAGTTTCATCAAAATGAATTTTCTAATTCCATGAACTTTGAGGAATTTTAGAGAATGGTTCGTTATTTTTAAACACTCTGTATTTCTTAATTAGTATATTTTTCCTACAGAACATTGTATAAAATTTCATCAAATAGAATTTTTTAATTCCATGAATTTTGTTGATTTTTAGGAAATGGTTAGGTTTTTTAAACCTCCTGTATTTTTCATTAGTATAGATTTTTACAAACCATTGTATAAGGTTTTATCAAAAATAATTTTTTAATTCCATGAGTTTTGTTGATTTTTAGAAATGGTTAGGTTTTTTAAACCTCTGTATTTCTTAATTAGTATATTTTTCCTACAGAACATTGTATAAAGTTTCATCAAAAGAATTTTTAATTCCATGAATTTTGAGGATTTTTAGAGAATGGTTCGTTATTATTAAACACTCTGTATTTGCTTCGTTAGTGAGTGTCATAATAAATCCTTGATGGAAGTTTAATAAATAAAAAAAATTTCCATGAATTTTGGGAGTTTCAATATTGGTTCAGTTTTTTTAAACACCCAGTAGTTTTTTAATTAGTATACATAGTTTTCTTACAGACCATTGTGAAAAGTTTCATAAAAAATATTCAATGAATTATTGTGAGGATTCTTAGAGTATGGTTTGGTTTCGTTAAGCACCCTGTATTTTCTCATTAGTATGATTTTTTTACAATCGTCAAAAGTTTCATAAAAAAAATAAAATCCATAAATTTTGTGGATGTAGAGAATGGTTTTTTATTTTACACGCTGTATTTTTTCATAAGTATGTATTCATATACATAATAATACCAAAGTTATTTTTTACAGTTTTTCTACAAACTATTGTAAAAAGTTTCATCAGAAAGCAAAAAAAAAATTTTAAATCCACGAATGTCCAGGATTTTTAGGGAACGGTTCGAATTTTTTAAACACCCCGTATTTTTTCGATAATTAGTGCGGTAAGAGTCCCCGACGGAAGTTTCGTACCAAAAAATTTTCAGTTCCTTAATTTTTACATTTTTTAACGTTCGACATTTTTCCAACACTTTGTATATAAACGGTCCTACGCACGTCAGAGAACCCTCCGAAGCGAAAGAACCGAAAATTTCCTCGAATCTGTAATTTTTATTTTTTCTCGTCAATTTTTATCGTAACACCCCGTACATCGAGCTTTTTGAGTCGCACTGTATATAAGCGAAGCGACTTGAAGTGTGCCATATTGTTCAGCTCACTGATACCACCTATTCATTCTATTTATGCAAAGTTCAATGCAAATAGCAATAGCGGATGGAAATATTTGACAGCTGTTCTATGGCTTCCGTCATTTTGACCCCGTCTTGGTCTGCCATATTGTCTAGCTCACTGATACCACCTACCTATTCATTCTATTTATGCAAAGTTCAATGCAAATAGCAATAGCGGATGGAAATATTTGACAGCTGTTCTATGGCTTACGTCATTTTGACCCCGTCTTGCTTAGGATTTTCGCAAATTTCGATACCAAAACGAATTCAAAACCAAACGCTCGCATAACACAACGTATCTAGAGACTTCAGATTTACCGTTTTCGGCCTTTGGGGGGCTCCGGTCGCCTATTTAGCGAAATTTTCTGCGATTTATTCGGAAATGTCACCGCGCACTCGCCATTTGACGTCGCAAATTTTCGCAATTTTTACTATAAAATCGAATTTTAAAACAGATCTGAGGCACACGACACATTGTAGAAGGTTCAAAGTTTACGTTTCGATATGGCTTTATGGAAATAAAGGGGTACTTACTTTGCAAAATGTAACATTTTGAAGGTTTTGTGAGGACCCGCCATATTGCCAGGCTCTTCTCCACGTCTCGGTTCGGTATTACGCAAAATTCGATACAAATTCAAAACCCAACGCTCGCATAACAGAAAGCATCTAGGGACTTTAAATTTACCTTTTCCGGCCTTGGCGGGTCTCCGCTCGATCCGTTTAGCGAACGTTCCCAAGTTTTATCTGGAGCTGTCAACGGCACCGCACCGTCCGGCTAGCCATTTGACGTTTCGGACGGCCGAGCGAAGGCGAATGCAGCCGAACGTGTAATTGACCAAAACTTTCGCTATTTTCCTATAAAATCGAATTTTAAACCTAAATCTGAGGCACGCGACACATTGTAGAAGGTTCAAAGTTTACGTTTCGATATGGCTTTCTGGAAATGAATGCGGGAAAATAGGAAAATATCGAATCCGGAAATAGTTTGACGTCTACCCATATCCGACTGACGTTTCTCCGATTCCCGGGCGATAAGCTCCGCCTCGCTATATCCATCTCGCTCGCCGAGATCGGCCGGCGAGGACCCTCCGAAAAAGGGAAAATTTACCTAGAAAACGCGAAAAACGGCCCGCCGAGCGCCTCGTCGCGACGGAGAAAGGACCAAATAAGGAGACTCGCCCGCGCCCGCGTCCCCGACGGGCTCCCGTGAAAAACGTCGCGCGGTGCGAGACCGGCCTCCGGGCGGCTTCCGGACTTCCGATAAGGGGCGTTTTTTTCGACTTTTGTCTCGTTTCCTCGCGAAAACGGAAAAGTAACGCCGGCGGACCTCCGGAAAAACGCAAAATTCGCCCCGAAAAAGGTAAAAAGAACCCACCAAAATACGCCTAACAGACAACCGCGGGACCGAAGGGCGCTTCGCGCCCTTCGGCTCGCCGCCGCGCGGCTCGCGAAAAAAGCCTTTTGGGACGCAAAACCCCACTTTTTCGCCGTCCCGGTGGGAGCGAGAGGAAATCACGCATTTTAATATAATAGAACTAGAAAGGTGGCAAGTCGGCATTCGCCGACTTGACCTTTCTTGAGTAGGGTTAGTTTTTTTTAAACACCATGTATTTTTTCGATAATTAGTGCGTTAAGAGACCCCGATGGAAGTTGAGTAAAATAAATTAGTCAGTTCTCTTAATTTTGAGATTTTTTACCGTTCAACATTTTTCCAACACTTTGTATATAAAACGGTCTTTCGTACATCCGACAACCCATCCGAAGCAAAACAAATAATTTTATTCCATGAATTTTGGGAGTTTCAATATTGGTTCAGTTTTCTTAAACACCCTGTATTGTTTTCATTAAAATAGTTTCCATATAGACCATTGTTAAACGTTTCATCAAAGGAATATTATACTTCCATGAAGGTTTCTAGAGAAAGGTCGTTTTTTTAAACTACCAGTAGTTTTTTAATTAATATATTTTTCTTAAAGTCCGTTGTGAAAAGTTTCATTAGAAAATATTCCATGAATTGTGAGGATTTTTAGAGAATGGTTTGGTTTTGTTAAACACCCTGTATTTTTCATCGGTATAATTTTTTACAATCGTGAAAAGTTTCATAAAAAATAAATTCCATAAATTTTGTGGATCTAGAGAATGGATCTATATATTACACCCTGTATTTTTCATACGTATGTATTTATATACATAATAAAACCTAAGTATATATTTTTATAGTTTTTTGACAAACTAATGTAAAAAGTTTCATCAGAAAGCAAAAAAAAAATTTTAAATTCACGAATTTTCAGGATTCTGAGGGAACAGTTCGGTTTTTTTTAACACCCCGTATTTGTTCAATAGTATATTCTTCCTACAGAACATTGTAAAAGTTTCATCAAAAGAATTTTTAATTCCATGAATTTTGTTGATTTTTAGAGAATGGTTCGGTTTTTTTAAATCCTCTGTATTTCTTAATTAGGATATTTTTCCTATAGAACATTGTATAAAGTTTCATCAAAAAGAATTTTTTAATTCAATGAATTTTGATGAATTTTAGAGAATGGTTCGTTATATTTAAACACTCTGTACTTTTTTAATTAGAATATTTTTCATACAGAACAATGTATAAATTTTCATCAAAAGAATTATTTAATTCCATGAATTTTGAGGATTTTTAGAGAATGGTTCGTTATTATTAAACACTCTGTATTTGCTTCGTTAATGAGTGTCATAATAAATCCTTGATGGAAGTTTAATAAAAAAAAATTTCCATGAATTTTGGGAGTTTCAATATTGGTTCAGTTTTCTTAAACACCCAGAATTTTTTTAATTAGTATAGTTTTCTTACAGACCATTGTGAAAAGTTTCATAAAAAAATATTCAATGAATTATTGTGGGGATTCTTAGAGTATGGTTTGGTTTCGTTAAGCACCCTGTATTTTTCATTAGTATAATAGTTTTACAATCGTGAAAAGTTTAATAAAAAATTAAATTCCATAAATTTTGTGGCTGTAGAGAATGGTTCTTTATTTTACACCCTGTATTTTTTCATAAGTATGTATTCATATACATAATAATACCAAAGTATATATTTTTATAGTTTTTTACAAACTATTGTAAAAGTTTCATCAGAAAACAAAAAAAAAAAAATTAAATTCCACGAATGTTTAGGCTTTTTATGGAACGCTTCGGAATTTTGAAACATCCTGTATTTTTTCATTAGTATAGATGTTTTAAAACTATTGTACAAAGTTTCATCAAAATGAATTTTCTAATTCCATGAACTTTGAGGAATTTTAGAGAATGGTTCGTTATTTTTAAACACTCTGTATTTCTTAATTAGTATATTTTTCCTACAGAACATTGTATAAAATTTCATCAAATAGAATTTTTTAATTCCATGAATTTTGTTGATTTTTAGGAAATGGTTAGGTTTTTTTAAACCTCCTGTATTTTTTCATTAGTATAGATTTTTACAAACCATTGTATAAGGTTTTATCAAAAATAATTTTAATTCCATGAGTTTTGTTGATTTTTAGAAAATGGTTAGGTTTTTTAAACCCTCTGTATTTCTTAATTAGTATATTTTTCCTACAGAACATTGTATAAAGTTTCATCAAAAGAATTTTTAATTCCATGAATTTTGAGGATTTTTAGAGAATGGTTCGTTATTATTAAACACTCTGTATTTGCTTCGTTAGTGAGTGTCATAATAAATCCTTGATGGAAGTTTAATAAATAAAAAATTTCCATGAATTTTGGGAGTTTCAATATTGGTTCAGTTTTTTAAACACCCAGTAGTTTTTTAATTAGTATACATAGTTTTCTTACAGACCATTGTGAAAAGTTTCATGAAAAATATTCAATGAATTATTGTGAGGATTCTTAGAGTATGGTTTGGTTTCGTTAAGCACCCTGTATTTTCTCATTAGTATGATTTTTTTACAATCGTCAAAAGTTTCATAAAAAAAATAAAATCAATAAATTTTGTGGATGTAGAGAATGGTTTTTTATTTTACACCCTGTATTATTTCATAAGTATGTATTCATATACATAATAATACCAAAGTATATGTTTTACAGTTTTTCTACAAACTATTGTAAAAGTTTCATCAGAAAGCAAAAAAATTTTAAATCCACGAATGTCCAGGATTTTTAGGGAACGGTTCGAATTTTTTAAACACCCCGAATTTTTTTCGATACTTAGTGCGGTAAGAGTTCCCCGACGGAAGTTTCGAACCAAAAAAATTTTCAGATACCTTAATTTTTACATTTTTATAACGTACGACAATATTCCAACACTTTGTATATAAAACGGTCCTACGCACGTCAGAGAACCCCTCCGAAGCGAAAGAACCGAAAATTTCCTCGAATCTGTAATTTTTATTTTTTCTCGTCAATTTTTATCGTAACACCCCGTACATCGAGTTTTGAGTCGCACTGTATATAAGCGAAGCGACTTGAAGTGTGCCATATTGTCTAGCTCACTGATACCACCTATTCATTCTATTTATGCAAAGTTCAATGCAAATAGCAATAGCGGATGGAAATATTTGACAGCTGTTCTATGGCTTCCGTCATTTTGACCCCGTCTTGGTCTGCCATATTGTCTAGCTCACTGATACCACCTACCTATTCATTCTATTTATGCAAAGTTCAATGCAAATAGCAATAGCGGATGGAAATATTTGACAGCTGTTCTATGGCTTACGTCATTTTGACCCCGTCTTGCTTAGGATTTTCGCAAATTTCGATACAAAAACGAATTCAAAACCAAACGCTCGCATAACACAACGTATCTAGAGACTTCAGATTTACCGTTTTCGGCCTTTGGGGGGCTCCGGTCGCCTATTTAGCGAAATTTTCTGCGATTTATTCGGAAATGTCACCGCGCACTCGCCATTTGACGTCGCAAATTTTCGCAATTTTTACTATAAAATCGAACACGACACATTGTAGAAGGTTCAAAGTTTACGTTTCGATATGGCTTTATGGAAATAAAGGGGTACTTACTTTGCAAAATGTAACATTTTGAAGGTTTTGTGAGGACCCGCCATATTGCCAGGCTCTTCTCCACGTCTCGGTTCGGTATTACGCAAAATTCGATACAAATTCGAATTCAAAACCCAACGCTCGCATAACAGAAAGCATCTAGGACTTTAAATTTACCTTTTCCGGCCTTGGCGGGTCTCCGCTCGATCCGTTTAGCGAACGTTCCCAAGTTTTATCTGGAGCTGTCAACGGCACCGCACCGTCCGGCTAGCCATTTGACGTTTCGGACGGCCGAGCGAAGGCGAATGCAGCCGAACGTGTAATTGACCAAAACTTTCGCTATTTTCCTATAAAATCGAATTTTAAACCTAAATCTGAGGCACGCGACACATTGTAGAAGGTTCAAAGTTTACGTTTCGATATGGCTTTCTGGAAATGAATGCGGGAAAATAGGAAAATATCGAATCCGAAATAGTTTGACGTCTACCCATATCCGACTGACGTTTCTCCGATTCCCGGGCGATAAGCTCCGCCTCCGCTATATCCATCTCGCTCGCCGAGATCGGCCGGCGAGACCCTCCGAAAAAGGAAAATTTACCTAGAAAAACGCGAAAAACGGCCCGCCGAGCGCCTCGTCGCGACGGAGAAAGGACCAAATAAGGAGACTCGCCCGCGCCCGCGTCCCCGACGGGCTCCCGTGAAAAACGTCGCGCGGTGCGAGACCGGCCTCCGGGCGGCTTCCGGACTTCCGATAAGGGGCGTTTTTTTCGACTTTTGTCTCGTTTCCTCGCGAAAACGGAAAAGTAACGCCGGCGGACCTCCGGAAAACGCAAAATTCGCCCCGAAAAAGGTAAAAGAACCCACCAAAATACGCCTAACAGACAACCGCGGGACCGAAGGGCGCTTCGCGCCCTTCGGCTCGCCGCCGCGCGGCTCGCGAAAAAAGCCTTTGGGACGCAAAACCCCACTTTTTCGCCGTCCCGGTGGGAGCGAGAGGAAATCACGCATTTTAATATAATAGAATGTAATAGACTTTTTTAAATTGGTAACGAGGATGAATCCGAGATTTTTAATTTAACGCTCGCTAAGTAAAGCAAGTGGCGCGATGTCTTAATGTACAAGGTGATTCAGAACTTATCAAAAAAAAATTGCTAAAAAAATAAAATAGGTAGTTCTAAAATGATTTTAAAATACACTTCTGTACGGCACTGGAAACTAGTCCACTATAAAACCTGAATCAGTCGGCGACCGACAAGGCGGCAAAGTGTAAAAAAAATGAATGAATGCATACAAAATTGAAAGAATTTCCTAAAGAAAGAAATAAATAAAATTTTATAACATCTATTTTATATCAGCAAACTCAACTGCATTTGCTTCTATTTTTATTATTAATAATTAAAAAAATAAAGTTAATTTGTGGTTTTAATTAATCAAATAATTTGACATATCTGATGTTTACAACAACAATTCAAATTTGGCCCGTCACACCCAGTTTCTACGAATCTATTTATTACGGGATCCTTTTCAACAGTCTTTAAAATGTGTTCCTCATCTGCTACAATACGCCATGGACGCCCTGAATCTCCATCTCTCTCAAAATTTGGTTGCAAATTTCCCGTATCAAGTCCGCGTTGCACTACCACGGTGCCGGCCCCAGTAGCTGCATTTGGCGCATGTCTACCGGAAAATCATTCTACGTATAGACGAGAAGCTGCTAAAGCATATTGTTTTACTTCACCATAAATTAAAACGACATCCGTCAACTCCGAGTTGCTATACACGTAAGCTACACTATCGTAAAACGTTAATACTACAATCAGATTACAGTAGCCGAGCGATGCAAAAGTTGAAAATATCTCAACTTCAATAATTTTTTTCTCAAAAACTATAAGGATTTTACAAAAAAAAATTACGATATTGTCTTCATTTTTCATGACGCATCTATTCCGAAATTAGTTTAGATAAATTGTGAATCACCCTGTATATGAGTTGGGTATGTGAAAAAGGGGAAATTTAATAATGCAGTTCGCCAAGGTTAATAACCAATTCACCCTCAGTAGCACGAAGTCTGAGCAAGAGGTACACACATCCATTCAGCAACGCATAATTATAAAATTTTTATTTTGAGAGGGCGTAAAAAAATTTGCAACAATTAACAGTTTTCCGACAAAATCATTTTAATTTACAACTGTCATAGCAAATTTTTAATTAGCAGAATCACTCGAAAACGAGAGTCTTGACAAGCATTAATGAGATCATGGACCTTTTCAAGTACCTGTGTGTAGATATTTTGACGATATATTTTCATATATGAGAATACTTGCATCTGCTTAACAACTAAATTCTTGTCCATATTTTCCTTTTTTAAAACTTAGTACAGTGCAAAGTCACAACTACAGCTGCGGTAACTTCTAGAAGCTGCGTAAGACGGGTCCAAAATGTTGTTGTAACATCAGGTATGTCAAACTATTTAATTAATTAAAACCACAAATTAATTATATTAATAATTAATAACAATAGCGATAAAAAAAGCTGTTGAATTTGCTGTATAAAATAGGAGTTATAAAATGTTATTTATTTCGAAATACCCATTTTGATTTTTTTATATTGTATCTGTAAGAGTCCCCTGTACATTCAAATTTTTTATTTTAGATAAGTTCTGAATCACCCTGTATAATTATTGTTTACTTTTTACAAGGCATATTACTCCTCAGATTTTGTTATCAGAAGAAATCATCAAATCTACAGCCAACAGGCATCATTAAACGACCCCTTTTACAGCTCTCACGGGCGCCAATGACTATAACAATACTTTCAATTCAATTAGTATAAAACTGATTATTTAATGATGAGAAAGCAATTAATTTAAGGCAACATATCAGCTGAAAATAACAAGATACATTTTCAGTGATGAATTTAATTTTCTAATTCATTTCAATTAACCGAAACGGTTGATGCTGCCGCTATTGATTTATTATAGAGATTCAGATATCACGATGTAAAAGCTTAGTCTAGACGTAGAATAATTTTCACATGCTATTACTGTATGATTCACCATTTAATAAACTCTTGAAGAGAACTAAGAATACCAGCTATTAATAATTACTATTACTTAGTCGCTACATATGAGTATTCTTCTTTAAATTATTCGGAAAAATCTATTTATTTATTTATATTACACTGTTCAACAGGTACAAGTAACCCAGTTACAGAACAGGAAAGCACAGTACAATAAGCCAACCCATACTGGGATATTCTTAATGCTTGCTTTCTAAAGCTAACTTCACTATCGTCATTTTGGAAATTTGTTTAAAGTTTTGTAATATCTCTCTTGCCTTGCCCCATACATTATTTATACCTACCTGTCGAAATGTAGATGTCGATGTTGACCGAAGTGTAAATTACAATAGTTCACGAAGATAACAAAACATCAAATTTATTTTTTTATTTAGTTTCGTTAGCTTTCGACTATTATCGAAAATAAGCGAGAGCAATCCCACCACTAAATCTATAAATGATACTGCAGGAAACAACTACTCCGCGGGCTAATGCCCCGACCGGCATTGAATTACACCTGCCGTATCTGTGTGAACAGCCAAGAACTCTTGTCGGCCACTCCACCAGACATAGACCGGTTTCGGGCTTGTTAGCCCTCATCAGTATGCCATAGGTGAGATGACCGACAATTGAACTGGCTGTTCCTTCATATGTAGGTTCACATATAAATCGAGTGCAGGTGAGATGTAACTGGTCTGCTACTTCCTGCTCGGCCTAAATGGCTCGACTTGCAGGAAGCGACCTACAATGTCGTAGGTACTTAACCGCAGACCTCTCGCCCTGGGCGATGCGCCATTAAATCTATAAACGATATTGCAGGAAACAACTACTCCGCCACCATTGATTTATTCTTTATCAGTTTCTCTCTGTCTAAATTGCCAATGTTAATTTCGGAGAACGGGTCTCTTTGAATAGACAGTTGTTTCATTTGAGAGGAGTTCAAACTAATCCTATTACGTTTGAGAGAGATACAGGACACATTCCATGTCTTCAGTGATAATGAACCCGAACTGTATTTCAGCATCTTTTCAAAGTTCAAGACCCTTAGGACCCTTAGGTTTTGTTTACATTCTATGACAATTTATTAATGTTAATATTTTAATTAATGTCTGATTCTCGCCGTAAGACCTTTTAATATGTTTGATAGATTAGTTTGTAATACATTTCTAACTAATAGAAAATGCAACTTCCCCCATTCACTCTGTATTTAGAATGGTGCTGTCAATGTCTTGTTGCTAACGCCGAATTAAATTTATAATAAATAAATTAATCGACAGGAATTAAATATTTTAATCCATCCTTATCTCGTCTGGTCCCACATTAAAATAATTATTGCGATTAAGCTTACACTGCAAGATATTTATTAATCTTGATAAGAGGTTTACGTCATCTTGTTTTATTTGTTTGTGCATTAAAGGAGGCGCTGTCGAGGAGGAGTGACTGGCAAGCCTCCCAAAGCATCGAATTCATTAGCGTGCGAAGGGGGTGTATGCGTTGCATATTGCACAATAAACTTAATTGTAGAAATAATAGATAACATCAAATTGCTACGGAAAGGTTCTATTTTTTATTTGAGTTGTGATGGAACTAAATGATGATCTCTATTGACAACATGAATGTTGATGGTGACGTAAGGTTGATACTTGCAATCTTAGTTTTAAGATTATGTATAATGCTTTCTAAGATCGTTTCATAACTTTAAAGGTTTGTTCCTTGGAATAAACTAAAAATAGGAAGTAACAATTTTTGGTGAGTCAAATAAGAAGATAGGGAAAGATTTTGAAATGTTTATCACGTACTTTAATAATAATAATAATAATAATAAATAGTAATAGTAATAGTAATAGTAATAGTAATAGCAATATTAATAACAAAAGCCCAAATTAAAGCTGCAGAAACGCGTCATCATGGCTTATCTAAAAAGCTGACCTTTGCTTTTTTGAGGTCAGCGGGGCTGAACTCTGAAACCGAGGGGTTCATAATGGCTTACCAAGATGGTGTAATTAACACTATCGTCTATCGTAGTCGTGTCTTGGGTATTGAGTTACGTGATACCAGCTGCAGAGCTTGCCGCTAAGCGCCGGAGACGCTAATGCATCTCCTGCCTTCCTGTCCGATATATGCGGCCACAACGTATATCCGAAGATACGATTCAGCCTTACGGGCGTTGTATTATCATTTACAATACTCGTATGAGATAGACGAGACGCCAGTGCTGCCTTATGCTCCGGGGGATATAGAATCCGTTGTGGGGAATGAGAAGTGTCGAATTTATTGGAACTATTCATTCCCCACCCTCAGGCAAATTCAAGCCAATACGCTTGATGTAGTACTCCTCGACCACCAGCTTAGGACGATGTTTGTGATTGAGTTATCGGCTCCCACGGAGAACATCATCGTCCTAAGAGGAGAAGAAACGGAGGAGGTATCGATCTGCGAGGTCCGCAGGCTATATCCAGACCGCTCTGTTAAGATTGTAGTGCTAATTATAGGCGTCCTGGGTGGTATACATACGATGCTTTTTGAGTTAAAGATAATACCTGCATGCCTAAATTCGGCAGAGATCTTAGCCGGCAGAATGCAGAAGGCAATCGTCCTTGGTTCACTACGTCTACTCAAAACATACGATTTACGGGCTCAATGAGCACTCTTCATGGAGTGGAGAGTGGTGTTTGTTTCACTCTTCAGAACATCTCCGAAAGTGTCGGAGCTTCGGAAGGTGTGACTGGAAACAAATAAATAATAATAATAATATAATAATGTCTCTACCCCTCATTCTAATCACAAGGATAAGCTCAGAAGTCGGAGACTTGTGCGGTAGAGGGGGTGGATTATTATTATTATGCAGGCCGCATTTGCGCCCAGCAACGACTTATGTTGGTAGGTCCTAACCACCATTTAGTGCAGGAATGAGAGAAACCTGGAAAACCTCATTAATTGGTGGTCAAATATCGACAGAAATCAATCTCTCACATTGACCTAAGCCAACATTGTTGCACCTTACCATACACAGAGGGTGCCAATCCTCTCCGCAATTATAGCTAGTCTAACGTCTACCTGCCGGAGGACTTGAATAAATTAAACATTTGTTAAAAAATTTTATTGTAAATAATGCAAATCGATATAATATTGAAATAATCAAAACATAAAAATATCATTGGCGTACAGACTTTAAATTCCAGATTCTTTGGTACTTAAAATTTTTGAAATTAAAGTTAAAATATATGGCTCATCTTGTATAGTAATTATTACTTATTATTGTGTGTCAACATCTTCAGATACGATATGGAGAAATTTATAAAGCAGTAAATATAACAAGAATATTCAGATACTTCCAGTAAATCTGCTATTGTTGCTATAAATTTCAATAAACTGTCAAAACAACAACAATTAATAAATAAACGCTGCCACTGATTGGATGACCTGCAACTATTTTTGACGGGATAATAAAATCCTAAATTTAATCATTGCTTAGATGATAATAAAAAGGTGGAACACAACTATTTGCAAGTCTGCAAAAGGTTTATTCTTAGATAAATTTACTTGCTATAAAGTACGCAGTATTACAAAGATAAGAAAATTGCTATCTTAAATCCAAATAAAAACGCAGGTAAAAATTATGATCCAATCAAAATTTAAAATTTTCCAATATTGTTACTTTGTATAAAATATAAATGGTGGCAAATTGCTACGGAATAACATTAATTCGTTGTAGTGGTAGTTACATATTACCACAAGTAGTATTTCTTTAAGAACTGCTCCAGGAATGAATAACGAATAGTTGATAATCCGTGAAATAAAAAAATCATGATTCCAAAGTTAATACCTATATATGGTATAATACCTACATAGTAGTGCAAAATAGCATTTCGTAAATCTATCACGTCTTCAGATAATGATGATATGAATCCGCTCATTATCGAACAGATCCTGTTTAGCAAATTGCGATACAAATTCTTAATTATTAATTAAATCATTGACTAAGAATTTACACCAATTATTTATTTACTTTTAATATATCGATCGCCAGGTAACGCTAAATGTTATTTCAAAAGTATTTTATCACTCATATATGGAATTATGGTGAAATATATTTTTCTACTACAACCAATCTTCGGACATTTAGACCCATAATCTGATAGTTCATCTGGCTGTAGCCTTATAATTAGGCTAGGGGCCTTCAAGTTTTCCTCACACTTACAACAGATCAGTAGTTCTAGTCATTTTTTCTTCTGACAGAACATACATCAGATATTCTTTACCTGCTTAATGGTACTAAGATGTTTCCTTAATCTTCGATGCCTTACTAGCAGGTCAACTATAATTCTTACCTTTATGTTAGTAGGTCTACTGTGTGTTTATAGTCCTTTTAGGAACTTCTTGGCATCAATTTTTCGGATGTTATCTTTAACTTATGTCTAGATGAGTGTTTTAGTAATGCATCTAACAATTCCATGGGACTTTTAAGATAAGGTAGGGAAAAATGAGTATAATACAAATCCGCGATTTAAAAATATCGCCAAAAAATATTGTTACGGAAGCTCACCTACCTTTTAGTTTGTTAATTATGTTCCTGTTTCATTAGAATTTATAAATTTATAATTTTTTCAATACGTCTTCCGCAAAGAAGACGTTTGGAGTAGACAAGTGAATGCCAGTGACGAGATCTAGAGCAACAGAAATGGAGGAAACATTGAAACAGTTAATGGGAATGATGAAAGATATGAAGGAAGACTTAAAGAAACAAATGAAAAACAACCAGGATGAAATGAAGAACAGCCAGGACGAAATGAAGGAAGATTTGAAAAAGGAAATGAACATTAGTCAAGAGGAAGTGAACAATCAGGAAGAGTTAAGAAACGAAATGAAAACCAGTCTACAAGAAAACAATAAGAAGTTAGAAGAAGCAATTAAAGTTAAACTCAATGAATTTGAGGAAACTGTGGAAGAGGAAATTAATCAATTAAGAAATGAGGTACAAGATAAGGTCGAGGTCGTAGAATGACTAACAATATGACTAAGTTACAAAGTGAAGTCTCAAATCTGAAATCTCAGTTGTCTGCAAAAGAGCCCAACATATCTGAAGCTCTGGCCCAGGCACTGGAAATTGAAGCCGCCCGACAGGCTTCCAGAAACAGTCAAGGCAGAACAAGACCGCTAAGATGCAGGACGGAAGGACGACGTGCAACCGAGAAGGACAACGAAGGATTAATAACAAACTTGAGAAATTTATTGGAGAACTACCAGAAAGAACAAGTCCGTACCGATTCTACGGTACACAGTAGACGAAGACCCATCCTGTGTTGGAACTGTGGAGCAAAGCGACATCTCAGGAATCAATGCTCTAGGAATATTTCCAGTCGAAATCGAGAAGTCTGACAACTGGAGAATAAACAACAGATGAGTCCAGCCAGAACTGAGTTCTAATGTTGAGACACAGAAGAATCACTTATTAAAATTGAGACAGGACTTGGAGAAGGAGAAGGAAACAGTAACTGATCTGAACAACCAGAATAAAACTTTGGAAGCTACTAATGCCGAGCTCTTCAAGCAGATAAAATTAATTCAGGATCAAATGAAACAAAAAGAATCTCAGTGGGTTAAAGAACTCTTGAAACAATTAAAACATAAAGATCAGTTGCTGCGGAAGTTAAATACCGATAAAAACAACTCTGTTGGAAGAACAGAAGCAAAATCATCAGTGGAAGAGAAAGCACAAAGTAACATAGTAACTTTAACAACTGGACTGAATGAAGTGAGAGAAAAGGATAAACTTTTATGCCAAAGAACTAAGGTGCAGAGCCCGAGTGAATGGGATAATAGAACTCTTGCTAAAGAACAGAGTGAAGATTAAGACTTCGGAGCTATATACCAGTGGAAGATTAAAAACTTGGATAGACCTAACTGGAATGATATTTCCAACAGATCTTCGTCTTTGAAAAATTACTGGACCCTATGGGATTCTTTAGTAATACGGAACGGCGTATTGAAAAGAGTACTGGAAAGTCCTAATGGTAAAGACAGGATCTACCAAACTGTATTACCCCGAAAAAGAGTACCAGAAGTTCTCAAAGCTCTTCACAGTATAGGTGGCGTGCATTTAGGAAGAAAGTGTCGACATTGTAGTACTTGCACGCTAAGTAAAGAAGGTTCTATAGTGGAGTAACCTGATCGGGATGATCAGTTCTAAGAGGGGGGCAATGTTAAGGAAGCTCACCTACCTTTTAGTTTGTTAATTATGTTCCTGTTTCATTAGAATTTATAATTTTTGCAATACCTTTATTTTGACGTTTTCCGCAATATTCCAGGCTATACTCTATTTGCTTCTCGACACGTTCTCGAGATCACAGAAACTTCCAGAACTCTAAAAACCTATATAAGCTGATCAATTCCGCCGTCACAGTAACTTTATATTGAACAGTCGAACGCGAATGACTGAAACGTCAAAGTAAAGCATTTGACAGTTGTGAATTTGTTGAATGATATTTCTTGTATAATCAAGAGTGGCAATAAAGTTGTTTGTCTACGTGGCGTGTTCCCACGCTAAGGTAATTTTGTGGTTACAATATTTTCAAACCATTATTTAAACCTTCTTTTCAGACTGATACTGACTGCTAGCGGCAGTTCAACTCGGGTGTCGGCCTGACGTTATGTTGCCAAATTTAAATATGTTCCTATACTACCTACTTATTGTAATATGTAATTAATGCTATAAATTATTTTTTGAAAGAATGCAATTAACATATTAAGTTGTAACATAAAAATATTTAATATTGAATTTACAAAACTCAACACAAAATAAACCATTCACATTTCATTACATACATAAATAGTGAAAAAAAAATCCAAAACTCACTAGGTTAAATTATTAAGAGAGGCTGAAAGATATTTTGTATTTAAATACATATAGACAGTAATAAAGAACCTCATGTTGTCAACAAAAAACAATCCCACACATATCTATTCAGTGATAAACAATCAGGCAATACGAGTCCGTAGGTCTCCTTTGTTTTAATGTTTACTCAATGACAAGCGCTGCAGAACCGTTAAGTAATAACAGTAACAAACAATAATTAAATTTGTATTTTTATAAATACCCGGTTTAATCAATATGAAATATGATAATTTTATAATAAAGGTCCAATCGCAGTAATCAGTGCTGATATGGGATAGGCTGTAATCGGCATACTCGGTACAGCTAAAAAGTTGGCAGTTCAAATTCCCGTTTAACATGTTACCGGCGGAATAATTTCCATGTGCCTCTGCGTCATTCGGTATCTACTGATCATGTGCAATGGATTTGATTCTGATTCATAATCATAATCAAATGCGATTTGCATTATTTGGGAATATCAACGTAGATGCTTTTGCAATAATAATGACACTCCCTCAAAACAGTTTTTGAACTTTTGGAAGCTCTGAGTAGAAATTTCTTTAAGGTCGCCGTATTTCTTGACGTGAATTGACCAAATTTATAGTGTTCTTTTTAGGTACAGAAATCTCTTGTAAATAAAACGCGTAGAACAAAAGTAATATCAAAAATAGAATTATTGATGTTTTGTTTAATTATTTTTACTATTTAAATTCTCCTCAAATAATATAACTTTTAAAATGCATTTGTATGACACACATCATTTTTCTATTCTAACATTTTAACAATTGTTTTCACATACTTATAAATAAAAGTGATCAATGTTATATGCAGAACCATGGAAGTTTATGTTATGACAATATTTACATCTATAGTTGAATTAAAAAAAGTATGTATTTTGAAAGAATTCTGCACCTAAAAATTTGTTGATTAGACCGCTTTCAGCCGTTATATATTCGTTTACTTCGGTACCTTTGAATATTCGCAGGTGATATGAGATAACATTACTATTATTATTATTTGGTAAATTCTATACTACTCAGTTTTTAAATGTATTAAAATTACTTGTATTTGTAAAAAACACTATTTTGAAAATACGACGCATTTAAATCTCTATTGGTGAGCAGCAGTTCAAAATAAATCGCAAAATTCATTTTAAAGAGTGTCATATTGCAAGCGATTGTACAATTTCAATAACATAACGAAAAGGTGACAAAAAATGTTTTTATGTTTTATCTAAAATCATTTACTGTATAAAATTTTACGGACTTTTTGAACATGCATAGCGAGAGCATATTGAATGAATTTTACGTCAGAACTTGACCAAACGTTTAATTTAAAAGTTCCTCAAAGAATATACAAAATGCATACATGTTAGATTGCAAACAAGAAGTTATCACTTCAGTACCGAACATGCTATTATATTGTTACGGGATTCCTAACCCGACGGTTTCTTTTACCAGAAAAACAAGGTTAATTTTAAGTGATATTTATTAAGTCTGTACACTACGGAATGCTAATTACAACTCAACGAAACACCATTTAATTAATTACTATCTAAATCACTCTGAATTCTAATTGATCTCTCCGAAATATCCAAATAACAACTCTCCAAATCAAGACTGTATATTCAAGACTGACTATCTCGGTCATTTATTCTTCTTTTATAGATCAAACGAATATTCCAGGTATTATCTAGCATCTCTAGATCCATGTCTCGAACGATTTTCTAATTTTCCAGTCGAGCCTCGATACACGGCATTATTTGTTTGTTTAGCAGAATTGCGTAGGGGCGATCGGGGCAATCTAGCGATTTGTTCGAGTAAATTTTTTTCGATTTTCTGTTTTTATTAGGACTTCTGAATTCATGGTTAAAATTAATGGCATTATGACTGAATCATCCTGTATTATTCATCTTGTCGTCCCGATGTCTGTCTTAATGCAGACATAAACTAGTATTGCTATTCTGACTTCTTCTATAGTCTGACCAAAGCCTTCAAACCAAACTACCTGAATAAGTAATAGTTCTGTTATATCATTTCTTGTTATTATTAACACAGTAACCATCACCTCCACCTGAAAATTTGAAGCAAGCTAAAGAACATATATTCCTATAACCCTATATAACGGTTCCAGAAGATACTAATAAAATAGTTGCTAAACTTGATTAGTGGGTGGCAGGAAACTTCTGGTCACAAACCACTAAATTTTTAAAACAATTATCGAGTTAACTGCTGAATTGAATAATTGTAAAGACATAGATCAAAAATGTTAACATTACTGCTCACTGAATATTGTAAATTCAAGGAACACCTGAGTAAAATTGGTAAAGAAGATCACAGCAA
The DNA here is from genome assembly GCA_025584915.1 of Monochamus saltuarius. Lineage (NCBI taxonomy): Eukaryota > Metazoa > Arthropoda > Insecta > Coleoptera > Cerambycidae > Monochamus > Monochamus saltuarius. The sequence continues at coordinate 26,729,452 of CM046723.1, read as the reverse complement.
ATGTATGTAATGAATATTTATGTAATTCTGGTAGGGTGACGCTATCTACAGCTCTGAGGAGAACCACTTCCAAAGCTGCATCAAATTCGTAGCTTAAATAGTCAGTCTATGGTTACTCTTGGAACATTGATGAATATGAATTGCTATTTTTAACAAAATTATATTTATGGTATACAAGAGTGGGGCAGGCTAGTAGTTATTTTCTCCAGATATAAATAATTTTTGTTTACTTCACGTATATTAATAGATTTTCCAGACACATCAAAGGCTCTTGTGTTTTTTGATAATCACTAATCAACACAGTAAAGTGTAAGTAGCTACTGCTACATTATCAAAGTTGGTTATTATTTTGTAGCAATTTATAAAGAATACATGATGATTGACTCGATCGAAGATTTTGAAAAAATCGGTGTATAGAGAATGTACTTGGCATCCCTGCTCCAAGGCTCCAGACATGAAATCAGCATATGTTAAAAAATTGAATACAGTTGATACCAGAGATACATCCAAAATGTGTTGTTGTGAATTTTGAAAACGGAAGTCAAAGTACTTGCATATGATGTTCTTAAACAATTTAGGGAGTGTTGTCTCTAGTTTTATGAATAATATGCAACTTTTCTTCAAGATACTAGGAAAAGAACCAGTTGAAAAAATCATTAAATATTACAAAAAGTGATCATGCTAAAATAAAACTACACAGTTTTAGAATACTAGAAGGTGTCTCATCAGACCAAGGGCCCTTAGTTACATTTAACATCAATAGTATAAATTTTCGACATTGTAATACTGAGCGAACTTAAATTAAGAGTATGTTCAGGTATTACATGTATTACAGTTAGTATATTATTGTTAATATCACAATATACCAATGAGAAGCATTGTATCCTATTCCATTAGATATATTTCAGTGGTGGATGTACAATTTTGTAACTTTGATATTTGAAGGATTTGCATTGAGATCTTAACCCTAACAAATTGTTGTAAAATAAATAGCGACCTTGAGTTTTTATATTGCAAGCAACATTTTTCCTTTGCTATTATAAGTTGTTTTAAGTCAGATGTAAACTAACGAGAGAATTTCATGTTAGAAGATTTCTTTAAAATAACAACAAATAATTCAATTGCTTGGTAGCTAGATGATACTATAAAATTACTAATATCGTTCAGAGTTTGATAGGATAAAATCAAATCCCAGTTAATGTGAGGAAAAAATTTGAGATGCCCAACATATTCGCCAACTTAAAGTTTTCGTAATAACCCACAGATAGTTGTTCACCAATATTGTATGGATTAGTTGGTGATAAGCAAAGAATAATAGAAGACGATAAGCATCTGGTAGATTAATGATGGCTGCTCCAAATTCAAGGAGCTGAAAGTTTAGAACAAATACAAAGGCCAACAAAGAAGATCATTATGCACAGAATTAGCTTGATACATACTATGTAAAGAGGTTAGATGTGCAAGAATTTATAACGACACAATTGTAGTAGACGAGTAGCTGAGGGTACGTAAGATCCTTTTCCTTTTCTCTTGTAGCATGGAGATTAAAGTCACCCATCAAGCATCAATTGCGCATTAAGGAAATCATCACATAACTTGTTAACACTATGAAGTACCAATACTACATTATTAATACCAGTTCCAATCATGACAAAAAGTTGCGATAAGAACTTCCCCAATAGAACATCGATCCCAAATAAATATAATAATATGATAGCATAAAAGATTATTTTAGGTTTTAAAAGGACTAGAGATTAAGAAACCTTTTCAAAAGAGGAATGAGTTTGTGGCAAAATTGTATATAACTTGGTTAATTAATTAGATGATTAGACTGTATGAATATATCAGTATAATATTTAACTGAAATGTACTGAAAAAACTTAAATTAGACCAATACATATAACTGTATTTATTAAAATAAAGATTAATTTGCAAATTAGCATTATCCCACAGATGCCCTATGTCAATCAGACTATAGGTAATCTTTTATGAAAACATTTAACCATGATAAGCATTGAAGCGAGCAACGTAGGTAAATAGGTTTAATTTGACACTGTCGGATACAGTTTATAACAGACAGTTTTTGGTATTATGCTGAAATTTCCCACATACCTATTTTTATTTAAAGAATTATGAAGCTGGATATAGAATTGCATCAAATTCATTTATCTGAAGATCGGTATTTTATAGACAGGTGAATAGTATCTTCTATAGAATTAAATATTGCATATTTACAAACAATAGTGTTTGTCGAATGATATTGATAAGGCCATAATCGATTCGCCTGAAACTCAATCCGATCAACTGGGGAAAATATGTTTTTGTAAGTAAACCTCCAATAGATTGTGTCGAAGAGAAGTTTGTGTTTTTTTATTCCTCGTTTCTTTCGTATCGATAAGTGGGCGTTCATTGCATCGTGGCATTCAGAATATTTAGATAAAATTTGTCGCCTGTTTTTATCGTTTGTTAATGAACAATTCTGACATTTATTAAATGTGAATCTTTGTCATTTTTACAAATACATTAAAAATTCCTTTTTTAAAAAATAAATGTACCTTCTTTATTACTATCCACTGAAATACCAAGAGATTGTGATGGTATCACTTGAAAATATTATTAATTTTTTTAATATTCATACACCGCTAAAAACTGTTAGAATTAGAAACCATCTTTGCTCCTTGGCTTATATTTAATTTGAAAATTATGATGAAATTGAGAGATAAAGCTTACTGATAATTACATTAAAAACATTTTGGCATATACAGAAATGTCCAATTTTTATAGGTAGATGTCAATGCAGTGTTTTCGCTAGAATCAAGTCAAATGCAGTGGAAAAAATGTTCGCTAGAATCAACTCAAATGCTAAATTGATAAACTTAAAAATGTTTCCTTAATTGAGTGGATATTTAACTTTTTTGTTTAATAAATGTTTAACTACTGACAATTTTATTCAGGTCTGGAAAGAAGCTCATGTTATTCCAATGCCTAACAATAATAATTCTAATAATATTTGTAAGTTCATACCTAGTATTTGAAAAGATAGTTCAAGAACAACTTTCCAATATTTAAATAATAATACTATTTTGCCCCCTACTTAAACCTTTTTAGTGCTTCTTGATTATAGTAAAGCATTTGATACATTATTATCTTCTACATTATGTGATTTAGATGTTACGTCCTTTTCAAGTTATACCTGGCTGCGCTTTTTTTGGCGCCTGCATTTATACACGACGCCAAAAAATTTGTTTAGGTGGGGTATTCTCTGTTATTTCTGAAAATGCAAATGTGTACTTCATGAAACCATTCTGAGCGCGCCTTTATTTTCAGTTTGTACTGCAGACTTTTCGACATTTTTGTAATAAGTCGCATCAATATGCTGATGATTACCAAATATTTTATAATTTTTCCATTTCGAACATTGATTTTGCAATAAAACACATTAACTCCGATTTATATGTTGTCTCTACTGTGTCCAATGCTCATGGATTAATTTTAAATAAAAAAAACTGAGTTATTAACCTTATTGAACTTATTTTTGAACCGCGTCAGGATGATATATTTTATTACCCTAATCTTAACGTTGTCGTCAATGATAAAACCTTAATTTCGTCTACGTGTTTTCGGGATTTGGGTATCTACCTTGATACTGATCTTAGGTTTCAGAAACATGTATCCAATTTAATTTAGAAGTCTTAAGGTTGTGTGATACCTTGATTCTTAGTTATGTATACTACTGTGATATAGTTTATTGGCCTGTTATATTAAATAGGGACACAGAAAGCCATTAGAGACTTCCGAACACTTTCTTAAGATTTGCATATTGTATTAGAAAATTTGATCACATAAGTGGCAAGTATGAGCAATCCGAGTGGTTAAAACTTAATGAGCGTTATATGGTTCATATAGCGTCTATAAAATTAATAAATTGGGTTCTCCTAAATATCTTTTTGATAAACTTGTTAAAGGTCGGCACGAACTATCTACAAGATTTCGCGATTTGTACACTGTCCCACATCATAGTACTGCTCAATTTCAAAAGTCATTTAGTTATAATGTTGTTAAAATTTATAATAAACAATCCTCTTCGATTAAATCTACATTTATATAAAATATGGGACACGTGGTGTTACATGGGATGAGGTAAGCTCCATTTTCAATCGAAAGTATTATCTTTGGGATTTGACAAAAACGACTAATGTAGTCGTCATTTATATTTTTATCCAGAAACATGCCCAAATTTTTTTCCTGCTAAAAAGCTCGAAATTCTATACGGCAGGCTAGCCGGAAATTGACTTTGGATGAATTAACCGTTCAACTAATTTTAAAGACCAATGGGTATCATGACTACAAAATTCACAATTTGAAGTATTTGCCTGAGCGTCACACTTTTAATTTTATAGCTCAAATTGTAGTAAATGTTAATCAGAACCTTTTTCGGCACGTTCTTTAGACGGCCAAAATCTGTTTGTCAGTAATGGTTTAATAAACATGCGCAACAAACACTACTGGTTCATTGAAAATCCCCACATTGTAAATCCAGTCCAAAACCAAGGCCATTTTGGAGTAAATGTATGGTGTGGCATCATCGGTAGACATTTAATTGGGCCTTAGTTTTATGAACATACATTGAACAGCATAAGTTACCTAAATTTCCTACAAGAAGAACATCCAGCACTTCTGGAGAATGTGCCTAAGCAGAAACTTACGGTTTCAGCACGATGGAGCTCAAACCCGCAAAGCCAGGATTGTGCAGCAGACACTTTCCTAGAAAATGGATTGAGATTAATGAATCTCCACGAGATATTAATCATTTAAAGGAAAAATTACAAACGCTTGTAATGAGTTAACCGACTAAATGTTAATAAAAGCAGCCCAAAGAAGTCTGGCAAAGATAGCATATGTGTCTTGAAATGAGAGGAGGTCGTAGGTTTAGAGGAATATATTGTACTTATATGTATGAAGTATTAGGACGTTTGCCCCATTTTTTAGTTTACTTATTGTTATCATCACCTTTTATTTTAACTGTATTATTACCTTTTATTAATTCTTAATGACATCTATGCACTTTAAACATTCAATTATTTTCCAACGACTATTTGATATTTCTAATGTGATATTTAGGTGGTATTTCTTTTGAGACTCTTTAAGGGCGCCGTATTCTTGAAATAGTGTTTTCTACAAATACAAGTAATTTTAGACATTTAAGAACTGTATAATATAGAGTTTAGTAAATAACAAGAATGTTATCTCATGCCACCTGCGAATATTCAAAGGTACCGAAGTAAAATCAATATATAACGACAGAAAGCGATCTATCCAACAAACCTTTAGGTACTGAAATCTTTCAAAATACGTGTTTTTTTAAATTCAACTATAGATGTAAACATTGTTATAACATACACTTACATAGTTCTGCATATAAGATTGTTTACTTTTGTTTATACGTATGCGAAAATAATTGTTAAAATGTGGGGTTAGAATAACGAAATAATGTGTGTCATACAAATGCATTTTAAAAGTTAATATATTATTTGAGGAGAGTTTAAATAGTAAAAGTGTATAAACAAAACATCAATAATTTTATTTTTGATATTACTTTTGCTCTACGTGTTATATTTTTCGACATTTCAGTACCTAAAGAACACCACAAATTTGGGCATTTTACGGCGAGAAATACGGCGACCTTAAGACGATATTGCTTATAATTATTTAACGGGAAATAATACAGAAAAATTTCTATAATAAAAGTTTATTAGAAAAATTAAAGCTTTTTAACAGGAAAATGGAGCTTACCTCATCCCATTTAACATCACGCGTTCCAAATTTTATTACATCACAGTAAGCCCATACTATCGAGTTTCAGACACCCTGTATTTATGCTTCTTTTTATGCGCTTTGCATTTATAGGTATACAGTTTATGCTTTCTCTGTTTCTTATATATTACTTTGAACTGGATTCTTTTAAGGAAGTGGTTAGGTGGCAGAGCAACACTCATGTTGAATCTCGCTACTCTTCTAATAACATTTCTTCATTATTATTAAATCAAGAGCTACGTGAGGATTTATTACATCTCTTTTATGATTACGCAGCCTTTGCTAGTTATCTTCGCGGCATGAAAGCTAAATTTCGTTGGAAAAACAAACAAGGGATCGCTATTTGTCTAGGATAACAGTATCTATCTAATTTAAAATTCATAAATATTTTCCAAGACTCCAAAGAAGCCGAGTAATATGCAAACAACAGTTATACGTCAAGCGCGCCAGACCTAACTGAATATGGAATAGTGAATACTGACGCGCCTTCATTGTTAGCCAATAGAAAGCCAGGCATCGCCGTGTATACATGTATGTACTATTTAACACCATTCATCGTATATCGAGGGTCAGGCAAATGCTTTTAAAACTTGAACCGAGAGGGGTACGCCTTGAATACGTTCCGGTGATACAAAATTGTGAAGTTAGTAAGCGTTAAGTTTTAGTTTATTTTGTTGTGCATAACAAGGATAATAAAATATGGGTAAAGGTGGTGAAAAATCTAAACAGGACGAAAATCTAACACTGGAATGTGGCCCTGTGAAAAAGGACAGTTTTCAAGAAACCACTGTTGTTTATAGTAAAGTGAGTACACGTTTTGTGAAATAATATGATATAAATCAATATTAATTCAACATAATAAATTTAGATGCAATTTTTTAAGTATACTTATTTCATCACACAGTAAATAAATTTGATTTCCATTCATTGATAAATCACGGTAATGTTTATAACATTTGTAGTCAAAGATTTCATGCTATAAATATTTTTCAATTAATATTTTCTAATTTATGAATTATGAAGCATAAACTATTAAGTTGACTATAAAAAGGTAGTTGCGGTTTCAGAAATCACTAAATTATAGATCTACTTATTGTATAGGTATAATGTTGACTATTATTATTTATACGATATTTATTGCAACTGAAATACGAATATATCCTTTCTATTAGTGTACATTTCTTTACCTGTACTATTTATTAAACAAAGTATTTGAAATAATTCAGAAACCAAATATTATAACTATTCTTGAAATCATGATGTAGGAATTTGAACTACCGATTTTTCTAATAATTTAATTCTCTCATAAATAAAGGGTTATACTTAGGCCACCCTCTATTACCGTTATTATTAGAGATACAAAATAAAGTTTCGAATAAAAGTTATAGAGCTGTAACTGAACCCCTTTAATTAGTTAATGAACGCACAATGGCGTGCAGAAGTTGAGGGATACAAGAAGTAATAATATCTATATTTTTAAAGGAACGCCCTATGAATTTTTTAAATTATTTTTTTTTCTGATTTCAAAAATATGGCATATGGCATTCCTATCTTTAATCGTGTTCGAGTTGCTGAACTTTGACAATATAAATGTACAGGGCGATTCTTAACTTATACGCATACATTTAACTGCGTTTTATAGACGTCAAAATACGTGAACAGACTGTATAAACATCTGTCCTAAAACGTTTCGTTTCCGATATGCAAAGTGTGAAAAGATAGTTTTTGACCGTTCTTCCCAAACACGTAGTAGAGATTAATTAAATTTGACACAACCCCATAACTTATTAGGTACGCTCTTTTTGAAAATCTAAAAAAAAAATTACTATTTACTACTTTTTTTCATTATTCGTCATTGTTTGTCTTATAATTATCATTTTCCAAGTGTATGCATACACCTAGTTTAAGAATCACCCTGTATTGTTACAATTTAAAAATAAATGTTCCCATTTTACGCAATTCTTAAATATTGCTAATAATATACCTATCAAATAAGTTTTTGATTTATCTTGCTGTATAGGAAATATTTCCTTACGCGGGAATATATTCCCTATAATTTATAGTCAAATTAATATTATTCTACATTACGTTATGTGCTTTTATCATCGATTTTTGATAAAATAATTCTGATGACACTTTCTGATATAGTTACAGTATGGGAACGGATATTGAATCTTGATATAGATATGTAATATTTTATAATAATAGGCGGTACCTACAAATGATAAAATATCGAAGTTATCCTTTTACTGAAACCATTAATTTTTCCCCTTCGACTTTAACCAACTACAAAAGATATAAGATTAGAACCTCGGTTAGAACAATTTGCGCTTATTTGTTTATGTTGTAGCCAATTTATTGTACAAATTCAAACTTTGAACAGGAGTGATATTGAAAACATTTGACTTAACAGTCAATAGCCAGCCAGGTCACCTGATATGAGACCTTTGGACTGGGGTTTACTAAAGATAATGACACTTTTTTTTAAAAATATCTACGAAAACCTTCAACGCTAATCTTTAAACTCTTTATTCGTTTTAACACTTAGGTACTGTGACAAACAGCATTTTACTAACTAGTATAACTTATACTTCAATCTTGTACCTATAAAAAAGTAGGTAGTAATTTTGAAAATGTTAGTCTCTGAATAATGTATTAGGTTTAGTTATTTAAAAACATAATTGAATTAGAAAGTATCCAAAAGTGCGTATAATGCGATTTTTAAAGAAATTGCTATTAACGTGAATAGACGTTTTGAGATTAAATGAATTCTGTGAAAGTCACGTTTTTGTAACAGATTTAGAAGCAAGGCGCAACTAGAAAATTGAGGAGTAGAGCGCTAGAGATGTTAGGTCATTACTCTCAGGAAAGCGTATATATGATATATGTAAAACAAATATTTATACTTAATATATATATTAAGGTGATGATAATAGTGAAGTTGAAGAATACATGAAAATAGTTATTGTAACGATTGGATATGTTTACGATACATATTCTGCTTATTAGCTTATTTCTTCTAAAATTTGTGTCCCGTAAGAAGTTGATGTGATATATCATTTGTGGATGAAAAAAAAACGATCCCTTGAATAAAATCAAATTACATTTAGCACGTGTTTTGAACGCAATATTTAATTAAGCCTATTAGCACGCTAGTGGTTAAATACTTAGTTATCGCGGTACTGTGATAATGTAAAAAATCCGCGTCAAAAAAATTACCACTAGCAAAGCAAAAAACCTTTTTAAATGAGAAGATTATTTATTATTTATTACATCAGTATATAGGTATTTACTTTATGACACTATCTTTACAATCGTAAAGTTAATACCAGATGCCGACATTTTTTACGTCATGACTTGAGTTTAATAGAAATAATTCAGGATTTCATCTTATTTTTAATATAACACTTTTAAGTTGAGAATACGTGGGCATGTTTATGATATATTCGACATATTTTTAGAATCAATACATAAGCACTACGCTTTATATAGGTACCTAGTAAGTGACCATTTCAATTATTTTTATTTAAAATTTATGAGTACCTACAATTAATTAATTAAACTTAACACTTAAAACATATTCCATTTCCTTCATGGTGCTATTCTCTACGGAAATACAAACCAGTTAGTAGTTGTTCAATCATGAATTTGTTACTTATCAGTACGGAAATGATTTATCATGGTCTAGTTAAGAAAAAGTTTCTGCTATATAGTTCTTATGTGAGATACTGATTTAGAGCTACATAAAAATAAGAATTCTGAAGGTGAAAATCTGAAATAGTACATCTAAGTTTCGTAACATAACCACTATGATTAGAAAAAAAACTAATTCGATGTACCTAGTACCAAGTCTGTAGAGTTTCTCAGTAGTATGTTTAAAACACGTGTTTGGGTGCATAAATACAACAGACAAGGTTAAATTTCACATAAACCTCACCCAACCCTTGCTACATTCAATAAAAGCAGTTTGAAGGTTGACACAATGTTTACAGATAATAAATACCAAGGACTCCTTTATTGAACCATTGAAAAGCACACAGAAAGAAGTTAAATTATAATTTTCCCTCTTCATTTGAGCTAAATGTATCATTAGCTTCTTAAATTTTGATAGATACATTAATCGCTTTATTGTAGGAGGATAATTAAGATGATAGTAAAAAAATGATTTATTCTGACTAAATAATGCAGTAAGTTTCTGAAATTTTTTTCAACCCCTACCAAATACACTTACGTCATTTCATATATTGCATTTTTCATGTAGGTAGGTAATAGAGTATAAGTAAGTAGTAATAAATGCACAATTTATAATGAAGACAATGATTTTGATTAAAATATTCGTCTTTACTGTCACAAATCCCTGACTATCCGTATCATTGGTTAATTTTTTTAGAAAATATATGACAATATAGATACATGAGGTATGAGGTAGTCTAGTCATATTAATAAATTGCGTTGTACTGTTTCACATTTGGCATTTGGTAATGAAATTCCAACTGTTAACAAGCGTCAGTATAGCATAATAATGAACAACAGCAATTACCATTGCAAAAATACGAATATTTTCAAAGTAATTTGAATATCGATTTATTATAATTCTGTATTGCGTAAATATTTACCCATATGGACGTTTTTATAACAATAAATACCTATACCTACTAAAAAGAACAAAGTGTTTATGGCAGTGGATACTTAAAATTGGTGTTCAGCAACCTGTCTTTTTTTAACTTAAGGCGCAGCGTATTCATTACCAGCTAGTTATGTAAAGTTAGATTGTTGCGTTGCCTGTTATGCATTCTACAGTCGACAGAGAGAAAAGAATGCAGTGGAATCGCAAACTGCAAAGGATGCGACCCGAGATGTGTAGCTGACTATGAATAAGCTGTGCATTTGGCTTTAGTTTAGTAGAACATGTTTGACCTTTTTGCAGTTTTGTCCAGCTAAAAATAAGCCTGTTCGCGTTTTTGTCCAACATGAAATAGGCTGTTTTCGCAGAGCTGATCTCATACACATTCAGAGGTATGTCGCATGCGCACTTTAACTCTGACCGGTTATGGTGGAAAAAATTATGACTGGATTAAAAATTCCGTGTTCATGGAGGACATTTGTTTACCTTTGAACTTGTTCGTAACACGTCTGACAAATTTTCGGATCGAAGTAGTGATATCTAATTCTAACCTAATCTTATAAACTAAAAGTGTAGGTAATTGTTTTAATTTCAGAGGGTTGTAATGAAAGAAAGCATAGTTGTTCTAAAATATTAAAAAATATAAGTTTTAATACTTTTAGATGATGCATTATCAAAATTCAAGTGACAAGGATTTGGAAGAATTAGAAAGAGTACCTAATGTATCAAAAAAGACAAAAAGACATAGCACATCGATAATACTTAATTAATTAACAAATGTCTATAGGTTGTTTGTGGAGTTAAAATATCAAAAACTAATTCAAGACGCGCTTGGGCGTTGATAAAATCCCTATCATACACTACTTACCTTTTACGTTATATAATGATGCCAGTTTTTGATATTCTCAAGTAAGGACATTTTTTATTGGACAGCGGTGGTACATAAATTATGCTCTTTGCATATAAGTATTTTATTTTATATATTATTTCATCATTTTTTGTTCCAGTTATTAATTAAGGACAGTTCTAGTAAAAGTAAGGACCGAAAGGCACAGAGGTTGTAGCAAGGATTGTTCTTCTTAAATAAGGATGCGTGGAAACCTTACTGCTACCTGTAATCTCTATCAATGTAATACAACAACGTTCTTTTCTTCAAAAACGTTGTTTATTCGGTTCATATGCAAAAATAGGAGCAAACTAAATCAACAGCGATGTTCGGCTTTTCTAATGTTTGATATGTCAACCACAGATTGCATAATAAAAATCGTTTATTTTGTTGCCCTCTATTACCGCTTTTAATTGGCGCACTTATTTTTGCGATTCGTTATGCTCGATTTGTGATAAATAGTGTGTAGGAATTTGTTCTTTAAAAATTTGTTCATAAAGACTTACACACTCACACTATACACTAATTGATTCCAAATCGCGCATGACGAATCGCCAGTCTGTAGCCAGTATAGAGCAGAGAATACACATGCATGTTACTTGTATAATGGCATGCAAGGAACGTGCAGAAAGCAGGTACTGGCATGTCTGTTTATTAAAAGGCGTACCAGTAGAAGGGAACCCAAGTAAATTGCAGATCATTTCATTTTTTGGCATGCAATGGGAGGCAAGGATTCAAATAGCACGTCAAAACGTCTCCGTGTATTACCATTTGCTGGCTACTAACATGCCAATCAGCAACGTACTATCAAGGGCTGTTGTTTTACTTGTAAACTCCTTGCAAACGTATCATCGTTGTGCCATCCTCATACGCTATTTCCTAGTGTACAAGCTACTTATAGTGGGTTTACACATGCATGCATTTAGTGGCGCCAGTAAAATAAAAAAATTGCGTGTATAAACCTCTACTGGCGTGCCATTTTTATCAGTGGTCGCACGGATCAAAAAAGTTAGAGCATTCCAACTTTTCTATGCGTTAGTAACGACACATCAGCTTGTGCAAATGTAAACCTATTCATGCACGCCAATATTTACGCACTAATTTACCAGATCAGTTTCTGTTTAGTATATTATACAAAATGAGTAACAAATGGAATTCAGAAATAGTCGTTGAATTTTTAGAGTATCGCAGACAATGTCCTTGTTTGTGCGACCCAATTCGTATAAAATAGAAATGTAAGAAAATATGCTTATAAAAAGATTACAAGTAACGTAAATAGTGAGTGAATGCCTTATATACTTACTTTAGAATTAAATAAAATTTAGAAAGCAAGAAGGTTCCTTGGTTTGGAGTGGCTAATAGATTTTGCATTCAGTAGTACAAATCACTATAGCTAGCAATCGACAAATAAAACTAGTGCAATAAAATCATAATGTATGTGTAAACCTTTACTGACCTAAAAGTTCAAGTGGCGTAAATACTGGCGCCAGCAAATCATTACATACAGATTTGGAAAGTGAGGATCTTGATGGTGAATTGTGTTTTGCCGCTTGCGTGTGTTTGTGTCATGCTACACGCATACTTTCACTATAGTTCGCATCAGCAGTGTTGCCAGGTGGAAAAATTCAGTGCATGAGAATAATTTCAAAGAAGCATGAGGTTTGGAGAAAAAACATGAGATGGCTTAATTTATCAAAAAACACCTCTTGACACAGCTTAATTTTTAATTACTTTTGTAATGCCATTTTTATTTCATTAAAAAGCATTATGTTCTGCTATTTTATCATAATATTACATTGTAAGTAGGTAGTTACAGGTACTTACTTAAAAGTTATTAACCACGTAACCTTTATAATTTATTTTATTGTTAGGCCGGGCGAACGTTGAGGCGCAGTTGACGTGACGCAGGGTGACTCACGGGTCGTAAAATCTGTTGTTTCCAGAAAATGTAGGTACCCTTACGGAATAGAGTTAAGAATCACTGCAATACAGCGTGAATACAGCACACACACCGCATATCCGTAGACTGTCATACCCGTTTATGTATTCATTGCTAATTATTAATAGAGCAGTCTACAATAAAGGACATTTCAAGTACCCAAATATTGTAGATACCTACCTCTATCTATTCAATTTTGCCCTCGATTTTGCCTTTATTTTTCGTTAGGTCTTTGTTTTGGTAGATTTCAAAGAGTAATTTTAATAATTTTATTATTTCTTTTTGTGTCTATTAAAAAGCATAAGATTTTGTAATCAAAATATAAGAGCATGAGATTTCCTCGGAATGCATGAGATCTGACAACACTGGCATCAGTTGACCGGACAGTTAGATTTGCAATGGCGAATTGGCGTTGGCGATACAGATCCGATTACCGTAGTAGTGGGGAATGCTAGACCAATGCACGTCGCCGCGCCTCTTATACTTCGTACCTCCCCTGGGATGAAGCGACAATTTCTACTTTATCTGTAAAGATCCGCAATTTCCGAATCTGTATGTAAACGCGCCTTTACCTATTTTACTGGCATGTGTATTCCATAATGTTTGCAAATAATTCTACCACCAGCTGTTGTTACATGATGCGGGCAGATGGTTTTTATTATATTCACAATTTCCTTTTATAATAATGCACCTATTAGTACCGTTACTTACATTACAGTTGTACCACAGATAAATTAGCTATTATAATATCTTTAGACGGCACTTATATATATTGTTACTTATTATTTATCTTTAAATTCATGTGCTGTTATTTTCCAAAACAAACACTACAGTTATTAATCAAATCAATTAAAATATGTTACGGGTATTACTGATTAAATTTTAGTTAAATTCGACTTGCATGTTATTTACCCATAGTTTAAACATTGTCATTGCAATGTCATATGCCGACGTCGAATTCCTATGAATATTTTTATGTTATCAAATTTTCACTAATCAAAAAAGTGTCGTCTAATATGGAACAATAATTTTGTCAGGCGATTAAAGATCCAATTTTTAATAGATAGAGCAGTATCATCAATTTATTATTATATCAGTCTCACTCAGCATTGACTGCAATAGATACAATATGTACAGAGTGTCCCAATTTCGTTGTAATTGCACGAGTATCTCGGAAACTACAAGAATTAGAAGGATGCGCGGTTTTCTTAACACTGACCTACTGTTTCGGAAACTTAAGATGCCGCAATCAGAATTTTCATAGACTTCGTTTTTGAGACACAACGCGAAATTTAAAACAAAACTCCTTTTAAGAGATTCTCCTTATCTGAGAAAATAGCCGAGATATCGGAAAGGCGAAAATTGCTTCCGATATATCTTTTTATGTAGAGTTTAGTGCCGTAGGTACTTGTAATTTCTCTAAAGGGTGGTCTTTTAAAAATATGACCCAAACACAATTTCTTTAAATGGAATACCCTGTATACTTTTATGCCATTCAATTGCATTATTTGTTTCCCTTATAATGACAAGAAAACGTTGCATTTATAAAACTAATGTTGTGTGGTGCATAGTTGGCCATGCTTTTTTATACACTTAATTACACAAAATTGGTTCAACAATTAATTGACTTGAATTCTAAAAATGATGTTCTCTTTAATAATAATTCAAAAAATAATTTTAACAAGATAATTATTTATACACCCAGTGTTATTCATAGTTTGAAATATGTTTGAAGACAAATTGTTATAAATTGCTAGATTCTGTATTATTAAAATACTCGTATTTGAACACAACTTTATTTTCTACTTACCTTAAAACAGCGACGCAGTAGTTCCCAAGCTTTGGTCTTGTTATTTTGGCAATATTTCTTTCTAAGAAATAATTGTTTATATTTATGTAAGAAATTCACGCAACCACTGTTGTTTGAAAAATGTAATTTCCCCTGGTTCGGCTATGGGTTTAGAAATCAATTTATAAAATAATGTGAATTGTGAGTATTCAAAGTGGCAGAATAGCATTTATATAAAGTAATGTGAAATTGTTTTCCGATACTGTTAGTAAGCATATAAAAATATAAAAGGAACCTAAATTTTTGATAAATTTTGTATTTTTTTCTGAAAGTGTACATAAGTACACCTATCTAAGGTAGTATAATAGTGGTCTTTTGAGATATCTTATTTATCCGTCGTAAACTTAGATTAAGGGCATCTGAGTAATAATTTACGCAAATAATTAAAATTCTACTGCTTGCCTAATGGGTAGTTTAGGAACTAATTTTTTAAAAATATTGGTGTCTGTTAATGAAATTGTTAAATTTTTTTCTAAAACAAGCACTTTAGTTCAAAACGTTTGGTAGGTTTTTGCTTACATAAGATAAATATGTATAGTTTACTTTGGGCAAATTTTAAAGTTATTCAAGCGATAATACAACTAAACTACTTATTTTATAGAAATTGTTCGAAATTACTGATATTTGAGAACATATGTATTGGGGTTAGGAAATTTTACAAATGCATCGTGACATATCAATCAACCTGAATTTTTCGAATAAAACTCAATTTATCATAGTTAAATAGTAGTAGATATATTTTCCCCTAATAGTCAATAGATCAATATCAATTATAAATTTATAAAAATGGGTTATGTGCTAAATGGCATTTCAATAATACTGCGTAAATTAGTATGTTAATAATACTCTAAATTTACGTTTAAAATATGAATAACATCCAAATCTAATAAATATCTCGAAGTTCTTTTTATTTATTTCAATAAACATGATACTTCATTATTATCCATTTTCTGAAAAAAATTCATGATGTAATATCTAAATACACATTTAAAACCTTTCTGTCTAATATAGCTGTAGATATATTTTTATTACATTTTGCAAATGCATATAATGTGTATATAATTATTAATGATGATGATGATGATTACTAATTCAAAATGTTATTTCAGGGTTTTAATGGAAAATTAGCTTTCGCTGTTGCAGCCTCAGCTTTAGGATCGTCATTCCAACATGGTTACAACACAGGAGTTGTCAATAATCCCGAAGACGTAAGTATTCCACGCCAAACCATATATATATTCAGTGTGTTTAAAATTAGTATACAGGATGGTCACTTTTACGATGCCACAGGGATCTAGGAAACGGAGTGTATTACAGGATGGCTTAAATTCCGAAAAATTGCTCATTTTTTGTGTCTTTCAAAATAGCGACTGTAAACTCAAAAAGTACATTTTTTATTTATGTTGTAAAATTCGATACATTTTTATTGTTGGATATAAGCTTTCTAACGCAGGCATAAAAAAGTTCTACACGAACTAGGTGGCCGAAATTTTCATAAACGTTTTCCAAAACAAGATTCCTGTACTGGTTGTAAAAGTGACCACTCTGTATAAGCCCCGCATAGTTTGTGTTATATTGTTTTCATCAAATTTCCTTCTCTTATGTTTATTTTAACATGCACGAGAACACCATTATGTATGTGTATACACAATTAAAAATAAGTTGGTTTTAACAGCTTTCCAGAAAGTGTACTAAAAAAACTTCTCTTGGTTGTCTTCATGTTAAAAAACTATAAAAACAGGTACAAATCCTGTTAAGTACATGAAACTTGATTTTAATTACTTGTACTCCATAATATGAGTGTAACAAAAATACTTGTCTAAACTTTAACTCTCTACCCTGCAAATTATCATAAATATACATATTATATGTTATAGGACCATCCATATAATTCCTTTCTGATTAGTAAAATAAGCAAAAGATTAACTAATTTTATGAGAAAATCGTTTGTCTATTTGACCTAGTTTAACTGATAGCGTAATTTAGTTAGTATCTTTAGAAGTTATAAATTATTTCGCTCATAACTTAAGTTTGGAAAATGATAGTTGCTTCCGATTTGCCTTATTTTTGCAAAAAATTACGAATAATAAGACAGTAATATAAAAAATATAGTCTTTCATTTAACTTTTCATGTAAAATGCAACAATACTTAAAGTTTCTGTTTAAGCATGTACCGCCAGATGGCATTATTTTGATGATATCTTTAAAAGTTATAAAATATTTTTGCTCATAATTTAAGTTTGGAAGATGATAGCTGCCTCCGGTTTGTGTCATATTTGAATTTTTAACGGGTAATAACATAGTAAAGTAGAAAATATAGTCTTCCGTTTTACTATGAAATAACGCCATCTGCCGGTATAGACTTAAACAGAAACTTAAATATCCTGCACTTTATGATTCGGCTATTAAATAGCTTTAAAATGAGACCAAGTTTGTTAAAATCGGTTAACACAGTTCAGAATTGTCTTCAATACGATTCTACCATCCCCTACCCCTTACTTTAAGACTGTAATGTTCGCAATTTTACAAAGCCGTTTTTATATGTCCACGCGATTTCATATATCTCCTCAATGGAAATTCGTATTAAGATGGAGCAAGTTTTAATCAACTAATAAAAGTCTATTTTACTAGACAGCACAGTCATATTTTCAAAAAAAAAATTAGACCTGAACAAAATTTCGGTCGCAACATTGCCCACATTTAGGACTGCGGTGAGACGTTGTTAGGCACTATTACAAAAAAAGAAAGCTGTAGGCTAGTAAATCAAACCTTCATGTAACAGACAATTATTGCCTCAGATTTCAATTTTTTGCATATATTCATGAAATCTGTCCGCCAAGAAGACATGTTTTGCTAAATTTCTGCATACAACTGCCTAACTTACAGGGGCACAAAGTTAAATTTGCCACTGAAGGTGCTGATGGGCGGAGCCTGATAAAAGCTATACTGTTTGGCCCGAACATTATACCCTTAAAAAATGACAAATAAATTATTTTTAGTGTCAATAGGAGAGTCCAAAACCGTTCAACATGACATACCTTTACCATTGATTTTATGGAGAACATCTCAGTTTTCAATTTGGATTTAAAAGTTCGGCGGTATTTGAAAGTGGAAAATAATTTTAACAAATTTCTGAAAATTGCAAGAAAGTCCTATACCTTTTTGATAACTATCTGATATGATGTCAGAAGTTTAATATCAAAATCATGATTATTTTCTGTGGAACCGTTTACAAGTCTTAAATCAAACTTATAAAGATAAACACATCGGGGAAAATTACATAATGGTAAAAAGTAAACACTAGAGACTATTTATTTTATTAGGTTGATATAGGAATTAGGAATTAAGTAATCAGATAGCTATTACATTGTGACCGTTTAAACACCAAAGGGTAGAGTCTAACTAGACCAATATATTTCAAAATATATGAAGGTACGTCTGCAAACGTATGTCAAATTAGTTCATATAGTTGGTAACGAATTACTAGTTTTCTAAAGTTTCTTAATACATTCTTTTTAATTATTAATTTTGCTGCAATATCCATTCTAAGTCACGGGCTAGTTTCATGAAAAATAAGCTAATAATAGTAACGCATTTTTATTTTAGACTTCCTTTAATTAAAACTGTGCTTCCAAGGTTGTCATGATGGAAATATTTTGCTATAAATTACAAAACAGTAGAATTTTATGACAGTGTTAAAGATCAGACCGTATCTTTGTCCACAGAATTATGTAGTGCAAAAGTATATTTTTTAAATAAATGTTAAAATTTTTGTAGATACTAATAATAAAACTATAGAATCTTTATTAATATATAAAGACTTTCTTAAATAAAAAGACAAACAATATTTAACATACCTAATGATTTTCTGCTGAAGTTTTTTTTAAGAGAGTTTGCACAATACAGCACAAATTTATGAGCTGATTTATTGTACAAGAGCGAATATAAAATATTCAAGCATAGTACAGGAAGCCGAAAGTACAATGACATTATGCAAAAAATAAATGTATGGAATTTTAAAAAATTGAATGATAGAGGAACACAATAGAAAATATTTATTCAACAAAGTGTTTGCGTTAGTTAATTATAAAGTTTTAAATAAAGTATGAATAATGTTAACTGTCTTGTGATTAGTTAATAATACTAAAATGGTATATAAAAATAGATTAATTATACCTATAAAAACAAGTAATGCAGCATATTAATAAAATGGAAATTTTGGAATATAGTATGACATATACTGCAAGAAAACTAAAAAAAAAAATATTTATGTTATAAAATGTTCCTCAGAAGAGTCCTATCTAGCGACTACATGTAGTCGGTTAAAACTAACAATATTAATGTATTTAACACACTCAAAAACATATTTGTAAATGGCACGGCTAAAAATTAAAAGAAAATATCCTTTATGGTCTCCAAGTCTTGTTTTCCTGATATTTTATCAGATCCTGAACAAGCTTCTAACTACAAAAAGAGTTATATGTTTTGGCGAACGCAGAGCAAACGGGAAAAAACTTTATTAAGTAGGTATTTAACAACCTGTAATTTCAATGCATTACACTGTTTTTTCTTACTTCTTCATATTTTATCAGTCTCTAAATTTATGGTACCTTTGTTCCAATACACCCAATATAATATTTTATACAGGGTGTTCAGTGTAACACACTCTAAGAGTAGTTGGTTTTAGTTACAATAAATCGATTTAAGCATAGGCACATCTAAGGGGGGAGGGGGACAATGGAGATAATTACGCCCCTCCCCAATCCAGAATCATTCCATCAAATGACAACAATATTTAATGAAATTTGTTATTATTATTATTTATTTTATTATTTAATAAGATGAGAAGATTGAGTTTTGATATTAAATAATTATTTTTGTTTATGACGATTTTTGTAATAAAAAGAGAAAATAATTCTATTGTTTTAGCAGGTTAGGAGTGAGTTATACAAAATTTAGTTTACATTTTATAAGACTTCTCCCTTAACCACCCCTCCCCCCTAACCAACATGTTGGATGCGCTCCCGGATTTAGGTAAAATTAACCTTCATAAAATTTGTATTTTTTGCTATAATTTTTCTTTTCTTTGTAGTAGAGACTTTGAGAAAATACGTTAGTTACTTTATTTACTATAAAAATGTTACACTTTCTTGTTGCATATCGCCAAAATGCCTAGTTTTTAAGGAAACGGAATTGAATTTGGTATTGAAGTTTCACTGAAATACTTCAAAGAGCTGTCGAAATAATACGAATAAACGTTTTTTAAAGAACCGTAATTTTATAAGGGAACATAATTATACTGGGGCAATTTGATTTACACAGATTTATTTCCACCCAATGTTGATCTCTTGAAATTTGTCACACGAGGACACCTCGTACGAGAAGTGTACTTCATTTACTATCTCCCTTCCAAATATTTTTCAACGTACGCCTATGTCTTAAAAATACGTCGATTTAATAAAAAATTTGATTTGCAAACTTTTATGTCTCTTGACAAATTTTGATTTAAATATCAATTTTTTTAGATATTTTGCTTACTCAACGTTCGTAACTTTTACCGTAAATCAGTACAAAAGTGTTGAACACAACAAAGCAGTTATTAGGGAAATAATACCTGTACATGAAAATGTCAAGAGCCATAAAAGTTTGCAAATCAAATTTGTTATCAAATGAATGACACCTTGTATCTCTGAAACTAAATATTTCCCAGCCCATATTTAGATGTACGAACTTCTTTTAAAAAGTTCGAGCATCTGCTCTAGCAAAATTTGATCCCTGCAATTCGAGTCACTTTGTGTAATTTCATTTGTAAAACAACACGAAATATATGTTCGTATTGTTACTTTGCAGATTATCAAAGTATGGATATTTAATAATATGGGGAGTAGGGGTGCGCCGCCGTCACAAGATACCGTTACTTTGATTTTTTCCATTATGGTATCAATATTCTGCGTTGGTGGAATGATTGGAGGAGCTATTACAGGTAAATATGTATATAATTACAAAAATAAAAAATCTTGGATTTATTTAATCCTTTCGCGACGGGGAACTTTTCATTTAATTCGGCCGCCTGTACGGGTGCCGTCAGTGCTTGCTGATTTATCCGATTCCCGTTACGAATCAATGATGTATGTACGCTGATCTAACCGCTTCCCGTTCCGAAGAGTATTTTTGTGTTATACAAAATATTATGTTTTTCTATGTTTCATGCTGAAAAAAATCAGGAAAAAAATTTGGAACTGTATGCTCAACTATGGCGCGAAAAAGTCACACCAATCTCTTTCTCTCTCTGTCTTTCATGATCTTTGTGGCAATAACAAACACCTGTAATTGCTGATCAACACGTTGCCCGTCTCGAAGAGGTTCCTCAGCCGTTGCGTAAATATCCGTTTCCCGTATGTCGAACACGACCATTTTTTGCGGATATAACAGGTACCCGTCGCGAAAGGGTTAAATGAGTAAAATGTAGACTAAATGAAAACTATTGTATGTCTTTGCTACGACCTTCTAAAACGTCAAACTGACGATTATTATTCCGTAAAAATTTAAGTAAATTGCTAAGGAATGTATCGGGTTATTTTGATTATGGATTATTAGGACAATGGTCTGTGGGACAAATTAAGAAGTGTCAACTAAAACATTTTTATTATTGATTTTTTTATAGTGCATTTGATTGCTGGTGATGTTTTTACAATAATACAAGTAAAAGAACCACAAAAGCTAACAATATAAAAATATTTGGATATAACATTGTGTAAATCAACGCTGTTCAGAGCATTGGTCCACTGAGCAAAGCTGTGACATTTTAGTGAGATTTATTTCTTTTTGCGATTTAATTTTTTTTTATTTCGGTTTCTTTCGGTTTTATATCTTTTTGCGAAAAATGATGATATTTAAATATTTTTATTACGATTTAAACCTTTTTAAAATAATTTAAATATTTTCAAAAAGATTTAAATATTTTGTTAGTGTTTAATATTTACATAAAATCAAAATAGTGTTTTTTTTTTAAATATACTTGCAAATATTAAATTATTCCATGATATAAGCATTTTTCTTGTTTGTTTACCAAACCCTTAAAAATATAAAAGTATTAAGCGATTAAAATCGGCAAAAAGGCTATAAATTATTTTAAAGGTTTATTTAAAATATTGAATACTTAAAAGATGGTGATGATGCCTGCATGAACCAGCACGGACCTGCACAGCATGGACCTGCATGTCAGCTTATGAAGGCTCCCATATTAATTAATGGAGCTTCGCACACTAGACCACCACCAACATGTACCGTCACCTGCAACGACCGTCACTTCAGATCGTGTCGGTGGCCTACAATTTCTATGCTGGGCCGCGCTAGTCCGACGTAAGTTCTGTTCCCCCAAAAGTCAGGGATTGGTTTCAAATTGTTAGAAAAGTTGTGAATGTCGCTGAACTATCAGGCACTCTCGCTTATCAACAATCTCTATTTACTTACTTTACTTTTATCAGATGACACTGTCTGCGCAATTTTGTGTTTTGGTGCTGTAGGCTAAGACGATCCAAGAGACTGGGAAAGTTTTGGGTTCACCTATCAATAAAAAATAAAATTTCACCATATATTTTCTGGACTGGAGAGAGATCAACGCAATGTTTCGAGCTCTTAGATCGTCCTCGCCTATAACACCAAAACACAAGATTTTGCAGAGCAGTATGATCTGACGAAAGATTTGCAGTTTGTTTAAGTAAATAAAGGTTGTTGATAAGCGAGAGGGCCCGATAGTTTAGCGACACATTCACAACTTAACTGGTCGAATATTTTTTACAGTTTAAAACCATTCCCTGACTTTTGTAAGAACATAACTTACGTCCGACTAGCATAGAAATTGCAGGTCACCGATGCGATCTGCAGTGACGGTCCTTGCAGATGACGGTGCACGTTGGTGCTGGTTTAGTGTGCAATGATCCATTAAATAACACGAGAGCCTTCATGAGCAGACTTTGCAGGTCCATGCTGGTCCGTGAAGGAATAATGTTTGCGAGCTTTTAATCTAAAATTATGTATTATGTAAATACTTTTTGCTGAACGACTGTATTTCTGAGTGAAATTGTTTGTCAGAATGAAAAGTATCTTTGATTTTTTATTTAAATAAAAGTCCAAATGATAGGTATGTTTGTTTTTTATTTAATTTTTTTAAATAATTTATGACAGCTCTGCCACAGAGTAATTAGTTTCACACGATATTATTGATATCTATTTAAAAATGTTTAAAATAAATTTATTTACTTGTCCTGTAGGTCTGGTAGCAGATAAGTGCGGCCGTAAAGGCGGACTTCTCCTCAATAACATTTTCGTCGTATTAGCAGCAATCTGTCTGGGAGCGGCTAAGTCGGCTGCCTCTTATGAACTTCTTATATTAGGCAGATTTTTAATTGGTATTAATTCTGGGTTAAATGCTGGATTAGCGCCCATGTATTTAGCTGAAATCTCACCAGTAAACCTTAGAGGAGCTATAGGAACGGTATATCAGTTGGTTATAACCATCTCTATTCTGTTTTCACAAGTTCTTGGTCTTGGATCCATTCTGGGAACAGAAACACTGTGGCCGGTTCTTCTAGCATTAACTATCGTTCCTGCAATATTCCAGGTTAGTAGTCTTTTAGAGATACTCCATGAGTAAGTGCAATTACTCAGCTAAAAGTTGAAAATAAACTATATAAAATATTGGTCCGCAAATACACTATTTCCGGAACAAGATAGCCGCATTTCTCACCGTAAAATGATCAAATTTGTGGTGTTTTTTAGGTACAGAAATTTCGAAAAATTTAACACAGAGCAAAGGTAATATCTAAAATAAAATTATTGATGCATTTACTATTTAAATTCTCATCAAGTAATATAATAACTTCTAAAATGCATTTGTATGACACACATTATTTTGCTATTCTAACCCCACATTTAACAATTATTTTCACATACTTATACAAAAGTGAACAATCTTATATGCAGAATTATGTATATATATGTTATAACGATATTTACATCTACAGTTGAATTTAAAAAAATACGTATTTTAAAAAATTTCCGTACCTAAAAGTTTGTTGCTTACACCACTTTAGCCGTTATATATTCGTTTTGCTTCGGTATCTACCTTTGAATATTCGCAGGTGAATATGCTGTTATTTGGTTAATAATTATGCATTATTCAGTTCTTAAATGTCTAAAATAAATGTTTCCTTGAGGATAAATATTAAATTGTAATTTGGTCATTTTTACTTTTAGTTGGTAACTTTGCCCTTCTGTCCCGAATCGCCAAAATATCTGCTGACGTCTAAAGGCAAAGAAATGGAAGCCCAAAGAGCTTTGTCGTGGTTGAGAGGTACACAGGGGATTCACGAGGAGATGGATCTAATCAAAGCTGAGTCTGAGGCTATGAAACTAGTTCCAAAAGTAACCATGCGCGAGATGCTCACCAACAGTGCCCTCAGGATTCCGTTGATTATATCTTTGACTGTCATGTGTGCTCAGCAACTGTCTGGAATTAATGCAGTAAGTATTCTTTACGTTTCTTCTTACACAGTTTGATCTCTCTCTTAAGAGTGGATTTGGTTACATTATACATCGTCAGGCAAATGGATCTTTATGAAACATCAACGTTAGTAACTTTCGTATACAGGGTTAACTATGACTTAGTACAAATATTTTAAGAGGAGATAGGGAAAAATAAGGATTAATGGAATTATCTATCAAAAAATTTCCAAACTTATTTAGCGCGAATTTAAAGCGAAAAAAAATTTGTTCCAAAACTAAATTAAATCTTTATTTATCGCCGTCACTGGTCTTATATTAGCCGCGAGGTTAGGTATATTCTGTCAAAGTCAAATGTGTCAAACGTAGTGACACGTCACCGCGTTGACAAGTGTATCAGTTTACGCCGCTTTGAAAGAAAAAAATTACATAATGTAGATTATTATTTAATGATTTAATGAGAAACACGATATGACAGCACAGGGAGGCAGCGCCTACGTTACTAATATTTATTTCCAGGATTACTTGTTTAAATTAAAACCTGTCATTGCAAGGATTTTTGTACTTGCTGGGGACCCCTCTTTCCCTCATCCGTTCTTTTTGTTTAAAGCGAGGTATATACCTACTTGGGTCGGCGGTCATGACCAGGTCGATTACTTACGTCGGGAAAAACACAAAGGATAACAAAAAAATACACGCAAATGTACACAAATACATTAAAACACTGCCACACGTTTACCGCCAAGGCATTACAACAGTTGTTCAATGTGGTTCAAAAAGTATTCAGCAAAGTATTTTGTGTACTCGGAAAACGTCTTTGGTATTACGCTGCCACACGATAATATGCACTTGTCACACTCCCATAAATCAGCATCTTATTCTTCATCTAGGCATTTGAATACGACATGTTTGACAACAACACAACAAATACGCGAAAAATTAAATTTGCGAAAAGGAAGTACTGAAAAATTATTTAGTACCGTACCATATGTAATATTTTTGACATCTGATCTGATGCAGACGCCATCTGTAGGCCACTAATGTAAGGTGCACTTCACGGCGATAAATGTTTAATCTTCTTGTGTTGTTGGGAACTTAAATTCTGTTAATACTAATAATAGCAATAATATTAACAGTAATCGACTAGGTATGTTTGCATAAAATAATTATATAAATATTTTAAACTATAACATCCCAAGATGTTTACAGTGTTCTGTAAAAATGTTTCTTAGACCCATAGAATATAACTAACTCCGCATGTTCTTTAAGGTTTGGAGAGTATGCAACTAACAATTCAGTATTCTAGGTTATGTTATTTTAAAACAGTTAAGTGTCTAATTTTAAACGTTTTATAGTAATTAAATAAAGTATTTTATGTCCGATATGTTACTGGATAATTATGACGAATTTACAAGGAATGAACATGTAGTTTGGGCAGTGTACAACGAAAGAACTAATATAAAATACTGCAGCTAACCGGATTAACTGTTATCTATCAGGTACTTCGGCATTATTATTAATAATAAAAATGTTTATTTTCATCGTTTTTACACTTGAAAACGCTGCAAAGATCGACCGCACGGTAGTTGACATAGCTAGCCATCTCCGACGATGATGGATTATCAATGGCGCCGACTTTTCGTCGGAAAAGAGGGTTTTGCCTCATTTATTTAAACATTGAGCTAGAATTCCGAAATAAATTCTTTATTGTCTTTTAGACCTCCCTGAGCACGTGGCTAAAATTTTTGTACTTAGTCATAGTTAACCCTGAATAAAGTAAACAATAAAAACTTGAAAAGTTAAGATATTTTCTAAATATGCCCTCAGAATCTGCTGAGCCCATTGCAATTTTTTAAAATTATATTTTGATTGCAAATAGTCAACTTTGTTCTTCCCATGGATATCACATCCAATTTAGATTGGAAATTGTAATTAGTGCTTGAAATATAGGCATGAAACAATTGCACGATTGTATAACTTTATTTTAGTAATTCCCAAATGTAATCAGCAGTCGATTGGTTAAAATAAATATTTATGAGACAAAAAACAAATATCAGTAATAATAAATAACTTCATTTTTCATGACTAAGTCGTTTTATTGCTTTTAGGTTATGTTCTTCTCAAAGTCGATATTTCAAATGTCTGGATTATCTGGAGATCAGTCCTCATATGCTACTTTGGCAATGGGTGGAATCAATGTCCTAATGACTATTGTCTCACTGTTTCTAGTAGAAAAAGCTGGCAGAAAAACTCTTTTACTTATCGGTTTTGCTGGCATGGCTATAGATACAACTCTTCTTACAATTAGTATGATATTTGCGGTAAGTTTACTTCATCTTATATAAATGTAATATTTTAAAAAATTGCTGCAAACTACGAGGGTGGATTAAATATAAATCCGAATTTTTATTTAAAGGCTCGTTGGGTATAGTGAACGGCGCCTTGTAGTGTGATTATATTTGGTGGGGCTCATCAAAACCAATTCACCGCCAGTACCATCATACCTGAGCAAGAGATACACACGTTTATTGAGAACGGCATTATAAATAAACTGTTGTCGCAGGAAGACGTAAATCCTGTGAAAATATTGTGATGGTTAACTGTACAGTTTGCCGACAAAGCTCTTTCGAAGTTCCAAATCTACTGGTATAATAATTGTTTTAAGTGGCCGAGAATCAGTGGAAAACGATAATCGTACACGCTGACCCTGGGCAAGCATCAATGAGGCGATCATTCGTTTGATCCGTGATGTTAGTGAAGGGGACAGAGAATATACTATGGGAAATTACAGAAGTCGGAATATCGTACGGAAGTGCCAAATGAATAATTTACGACAACTTGGGTTACCGAAAAGTGTCAGCAAGATGGAAAATCAGAGTAAATCATATTATTGTTTGCACCGAAAAAGCAAAACTCGTCTTTTGTAGGGAAAGTTCTTTCCAGTGGTTTTCGGATTGCAGAAATGTATTGCTCATTGATTTCCTTTATACGAGCGGCACACAGTAAACGCTGCTTAGTGCTACTGCCAACTTTTTGATCAAGTGGAACTGGTTTTTTGGTAAAAAAATAAAAGATGGGTGACACATGTTTGACCCAAGAAAAACTGGAAAAAGCGAACACTTGAACATCCACTCTATGGGAAAAATGTATCCACCCTCGTATTTGCACTGTATTTATATTTTTTTTATCTTTCATTATCGTTAAACACAAAGTAGTAATCTAGGGTAATACTAATTAAAATGATATAGTAAACAGTGTTCAGTGTATTTAAATATTATGTATCTGAAAAATGCTTAGACGTGTTATAAAAAAAGATGCTCTTGGTAAAATTAATTAATAAGCTTACTTTTTCTAATGAGGTATATTTTCCGAAATTTTTAAAATTAGAATTAATAAGTCATAAATAAATTAAACAAAATTGTTTCAAAAAAATATACTAAAATTTTAATATTTATACTTACTGGAAAAAAATATTTTCAAGTTTATGAAGTTCAAAGGCGAACAAAAATAGATGATTTTAATTGGAAGGAATTGTTTACGTCAGGATATTCGCTTTCTATAGGTATAATTACTACGGACCATGTTAGAATGAAAAGTAATTATTTGTATAGTACTCGTAGTATAGTTAAGAACTTTAACTATTTTC
Organism: Monochamus saltuarius; assembly: GCA_025584915.1. Classification (NCBI taxonomy): domain Eukaryota; kingdom Metazoa; phylum Arthropoda; class Insecta; order Coleoptera; family Cerambycidae; genus Monochamus; species Monochamus saltuarius. The sequence goes on along the minus strand of CM046723.1, from coordinate 26,701,190 downwards.
ACAGGAAGAAGCACTTATATTTTCATACACGCCTCATTAAAATTAGGCGACACCACGTATAATAATCTACTGTTTTCAGGATAAGGATAGACCAGCTGTCAGCATCTTCTGCGTGATTCTCGTCTTGGTTTATGTAATTATGTTTGCCACTGGTCCTGGATCTATCCCATGGTTCCTTGTTTCTGAACTCTTCAATCAAGCTGCAAGGCCTACTGCTGCATCATTAGCCGTGTTTGTCAATTGGACGGCCAACTTTTTGGTTGGATTGGCGTTCCTACCTCTTAAAGTAAGTATAAAATATTATTCAGTCATATCTTATTCGTGTTTCAATTTCTTTTCAAATTTGTTTCTGTAGTTTTAAATAAAATGTACAGATTTATTCATGTTACTGCAATTGTTTCTTTATTTTTAGGATCTTATTGGATCTTACGTATTTCTCATTTTCGTGGCCTTGCAAGTCCTCTTCTTAATCTTCATCTACAAGAAAGTTCCGGAAACGAAAAATAAATCGTTAGAAGAAATATCAGCTATGTTTAGACAACAGTCTTATCAATAAAAGTAGATCTTTTACCTCATAGCAGTATTGTGCAAGAAAATTTAAATAAATCGATATCCTCAATCTGTATATAAGTGTTGCGACTGAAAACAAAGAATATTTATTTTTTATTAATAGATATTATTATAAGGCAGTCGTTATATGTGTATTTAAACTGAATTAATAAGGTTATATAATTAAGAAGGTAATAGTTTTCAATAATTTATTTTCCGCTCTCTTGAATATTGGCCTGAATCTCAAATCTTCTAATTATATAACCACACATGTAAAGGGTATTCAGACTGTTGCACTTAAATCTATTTTATCATAGATGGGCCATATACGTTTTAGTAAAAATCTATGTATTTAACAATTCATTCATCAATGTGACTCAAATATTATAAAATGTGTTCCATGTTTATGTGTAAAATATATATTACCGGATGTACGCCATTCATCATGTCTTGTGCAGGTAATATTTTAAGCAATTGTTTACCTAGTCTGAGAATATGATTTCAATAATATACAAGCAAATAATTTTAATTTGTGTTGCTATATTTGTTCACGTAGTTTTAGAGTTTAACATATTATTGTTTGTATTTATTTAAATAAAAATATGTTTTTAATAAAAACTATTTTTAAATATAATTAAATTATTTTTGTGTTTTGTTCTGTTATTATTCGTACCTTTACCACTAAGTGGAACCAAAAATGGATATTTTCCAGGAATCTTATGTATGTACTGTTGTCGTTTTGCTTCTCTAATTTGACTTGGACTACTGCACACTTTATGTTATTACTAACTAGTGGCACAATACATGCAAATCAGTTATGGGAGCGTTGTCCCAAGAACTAACTGCAACTATGTCTGAAAATAAAAATTTGTGAGCGAATCGATACTCAATATCTTGCCTGAATGTCAAAATTTGTCTGACTGTTATTATTTGACATTGACATCCACCTTTTTTATCTCTTCAATGGTAACGTAAAGGAGTAGGCTGCAGTTTAGTGAACAGACCGTAAGGTCCCAGCCCCCATGACACCGCTCCCGCCGAAGACAAAGGTTACTTCGCACGCCGATTTCATATATCCAGTTCTGCAGGAATGTTTTTTACTAGTCCTCGCAAAACTGGATAGTGTTATTACACACAGTTCCACTTTTAATTATGTGCCCATCTTGCTACAGAATCAATTCATAAAGGATTCCTTATCAAAACTGCAGATAAGAAGCGACATAAGCTTCGACTTCCAAAAAACCGTATGCGAGTGGCATGTTTGATTACTATCATTAAATACGTCACTAGAACTGAATCCTGTAGTACGATGAGATCCAGTAAACAGTACCCACATCCAATGGTAAAATTGGACCATATCGGTATTTTGAAGAATCCTGCAAACGTGATGATAATTTAAACACATTGGCTACTAAACAGGATAGCGCAAGAAAATGGTCCTGCAAAAAACACGATGATGCCGTGTGAACGTGCTGTCAGTTGTTGTGATAACCAACCACTTCTCGATTATTATGATTTTTTCCTGGTATAGACAAATTGGGAAAATAGACAAAATCTTGAAGAATTCTCTATGCCTGTGGCGATGGTATCTCTGCTTATCATTGGTGGTCTTCCTTCACTTTACAGCTTCCTTATTATGGCGACATCGCATCGGCCCTCTATTGTTCTGCAGCGAAGTGTATGCGACGACCGTTGTTCCATATTTTCAATTCTCCCCCGTCTTCTCCAGTGGTTCGTCGTGGCGCTAGTGCAATATCCACTCTATTTAACTTTGATTCGACCCGTACCCTCGAGTCTCTCCATGTCGCTGTTCGTTGCTCAATACGTCGGAGGGCACACATACTTCCATCTCACATCACTCTTCTCTTCGGTAGCCACCCCCGCGTAAGACTTCATGTTCATTTTTAAGTAGATGTTGTTAATCTGTCGACAAATTCGTGCTCAGTCGTATCTCAAGTCGTTGATCCGAGTACCTAACCAGATGCTCCCCGAAGTTATCGAAATGCTATACTTCGAGCCCCACGTTGAGCGCCATGCTGTTGGTTCATTTCTCTAATTTGGCTACAGTGGAAAAAATTCTATATTGTACTATTATCTTTTTAACGTAATGCAAGTCAATTATGAGAGCGGTGTCCCACGAACTGATATCGACTGTGTCTGAACATAAATTTGTGAAGGAGTCGAAACTCAACATCCTGGCTGAACGCCAAGTCTCGACCACAACTTATACAATTCGACTGACTGTGGTTATTTGACATTGATAGCCACTTTTTTTATGCCCGCTGTGGTACGTACTATGTAACCTGAAAATGTTATTATTTTAATTGTCGTCACGAACAGAACTGTAAGGATTTTATTTATCAAAAAGGAACATTTTGCTTTATAGGTATATAACTTTAATTAGCTTACGTGGGAACGAGAAGTTATAAAGATAAAATAATTTCCACTTACCTATTACTAGTTTCAGCAGACAACACTTATCTTGAACATTAAAAGGAACCACCACATCTTTGAGGAAGTTTTTAAATAACAAAGAATAGTTCACTTTTACTCTCAAACAAAGAGTGGTTCATTTCTTATATCTGACCTGCCCTGATATCTGTTGGTTATCGGTTATATCTCTCTGTATCTACGAGTGCTGTAAGATGACACTACACAATCTTAATATGTTTAATTATTGTGTGATTAAATCATTATCTATTTTAAATGAATCTATTTCACTTTGACGAATGCCTTCGCTGTGGACTGGAATATAATAATAATTATTATTATTATTATTTATTTTTTTTTTTTTTCAGTAAACACCTTCCGAGGCTCCGACACATTCGGAGATGTTCTGAGAGTCAAGCGACTACTCTCACTCCGTGGAGTCAGTAATCATTGCGCCCGTAAATCGTGTGTTCTGAGCAGACGTAGCGAACCAAGGACGATTGCCTTCTGCATTCTGCCGGCTAAGATCTCTGCCGAATTTCGACAAGCCGGTATGATCTTTAAGTCAGAAAGCAACGTATGTCTCATTCCACCCAGGACGCCTATAATTAGCACCACAATCTTAACAGAGTGGTCTGGATACAGCCTGCGGAGCTCGGAGATAAGATCTCGATACTTCCTCCGTTTTTCCTCCTCTATTAGGACGATGTTGTTCTCTGCGGGAGCCGAGAACTCAATCACAAACATCGTCCTAAGCTGGTGGTCGAGGAGGACTACATCAGGCTTATTGGCTTGGATTTGCCTGAGGGTGGGGAATGAATAGTTCCAATAAATTCGGCACTTCTCATTCCCCACTACGGATTCTATATCCCCCGGAGCATAAGGCAGCACTGGCGTCTCGTCTATCTCATACGAGTGTCGTAAATGATAATACAACACCCGTAAGGCTGAATCGTGTCTTTGGATATACGCTGTGGCCGCATATACCGGACAGGCCGACAGGAGATGCACAAGCGTCTCCGGCGCCAGGCGGCAGGCCCTGCAGCTGGTATCAGGAACCTCGATACCCAAGACACGACTACGATAGACGAGTGTGTTAATTACACCATCTTGGCAAGCCATTATGAATCCCTCGGTCTCAGAGTTCAGCCCCGCTGACCTCAAAAAGCAAAGGTCAGCCTTTCAGATAAGCCAAGCCCCTCTAGATGACGGTAGAAGAGACCATGCATTGGCTTATCTATGTAGCTGCAGAAGATGACGCGTTTCTGCAGCTTTAATTAGGGCTTTTAACTGAGCAGGATCCGACTCGGTGACAGAGTCTGGATTTCCCGCTCAGTATCGAACACGAGACCAAGTTCATCGGCTGCTCTTCTCGCTGCCTTATACACAAACGCTCCTATCCCTGCTGCTTCATGGTCTTGGACCATGCAGAGAAGGGGATCCGAGCTCCTGATGACTTTGCAGGCCTCCTCCAAAACCACTCTGCCCTGGAGACACTCCAAACTCAAGAGTCCACGGCCTCCTGATTTCTTGGGAAGTATAGCCGCGGAACGGACGATCTTGGATGCAAACTCCGATGGAGATGCATCATTTTACGGGTCCCTACATCGAGTTGCCTCAGCTCTTCTTGTGTCCATTTCACTACTCCAAAGGAGTAGAGAAGGATCGGAACGGCAAGCATATTTGTGGCACTCACCTTGTTCTTACCCGACAGCTCCGAAGACCAGATCTGTCGGAGGCGGTGCCGATACCTGCCGCGGAGAGCGTTTGTCACCGTTGCCACCTCATGAGTGCCCCGCTGTGGGACACCCAAATAGGTGTACGACTCTCCGGCATCTAGATAGTGAAAGATGCTTCCGTCTATGAGCTGGGCGTCCTCTCCGTATGGACCGCATCGTCCTCTCTTGAGATGAACCAGTGCACATTTGTCCAGCCCGAACTCCATCCCAACCGCCTGCGTGTACTCATGTACCACTCCGAGGGACTGATTTAAATCCCTCTCTCCGGAGGCGTAGAGTTTAAGGTCATCCATATAGAACAAATGGGTGACCTTATGCCTCCGGTCTCCTGGGGTACCGCAGTTGTAACCCCGGGTACGACGAAGTGCAACGGATAATGGCAGCAGTGAGATGCAAAACAAGAGGGGACTCAGGAATCTCCTGAACACTCCTCCTGAACAAAACCGGCTCTGTCTGGACCCTTGCATTTGCCGATGTTATGGTAAAGCGGGTCCTCCAGAGCGGCATGAGTTGTTCTATACATCTCACTATGGGGTCGGCCACTGCAAGACATTGGAGCAAGTGGACAATTAGCTCATGGGATGTCATATCAAATGCCTTGCGGTAATCTATCCAGGCCATTGAGAGGTTTCGCTTGTACTGCACGGAGTCCTGCGTAATACATCTGTCGATGAGCAGGTTCTCCTTACAGCCAGCTACACCCCTCTTGGACCCTCGCTGCTCGTATATCCGTTGATAAACGGGGTTCACTGCGTGGAGCACACGCGCGTACAAGATGCGAGTAAACACCTTGTAACACGCATTCAGGCAGGTTATTGGACGGTAGTTCTTTGGCTGGGACAAATCTCCGCTCTTAGGGATAAGCACGGTTCTCCTCGACAAACCACGCCGGAATTTGCTGCTCTCCATTTAGCCAGGTCGTGAATAATCTGGCCAAATGGCGGTGGACACTGGTGAATTTTTTCCACCAGAAGTTGCTGATCCCATCGGGACCAGGAGCAGCGAAGTTCTTCGATCTAATAAATGATCTCCGAACTTCATCCGGGGTTATCGGTGGGCACACCTCTTGTGGCTCTCGAAGCCTTTGACAAAAGGCCTCGAAGTGTGCCAGGGCTGGAGTGTCTCTATCCAGTGGAATCCTGCGGCCATAAAGACCTCTCCAGAAGGCTTCTACCTGATCTACAGTCGGCGGATTGTCCGCAACACGCTGAGGCTGTTCAAAAAGTCGAGAAGGCCTTACACGGAACAAATTATTTTGCTCCAACCTCCTCGACCGCCTCACTAGTGACTTTTTTGCAGCCACTAGCATCCGTATCCTGTCAAGAGAATGCTGCTTGATGGTGAGCAGCACCCCCTGATTCAGGGTATGATGGACCCGCCTAAGGGAGGTAGCTATGCGTCTCACCTTAGGTGTGAAAGCCCTATTGGCTTCCACGTAGTCCATCACACATTGGATACGGGACGCGTGTTGCCTCGCCGACCGGATCTTAGCTTCCATCTTGTGCACTCGCCGCCGTGCTCTCTCCTGTGGAGAAACGGCATTTTCACGCCCTCTCTCCACACGAGTCAGCAGTTCAGCGGCGTCGTACACAGCGCAATTGACGCGCCAGATGTCAGCCTCTTCTGGAAGATCCTCACGGAGCGCAGTATCCACTCGGGCCAGATCTGCGGGCTTCGGGGGTTTTATAAAGGGCAACCCCCGACGGGTGCTCAGGTCGTTCTGTTCTCGGGGAATGAAGCGCGGCGCCTCTTCGGGATCATTCCGTGGTTCTTCAACCACTTCATTCACCCTTAGATGAGGACGCCTCTCATAGCCTCTGCGACGAAGGTAGGATACATAATCCCGCAGATTTTGTGCGGTGAGGGCGCGGCCTTCGGGGTGCATGTCGCACCACCGAGCATACATCCGCGCCATGTATCCTCTTCGCCCGGGCTCGCTGCTTTCATAACAGACCAGAAGATCGTCCCTTAGTTCATCGGTCCACTCAAAACTTCCATTTTCATGGCCTTGGTCGTCAACGGGCAATCCATCCGGCTGGGCCCCACCACCTTGCCCATGACCCCCATCCGAATGGGGTCGATTGTGGGGGCCTTCTCTCCTGGCATTTGGAACCGGAGGTTTCAGTGTGTCAGGTGGTTGGCCTGACACATCGACGGCCGGCACCAGAGGGAAAAGAAGCTCTTCCCTCCCGGGTGCGCAGTGCTGCCGGTCCGATTTTACACCCTTTAGCTAGAGTAAGTGGTGTCGCTACTCACCAAAGGTCGTGGATGATGGTTGACCCCTCCTGCTTATATATTATTATTATTATTATTATTATTATTATTATTATTATTATTATTATTATTATTATTATTATTATTATTATTATTATTATTATTATTATTATTATTATTATTATTATTATTATTATTATTATTATTATTATTATTATTATTATTATTATTATTATTATTATTATTATTATTATTATTATTATTATTATTATTATTATTATTATTATTTTACCGCAGATGAAATTTAGTTTCATCCAGGGTTGCATTATTATTTATGTTAATTTAATTAATAATTACAAACTAGACTGGTGACACAAACAAAAAAACAACAAAGACACGAAACGCATCTTCCTAAACAAGGCGAAGATAATAATTAATAGGAGAAGAAACTGAAGGGAGAGAAGTTAAGCTGTGTTGCTCGAAATGCAATTTGACAGCGGGTTTTCGACGGCATAGAGAAACGGAGCTGAATGAGCTTCAGCTTATTCCGCCGTTAATGTATTAAATAGGAATTTGACTGACAACTTTTTACGTACTGCGCAATACAGCAATTTTGGTAGCAACTTTGTCAGTGTTAAGTAAAGCAATAGGTAGTAAATACATGCACCGCAGATTTATTGCAAAAAATTGAGTTACAGTGAACAGGAATAGCTTATTTTAGTAGTATTTCCAAGTTATTTATTAACCATACTTCCCTATGTAGGTATGCATTATCATGCATACTACTTTATTTTTACCCTTACATAAAAGTTAAAATGGATCCCGACTGAACACTATTTATTTTCTGCATATATGAACAGTGCGACCTACGTACAACATACTAGTCGTTTTGCTCCTCTCTATTTTGTTTGCGTATGTATGGCTTAGCCTTCTCCCTTTATGATTAAAACTAAAGAAATTTCCTATAACACGGTCAAAGTAAATTAGCCCCATTCAATATTTCTTTTGCTAACACCGCCATCCTGCAATACAGGCGTTCTCTACCTCCCATCTTTTAGACATAGTGGCACTTAACTTTTTTGTTTATTTACCAAGGTCTCAGTTATTTATGGGCAGCCACTGTACTACGTTCTCCTTTCTGATGCAACATGTACCTCTCGTTCGGAAGGACAGTGTAAGGTCCTTTAAATTTCGGTTTGAGTTTGCCTTCACCAGCTAATCCTTAACAACCTCAATTGGTACGATGATGAGTTGCATGGAATTCCTGAGTTTGCTTATTGGCGCAATTGGCAAGGCAGTAGTTCAGGTATTTTCCTTTTCCGCTGCCAGTGTGACTTGCAATAAATTGACTTATGGCCGGTATATAACTTTCCTAGTACACACGCTCTGCAATTATTTATGATGCACTATTCTCGTCCCATTTTTAATCAAAATAGATCTTGTATTTGCTAAATGCATTTGGCCCATCCAATGTGGAATGATTCATAGTTATACAATGAGCAAACAAGTCAGCAAAAATGTTGTACATCGTTGCTTTGGTTTATTTATGATTACATCATTTATCACAGCAAAGTATGAATAACCGTCTAGCTAGATCATTCAACACGTCCGGACAAAATGCGTCACTGTTTTGAAATTCACGTAATGTTTTCATGTCGGAAGGCATTTGTTTAAGTTTATAATTTTTAATGCACACACTTTTAAATGACATTCATCATCAACTGGATTTCTACTTAGGATACTACTACTATTTGTAAACTATCCAAATCCCAATGCCGGGCCGACCATGAAAAGTTGCTGAGACAAGCATACAGGAGGTTCGAGCTTGGTTGGATCGGGCCGGGGGACAAGCAGTCAGCTACTAGCCTTAGTGAATACAATTTGATTGTCGGTCTGAATGGGTTCAATATAAAATAGTTTAGGTAATTGACTCTCTTATTTTTTTATACTTAATAGTGCAGCGGTGGGATTGGCTTGCTTCCTAAGACCGAAAATTGCAGTGATAAGTGTAAAGTGAATAACATTACAAACTTCTAATTGATTGGAATTTTCGCTACAGTGCGGTGATTAGGCGTCGCTGAGTCGAATTTGTTTTGTCTGCGCGGCCCGCACTTTTGTAAACTATTTAGTTTTCGTTCACAGACTTTATTTACTTTATTGGAGTGCCGTTGAATTGTTATTTATGAACCTTCTTGAAGCTGTAACTAATTACTGATTAGATATGACAAATAGTCCGGGTGAGTAGAGCACATTTAATTATATAGGTGAGAAACAACCTACGGATTTTCTCCGGTGGCTGTGGCTACTGACGCTTCCAAAATTACTCACAAGGGTCGGGTTACAGTTAGTGCTCATTATGAGAAGAGCTCGAGAGGTGTCAAGCTCGTCAACGGAGAGCTCCAGTGACGATAACAAAAGAAGACATCGACACAGTCGTCGTTTTGAAACTGAAAGAAGTTTTACTCCTCCGACTAGTCAGATGCAATGTGTGCGTTCCACTTCGACAACATCTGACACAGATGCGAGAATCCAGCAGCTACAACAACTAGTTAACAGTTTAATGGCACAAATAGTTGCGCCAGGTGCAACGTATCAAAACTGAAACTTGAGGCCAGAATGCATACCAGAATTTTGGCCTGGAAATCCGAACCTGAATTCCAATAAATGGTTGGACAAGGTAGAACAACTGGGTAACATATATAACTGGGATGATGCTGCAAAAATCTTTGTGATGCAGACACGATTATCTGGTGTCGCGAGAAAATGGTACGACAATCTCACCTCATACGTCGTAAGTGGACCGAATAGAAGCAACTAATAATGAACACTTTTCCTGTTCATCAATACTATGCAATCGTTTTAAAAACAATGCTAGCATATCAAAAGAGCAAAATCGAGACTTGGGAAAATTATTATTTTAAGAAAATGGACCTAATCCAAGGGTGCAAGATAGCTGGTCGTGATGCGTTATCTTGTGTTATAGATGACATCAGCGATCAAAACGTGCAGACTGGTGCCAGAGCAGGAAGATATCGAACCCCCGAAGCACTTTACGCTGAATATTTGTCCACTCTTCAAAATTGTGCAACATCACGTGCAGAATTGAGTAACTATAAGAACATGGGTTCAAACAAACTGAAAACGAGAGACAAGAAACCCTATGAGAAGAAAAGCATAAAATGTTACAATTGCGGAAATCATGGGCATTATTTTCAAAATTGCACAAAACCTAAGAAACAGTGCACCAGGTGTAATCGTGTGGGACATCTTGCAAACGATTGTCGACGAAATGAGTCAACCGCCAAAGTTCATCAGTCGCAGTCGCATCATGAAAAGTATTTCTTTGATTGTGAACTAAATGGGCGAAGAAGTAGAGTCTACGTCGATACTGGATGCGGGCCTGTCGTGATTCAGGAAAGAGAAGTTCAGTTGCTGGACTTGGAATGGGAACCTTGCAACTTAATTATCAAGGGTTATGCAGGCGGTTCTGTCCGAGTATTGGGTTCTACAAAAGTAACCCTGAAAGTGGACCAAATTGAGAAGTCAGTCCAGGCAATAATAGTACCTAACCAGGCACAGCAAATTCCTGTTGTCATTGGCCAAGACTTTTTAAACAAAGAAGGGATTACAGTGCTGATTAAAGAAGGGCAGGTTAGGATCATAGGCGATCAAGAATTGCCTGTGGATGTTACAAAATTACCTCAGAGGAAAAATTTTATTTGGGCCAAGGATGCAACCGTCGTACCAACTGGAACAATTGCATTTATAGAAGTGACAACGAGGGGTCAACAACCGGACAAGTTGTATGTGGAAGGTGGTTACCGAGGCTTGCCAGGGAAGGAATGGTGTGTCGAGAGATGCATTACCAAGGACGGTGGTGCTGTCTGTGTAGCCAATGTATCGCTACAAACCATCACGATCACCCAGAATATGGTTGTTGCTAGGGGATTCCATGCGAAGCTGAGAGCCACCAGACAGAGGTGAGTGTTCTTTGCTCTACTCTCTCTGTAAACCGATTATTTACATTAAGCGATATTAATGGTCTCTATAATAGTTCCTAATCGAGGCAAGAACTTGAATTACTACTAAATTTACTGAACCGTTATCGCGACTGTTTTTCTCAATGCACTGAAGAGTTAGGAAAAACAAATGCCGCTACGATGAGTATCAATTTACTGGATGATACTCCCGTTGTCTATAAACCATACTGGCTAGCTTACAGTGAGAGACAGGAGGTTAGAAATATAGTTGACAATCTTTTGAAAAATGAAATAATTCGAGAATCTAACTCACCATTTTCTAGTCCGATCTTGTTTGTCAGCAAGAAAAACGGAGAACAAAGAATGTGTGTTGATTATCGAGCCTTAAATGCTAAAACAGTAAAGGCTAGATATCCTCTTTCATGTGTTGATGATTTTCTAGAAAGACTTTATGATGCAAACTACTTCACCAGCTTGGACCTTGCTAGCGGGTATCATCAAATTAAAATGACTGAGGACTCTATCCAGAAAACTGCATTTGTGACTCCAGATGGTCACTACGAGTATTTGCGCCTTCCGTTTGGTTTAGCAAATGCTCCTGCTGCGTTCCAAAGAATGATAAATACAGTGTTAGGTAGTGCCAGATTCGATATAGCATTTCCATATATTGACGATATTTTAATGCCATCAACAGACTTTGAAACTGGTTTAAAGAACCTGGAGAGAGTCCTATAATTACACCGTCAGAGTAATTTGACCTTGCGATTATCAAAATGCAAATTTTTCATGGAAAGTGTCGAATATTTAGGTCATGAAATTAGTTCTCTTGGTGTGCGACCAGGAAAGTTGAAAACAGAAGCTGTGGACATGTTTCCAATCCCAACTAATGCCCACAAAGTCAGGCAGTTTCTGAAACTTGCGAGTTATTTTAGAAAATATGTGAAAGGATTTGCTAGCATTGCAAGGCCACTGATGGCATTAACAAAGAAAGACGTTCCGTTCGCATGGGAAGCTGTACAAGATCAAGCGTTTAGCTCATTTAAAGCTTCTCTGGTGACACGACCTATTTTGGCAATTTACAACCCAAAATACAATACGGAGGTCCATGCAGATGCATCATCCCAGGGCATTGGAGGCATCCTACTCCAACAGCAACCAAATGGACAACTGAGACCCGTTGCATATTTCAGTCGACAAACGACGAAAGAAGAAGAGAAATATCATTCCTATGAATTGGAAACCCTAGCTGCTGTTGCGTCGTTACAAAGATTCCGGGTCTACCTAGTGGGAATTACGTTTAAGGAATTAGGTAGTCACCGATTGTGCCGCTATAAGAACTACTCTCAGCAAAAGGGATCTCCTACCAAGAATTGGACGATGGTGGTTGACAATCCAGGAGTACAGTTTCACCGTTGAATATCGACCTGGGGAAAAGATGAAGCATGCATATGCTTTGAGTAGAAACCCTGTGGACATTAATCCAACACTGACTGAAACTGAAATCTTGATGATTAATATTGTCCAAGATGATTGGTTATTAACTGCACAGTTGAAAGATACCAAGTGTAAACAACTTGTGGAAGTTTTAAAAGGAAACGGAACGACGAAGAGCGAACAACAAATACGAACCGAGTATCGACTGAAAAATGGTCGCTTATATCGCGTTACAGAAAACGGAGATCGATGGGTGGTGCCAAGAGCAGGAAGACATCAAGTTGTATTTTACCACCATGATTTAGTAGGCCATTTCTCAGTTGAAAAGACGTTTTCAACCATAACTAAATTGTTCTGGTTTCCCTCCATGCGCAAATATATTCGAAAATACATAAATTGTTGTTTAAGTTGTCAGTACAATAAGGAAGCAGGAGGGAGATGACAAGGATATCTACATCCCATTACTAAGATTCCAGAGCCATTTGATACCATACATATCGATCACTTACGGCCTTTCATTAAATCAAAGAGAAAAAATTCTTATCTAATAATGGTGGTGGACGCTTTCACTAAGTTTGTCTTTTTGAAAGCTGTACGAAATACCTCGGCAGGTCCAGTAGTTTTACGCGACATATTTTCAAATTTTGGTGTTCCAAGACGACTAATTAGTGATCGGACAAGTAAACAATTTACCGAATTTGTTGGAACTCACAATATCAAATTAGTCCTCAATGCAACGGCTACCCCAAGGGCCAATGGACAAGTTGAAAGATTTAATAGAACAATCTTGTCAGCTCTGAGCGAATCGATGGATGAAGAAGAAAAATGGGATGAGTTAATTAATCAGGCCCGCTGGGGTCTAAATACTACTATAAATAGTAGTACGGGAAAATCTGCTTATGAACTCTTATTTGGTTACTCCCCAAGAGGTGACGCAGGAATTCAAATTACCAATGAGCTCGATATTGAACCAATCGAAGGAAACCAACAAGAGATTAGAAAAACTGCTGCAAGATTAATTCAACGCCATCAAAAAGATGCAAAATTAAGATATGATGCCAAAAGGTGTCATCCCATTTGTTACGTAGTAATAAAGAGGAAGGGTGCTAATGATGGGAAAAGTAGAAAGCTGCTACCCAAGTTCGATGGTCCATTTGTGGTAACCTAAGTATTGGATGCAGATCGTTATGTCATAGAAGACATTCCCGGATCTTGTCGCTCGAAAAAGGCTTACCAAGGTGTTATATTGCAGTGGGGACCTTAAGCCCTACAAAGGACATATGAGTGAATCTGAGGTCGAAGCAGACTTAGAAACAGCAGACGAGACAAGCGATTCCGAGGTGGAATCTGCCCAGGGTAACAGCAATACGACAAGTAAAGTTCGACAGGGGGTGTCACAATAGTGTTGTTAGTAGTCCGACGGTTGTCTTGTTGTGAACACTGGAGAATCCTGAATGAATGTGTGAATGAGGCGACTAACATATAAATACCTATCGACTAGACGTATACTTTACTTGTGTGCCTGTCAGAGTTTGATTGACTAACTTCTGATCTCCTGGTGTTTGCGTGAGACATGCGTTAGAATGTGAAGTAGGATTGTACAATCATAGAAACGGTAGCGATTGAAGTATTAGGTGACAAGAGACTACGCGGTCATGGTGACGAGAGTTTACCAAGAGGACCGTCGTAGTAGTCACAACTAGAGAAGTGACAAGAGATTACTCAGTCATGATGACAAGGGTTCATCGAATGGACTGTAGTAATGGTCACGATTAGAGAACTGACAAGAGACTATTCGGTCATGGTGACGAGGGTTCACAGAAGTGGACTGTAATAGGTGTCACTTAGGCGGAAAAGTTCTGCTTAGTAGGGAGGCCTCCATCGAAGTAGCAGGCAAGCCGCTTGCTTGAATGAATGAGAATCAGCAAAGTGCTTGATCGAACGAATATGTATGATTGAGAAGAATGAGTCGGAGAGTGCCAATTTTGCATTATCAGCATTCTAATTAATTTGAAGTTTACAGACATCCACGAGGACGCGGATCGGTGATGTAGCATTTGCCGAACTGTAAACTATCCAAATCCCAATGCCGGGCCGACCATGAAAAGTTGCTGAGACAAGCATACAGGAAGTTCGAGCTTGGCTGGATCGGGCCGGGGGACAAGCAGTCAGCTACTAGCTTTAGTGAATACAATTTGATTGTCGATCTGAATGGGTTCAATATAAAATAGTTTAAGTAATTGACTCTCTTATTTTTTTATACTCAATATATTATCTACTAGATAATCTAACATGAGCCATCCTACTGCTCTGTCTATATTCAACAGAGAAGGCAGATAAGTCGCTATGCGGCAGGTATAACGGGAATGATACCTAGACTGACAATCAGTAGGTCTACGTATTTTATTTATTTAATTTTCTTGCTTTCTCGCAATCGGATGTCCAATCAAACGCATGGTTTTTCGCAACAATGGAGTTATCGGTACTGTCAGTTAAAAAAAGTTTTTTTTATAAACCTCCGAAAATACCCGGCTTGTTCAATAAAATGCCTTCCACTTTTCACGTTGATAAATACAAATATTTGGTTTCTAAAACGAAGAACACGCACGTTTCTTAGTTCAATAAAAATCCATAAAGATATGGCATTTAACACCTTCTCTAAGTATTAATGGTACAACCACGTAATCGACGTAAACAAATGTTTTTGTACTTTTTCAGTTCTTATGGTAGGCCCGCTGGTATAGTGTGAAGGTGAATTGACATATCCAAATGGCATTCTATTGTACCCACTCGTATAAATACCTACTTGGTGATCCTACAAGAAATAAACAACATCTTCAAGATGATATTGTAGCCATAGAACGCTGGTGTGAAAACTGGTTGATTCCTTTGAATAAAAATAAATGTAGTGTTTTACACATAGGTAAAAATAATCCAAGACACCTATACACCTTTAGTGACGGGAATCCAGTTACATCTGTTGACAGTCAAAATGATTTAGGAGTTACTATAAACAGCACTCTTTCATGGTCAGAACATATCAGTCACGTTGTAAAAAAAGCAAACAGTGCCTCGTATGTAATAAGAAAATCCTTCCAACATCCGAGCAAACAAGTATCACTAACTGTTTCGTTGATTTTGTGAAACAAATGTTTATTGTAAGGACATTTTTGTCTATTGTTATTTTATTTTTTGTATATTTTTTTAATTTGCTGTCTACTATGTTGTTCATGTATTTTTAAAATATTGTTGCTATGATTGTTACCTTCTGGACATTATAGGCATTGCGCCTCTGTCCTTCTATTTAAATTAATAATAATTATAATAATAAAATGCTGTGGCATATTTAGAGTGTACTTTCTTTATGTAATTGGGTATTCCTGCCGCTGAAATATATAAAATACACACAACGTCAAAAGTCTTGGACCCCCCTCATTCTTGTTAAATAAATCTTTTTATCAGAAAAACCAAATATATTTATAAAAGTGTATTGTTTTCTGAATCTTTTTTTGTGAAAATAATATGTTCGATAAACTGAGTAGTTTATAAAGAAAATTAAAAACCAGAAAATGTGTGACATTTTTGACAAAACGTATTAAATCAAAAGACGTTTTAGTTCTCAGGTAGTCATCGCTATTGAATCATTTCACAGGTCTCAAAACAGTTCTCTATTGGAACCAGGGAACATTTACCTATAATTATAACATTATAAAGTCATAACTCATATTGTTCCGCAATGTTTTTCCTTAGCACGAACATCAAGAACTTCAAAACAAGTCGGGAAAAGTCTAACTTGTCAAAGAGTTATTGCACTAATATATTTTATACATTTTCAAGATAGAATAAGGAGTTTCTCCAACTTTTATTTTGAGACATCTATGATTTATTGATTTATAATTGATCTTGTGAATTATTTTTACTCACGTGTGAATTGCATTTACATAAAAAATATACAAGAAGGAAAGGAGCTTAATGGATCATAATCTTAAAAGAGGCAGGTGGATGTTAATGGCTAGATGGATCCAGAGAAAACAGATGGAGGGAACAACGAAGCAACTGCGGACAACGTTGTTTCTGGATGTTTGCCCTTCATCAGCGAAGTGCAGCTTAAAAACAAGATGGAATAAGAAGGAAGGGCAAAGGACACCAAGACAAGAGAATGACAAGTAGCATGCCTATCTCTATTTGCGGCTTCTTGTTACACAGCCTCGTTATTGAGGCCAGGAGCAACAGTCGCCGCGGAAGAGGGTCCAGCAACTACTGTCAGGGATATCTATATTTCCTGGCTGAGACCCTGACACTCCTGACAGTAGTTGCTGGACTCTCTCCGCGGCGACTGTTGCTCCTGGTCTCAATACCGAGACTGTGTGACACGCAGCTGCAAATAGAGATGTCTTTTATTATTGAGTATCTTCTATAATCTAATGCCTAATTTATTAGTAGAATGTGCATTTTTTTCTCATCCTATATTGCAATGGGGAAGTTGCATGAATTTTATATTGGTTTGATATGCATTACAGGGTAATCTTTCAAACATATTGAAAGGTCAGAACATGTGTTTGGTGGCAATAATCACATAATAATTATTATATAAATATTAATAAATTGTCATAGAATGTAAACCAAACCACGTGGCCGAGATACATATTGTAAATACTGTCTAGGTAATGCCATAATTATTTGTGGTGATGTGGTGAACTTACGGTATTGCTAAACGTGACGTATTCGTTCGTTTCCGGTATAGATCCGCTCGTATCAATTACGGCGATAATGCTGTTGGGTAAGTACCAGATAGATGGTCTTACTTGAGGTGTTTATAAAATTATACCACCTAATTTTAGATTAATCTATTTGTATTAATTTGATAAATATTAAGTAAAAGTAATGAATAATGATATTTAACATTTATTATTTTTTCAAATTAATTTGATACATTTTTATTGCTATTTACTACTGATTTAATGTCTCCATTTTTTAAATGCTTATTTATTACTTTTGTTTATTATGTTTTCAGAATGAAATAGGTAACTCAATGTAGTAAAGTTAGATAGCAAAATTTTAAAAAATGCCGACAAATAACATTCTATATCACGTAAATGATAGGAGCAAATACAGAACATGTTATTTGGAATCGGAATAAAGACCTGAATACAATAAATGACAAAAAGTGTAAATTTTCGTTACCATTGATTTTATAAACGCCCTGTATACATTCTGGTAGATTAACAGAAAAGTTTAATTGATTATTTATAACTTTACACTTTAATTTTTTCGATTAATTTAAACCTACCTGTATTTCCAATTAAACTTACATTAAAAATGGTCTTCGCAAACAAACAATCTTACAATGTTTCTATTTGTCGCGCTTCATCGCTCTACGCCAAATTTTTCTTTTAATATTTTAGCATGGATAAATATTTTTTATTGGGCACTGTATGCTGTATTCGTACATAATGGAGTAATGCAATACTTTTTCATTTGTCCGGTGAGATGCACAGAAAGTGCGAGTCTGTTTTGCATTTAATACCAATGTCTTTTTAACATAATAACACCTAATAAATCACAAATGACAAATTAACTCTTTTAAACGAATGTACTGTATATAGGTATACACGTGCGAACGGCGTCTGACGTCACAGGACTACGCTGTGGCGGCAACCGTTTCATGGGGGCTGGCCAAACTAAATTGTTATATTTTTCCACGAAACTGCCTAGGTCAAACGCCATTTTAATTAAAATAATATATTCTTTCTTTTACACGTATTTGGAAAAATCATGCAATTTCCCCATTGGATTTCAACTTGTAATGCAACTTGAAATAATAAAAAATAAAATATATCTTTTATATTCCATGTTGGTAAAATTTATTAATATAGTTTCAAGTACCAATCATTATATTAGAAAATACATAAAACAAATGAGATATAACAGAAAAAATAAATATAATAAAATTATCTGTATCATGAAAATGAAACGTTTATAAAACTATGTTTTCTTGTTGTTATTTTTAGTCTAAAATATGTAAGTTTATACAGAATATTTCGCATACTTTTGTTTGCCATTAATATAAAATTTAGAGTGATCTTAAGTTACCAGTAGGTAAGTAAATGAAAACTGTAGGATTAAAATAGATAGGATGGATTGGATAGGTCGCATGGTTTAAAGCGTCAGTACTTGAATCGAGGTGACTAGATCGCTGTGGGTTCGACCCCCGCAGCTGGTAGACCGTATATACGTTATATTTGCGAAGAGGACTTGCACCTCCCTTTGTGGGTATGGTAGGGTGAAAGAATATTGGCTTGGGTCAATGTGAGCGATTGATACCGGTTGACGTTTGACTACCCCCCTAATTAATGAGGTTTTCCAGGTTTCTCATTCCTGTACTGAATGGTGGTTAGGCGAACATGCGGCCTGCTTAATAATAATATGCCGCACCTCTCCCGCACAGGTCTTCGACTTCTGGGCCAATCCTCGTGATTAGAATGAGGGGTAGAGATATTATTATTATTAAAATGAATTAATTTCAAATACATTCATATATAGATATAAATTAAAAACTGACCTCAACATTGAGAGTAAAGCTGTGGAAAAGATAAAAAGTCATTATAAGGTACCTTCAAAATTTTAATACATATAAATACATACATAATAGATCATAGAACTACAGCTAGATGTTAATGTCTAATCTAACTCTACGTACTAAGTATACATATTATATAAAGTACCTAACAAATACATAACCCTATTTCTTACCCTTGCTTATGAAAGATTTCCGTAGAATCTTTGGTCACGTAGAGTCTATAACATTAAGTTGTAAATCACAAAAATTTAGAGTACACAGAAAATTAATCTAGCTACAAACTAATAATGCAAAAATTATTAAAAAATATAAATATTTATTTTGAAAGTCTTTCTTAAAAATCCAGTAAATATCATATAAATAGCATATAAAAAAGTTAGGCAATGTTACGTATGTCGTAAAGATCAAAATGGTGGGTAATATGATTAGTTGATTAGCTAGATGGATTTGGTATGTTAAACGAAGCTATGGCTTTGGATATGACTAGGTGTTTAAACTAGTAGTTCTCAATTATTACATTGCCGACCCACTAGAGCTCGCCATGGTTTTCTTTCTACATGTTGTATGTCGCTGTATGAACGCTCTGAAAAGAGAAAAAACGTTAAAAACATTTGGAATACGACGTTGCTATTTTGTTAAATCATCGTATGCTAAATCGCGTCCCCTTTGTAATACTTGTCTGACGATTCACCTGAATTTCAATATAAGTAAAATAGGCGGGTTTGGACATACGACCAAATAATAACGTAATGTAAAATTATAATTTATGGATGCATACAACGATTTTTTTTAAACAAAAATATATAATGCATGTAATTATCAAACTAAAGTTCTCCCTTTAGGGAGATCCACAAAACGGTTTCTAATTGGTCTGACGCCACAAGCCTACTACAAGCTCCGCCCCGACTCTGTAACCGCGCTTATTTGTCAAAACGGCAAGCAAACAGGGTTAAATGTAATTAAGTAACTGTTAATAGTTATTAACTAATTGTTAATTTGGCTTACACACAATAATGAAATGCTACTACATTTTCACTATGAAAAACACAATACTTACTTCATTATTTTGAGTTGTATCGATTTATAATTAAATAATAAAAATGTGTTGACGGAAACATACACTTAACAGACATTTGAAAATTGTCATAATTTAAGAAACGTCCAAGTACTGATACAAACAATTGACAACTATGGCTGTAGAGTGCTGCTACGGACGATGAATTACTGCAAATGGGCAATGGGACAGACTAAATAAAGCACGGCCGCTGCGATTTAGCAGACAATGGTTAAATATTTGAGATAGCAAAAATAATCGAAAACTTACCTCTAAACTTAAATTGACACTGCGTTTCTGGTGGATGTGAAATGTTTCTTTTCGAAGATGAGTTTGCCGTATCTCTGGTTGATCTAAAGGAGCCTTGAGTTCGTAGGGAGGGTGGTTGAATACATAGTACGTCTTGATTCATCCTGTATGAGGTCACAGAGGGTGTTCCCAACGTACTGTCATCGTACGAATTGATGTCGATATCAGTTAAAACTGAAAGACACAAAGCAGTTTTTAAATGTCATATTTGTCTAAAATACATTTAAATAGACAAAATAGTTCATTGAAGCATTGAAGTATGCGAATCTAAAGATTCAAATAATGTAAAATACATTGTTACAAGTAATTAAGCTTCCACAATTTTGCGGATGTTATGTACATCACTAAGAATATTCTTTAAAATCGTGGAAAAGAAAATAAGGTGAATAACTTTTCTCGTTAACGCATTAGGAAATGGAGGAAATGAATCGTTGCTGAATACTAAATTTGGTTGTGTTAATTTTGAAACACACACGTAATGGTTAAAAGGAATTATTAATTAGATATGTTGATATAATGACAGTATAAATTCTAAAAATATCGCGGATAGAAAACAGGAAATACTTAGTGGCCATTTAAGAAGGTAATGTAGACATCAATGGGGATTATACTTCTTTATGATGTATACCTATATTATATCCTCGTCAATTATTTGTCGTCAGATTTATAAGGTACAAAATAAATTGTTAAAAAAAACGCAACGGCACATTTTATTTCATTTAAAAATAAAGTAAAATAGTACTAGATTTGTATTAACTTACTGTGTGTCACAATAATAAAATTAAAAATGTAGGTATACGGAGTGTAAAAAAATTGTATACCGGACTTTTATTACCCTGCCCGAAAGGAAAAAAATGTATGGCAAACTGCCAAATTTTTCTGCTGCATCCCCTACAACAGTGGCACTTAACATTTTTAATGATCGGCACCCTTTAAATCTAAAAATAAATTCCCTCACCCCTTGAAAAATGTTTTTCAAAACATAGTTTAAGGACACAAAAGTGATGAAAATCCCATTCCACAGAGATGGATGGAGGCAAATGGTATAAATGTCTTCAATGCTGCTTTTGCAAGTTATGAAGGTTCTAATTGTGTACACCAGAATTGTTCTGTCTAGTTTTACAAATTCGGTGCGTGGGTGCGTTTTCTATAAGGTATTATTTCATTAAATCGCTGTTGTGTATAAATTTATGTTAAATAAAAATGGATCCAGTATCCATTTCTGAACGTTATTAATATTTCCTGTGGCAAAGTATCCATGAAATGATTCATTCAATTGTAGGGGGTGAACTGTAATTTCAGGTAAAATTGTTATTTTCTCACTGCCTAGAACAACTGAAGCAAGCAATAGAAAAGTTGCAAAATTCCTTATTTTCAACACGATGTTTCCACATTTTTAGATTTTCAATAAATAAAGACAATTTTTTTAGCTGTTATTAAGTTCTTACCAAATCCTATACTGATGTATTTAATTCATTCAAGCAGTTAAATATATTTGCTCAGTAGGTTAGTCGAAGAGTTGCCTCCCTTCTTTCAAAAGTTTTAACTGTCACAATATTGGTTAGTAAGAAACTCTTTGATTTCTTCAAACATTGAAACACCCTGCTTGGCATGCTACCTTTTCGATAGCCATCGTATTTCAGTGTAATAAAGAAGTATAATATGAACAGCATCGATTTCTTCACACGAAGCACGAAATATACGGCGATTGAGCATATATTTTACAATATTTACTGATGTAGTTAAGTCTTATTTTAAGGCTTCTGGCAAAGCTTTTGGTGCAAGTGCTTGGCGGTGCAACATACAATTCATTATGGTAATTTAAGATATTTTGCGTTGACGTAAAAAATCTAGAATTTGTCCCCTATATTGCAGGGGCACCACAGGTGCAAACTGAATCTATAACGGTCATGGGTGTTTAATTAAAAAAAGATCTTTAATATGATTGAAAACATCAGTTCCAGTGGTTTCTAACATTTCTTTGTCTTTATTGTATCACACAAATACCAACAGCTGAGTGCAATTTTCAACATCAGCCCACCAAAGGTCAACGCAACGTTCGCTTATCTCACTGGTAAGCAAAACAGTAGTTCAAATTGAAAATTCAAAACTTCTTTCGTACCTACCCCTGAAAATGCGTTTTTGCAACCCCCAGGGGTCCACGCACTCCAGGTTAAGAACCACTGCCTAATAACGTATTTAAGGGCATATACCTACATCTGTATAAAACCTATTTTCTTATTTTAATCAGTAATATCACCTCAAGTCCGGTGCATTTTTTCATACCCTGTATATTATTACATTTTGAACGTCTTGCATAAATAGAGTACGTACTCTCTATTTAACACGCTAAAGTGAACACTGTTCGAAATATTTGCATTTAATATGTGTAATATAGTTTTGAATAAATTATCAAATTTTAGAAAGTATTTGACTTAGTAAAGATAAAATTTATGTGCATAATTTGTTACTATTATTTTCAACAAATTTATTATAAATGTTCCATGTGGTTTCCATTAAATATCTAAACACATGTATTAGTTCTTCAGCGAAAAGACTGGAATAAGTTGAAAAATTCATAATGCAGAAGTTGCAACTCGTCAGAATTCTAGTGGGTTCAAATCTGATAGCCTTATAGCCTTGTCGTATCCAGCATTGCCTAAAATAATTATTTAATATGATAATTGATTAAGTGATTTACTATTATCTATCAGATCAAACTTCTTGAAAAACTGCCTAAATAGTACTGCTTGTTTTCCAAACTAATATCAACTTCTTGGCTTTACAAATATTACCTCTTTTGGTTATTTGCAATACTTCATTATAAAAATTGATAGCAAATATATTTTAAAAAAATGATCTATTGCTCTTGCTAAAATTAAATAACAATCATTATTTTTGCGTCATATTTTGTTGCTCTTCGAGCAATTTCAGAAAGTGTATATAGTTTTTTTTTTCAAAAACAAAAAATGGCCATTCAACTCAGTTAAAAATTTGTTGCTGCCTTATATGTTTGTCTAAATACAAAAAATCAAATAGGGCGCCAAAAACAAGTCCGAAGATTTTGTTGCTCTGTGTACTTTCAGAACATGAACAGTTTTGTTCTCAAAAACAAAAAAAATTCGCCATTCAACCCATACAGCCAGTTAAAAATTTGTTGCTGCCTTATAGGTTTGTCTAAAAACGAAAAATTAAATTCGGCCGCTAAAAACAAGTCTGAATATTTTGTTGCTATTCGAGTACTTTTATAAGGTTTATAGTTAAAAACAAAACAACACAAAAACATTACAGATATTGGCAACAAACAATTTTTGGCACAGTGGTTTTTAGGTTTTCACGGCCGGTGCTATTATTTGATAAATAGTGAGTTTCGTGGATTTTTATACCATGACTACGGTAACTGGTTGCTGCCAATGACAGAATTAAAGTCCACATCCCTAACATTAGCTGGGATTCTTTGACCTGCTCTGGTTGTTCCTGGGCTAGGTTCCGTGGGGACATTTTGCTATCGGTATCTCTGAGTTCACCCGTATATTGATTTCGGCTCCAGTTGTTGGTATTACGACTGCTACAGTCGGAACCGTTCCTAGGATAATGGTGGTCTTCCGAGACGTCCTGTAGCCGCTTCTGTAACTAATCGCATATCATGTTTCCAAACATTTCGCCTCCCTTTACTGTCAGCATCTTCAGTGGCGACTCTGCAAAATCTTCGCCACGACTGAGCTCAGTCCCCACAGAGTCTAGTCCGAGAAGCACCAGAGCAGGTCAAAGAATTCCAGCTAATGCTAGGGATGTGCACTTTAATTCTGTTACTGATAGCGACCGGTTACCGAAGTCACGGCATAATAACCCGAAAATCACTATTTATCACATTTTCGGACATGAGTTCCTATGTTATATTTTCAAGTCTTAACCCCCTTTAGTGTTTCAAAGTGTGTATCCTTATTTTAAAACACTGATAACTGCAAAACGAGTTTAAGGAAGATTTGATTTGCAGTGTTCTGAAGAAGATGAAGCAAATATATTCTAAATGATATGTGCTTTTCTTTTTATTTTTTTCTAATGAACATAGATATTCTTTTTAAATGTAAAACAGCCGTCAATATTAAACAATACCTCTAGAAGATATCTACTGCATTGCGTTAAATTTTAGGAGAAAGGGTGAAGTCAGCACAGAGAACAATAGCATTTAATAATGCAAGGAAACGTGTTACAGATCGCGGTGAACAAACACTCCTTCGTTAATTTGGTGCATTCTATTGTTTTTGGTAATTCAAGGTAGTAAAATGTTCAACAATGAATTAAGCGAATCGTATGGATTTGACTTAATTAAACCGTATTTTCGTGGCGTATCGCTCAACAGCCGGACGCTAAAATACACGAATTTTTATAGCTATGTAAATTATGTTTAGGCGTTAATTAAGTACTGTGACATATACTTTCGTTTCATGGCAAATCTATAAATATTCCTGCAAAAAATTAATAACAACCCAGAACTTGGTGAGAGTTTAAGCATGCAAGAAAGTGTTATCTTTAAATAATGAATGCAAATAATTTAGTTTGACCGCTTCATAACAGAGTACATATGGCAACAGCGCCAAAGCGCCATAGACGAGTGAGTACTGTATTTTTGATTTTCTCTTTTAACTATTATTTTTTAGATGGTTTTGTAACACATTAACATGCGATTCTCATTCAGAAACGCAGAACATCTTGTTATTAACTTATAGAGAGACCTGTCGTAATTCGCAACAGGCAGATAACTAAACGGAATAAAGAAGAAAAGCTTAGTGTCACAGAAATTGAAAATAAATATGACTTTAGATAGCGAACTGTTAATGCAGCACATCGGGTTTCGGAAAAATCGATTAAGCATTGGTACAATTCTTAAACTTGTTGATACAATTGTCAATGGTTTTGAACGGGTACATTTACAGTTCCAGTGTTGTGTGACTTAAGGGCGCCATATTCTTGAAATAGTGTTTTCTACAAATACAAATAATTTTAGACAAGAACTGAAGAATATTCAGTTTAGGAAATAACGAATATTATCTCATGCCATCTGCGAATATTCAAAGGTACCGAAGTAAAACGAATCTACCTACCTATAGTGATAGAAAGCGGTCTAACCAATAAATTATTAGGTACGGAAAATCTTTCAAAATACGTGTTTTTTAATTTTAACTGTAGATGGAATTATTGTTATAACATATAAGCATCACTTTCGTTTATAAGTATGTTAAAATAATTGTTAAAATGTGGGATTAGAATAGCAAAATAATGTGTGTCTTACAGTCGCTTTTTAATAGTTATTATTTTATTTGAGGAGATAGTAAAAGCGAATAAACAAAATATCAAGACTTTTATTTATGATATTACTTCTATATTTTTATGGCATACGTGGTCTTCCTGTAGAGCTAATAATAATATAATAATATCTCTAACCCTCATTCTAATCACGAGGATTATCCTAGAAGTAGAAGACTTGTGCGGGAGAGGGGGCGTCATATTATTATTAAGCGCCCAGGAACGACTTATGTTGGTAAGCAATAACCACCATTCAGTGCAGGAATGAGGAAAACCTGAAATCCTCAT
The DNA here is from genome assembly GCA_025584915.1 of Monochamus saltuarius. NCBI lineage: Eukaryota > Metazoa > Arthropoda > Insecta > Coleoptera > Cerambycidae > Monochamus > Monochamus saltuarius. The sequence continues at coordinate 26,675,306 of CM046723.1, read as the reverse complement.
TAATTAGGGTCAGTTAGTCAAACGTCGACCGGTATCAATCTCTCACATTGACCCAACATTCTTCCCCCTCCAGCCGCGGGAATCGAACCCACAGCGATCTATCCACATCGATTTAAGTACTGACGCCTTAACCCTTTCGATACTGTCGGGTGATATGTGTCCCAGTAAAAGCGGGATTTAAATTACGCATTTATTGTTGACAAGCATGTGCAAACATTACTGTAGGGACATATATGTCCCACACGAAATATTTCAATCACTGTTGGTCGAAAGCAGTACTACTTTTACATTGACTGCTGTCCCAATAGTAATTTATAGTTTGGCAGTCGCTACCTCCCGCCAGAATTTATATATGAGGTTAGATATTTCAGTAAGTCCCTAATATGTGAACAGGTGCACATGGTGCTTTTGTTATTTTGATAGCTTCTTATGTTTTTCAAGTGTAAAGAGAATTAATAACATGGCAAGGTAAGTTTTAGTTGATATATATGCAACAATGTAGAGTTGCACGTATTTGTTGTGACAAATTTTGATAGAATTAGTATATTTTTCAAGCGGGACATATACGTCCCGCCCGTAAAATGAAACATAGATGTAGTTTATATGTGCAAATGAATGTTATTGATGTAGTGACTGATAATGATATTGACTGTTATTGTTATGAGTAATTGATTAGCTATTTTATAATATATTTATTTTAACAGTAATTTAAAGTTGAAAATATGTCATAATTGTTACTCTTATATTGTAAATAAACATTATTTTCATTGCATTTTTATATGTAATAGCTTAGATGGTATATCACACTTTCACTCCTGGTGGGACACGTTCGTCCCAGTATCGCTTACTGTTGGGACACATACGTCCGGGTTTATATTTTTGATTTTGTTTAAAATAAAATTAATACTAAGTTGTAATATGTTTTATTTTTGTGCCAAGAGTTACATAATAGGACCTATATTTAAAATCAATATTTAAAAGTCGTAATTTGGTTGCACATGCCTTTCTGGGACATATATATCCCATCAGTAAAATGGTAGCATGCTTTTCCAAAATAAAGTCGTAGCGAAAGGGTTAAACCGCGCGACTACTGACCGATCCTGATTAGTTCATACTTGATCGATAGTATTCAATGTTTATCAAATTATGCATTTATTCGGCATGAAATCCTTCAGTATTGACCACTTTTATTTGTATTTATATTAATGTCTTACACTATCTCACCTTGAGGATGTCCGAAAATTGTCTAGTTAAAGCCGAGTCATGGTTTACTTCAAATAACCTTAAGTTAAATAAAGATGAAATATAAAATATTATATTTTCTAGTAGCATTCTATATGATGTGTACGTAAAAAATTATTGAGGGCCACTATTGATAGAATCTGATTGAAGGTGTTTGTAAAAAGATTCAGGTACCTATATTTAATAAGAATACTCATAAAAGTATCTGAATGATGTAACATAGATTAACGCATATTATGGAATTATGCACTCATTTTTAAGTTAAGAGTAGTTTTGTAGAGTAATGCTCCAATGGCGAATCGTGTTTTTAAATTCCAGAAGAAAACTATACGGATAATCTGTAGAGTAGGACCTTTTAAGCATTGGAAGCCTCTGTTTAAAAAGTTGAAAATTATGTCGCTACTATCGCTTCTCATATTTTCTTTGATTGAAATACGTAAAAAATATAGCACATATTCAACAAATTCGGATTTTTACAATTATTCAACAAGACTTGTTAATCTAGGTATTCACAACTCCTAAATTTGGGTTATGAAAAACGCAACGTAATTCACTAGATCTTTTCAATAAGCTTCCTGTGCATATTAAGATGCTAAACAATGTCCAATTCAAAATTAATATTAAGAGAATTATGCTCGACCACTGTTTTTATACTATTCGTGAATATACGGACGTACTTATTATGTAGTTAATAAATATACCTACTTTGCTCTACTCTCATCACAGCAAATACGCGCAAATCCATATAGTTTCTAGCAAGCATGCAACGTGGCTAGTTCTACCTATTAATTTTAATGATACAAGATAGTTAAGTTTAGGGTCTATTCCATAAATACGACTAATTGTTCGTTTGTTTGGATTCAATTTATCACCTGTTGCAGTAATGGTAGTGAAACTTCTTTATCTTTAGGTATATGATAATGCAGTGAAGTTGTTGTACAAAGAAGTAAATATCTCTAACAAAACCACTTCACAACTTAAGTGTAATAGGCAGGTCTATGTCTTTGAATTCTCGTAACAACGTCATATTTAACTCTCTTGGTCTGTCACCAAGGACTTATATTCTTATATTATCTTGTTATATCTTTCTATCTCATTTTACCCATGAGTACTGTATTAGAGTTAACAAAGATACCTCTACTTTTATTAATATTCGTTAACTACTTGTTGTCTTTTTTATATGCCAAAATATAGTTTCTGTTCTTTAAATTGAATTAAATCACAACATTTAATAATATATCTTAATACAAACAGATTGAACTAATGCAATCTTTTAAAGCACTGCTTCATGCTTAGTTTGTTCTTCAAAATCTAACCAAACCTAACGGGTACTGTAGAATATAACGGCTTTCTATCATGCTTGTAGTTGGTTAACTGTGAGGAAATTATTAATTTAATAATTACTTCTTCAACCACAGCATGACAGATACTATATTAAATATATTTTTTTGCTCGTTTCTGTTCCAAAAAGAGAGAATTTTGTTAAAAAATTTTTAGAATCCTAAATAAAGTTACTAGTAGATGGTTCTAAATTATGCCCAGAAAATTTGTTACAAGAAGAATCTAGAAACTTGATAAAACATTAATTAAAATCAATAATTTTTTAAAAGTTTAGCGTGTTATTTTGATACTGTTTAATAGTTTAAGTGTAGATACCTCAGATAAACGAAATTTCTCGCCATTACCATAGGCGTGCGGTAGTGATAGAGGAGTCGTTTCTCCCCTTAAATTATATGGCACTGGTGAAATTGTCCTTTTAGTATATCATTTTTAATTCTTTGACATTTGAAGTCATAATGATAACTGCATCATAATATTAAAATGATTACTTTTTGAGATAACTGAAGTTAAGGTTGTAGAATATTCTGATTTTGATGTCATTTATTCATATTCATTTAATCATTTCGATATTTTTACTCATAAAATTGTAGTGATTGCATGAAATAAGTTTTATAGAATATTTTTATGATATATGCTTAATAATAATATGCCGCCCCCTCTCCCGCACAAGTCTTCGACTTCTGGGCTAATCCTCGTGATTAGAATGAGGGGTAGAGATATTATTATTATTATTATTTTTTTTTTCCCAGTAAACACCTTCCGAGGCTCCGACACATTCGGAGATGTTCTGGAGAGTCAAGCAATGACTACTCTCCACTCCGTGGAGTCAGTAATCATTGCGCCCGTAAATCGTGTGTTCTGAGCAGACGTAGCGAACCAAGGACGATTGCCTTCTGCATTCTGCCGGCTAAGATCTCTGCCGAATTTCGACAAGCCGGTATGATCTTTAAGTCAGAAAGCAACGTATGTCTCATTCCACCCAGGACGCCTATAATTAGCACCACAATCTTAACAGAGTGGTCTGGATACAGCCTGCGGAGCTCGGAGAGAAGATCTCGATACTTCCTCCGTTTTTCCTCCTCTTTTAGGACGATGTTGTTCTCTGCGGGAGCCGAGAACTCAATCACAAACATCGTCCTAAGCTGGTGGTCGAGGAGGACTACATCAGGCTTATTGGCTTGGATTTGCCTGAGGGTGGGGAATGAATAGTTCCAATAAATTCGGCACTCATTCCCCACAACGGATTCTATATCCCCCGGAGCATAAGGCAGCACTGGCGTCTCGTCTATCTCATACGAGTGTCGTAAATGGTAATACAACACCCGTAAGGCTGAATCGTGTCTTTGGATATACGCTGTGGCTGCATATACCGGACAGGCCGACAGGAGATGCATAAGCGTCTCCGGCGCCTGGCGGCAGGCCCTGCAGCTGGTGTCAGGAACCTCGATACCCAAGACACGACTACGATAGACGAGTGTGTTAATTACACCATCTTGGCAAGCCATTATGAATCCCTCAGTCTCAGAGTTCATTATTATTATTATTATTATTATTTTGAGTCAATGCTTATTCAGTTGACACATGTTTAATTATTAATGTGCACTCTGTATATCTATGTACATTCTGAATGAGTTTATAAAGCATAAAAATAGTGCTTCTAGTATTCTAATTTTTCAGATTTCACTGAAGTTATATTTTTTTTCACATTTTGTTACGCATTGTTACTGTATACAAAAATAAAATAACTGGCGCAGAACATAAATTCAAAAGAAAGAAAAAAATACTAGATTCATAAGAATTCAATTCCTTACGTTATCAACAGTAATGGATTTCTTTTCATAAATGTGACAATATTGAAAAAAAGCACTCCACTTAAATGTGAAACCCTTCAGTCGTAAAAGGACAAACTAAGAAAATATTCCATTATATTTGAATGCTGTTAACATACATTACACTCTGGTCAATATTTTCTGGCTTTCCCTATTGGATTGTAAATTTTACTTTTATGCTTGAATACAACTTATAAAAATAAAAATAAATGTAATACTGGTAAACTAGTATAAACAGTCTACAAACGTCTTAATTGAATTTTAAAAATAAAATATGTTAAACTGTTTCCCATACAAGTATTTATTCAACAGTTTAATTAGATAATAATTACTTAGTTAATCAAATTGGAGCCACACCACATACGCCTGCACGTTGGGGATTTTGGGATAGACCTTATCTTAAATGAAATATAACATTGCTGATAATGTAATTAGTTGCTAAAGGGGAGAGTTTCTCCATTCTAAATTTAACTCTACAATAGAATGATATCAATTTGAGCACCTCGATAGGTAAACTATGGACTAAGTTAGTTTTGATTTATTGATATTTGATTTCTCTGAAAAGGAGCAAGTATGAGTAACTATTTAAGAACAAGTGAAAGCTACGCAAAATTGAATTTTAATTGCCAGAAGAAGTAGGTAATAGAACTTATTTACCAGTTCAATTAATACAGCCTTGGAAATTAATAGAAACATTATGAAAACTAATAATTGAGATTTGTGCTGATTATTCCAAAATGAGGCTTTTATTATTTTATGTAGGTTGTTTATTAAATATTTTACATTTCCAAATGATAAAAATGAGAATAGTCATTGAACAATTTTTAGACGATTTATAAAAGTGTCGATTTAAATATACAGAGTGTTGCTAAGACTGATACCAACCTGAAACAAAAGACAGAAAATGTCACTGTTAGCGAAACATTTTCTGTAGATATGATTTAAAAAAAAACTCCAAAATAGTTTTTACAAATTTTCTGAGGAATTTCGATTAAAATGTAGTCATTTAAAATAAGAACAAAAAAAACTGATAAGAACTTTGATGTCAAAATTTATTATTTCTCAAACATGAGTAGCAAACACATTATACAGGGTGCCCGGAAATGATGAGCAAAAAATTCAGGGGATAATTCTAGACCGAAAATAAATGCTACCTCTTTCTATAACATTTTTTTCAAAATTAATTATTACCGGAGTTACAGGATGTTAAATTTAAAATTTTATTTTCGATATTTGTAAATAACTTCTTAAGAAATCCAAATATTTACATAAAATTTATAAATCGGGGGTTTTTGCGGACGAGTAATTCAAATATGTTTCTAATTTTAACGTCACTAGTAGAGGGCACCACTTATGACACATCATGTTTCTTTTAAATGACATAACTTTTTTGCTGCTTAGTGTATCCATCTGACTATTGAAACAATCGATTTTCCTACCTGTTATACTTGAAAAAGGTATACCTTATTGAAGTCGTTAGGAGTAACAGTTTTCGAAATAATCTTATGTGAAATATTCAGTGCACCGATTGAAAACTGTTATCGTTTCAGTTAAAGTGCACTTTCTACTGAAAATACAGCAAAATGTTACTTGTTGTAGAATATACTATTATTGTTAGCCGGTTTGGAATAGAAAGAAATGTAAAGAAACAAAAAATTAAGATACTACAATGACGCATACGACACATCTCCACCACTGGTAACATTTCTAAAGGTGGTAATTTTTTATTTCATACCTGTTGTCATGCACACCGAATTTGGTTAAATTGTATTTTTTTTATATTTGACACGCTGTAACTGGGCAATGGCTGTTTTAAGACCTTATATCATAAAAAACTTTTATTTTTGGCCTCAGAATACATCCCTGGATTTTGGACCTCTACTTAGGAGAGTATAAAAATACATCAATACCTACCTACAGTTATGTCTCAAAAATTGTTGCAATTTTAAATGTTTTTCGTTAGTGCTTTTATGAATTTTGAATATATATTTGATAACTAGTACGTTATTTTTGTTCGCTAGGTTTGATAAAATTCATTCTGATAATCTATCATGATGGCGACGATGATTGAGACATAAAAAATGAGATATATTATTGGTTGATGGCAGCATTAGTATTTTACAAAAAAGATTAACATATAAAATTAAAAACAACTTGAATTTGGATTCCTTATATTATGTTCACTAACTATATACAATAAAAAACTAATTTATATAAAACGGGATACCCCCATTGTAAAATTTTATTTAAGAAATCACATTTAAGGACATGAAACATTACTTTTGTTAGTCTTTTATTATTACAGTTTCTGTAAAGGAGAAATTTTGCATGTATATGTCCCTGTCCATGCATCAACAGAATAAACGATGAAACTGACACGGAATATCAATGCTAAACCGCTGAATTTAAAAACCACACACGTTCAACTGACTCAAAGGTCACACTTTCCTAAGCAGAAATGTCTTCATGACGTAACCAACTAAGCCTGGAAGTGTTCAAGAACAACAGGTGTAACTTTGGTAGTGCACACTTCTCTTGCAAGACAAGTGCTTGTAATTAATTGAAAGTACACTAACACATATCAGATAACGTATACTAGAAACGTTTTTGTTAATAAAGACACAATAGAAAACATAAGTAGAACATCCGCTTAGGTCGATCCACTTTCGTTGGATTTCCATTTTAAATGTCTCGAATGAAAACATTTTTAATTGTAATAATTTCCTTCTACATAGTTACTCATCCTGAAACTATCACAATGGTAGTGAACATTTTTCCATTTCTAATTTAATTCGTATACAGTTAGAACACACATATATATTATCCATTAAAGAAGTTTCTTTTGAAATGTTTAAAATCTGTTTTACATTTAACATTTCATAAGCAATTGTCTGTTTACCTGAGTCCATATACAGCGTTATTATTATTATTAGTACATATTATTATTGTTATTTTTATTCTATTGTGGATATTTCTGATTTTTGTTCAGTTTGTTAATATTATGTTTTATAATTAAGTATAGTGTATTATGTGTCACCAATTCTATTAAATGATAGGTACCCTTTATTTTTGCACAAGCAACTGGTTTACTACACGAAATTAAAGTTTCACAGGAATGTTTCTCATAGTTTTTTTTTATTATATGTAACAATTCTTCATATATTATTATTAATTATAGTAGGTGTCTGATGTATGAAATACTTTAGTATTATATATTTAGGGTTAAGTGGAAGAGCGAGTTTCCATTCTTTGAATGGATAACCGAACTTCGCCCTTTCATCACTTCATAATTAATTATTTGATATGAAATTTATATTTTTTTTATAGGTGATGAATAAAGTCATTTATTATTATTATTATTATTATTATTATTATTATTCATCCATTTTTTTTTAAATCAACCAAGTTGCATTGAAATAAATGATACAAAGTGTGGCAAGTTACCTGTAATAATATGTTGGCCAATAAATGAGTACAATAAATCCAATTGATTAAAGTCAGTTTTAGAGATTGCCGTGATTATTAATGTTCTTTTCTGTTTTCAGTATCTAAATAATGGGATATGTGAAAAGTTGTAATTATATTGATTGGTTTGTATTTGCTGTAATTATGATTGATTTTATTTTAAAGGTTGGTTACCATTTAGCCAATAAAATTGTAACATGTAAAATGGTAACATAAAAATAGCAAATCGTAATAACTCCTTGACCACTTCTAAATTTGATGACATCAAATTAGTAGGTATTTATTTATTGGCTCGCAATTTCTAGAAAAAGATGTGATTTCTTATTTTTTTCAAAATAATTCCAAAATATGTAGCAAAATAAAAATAAAAGGCAATAAAAGTAAATTTTAAACAAAAAGTTTCTTTCTTATTACCTAAGATTTAAAAAGGGTGTAGGGTAACAAAGATGTGCTGTCAAAACACATTTTTATAATACGTTAAAAATTAGCTCCGAGATGTTACGGAAACTCACATAGTCTGTAGATAAGCAGATACTTAATCTCACACAGAAGTATTCTTTTTCTGCATACTTACGCAAACTCAAGGAGTAATCAAATATTTTTACATAAAAAGCATTTTTTCAAAAGAAGAATAAAAACAGTAGAGTTGTTCACTCAGTAAATATGAACAAATCTGAACAATTTTACCCACTAAACTAGAAAATGTATCCTTACTTATAAGAGAAATATGATTCATGCACAAGTGCTCTTTCTCATTTTAGAATAAATGTTACAATGGGTCGAACAGAATTTTTTGAGATTAAGCAGTACAAGTTACCAACATTTTGGAAGAGAGAATTTATTTAATAAAGTTTTAGTACTAGGGAAAAAATGTGATTAGTTAATATATAAAAAATATATGAATATTTGTGCAAATAGGTAGTTAACATCAAGAAAAGCCTTTTACCAATATACAGGGTGAGTCAGTTTTTTGTAGACAAACTTTAACAGAAGATAGAACACATGTTTTTAAGAATAAAAGTTTTTATAAACATATATGGTAGAAGTATCGTTTCCGAGATACAGGGTCCTGAATATAATTTTTTTTCTCGAATTTTCATTATAACGTATGCTTAGACTTTTTTCATATTTGGGGGATAATACTTATTAATTAAGAAATATAAAACAAGCGATAAGTATGTTTAAAAATTTGCACAGTGGCGGAGTGAAGGGGGTGCTCAACCCATTTCTTAAACAAAACTTCTACGCCAATGACTATTTAAAAAAAAATATTTTCATTATCTACATACAGTTTACCAAAAATAATGTCAGTTTTTCTGTTTCGAAATTCCTGTGCGTTTCTTTATAAGCTATAATGAAAATTTGAGAATATATTCAACACCCTGTATCATATGTTTATAGGAACTTTTCTTCTTAAAAACATGTGTTCTATCTTCGGTTATCATAATAATCATCGAATGCATCATTTAACAATTTGGAATAATTTTAAATCAATCTGTATACAGGGTGTTACAGAATGAGGTTAACAAAATCTAGGAGCAGGTTATATGTTTAAAAATAATAAAAAAAGTTTATATAAATATGGGTCCAGAAACGCCTCTTTTTCTAGAAACAGGTTGTTTAAAATTTTCTTAAGTACTATAGTCTTTATTTCTCGAACACGGATCGATATATTGAGATGAGATTTGGTACATAACAGTGTATAGTGAAAGACTACTTTTACATATATAAATTTCTCTTGTAATATACTAGCATCAGTGGTGTTATTGCCGTTAAATACTCATTTTTAGCAAAAAAATTGTACCTACGCCACTGATTTTTGGACAAATTGGAATTGGTATACTTTCTTAAAGCCAAGTTAAAAGTGTTTCTTGAACGTTTTCCTCTTGATGCACAGTTTTTGAGATAAAAATTAATTTATTTAACTTTTACACGACTTTTGGGATGCAATTATCCTTTGGTGGGATTTCTACCGGGGATACAGGCTGACCTCATATAAAAATTGATTGACATGCACAGAGTCTCAGTTACACAATACGGACAAAAACTGTGAATTTAAATGGAAAAAAAAAAAACTTTTACCCGACTTTCGGGAAGCAATTATAATTTGCTTGGATTATCAACGGGGATACAGACTGTCGTCATATAAAATTGCATAGACTTGCAAAAGGTCTCAATGGCGCAAAATAGACAAAAACTGTTAATTCAAATGGAAATAATATTGTAACATTTACACGACTGTCGGGAAACAACTAACGTTAATAGGAACATCAACGGAGACACAGACTGTCCTCATATTAAGTTTCACAAACTTGCAGAAGATCCCAAATGGCCCAAAAGGAAAAAAAAATGAATTTATAAATCATTACAATAGACCAACTTTGGTCTAATACTAATTAATAAATCAGTTTGTCATAATTTCGATGTCAGACTGAAACAAAAAATGATAACACAAAGTGTCGAGTGACTTGTTTTTGAAGTGTTTAAGTTAGTATTTAATTTACAAAATAGGTAAATATGGTGAATTATTCCTTTGAAGAATTAGCCGACATACATTTTATGTATGAAAAAGCAAACGGAAATTCGAATGAAGCAATGCGTCTCTATAAAGATGCACGAATGTTACAAAAAGTATTCTTCACTCTAAGTTCTATTTTTTCTTGCTACATTATGACACGAAATTTAAGACATATTTACAGACGAATTATTTTGTATGCAAGTTTCTGAAGATCTTTTCTGTATTGTAATGATTGATAAATTAATTCTTATCTCGAAAACGGTGCGTCAGAAGGAAACAATTCAAGAAACACTTTTTAAGCAGAATTAACTTGGCTTTAAGAAAGTTATTCCAATTTGTCCGAAAGTCAGTGGTGTACAATTTTTTTGCTAAAAATGAGTATTTAACGGCACGAACATCACTGATGCTAGTATATTACAAGAGAAATCTATACACGTAAAAGTAGCCCTTCACTATACACTGTTGTGTACCAAATCACTCAATATCTCGATCGGTTTTAGAGAAATGAAGACTACTATAGTATTTAAGACAGAAAATTTCAAACAACCTGTATCTCGAAAACGAGACATTTCCGGACCCATGTAAACTTTTTTCTTATTTTTAAACATAAAACCTGCCCCTAGGTTTTCATCATTCTGTAACACCCCGTATAGACATCTGATATTTTTTATAACCTTTAAGTACCTAATCATACATTTCTGATTTTAAAACATACTCCTTTTAAATGATCAAAAAATCGATGTCCGTGAGTACTATGAAGGAAAATTAATCGACCCTTATTAGGGCAGTAATTATATTCTAGTTAGTTAATGCAAGCAAATTCGTCGTTAAATTAGATTCCATTTAAAATTTCAGATCGCATTTAATTGGCACTGGCGTTTTAACAGCCACCCAACCTTTAAACGTTTCCTGAACGATCTTATGAAATAAATGAGAAAGTAGGGTGGCCTGATGCGTAAATTAACATAATTTGAATTTACTGCTTCAGAAACTGCATTCGATTTAAATACGACCATGCCTAATTGGCCGATTTCGGAAGTGGTTAGAGTGGAACACAGGAACACACCTACCGTGCAATTCATTCCCAAGCTTCCACTTCAATAAATTGACGAAATCAATATTTCTTTACCTCAAATTTGAAGTTTATTCATATTACTATAATATGGTTCACATATTCTTCTTCTATTCATATCTATAGGTTTGTGAAAATAAGATTTTTTTCAGTTTAATCTACACAGACCTTGCACAAACTTAATGAGATATTATTGGTCAGGTACAGATAAGCAAAAACTTTATAGAAGGTGTCTCTAAGAGGTACTAGCAATAGCAGATGCTCTTTTAAACTCGCAGTAAGATTACTTCATTCTAAATCATGTCTACAGATCCTTGGACGGCCACATTCACGATATCTTGGAGTTAGGGCTCTTGCATGAATTTTCATAAATAATCTTGCAAAAGGTTGCCTTCTATCAGGGAAACATTACCTATACTCTCTTTGCTGCCAGACTATTTCCATTACAGAAACCATAAGTAAAATGCATATCGGCATGTTCACGGTTAGTAAAAGCATGATGGTTTATGGTTGTAATAAAATGTAGTGAAATGCAAAGTCAAGCACAAAGATCACAGCTAAGATAATAAAGAAACGTAAGAATTTAAATGATAGCACGCAAAAGTGACAATCATTACAATGAAACTGTCAGCATGACAGATGCCTACTATGTGACAATGTTACTGTTCTAAACCATACATTATTTATGAAGAAGAGAAATGTTTTCTTTAAAAAAAGTATAATTCATTAAAAATAATATTATTTGCTTGATAATTCAAAGGAATAGCTCATTCAGAAAGTGTAATAAAAAAATTCTCAATGACCCCCATCATAACATTAAAACTGCAAGTATAAAATATTCGATAAATTATATTTTTGGTAACACATCAGTTTAGCACTTTGTCATCATTTTAACATTTGATTCAAGAAGAGTCGGCATTATCATCTCTCATAAATTTAATTGAAATTAATAATCAAAAATATATTTTATATTGTGAAAATTCTGTTGTGGTGAAACGTATTAAATATAAAAATTGGTAGTAGCTCTTATTCTCATTTACATACTTTATAAGATTCACGCAATGTCGTATTGAAAACAAATTCCTTAAAAATGCTTGATGTTTTTCATTGTAGGATTTATCCAACAACTTTCCTCTTTTTTATTATTTATTATAGTTCTACATATTTTTTATCACATTCTTATCTGCAAATATGGTTGAGGTAAACTTGATCATCAGTTTCCACTCGGAAATGTGGTGAATGATGTGATGGTGATGTGGTTCCATTTGGAACCACATCCTCTATATTCCAAGAGTACGAGTACTAAGTAACATCCTTCCCTACATTTTGCCAGGATAACCTTCATCTATAGCTTAAAAAATGTAGAAGTAACTAAAAATTCTGTAAGTGAGGTCCAAATATTTTACCCAACCTAATAAAAATAATTGCTTCGTCCAAAGATTAAGAAGAATTAGTTCAATCTTTTTAGCGATGATAATATGCTCAAATCAGGTATATGGTTCTACTGGTACAGGTACGGCCCTTCCTACCCATCTATGTGGAAAAGTTTGGTGTAAATGCTCTCTAACGGCCATGGAAAAATGAGCTGGAGCACCATCATGCTGGAACCACATTTGTTGCCTCTGATTCAAAGGAATGTCTTCCAAAAACTCATACAATGTGTTCTGCAGAAAGTTGAGGTAAGCAGCGCCTGTTAATCGGTTTGGTAAAACAACAGAACCTAGAAACCTGTCACCTACAATACCCATCCAAATGTTTAATGAAAAACGTGCCTGATATCCATATTCTATTAGAGCCTGAGGATCTGGACATCAGGCCGGACCTGTTTTATGGCCTGCAAGATCTCCTGATCTGAACCCTGTAGATTTCTTTGTTTGGGGATATGTGGAGACATTAGTGTATGGTACTTCTGTAAATAGCCTGGAAGAGCTGCAGCTACGCATTAATCAAAAGTGTCAAGAAATCCAAACCAAGGAGGGTGTTTTCGAATAAGTTCGAATATCGTTGAGACGAAGATGTCGTGCCTGCTTGGAAATGGACGGAGGGCACTTTGAACATCTTCTGTAACTTTGTTTTTTGATTATTAAAAGCTTCCTTGGTCAGTTTATTCCTAATAAAATAAAATGTTTGAAAAACGAATAGTGGTCCGTATGTCCGCAACCGTTACTTTGCAGACCCATGTTTATTAAGACTTTTCTGCTTATTTTGGTTCATACTATTACCACCTGAAATATTTTACACTCTTTTTTAACACCCTGTACAGTTGATTTAATTTACACGGCCAATCAAATAATTATTGTGTACTTTCCTAGCACCAGCTGAGAATCTTTGTCCTGCCCTTGTTTTAGAATTAGATTCGCACCAACCGTGTGTGCAAGCTGCAGTAGTGATACGTGCGACAGCACCGGGGTCGACAATGTAGGTAACAGTACGAGAAGTGAAAATTTGTTTTAATATGTGATTTTCAAGTATAATAAGCTGTGACGAAATTAACTTACGTTTAACAATTCATATCACTGTTTTATAGTTGTTGGCATTATAAGTATGTAAACATTCAAATTCAGTTTGGTTTTTGATTAGTAAATCTATGCCGATATTTTCTTTATCTAACTTAAATATTCTAATAACTTTTTAAAGCTTACCCCCGAAGGAAGCTGAATACAGAATTGCGAATTAGCATTAATAACGTCTTGAAAATAATTAAGAACTTGTTTCAAGGGAGCGGAGATAAAAAGACGAACACAAACATTAAAATTCCCACCACCGAATATACTTACTATATTTATTCACAAAAAACCATTTTCGTTTTCTACCACGTTTAGACTGTATAGCTGCTGTGTTTTTGCCTATGGAGAAACGAAGCGTGTTTGTTAATAAGCGTAAAAGAAAGAAAAGAAGATATTATAGAATTGAAAAAGTAGATTATGAGTGAAAATATTAATATGTGAAAATATAATACATACAGGGTACGGAAACTGTGAGCAACAAAATTGGGAAACGATCGTATTAATAAAAAATAATGGCACAATTCGTATGACACTTGTTTGAAATATCAATATTAACGGAGCGACATAATCTTATTTTATTTTACATTAATAATATGATACAAATTCACTAGATCAAGCTATTTTTAAGAAACGTGACATAAGTTTAGTTTTTTAAAATAAATGTTACTTTCCAAAAATCAAAAAGAAATTATATTCAGATAACTCATTAAAGCAGTTCTTGTAAGATTATAATTGGTATTGGTTCTCTTGTGTCATCAAACAGCGATTATTGATTTTTTGAAAAAGTGTCGTCATTATCTAGGTATCGTGCACAAATATTTTATATTGTCATATTCGAAAGTTTGCAAATTGTCTTGAAAACTATAAATATTGTTAGTAGAAATAAGTAGGTAAAATACATTTTTCATGCCTAAATTTGAGGAAATATGTACACAAAGAAATCATATTCAATGGTTACAAAAAATACAAGTGCTTACTTTTGGCAGGCTTTACAGCTTTATACAGGGTGGTTCGTAAGTAATGGTCCATGGAGACTAGACTTTTCCCTTCAAAATATTACGAATTAAACCAATATGACATAATAAAATGTTGATAATAAAAAAGACGGAGAGTGTCAAAGTTGGAATTTAAAAAGTGATTTATTGCAATAATTACGCTGTGTTTGACAGCATTAACTTAAAAATTAGGGAATAGATCTTTTTGGATATGAGAAATCATAATTTTATGTTTATTTCGACGTATTTCCTAGAGGCCGCCATATTAAGTTTTATATTAAAAAATCTTAAACATACATTGTTTTTGAGGAAAAAAAGGTATAATTCTCATTCGTTTTAGAAATTGATCACTTCGTGTCCGCCTTGATTTTTCATCGTTTTGGTCATTATTATTCCGAACATTGTTAAGTTCTACATAGATGGATTGATAGATAGATACATTCTTTATTACCCATTTAGCCATTATGAAGGTTCGTCATTAAATCTACTATGATACATAGTACCAATTACAATACAACTATCCATTAAAATTAATCATTTTCATCAAAGATTTAAAAAATATATAACGTATACATAACATACCTTTTAAACAATAAAAACATAACTATACTATAACACACAGACAACAACTACAATTAAAGACAATCTAAAATTTTCGGGTTAAAATATCTTCAAACTGATTATATTGTAAATAACAAAGTCCAGAATATATATTTTTAAAGTATTTCTTAAATTTTCCTAGAGATAAGGCCTTTATATGGAGTGGAAGCATATTGTACAGGCGAGACCCTGCACAATCCGGGGATCTTTTGTAGAACATGTGCTGAAATTTGCTGAAATACAAGTTTGACTGACTACGTGTGCTATGATTATGTACTTCTGAAACTACTTTATATCTTTTTTTATTTTTGTGAATATATAGTAAGAGTTTAAATATATATATCCCTGCTACAGTTAAAATACGTTCTCTGCATGATTCTTGCGGTTTTAAATCGAATATCAACCTAACAATTCTTTTCTGAATCACAAATACACGCAATATTTCAGTTGCCTGTCCCCAAGAAATTATATTATAACTAATTATAGAGTATTCCATAGCATAGTAAACACTTAATAAGGCATCATAGTTCAAATATTTTTTTAGTGAATATACAGCATAGCAAACCTTATTAAGCTTGCCAAAAATCAATATTATTGCTCCATTCTGTATTTATATTATATATACTACTATGTCTTCTATAAGATGTTATATTACGTATTTTATTCCCGATTTTATATATTTGTATTTCTTTTATATGAACAACTTTTTTTGGGTTGTCCTGAAGAAGGCTTAAATACAGCCGAAACGTAGGCTTGCCAAAAAATTGGTTTTCTTTAACTTTAGAGCCCATTCCCAATAATATTTCTGAAGATTAAACTATTGGGTCATCAATATACATACAAACAGTTAATAACTATTACTGAATGTAAGGTATTTATCCAGTTTTGGTTAAAATCAATTACTTTAAAGTCGAGTAATTCTGAGACAATAATTTTTCATATTCAGATATGAGATGACTGTTATTTGTTTGCAATTAATTTTCAATGGACGTGCTGGACAACGAGAATATTTAGGAGAATAAATTACAAATTGATAATTAACAATTTAAAAAGCCTGTTTAAGAATTTAGAGAAAAAAGACGAACAATTTGTTCACATTGCGGATTATCCACAAACTAATTCAGGACGACTATCTGGAGCTGCAAAAATCAGTATGACTTTCATTTCAAGAACGTGCCATGTTGAAAAATACTATCTGTAACATTTGACACCAGAGCAAATTGTATTGATTGTCGATCTACCTTCAACATATCCAATTTGCAAGACAATTTTGGCGCCTACTATGTTCAAATTTTGTGAAACCATGCAGCTGATTGTTGAAAAGTTATTTTCTGGAAAATGGCCAATTTCTGAGACTAATGACAAGTATACTTTTCCTCAAAAACAATGTACCTAGGTTTAAGATTTTTTTAATGAAAAACTTGATACCGTCAGGGTAAAAAAAGTTACGTTCACATTTACGTTACAAATATGGTGGATGTAGGCAATACGTCTAAATAAAACAGATACTGATTTCCCAAATTTTTAATTTGATACATTCAAAGACTGCGTAATTATTGCAAAAATCACTTTAAAAATTCCGATTTTTGACACTCTGTATATTTTTGTTATCAACACTTTATTAAGGTAAATTGGTTAAATCGTAATATTTTGAAATTAAATATCTAGTATGTCTCCATGGGCCATTATTTACAGACCTGTATTTGGATCATTTTGCCCGTTTTAGTGTTTTTTAATTGTATTAGTTTTAAAAAAGTTGCAAATTCTGTTAGTGGAACAATAAAACGTTAAATTATAGCAATATAAATAAATAATGAAGATATTAGTAACACAGAATTTGAAGGACTATCTAAAATTATTTACTTTTCAAAAAAATTGACTCTTGAACATCCAAATTGCAGACTATATTGCGTGTAGTAATTTAATCCACGGCGATGCTATAATCCCATGATCATTATTCATGTTACAGTAATTCCAGGTCAATTGGCAATTCTTACGTTTTGATATATATAAAAACTATATTAGATCAGTGTGAACCTCTCTTTTAACTTCCTACGTTATGGGAACTGATACATGGTTGCGTTGTAATGTAAAAATTAGACTAGACTGGGACAATACCCCACAGGATTAAAATTCCCAGCGACGCATCCGTTATTAATAGTAATAACGTAATCCAGTTAAATTCTATGAATTTGAATGAGTAAAGAGATGTGTTTAACATTTGTGGTGCGTGTCATTCATGATTGCCCCTTTATCTTTTATTTATTTTTGCAAAGCTTCACAACATATTTTGCCACACGCACATGTAGGTAGACAAAATAATATATGAAATTCAATTTTTCATCAATAGGTTGAACAACAATATTTTTTTATGTAGTCATCACATATATTCAAAATACAAACATATTTAAAATAATATTAGAAATGTATTTAACACGCAACTATCATTGAAGTGTTAGAATGATAGGTATACGAAATAAGATCTACCGGTAATATGGCAACCTGTAAAAATAAATATCTATTTACGTTTTTGAAAAAAAAACCTTTATTATCTAAATATGGAGCATCTCGAAAATATATATTAACGACAATATCGCACAGATATTTATTTTTCAAACATGTAACATCCATTATAAATCCAGCGCCTTTCCTGTTTTTCTTTTAAACTTGGTCTTGAAGTCAATAATTGTTTTCTATACAATTTTGTACCTCTTAGGCCATGTTACAACTGCTATATATCATATAAGTATGTGTCTTTGAAGTCTTCGTTTCTCAGAAGTTGGAAGTTTAAAAAATATACATTTCTAAATAGGAAACTTTTGAACAAATGAAGATATTGGATTGAAGTAAATGCCATTCAGCATGAAAAAATTAATATCAGCTTAAACCAGTTTTAGGCGTATGAAACTTATTGCTTACCGTTAAAAAGGTGATTATTTTCGTTCAAAATAAAATTTGCCTTTCAAAAATGAAGAATAGTTGTTCAGGATATCAGTACTAAAAATGTGATTTTATTTTATGAGAAGGGAATAAAATAACTTTTAGTACATATATCATATACACTATTTTTTCTACATACGCCATTAAAAGTATAAATCAACGCATTTCTTATGTTATTAAATTATAAAATAATATCATTTTGCAATCCAATTGTTCATGAAATACATTGGTGCTAAGCTAAGGTAATGAAAGTTCGATCATTTGTTGACAAATGACTTCAAATCTCGGGACATAGAAAGTAATAAAAAATAAATTTGTCCTGGCGGAAATCGAAGAAGCTGCTGATAAAGCCACTTCGAGTTATTGCCTAGTAAGTCAAAGCAACAGTACGAGTTTTTGTATAATCTTTTCGTGAAATGATGTGAAATGAAAAACGTTACTGGTAAGTTCAGTAAAACAGTGTTTTTGGCATACTTTGAAGAAAAGTCCAAAATATGGAAATGATCAACGCTTTGGTCAAATTACTTCATGTTGAAAGCAATGATGAATATAAAAAATTACACAACAAATATTACCAGCTTGTTGCTTTTTTGAAGCAAAAGGGTAAAAGATATCGACCGAAAAAGTCGAAAATCTTGACCAGGGTACAAATCAACCAACTCGCAAAAGCACAGGTGAAACGTATCTCATGCAGAAGGTTGCCGTATCGGGGTATTTTCAGCCTGTCGTCACGAAAATGAATGGTATTTCCATAAAACAAGCGACGAACGTAAAATTTTTAGGTGATCAGCTCAGCGACAGTAGTAAATGGAAAACACACATAGACTCAATAGTATCAAAACTCTCCAGTGCTAGATTTGCACAAGTAAATATCAGAAATTTAGTAAGCTTCTCCTCAAGTAGAACCTTCTATTTTGCATACGTTCAGAGCCATCTCTTATGGAATATTGTTTTGGGGCACCGACAGCGAAGCTGATAGATTATTCATAATTCAGAAAAAATAATTCGCATAATGAATCATGCTGATTACAATGATCACTGTGTACCCCTTTTAAAAAATCAGGTATTATGACGGTTTTCTCTATATATCTATAACACAATATTATATGTCTATGACAATCTAAACAAATTTTCCACAAATGGCTCACTAAATACCTCACACGTACACACCCGTCATGCAAACCTGCTAAGCATACCCCAACATTCATCTACACTGAGAAAGGGCCGTACTACATGGGTATCAAGCTCTATAACCAGCTACTCGAATATAAAAATAAATATTAGGGGCATTTTCAAAATCGCATAAAGAAATACTTTCTCAGTCGGCCCTTGTATAGCATAGGTGAATATTTAAATGAAACATGATTTCATTAACAAAATTATTTGTATGTGATTTTGTATATCTTGACGCATGTTTGTATCTATGTTTGTATCTATTTTGTATTTTATCATTTATGTTATACGTACATATTTATGTTACATATCTATATATTTTACTTATTTATAGGTGACATGTTCTCTTTTTTGACGTACCAATATTTCTATGTGAAATCGCCTGGTAAATAAAGATTATTATTATTATTATTATTATAACTGTGCAACTTGATTGACATTCAATAATATCGAAGATTTGGGAGCATACACAATACAAATTAATATGCAACGAACGTTCGTTATTACTGGTATATTAAGGTAGGCATCCACTAGACGCGTCGAGACGAGGCGGATTGCAACGCAAAAATCCACGCATGAATTTTTTACTCTCAACAGTTAAGACGCTAGAGTCGATTGCAATTCACGAAAAATGACTTATCTTCATTTACACTGAAACTACTATCTTTCCCTCTCTGAATTTCGTCCTGATCATTCAAATATCTTCAAACAGAAAAATTTGACAGCAAAAATTAATAAAGCTTAAAAATAGCAATTTTTAAGAGTCTTTATTTAAATAGGCGGAAACAAGCGCTTGTAAAAATCAAACTCGTGTAAGTTTTGTTGTTTGGGACCCTAGAGAAGAGATTTTCAAAGTTACACCAAAATCTAAAATGGGTCGGCTTTGCCAATTAGACGATTTCAAATGGAATGACCCATACGTCAAATAAGAAATTAAACGAAATTCACGCAGAAGCAGAAGCTATTGCTACTACTAGCAATGTATTCACCCCGACTGCTAGTACTTGCATTTCTATTAGAGAAGAGAACCTTTAAAATTTATAATAAATATATATTTTCATTGTTTTTAATGTTTTATTTTTACTTTTAGGCACTATAGTGTCATTTCGAAATTGTAATCAATATCATCAGATATGGTGGGTACTTACGGGACAATCTGTTATCCAATGTTGGGTGTTCCCATTCCTCTTCCCGAGGGGTCCACTCTCGACGTTTAACGGTGTCTTGTCTGGTACTGACACTGTCAGTAGGCAGTCGTCCCATCGCTGAAACAAAAGGAATGTATTTTATAAGTCTTTTATGAATAATTTCCATGTCAATATCCACAAATTCAAAATATGCAAATGTATTTAACTTAGAAAAACAAATATACTCGCGACAAGAAATTGAGACGACTTACGTCATATGAACAAATGAATAATTCATTATATTTTCATCAAAATATTTAAGAAACTGCAACTGTTAGTAATAAAACTATATACTACACTAAAAGTTTGCATTATATATTGCACTAAATTCCAAAAAATGATTGTTTTTAACGCGACCAAATATCGAAAATTACGTTGACAATAAAAACAAATGTGTAACGTCCGCCGTGACGTAAAACGTCTGAATTCTTGACGCGAGAGGTTAAGTCATTAATAATGATACATAGCTTAAGAGTAGATTATTAACGTCAAAGTAAAGCGATTGAGCCCAACATGCCTTATTCAATTGTTGCTCCAGTGCTACAGTGTTAAATTTGAAAAACTGTTTTCAATCTTTTGCTATAATTTTAATAACGTATGGACCGATTGTTTTGAAAATTTGTAGTCTTATGTTTTTGAGGTGGACATTACGAATATGCCAACAGTATTGAGGTCACAACTAGGGGGCGCTAGTTATACTGTACTGTCGATGTAAAAATGTGTCTAACTTTTTATATATTACACTTTTGAATTTTTTAATAAGAAACTATTAAACTACCCTCAATTCTAAATAGAAAAGGTATACCTGTTACAAATCGATAAACTCAACCGTTTTCGAGAAACAGATGATATAAGTTTTTGAGATTCGGCGGGAATTAAATTAGAAAATTAGGGAGTCTTAAGATATCAAAATTAAATTAACAATAAGACGAACATTACAGCAACTGAACTGATTTTATTATGCATATCTTAATAAATTATTAATCATAAAAGATTCTCGAAGTGACCACCAGCGACTTCAATGCACTTTCTTAGCCTCTTATTTAAATTTTGTCTGACGTTGAATAAAGTTCTATGTTGCTTGATAATATTAACCGATTCTTGAATCTTTTCCCACAGTTGTTCTTGACTATTAATAATGTCGTTGTAAACTAAAAATTTAATATAGCCTCAAAAGGAAAAATCCACGTGCAGGCCATGGAACTTCGCTGCCGCGTTCAATCCAACGATGCAGAAAATTTTATTAAGATATTCTCTTACTCGTCGGGAGTAATGTGCAGGTGCGCCATCATGCAAAACCAGAAGTTCTGCCGTAAATTTAAGGGAATATCTTCAAGAAGCAGTGGCAAGTCATTAATTAGAAAATTTAAATAATTTTCTCCGTTAAGTGGACGCGGTACGAACAACCCCACAATATTATCGGAGAGAATGCCGCACCAAATATTTCTAGATGACGATTTTCTAGTTCCTAAGAATGACTATTTCTCCAATTAAAAAATGGATTACAAAATGCTGGGTCATCATTTTGTTGTTGGCGAAGAGACTGCCCGAACCGTAACCTAGATAGAGGGTCGTGTGGCGTTAAATGTTGAACTGGATTAAAATGATAAGGATACAATTTTTCTTTGTGGAGTATTCTGCTAACGGAAGACTGACTGATGCCAATCAGCGCATCGAAATACATAAGAAACACTCTTGATGAAATACAAAAAAAAATCAGATTTTTTTTGCGCTTATTAACCTGATTTGTTTACGATTTTTCGCCATTTCTGCGATTTGCTCAAAATTGGAAGGGTGTTTGAGCTCGTGTGGCGTTAAATGTTGAACTGGATTAAAATGATAAGGATACAATTTCTCTTTGTGGAGTATTCTGCTAACGGAAGACTGACTGATGCCAATAGCTGTCGAAACTTGACGTGTTTTCAGTAATTTGCACTAAAACATCATCTTTTTGGTCCGCTGTTAATATTTTCGGCCTTCCAATGTCTCTTTCGGGCGAAATAATGCTGTCACACCTAATCTGTCCCTTAAATAGTCTATGATCGGGTTGTCTGTTATCTCGATATAAAGTATCTCATTGCTGCACGGCGACCTCAAAAATTTTCTTTTGCATATACACATCATGATTGTCATTTCAACGTTCGAAAAATTATTATTACAGGGCACTTTAAATATAAAGAATAACAGTATAAAACACTACTGCCTAATATATGAATTGAGTGGCATTAACAGAAACAATATGGTATTGTAGTGACAGCTGTCTACTTATACGGATGTATACTACGTATAAAAATAATTTTCTAATTTAATTCCCGTCGAACCTCAAAAACTTAAATCGCCTGTTTCTCGAAAACGGTTGACTTTATCAATTTGTAACAAATATACCTTTTTTTATTTAGAATTGAAGGTAGTTCGATAGTTTCTTATTAAAAAATTCAAAAGTGTAAAATACAAAAAATTAGACACATTTTTACATCGACAGTAAAATATAACTAGCGCCCCCTAGTCGTGACCTCAACACTGTTTGCATATTCGTAATTGCCACCTCAGAAAACATAAGACTACAAATTTTCAAAACAATCGATTCAAACGTTCTTAAAATATGGCAAAAAATCGAAAACATGTTCAACTTTAACACCCTGTAGAATAAGAAGGAGCAACAATCTGCCCCTAAGCTATGTACCATTATAAATGACTCACCCTGTATATACGTAGCATCTCCGGACCTACGTTCGTATGAAATACTTTTCATGTATTTCTTATGTAGAATCACCCCTTGTATTTTGAAGGGTTGTTTGTCGACACCCTATATAGGTATACACAATATATATAATATGATAAATGCAAACGAAATTAGCGTCTCTACCATTTTTTGTGCTACACAGAAATAATTACGATACAATGACGAGGGAACTTTTACACAATTTGAAGAATTGTATTTCAGAAAACGCAAACTGTTCTTCGGAGAGTATCATTTGTATGTCAACAGCATCAAATATTCATTTCAGACAGTTTTATTGAATTTCTGAAGCCGTAACAAGGTAATGACAGCATATGACCACATGCTGTAACATAGGAAACTTTACACTGAATGGAAAAATACTTTTATTATTACAGTCTTTCATATTGTGTATAAAAAATTGGTATAATGGGGTGTTTTCCACCTGTTTAAAAACATATATAAAATTATGTGACACAGGAATAAGTTTAATGGACAGTTGTAACGCACCATGGTGTAAGTGTGCCATGTAATTGTGAAAACAACTTGTGCTTTCTTAAATTCGGTACCAAAATTGGAAACTAGTTTTAGATGCGCCATATTCAGCTACCAAAAATACTCATACAATATTTTAAGTGTCAGGGAATCTGTCTGTCATTTACTGATGTAATATACTTTTTATGCGACAGACATTGGCAATTAGGATTAGATAAATAGGTCGGAATTCTCCATTTTAAGGGTATGACAACACCGGAACACAAAAGTGATCTCTAGTGTCTACTATTGACCAGACCCACCTATCTTTATGTTTTGACGCACTGAATCTGAATGTATAGTCTGTTTAGCTCAAAAACCCTCAAAATTTTGAGCAAATTACAAAAATAGCATAAAATCACGTTGGTTTTAGCTATTTCTCGCGATTAAGACGATTTTTTTGGGTTCACTAAAGTATTTATTTACAATTTTGAGTGTGCTTGATTTAAACAGATTTCAAATTCGGATTATGTGCGTCAAAATACATAAAAATAGGTGAATCTGGTCAAAAGTACGGACAACACTTATCTTTGGCGATTTTCCGTCTTTTCCAGCTATTTTCGGCGATCTTTGCAAAATTTGTGAACTCAATAAACTTCAGATTCGAATTCAGCACATCGAAATACAAAAGAAACATACTTGATCAAGATCCAAAAATTTTTTCTGATTTTTTTACGCTTATTAATGTGATTCTTTGTGGTTTTTCGCTAATTTTTGCGATTTGCTCAAAATTTTAGTGTATTTGAGGTGAACAGAGTTCAGAAGATATTCAACGATTTTTCGGTTCTTCTATAGCTATTTCTCTCGATTTTTGCCAAATCTGTAAGTGATACAGCTCAATAGACTTCAGATTCGAATTCAGCGCATCGAAATACATTAGAAACACACTTGATGAAATGCAAAAAAATCAGTTTTTTTGCGCTTATTAACATGTTTGAGCTAAACAGACTTCAGATTCCGTGCATCAAAATACATAAAAATAGATGAGTCTTGCCAAAAGTACAGACCACTTTTTTTGCGTGCCGGTGTAATTTTTCTTTGCAAACAGTAGGTAAAGATACATTTCTTGTATTTTTCTAATAAGAATTAGTCATGAACTTATGTACCTACGTGTATAAAATAGACCATTATCTACATCATGATTACTTTATTCTTGGATTACTGTTAATTAATAGCTTCAAAATACTTGACAAATAAATGCACATAGTTTTAATGTTGTCAAATTGTAATTGTATATGTAGTTACTACTTATTAAGAAATAAAATAATAAATGGTGAAACTTGACCTAGTTACCAGCCATTTAGATGTACTTACTTACATACCCGCATACAAGCCACTTAACTGTAACTACGACTGTAATTTTCCTGATAAGTGATAAATATTCATAAAATGCAACTTACAAATCTTACAAAAAGTTAAAAATTACATATTTGTTTTGTTAATTCTACATTATATTCCTTCACTTAATGACTAGGTAATCTACTTGGATTTGTTTTATCGCAGCTGACATAATTTTACTGTAAAGGGGCAATGATAATAATTATCACATTATTAGACAAATTAGGTATTTGTCTTTTTCGGGTAAAGAAATTAAATTTTATATAAGAAAAAAGGTTCTAAATGGCCATTTGCTATCCTGTCGTACTTCTTAAAATTGCTTTTGTCATTTTCATGCGATTTCATAAAAATCTATTTTTTTTTCAAATTTCAACACGTATTTGTAAATTAGGCCAAGTATTATAGTAACACCCTGTATAGTAATGACAGGTATAAGTTTCTACCATTAGCACAAATTAAGTATTTTTATTTCGGGATAATTATTAACTAGTTTACATTAAAGGGAATAATATATATTTATCTGAAGGCAAATTAGATTGTTGGATTTAGAATTAGGTTAATATAACTAAACTGGAGTAAGCGTACAAGAACTGATAATAAGATATGTGGAAGGCAGTTAGAAATAATTTTTCTTCACTGACAATTATACAAGTTTTCTGTAGAGTGTATAACAGCTTAGAATAAGAGAAGAGTATATATTCACTTGTTATGCTTCATCACAACGTTTACACCCCAACTGCACACTGAAAAAATGTTATAGAGTAAAAGCACCAAAGAATAAAATCTCCCCAGCATGATATGCTCTTTAAAAAGTCTATGCACAAAATCTGCAGCTATCTTTCTTCAACGTTATGCTGTTTTGCGTGGATGACTCATTCCAAATCAAGTTTGGTAAAATGACTGAAAGTGAGGTCACAATCGCCAAAATGCAAATTCTTATAAGATGAGTCTATACAACAATGACCTACATACTTTCCTAAGACTCAGAAACATGAAAAAAATATTGTTTTGTGTTTTTTGCCCTAGATAATGTTACTATTAATGATTGTGTAGATCAAATTGTAAATTTCTATAATATTTAAAATCAAATGTTCATTCACTGGTATGTGGAAAACCATTATAACCCAACAAATTAACGTCTATTTATTTACTGGTGTTTTACTCTTTAGACAACTGTGATACAAAATGGTGCAGAAATTAGATATGAACCCAGCATTTAACATAAACTAGATAGCTGTTCATTACGAATAGTCTTCCTAAAGAAAGATGAATTAGTCGTACAAAAGATTCAAATATTTAAAGGAAACCTTAGCTAAAGCATTAAATAAAACCGCAACTGGTGAAATGAGCTTGAATCTGTCTAGCAGGACATTTTCAATTCGCAAGACCCTCGTTCGTTCTGTTTTCTCAGGAGGAAGATCATATAGAACATAGGATTTTATCTAAGACCAAATTGAGCTTTCCCGTCCACGAAAGCGAGATACAGGATGCAGTAAAGAAAATAAAGAAGACTGTAGGACCTGAAAAGCCAATTAATAACGATCGGCCTGGAAAAAAGTGACTGCAACTTTTTTTTTACAGAGATATCCAGAGATAAGAAAAAATATTGAGATAATTTATAGAATTCTGGTATCGGTATCAGAGATATTTAGAAAATGGTTTTCTGATTTGTAAAATTATCTCAGGGACTGTATAGATATTCTTGCAGACCATTCTTGAGTGTTCAGTATGATGACACTAGTGTTCAGTTTTGTTCCAAATTAAAGGAATGTCTAATAATGTCTGATAATAAAACTAAAATAAAATCCAATCCAGCAAGGAAAATGGAAATTCCCCTAAAATAATAAAAATTAAAACAATTAAAAATAACTAACTCTCAGTCACAACTAAAAACACCAATCATATTATTATTAACTATTATTAACTCATTAGAAATAGGTGATTATGTAATAACATATTATGAAGATGTGCCCTATCCAGATTATATACTAGAAATCAGCCAAGATAAATAAGACATAATATAATAATATGATAAATATCTGGTATGAATTGAAAATTTTTCATTTCATAACTTCTTCCTTCGAAAAAACTGAATTCAATAAAGTAAACGAATTTCCAAAATGTATGTGGTGGTTCATTCACTAGATGAACAGTCTCATTTATTATCAGTGGCGATTCGCCAGGTGATGCAAGTGACGCTTCACTCATACATTTAAGGCCGCATTTCACTGAGGCTGGCCCAGCCAGGCTAGTGCAGCCCGGCTGGTCCAACCAAATTTGAAATGTAGTATAGCAAATGGTCATACACTCACACAGGCTGGTACACGATGAGCTTGCTTTCGAGTTTAGGCGGCACAAGCCATGTTTGTAATAATTCACATTTTCAAGCGGGACCAGCTATGCGGGATCCTATATAGACCAATTAGATTTCTGCTTTTATACCACGTGAGTATATACGTCGCTGTACAACCTCAGTCACCAGTAGGTAGTTAAAATTATGGGAATAGTCAATCGTGTGCCCACTATCTTTTAACTTTTCCTTAAAAGAAAACGAAAAGATAGTGGGTACACGATATTACCGTCTTTTAACTATTCCCGCAATTTTAACCACCTCCAGCCAGGCATTTTTCTTAATTTCTATATCTTTATAGCTCACATTTTGAGGGTCATATAAGCATGGAAAGCTTTTCACAGTGTCTATAAACATTTCTGTATTGTTACTATCTTTTAAAAACTAACCTCACAGTGGAGTAAATCCACAACTATACGGCTGTCTACTGGTGATTGAGATTGTACAGCGACGTAGATACTCACGTGGTATAAAAGCAGAAATCTAATTGGCCTATATAGGATCCCGCATAGCTGGTCCCGCTTGAAATTGTAAATTATTACAAACATGTGCCGCCTAAACTCGAAAGCAAGCTCATCGTGTACCAGCCTGTGTGAGTATGACTATTTGCTATATTACATTTCAAATTTGGCTGGACCAGCCGGGCTGCACTAGTCTGTCTGGACCAGTCTCAGTGAAATGCGGCCTTTAGGAAAAAGAAGACAAGCCATATACTATTGAGCGTCTTGCCAATTTTGCCACTTCTTTCACCCACCAATAATAGACATCAATTTGAATAATGCCATATTACTAGTTCGTTTGATCGTATTTTAATATTGTTGGTTGGTATAGTTTGAGATTCCATAACACGTGTCCGTACCAGGGCCGTATTTAATATAAAGTTGTTGTTTACTATTACTTTTGGTACAAATAAAAGGTACCAAATAATTATTAATAACAAAATGATGTAATTGGGAATAAAATGAAATGTGATATTATTTACGAGAACTTGCTGCTTGCTTACTGAAGTTTTCTTTTTTTATCATTAGGGAATCCAAAATTATAATTATAAATAAAAGATTTTTGGATAACTGCATTAAATTTAAGGAAAGAGAATATTTTCAATATTCATATGGACGAAAAAACATCAAACCGGCACTCTTTTGTTTGGGAATTCTTCAATGCGATTATCAATCCATATAAATCAATATAATAGTACAATATTTTGCTGATTTTTTCAAGTCATACTAATAAATAGTATGATAAAATCAATCATGCTTTTGGTTTTGTATGCAATGCCGTCAAGAGTTCTTTAAGAAATTTAATATCTAAAAGTATCTACGAGTATGAGATATCCAGGTTAAATTACATTTTTACTGCTATAATAACTAAGCATGCCATTAACGGTAGACGCATAAAACAAGAACTGGTGTAAAGACTACCACTACTGTCTGAGATATAAATTCTGAAGCACGAGAGTAATTTCCTGCTGAATTTAATCGATATCTAGTTGGGAACGGGAGAGTGGTTTTAACTCGGCAAATAACTAAGTGTTATAATGGAAAAGGAATCCTGGAAACTAGAAATGAGTTTAATTTAATTGTTTTTTGGTTAGCCGCACAGATAAGTATAATGCACCAGCTATTAGATTCGGTAACATTAGCCAATATTGCAGGAGAAGATACCAGCTCTTATGAGAGATAATGAAAATTAATAACTTAACTACAATATATTTTCTGGAAATTATTTGTGTCTTGAAAATAAAGTTTTAGACAAATGTTAAAGTTGCTTTAAAAGTTATACTACGGTTTAACTGAGTAGTCTTCGAATGTGTAAATTTATGCAGAGATTTTTTAAATTTTTATGTAATAATTTTGACTATATTTTGTAATAAATGTCACATTGTAAAATTTAAAATGTGGGTATAGTACAAAATAATAATATTTATAGATTGTATTAATACAACACTTGAAGTCATCATACCAAATCTATAGGGACACAATTGTTGTATTATTTACTACAAATTGCATTAAATAAGGTAGTGTGTGCAGGTGGTCATGTACAAATTATAAAAAAGCGTGCCAGAACTTAGCTGAACAGTCCAAATACTGCAGTCAACTCCCAAATAGCAACGTAAGCATATTGGTTATGACCGATTTTGGTTTGTTAATTATGTGTCGCATATTAGGCTTGTTCCTGCACCAGTTGGAAAGGGTTTGAAATTTTTAGAAAAACCCGTACAACTATTTACTTTAAATTCACTCGTTCTCAACCTAACTGGTCAAATCTTTCTAAAAGAGATAATACCCGTTAATAACACACCGTTAGACAATATGTTCAGCAATTTCGGGGTAGGTATCCCATATCTGTACACGTAGGCCCTAGGCTTTAATATAGATACATATCGGGAAATTAAATATCACGGAAGACGCGTATTTAATGATTGCACAAAAATTAAGTGTCAATAAATATAAGCATTTATTTGAACTAAATAAAATTTGCTTTTTTTTGATAAGGTAATAAGCCGCCTTCAGAATGAATAAATTTAAAGACATATTCTAGTAAAATTTAAAATCAAAATATTCTTAGTAAGTTAAAATAGTAAATCTAACAAAAACACGCCAAGAGACATTAATATTGGCAATTGTACTGAACTTTTATAAATGCAGTTAACAAGGTTTTTTTGAAATATAATTGATTTTCAAGAAAAAACTCGTTTGATTATATTTATTATTTATACAAATAAATGGCATATATCACACGCATTGGTGTTGTATCCAAAAATATTTCGGTTTGCGAGATAGCAAATAACAATAACATGATATGGCTGATTTAAAATGAATGTTTGTTTACCTAAATCATAATAAAAAGTAATAAGTAAATTATATTGCTTTTTTATTGATTATTTTATTATTATTTTCAAGCGTACACTTTATGTCTATACAGGGTGTCCGGAAATGATGAGCAAAAAATTCAGGGGATAATTGTACACCCAAAATAGATGCTACCTCTTTCTATAACATCTTTTCCAAAACTGATTATTAACGGAGTTACAGGATGTTAAAGTTAAAATTTTATTTTCGATATTTGGAAATAACTTTAAGAAATCCAAATATTTACATAAAATTTATAAATAGGGGTTTTTTGCGGACGAGAAATTCAAATATATTTCTAATTTTGACGTCACTAGTAGAGGGCGCCACTTGTGGCACGCCATGTTTATTTTAAGTGGCAGAACTTTTTTGCATCTTAGTAAATCCATCTGCCTATCGAAATAATCGATTCTTCTACCTGTTTTATTTAAAAAAGGTATACCTTGCTGAAGTCGGTAGGCGTAACAAATTTTGAAATAGTCCTATTTGAAATGCTCAGTGCACCGAATAAAAACTGTTTTTGGTTTCAGGTAAAGTGCCTTTTCTGCTGAAAATACAGCAAAATGTTACTTGAAAAAGTTGTTCGAAATCGTAAATTATGGAGACGTGCCAAATTTCAAGAAGATCGGCGAGGTTTCATGAAACAATTTTTCAACAAAGCAGAAAGATTTTTATCAAAGCAGGCCAATTTTTTTTTAAAGTTTGCACATCTCCATAATTTATGGTTATGAACAACTTTTTCAAGTAACATTTTGCTGTATTTTCAGTAGAAAAAAGATACTTTAACTGAAACGATAACAGTTTTCAATCGGTGCACTGAATATTTCAAATAAGATTATTTCGAAAACTGCTGCTCCTAACGACTTCAATATATATCTTTTTCAGATATAACAGGTAGGAGAATCGATTGTTTCAATGTTCAGATGGATACACTACGCAGCAAAAAAGTTATGTCATTTAAAAGAAACATGATGTGCTATAACTGGCGCCCTCTACTAGTGACGTCAAAATTAGAAACATATTTGAATTTCTCGTCCGCAAAAACCCCCGCTTTACAAATGTAAATGTTTGGATTTCTTAAGAAGTTATTTACAAATATCGAAAATAAAATTTTAACTTGAACACCCTGTAACTCTGTTAATAATCAGTTTTGGAAGAAATGTTATAGAAAGAGGTAGCATTTATTTTCGGTCTAGAATCATCCCCTGAATTTTTTGCTCATCATTTCCGGACACCCTGTACAATAATACTAAACTGTAAAAATAGACAGCATTGCATTAGAATTTATTCTGCAAAATATAAAAAGTAATAACTATAATAGTCCCATATTTTGATATTTCATTTCACTTATTTTTACTTCAAAAATTACATTTTAGTTCTACCAGAGAAAGTTATTAGGACTCAGCTATTGGTTATGTTCAAATTAAAAGAATACAAAGTAAATGTACAGTACGCCAGCTGGTGTCCATTCCGCGGTGTGACGTCACAAGCGCTAATCTCGCTGCAAGTACTGTTTTCTATCCTCGTTAGTTTCAGTGTTATTTTATGTGTATTGTACACAAACATTTTTTTAGGCCTTTCAATAGCAGGTACGTATTAATATGGCCAGAGAACTATCATTTTTTATTCTAATTAATAAATAGTGAACAAATATATTTCCAAAGAAATATTATAAACGGAAATATGACATTAATTGTATTCATTAAACGAAATATTTTTTTCTTTCTTTTTTCTACTGAATTTCACTTATAGAAGTTACACATAGAGGATCCTAATCTAATTGACTCTAGTAATAGGGATACTATTGAGCAAGAGGGACAGCCTCTATCTGAACAGTTTGTTCGCTATATGTGTTATAAACCCATCATACGTCTCATATATCTTTATTCGATCTTTATATACATCTTCGATTGTGTGGGAATAACTATTATCAGTTTCATTGGAGATAGATTGTATATTGGCCATAAAATGATTGTTACATAATAAAGGCTGCACATAATTAATTCATAGGCAGTTTAATGCAGATAAAGAAAATACTAATTAAAATTGATGATTTGATACTATGATCATGGAACGCGATGTATTTATTTGTAATTATTGTAAGTGAGAGAGAGAGTTAGTTTATATATAATTTTTTCTTTATGTCATCAGTGTAGATCTGTAAATCGTTCTGCTAAAACATTTACACATCGCTATAAACTTAAAGATATCCATCAACTCCGAGTTGCTATACACGTAAGCCATTTTTGACACTTGAAAAACTACTGTAAATACTCGGATCACAAAAAAGTTATTACCTAGAAAATGTAATCGGATTTCATTATTCGGAATCGCCTGGCTAGAGACTACAGTAGTCCAACAATGTATAGGTTAAAAATATTACGGCAATAATTTTTTATTCGGAAACTATTAAGATTTTATCATATTTTTTTACGATATTGACCATTTTTCATGACGCATCTATTAACAATTTTTTTAGATAAGTATTGAATCACTCTGTATATTATCATTAGACGGAATGACTGTGGGTCTGGGGTGGTATTACCTCCCTCTTGTTGCGCGCATAGACTTGGAAAAGCGCCCTCCTTATATGAAAGTTAAAACATTGTTTGTATCTCTGCTACAGACTAACAACAATCGCCCTGTATGTAGGATCACTGCTACTACGAGCGTGCGTGCAAGTGCAGTTAGTACACAATTTATGTACGTGCTGTATGCAGGTGGCTTTGACCATTAATTACTGTTGTATTTATTACTTTCAAACATTTTAATCAGGTTCTTTCCGGAATGTTAAATATTTACTCTTATGAGAGATAATAAGGCGGAAGCGACATTTTACAGCTTTTTTATTAGGGTTCAGGAGACAGACGCATTTATACCACACATGGAAAACCCTGGGGTTATACAAAGGAAGTTATTTTAGTGCACCCATGAAAGCAGCCCTCACGCAAAATGTTTGCCTGCTCAAGTAATGGGGTCACAATTGCCTTCGTTAAATATTGTAAGGCGACGTTTTCATCATAAAAAGGGCGACTGTACTAAAAATGTGGTTAAATCTATGTCTGGGGACTCGTTTAATATGCATGTATTTTTCAAGCTTCCGCAGCATTTTCCGCACCATTTAGTCTTTGCAAAAGGAAACAGGTAGCTGCTTTATAGTTCCATTTTTGCAAGCATGTAATTTATTCAAATTTGTCGGTAAAACATACACAACCAAAAAGGAGATGTAAGTTTATGGAAAGTTTTGTATAATGGTTTGGTAAATTATTACGCTTTTAATATACAGGGTATCCCCCTCTATAATTGGAAAACCAAATAATATTTCAAAATTTGCCGAGACCCATCGATTTTTGTTCTTGGAGGGAGCTTTTTTGACATGCCTAGCCTAGCAACCCCAACTTAAAAATTTCAAATGCAACTACCCCACTTGTGGCACATCAGCTTTTTTATTTCATTTCTGACTTTTTTGTAAACTGATAGACATCAATAACAATTAGGTAATGCGGTCATGTGTAGTACATGAAACACTTATTAGTGGTGGGCATTTGTGTAGAAATTACTACGCGTAAGTTGGTTTGTCATCTTTTCGTTTTTAGCCAATAATTCTGTCAAATCTCAACCGATTTCTAAAAATGATACACACTGTATTCGCAACGAAAAGATGTGTCACAAGAGGGGTAGTTTCATTTGAAATTTTAAAGTTGGGGCCTGCTAGGGATTAGGGGAATGAACATATCGCTTGACTGTTAAAAAATCGACGTGTCTCGGCGAATTTTGAAATATTTTTTGGTTTTCTAATTATAGGGAGGGTCAAGTTTTCGTTGGGATACCCTGTAGTTATCATGTGTTATTAGACTTTGGGCCATTATTTTGAGAATATTCATTAAGTTCAATTAAATGTAGTAAAGTAATATGGTGTCAAAAATTAAGTTAAAGTATAGGAAGTTATTCCTGAGGGCAGTCAGAGAAAAGAGTGAGCATTATTTTTGAAATATTAAATTAAAACAAGTAAGTATCTTGAGAGCTATTTGGCGAATAATTATAATACTTGATTGGGTAACTTAACTAAATAAGAGTAAAAGTTGGGTGAATTTGCATAAGAAAATTCAGTTGTTTTATCAATAATTAAATTATTAAATTTATTAAATATCATTTTTAACTCCATGAAGTTCGATCGTTTGATGACAAGTAACTCCCAGTGGAAATCGAATAAGCTTCTAATAAAGCCGCTTTTGAGTTATTGCCTAGTAAGTCAAAGCAACAGTGACAGTTTTCGTACAATCGTTTTGTGAGATGGTGTAATCTGAAATATACAAGTGCAGTGAAAAAGTATCTTTGGCATACTTTGAAAATTCCAAAATATGGAAATCGTCAACGCTTTGGTCAAATTTCTCTATGTTGAAGGTGAAGATGAAATAATCAGGGCATAAGCAAATATTACAAGCCTGTTGCCTTTTAAAGTGAAAGGATATTGACCAAAAAAGTCGAAAGTATTGACCAGGAAACAAACCGACAAATTTCTCGAAGAAGTGCAGAATGAAACGTATCTTTGGTAGAAGGTTACCGTAATTTTCTATGTATTTGAAGCCTGTCGCAAACTGTGCAACTTGAAGTTCAATAGTTGAGCGTATTCCAGACACAAAAACTAATGTGCAACAAACTGTCATTATTACTGCTACATTATACTTCCTACCTCTTATAAAAAGTACATAGCTCTTCGCCCAGCGAACATTAATCATTCAATTGTGGTCAGTGGTCGCGCGGTTTAAGGCGTCAATACTTGAATCGATGTGGCTAGACCGGTATGGGTTCGAGCCTCGCAGCCGGTAGACCGTATATCAGCTATATTCGTGGAGGGGATTGGCACCTTCTCTGCGGGTGTGGTAGGGTGGAAGAATGTTAGGCTGGGTCAATGTGAGAGACCAGTTGACATTTGACTCTAATTAATGAGGTTTTCCAGGTTTCCCTCATTCCTATACTGAATAGTGGTTAGGGCCTACCAACTAAGTCGTTCGTGGACGCAAATGCGGCCTGCTTAATAATAATATGCCGCCCCCTCTCTCGCACAAGCCTTCGACTTCTGGGCTATTCTTCGTGATTAGAATGAGGGGCAGAGATATTATTATTATTATAACTCTCACAAAATACATTAAATATAAATGTGCAAAATATTTTTTTCTGCTTTTTCATATATTTTCAGGTATTAACAATATTGTGTGAAACTAACTACTCAGTGGACAAAAGCCCCAACCTGCGTTGAATTACACCCACAATATCTACCCATATATTCCTTATTATTAGCTTTTGTAACATTTTTTACTGTTTAAGAAAGGTATTTTAAGCTAATATGTATCAAATCTCCTACAATTCCTATCAATGAAGTCATATGCATGCTCTCTGATACCAAACATCTAGGTATGCTAATGAACACCCACAGACAAAACTCTATTCAATAATTATCTAAAAAATGTATTCTATTTACTAACCTGATATACTTTATATATGGAGTTAGAACTCGAAATTCAACCACAATAGATGAGATCTGATATATTTCTGCATTTTTTTGGATTGCTTCATCAGGTGGCCTCCTTTAACTTGAGTCAAATATCTAACTATAAAATTATTATACCAATAAATTAAAATTATTTGAAATTAAATGTCAAAATGAAATTAAATAATGTCGACAGCGTCAAACTGATTAACTGTCAAGTATCATAACGACCTACTGATAGGAATTGTAGGAGATTTGATACATATTAGCTTAAAATACCTTTCTTAAACAGTAAAAAAATGTTACAAAAGCTAATAATAAGGAATATATGGGTAGATATTGTGGGTGTAATTCAACGCAGGTTGGGGCTTTTGTCCACTGAGTAGTT
Source organism: Monochamus saltuarius (assembly GCA_025584915.1). Lineage (NCBI taxonomy): Eukaryota > Metazoa > Arthropoda > Insecta > Coleoptera > Cerambycidae > Monochamus > Monochamus saltuarius. The sequence goes on along the minus strand of CM046723.1, from coordinate 26,638,765 downwards.
AGTTTCACACAATATTGTTAATACCTGAAAATATATGAAAAACTATACATAAAAGGTACATTTTTATTTATTTTAGTAGGTCGTTATGATACTTGACAGTTAATCAGTTTGACGCATAGACCTTATAAATCATGGACCGGCCCTAGAAAGAGAGGTCCGGTGTCCTGATGTGTACAAGAAAGATGAAGTTAGTCTGGGAAAAACAGATGTTCTATGACAGAAAAATATTTAAACATAACCTGACAAAACCTTTCCTGTTAATATTGTTAATCATTTGTGTGCCTTTTGTGATTTAGTTGTGGTTATTAGCAATAGTTTTTAAAAACTCATAAACCATGGTGGAGTCGGTCTGTCACCGTAAATGTCATACGTCTGTCATTTACGGTTTTTGTTTTTTTCGGCCAATGATATGTGGGTTTTTGCCCGGAGTAGCTCTATCTCTGTCGCACATATCTGAGCAAAACGATTTGTATAGGCAGAAAACGATTTTGGGCGCGTCCATGATTTATAAGGTCTTTGGTTTGACGCTGTCGACATTATTTAAATTCATTTTGACATTCAATTTCAAATAATTTTAATTTATTGGTATAATAATCTTTATAGTTAGATATTTGACTCAAGTTAAAGGAGACCTGATGAAGCAATCCTAAAAATTCAGAAATAGGTCAGATCTCATCTATTGTGGTTGAATTTCGAGTTTCCACTCCAGAGGTTAGTAAATATATTAGATTCTTTAGATAATTATTGAATAGAGTTTTGTCTGTGGATGTTCATTAGCATACATAGATGTTTGGTATCAGAGAGCATGCATATGACTTCATTGATAGGAATTGTAGAAAATGTGATACATATTAGCTTAAAATACCTTTCTTAAACAGTAAAAATTATTTTCTGCATTGACAGAAACAACACCTTTATACAAATAAATGCCGTAGCTGTGCATCATACATAACCTGTATTTTGAAACAATTCGACATGAATAAACTGGTATTTTCTTCAATTGTAATACATTTGATGTGCCTTAGTCAGGTTCCAACCTAATATTAAGCCTTTTACATATTTTATTCAGTTTCTAACAGTTTAAGAGTAGGATTTACAGTTAAGAGTGGGCAATGGTACCTGATATAGATGCCAAATTTAATGATTTTTTTTTTATGCACCGGAGATAAATAATGAAAATCTAACAAATTTCGGACTTGCACTACTATTCAAGGATTAATTCCTATATTTTTTATTTACTTTATATCAACGAGTTATATTTTAAATCAAATAAATAATTTTGCACCTATGTAGTTTAACAAAATTCGTATAGATGGCGCCGAGCACCAGTTTTAAACTATTTTATTTAATTACGTCTATTAGACAAACCATATACAGGAAAACAGTGAAATCGGACTTCAGCAATATATTGCAGATTCTAAATCATGAGTTGTTTAATTTTTTTTATCCTATGAATCCAGAGATATCTCTAATAATCTTGTTAAACGGTTTAGCTCTCCCCACTATTCTGGATTGCAGACTTGGAATCTAGTGGTATCAGAGCCGGCGGCGCCCGTTTACGCTTATCTCGCGAATTTTACGTGAATTTTACAATTATATCATGTTTGTGGTAAAATTCGCAATTCGGTAATAATAATTCGGCAATAATTCGGTATTTATGTACTATTTCTTTTATTTGTCTATACATATAATAATTAATATTGTATGTAATATAAATTAACCATAATGCTTCATAATTTATATTTTCCACAAGAATATATACTTATGAATTGAAAAGAAGCAGCCACACAAAAATAAATAACTATCTTCATCACTGTTTTGTTGCTTACAGAAATCAATTATTATTGAATAAGGAAGTGAATTGATTTTAAAAGTTTATAAATACACATTTTTATTTTTCTAGTATTTAGCTTTTCACAAAAATTTCAATAGTCCAATAAAATAATAAGTATGGAGATTCTATAGTAATAATTGTCATTTAATAACTGATTATTTAGCCATGTAATATTGAATATCATAGAGATGGTTCAAAAATTAAATTGACAAAAGTGGACAATGCAAATTTGCACGAATAATTATTATTAATTTATAGCTGTTTTATTGATTTATTTCTTGATAGTTCAAATATTTTTGTAAAGAATATTCTTTGTATACAGAGTGTTCCGCATAAGAATAGACATAGAGTAGGTGCATGTACGGCGTGATCTAGGGGTTCCAAAATATTGAAATTTAACCAAACATACCTATATATAAAGTTGCATAGTTTTATTACTGTCAAATTTAAAAGACAGTCTACTACGATTGCTTCTAATAAACACTATTAAAATCTTATTTTAATTAATGCTTTTTTCTTGAAATCTTCAAAGTTTTTTTAAATTTAACAAGAGTAAAAAAGTGTTTCAAATAAAATTCTGCGTGAGATATTATCATTCTTCTTTTCAAATTCGATTAATGTAAAATCAATGAACACCTTGTGTGTTTCAAATTACTTGAATTCATTGTCAAAGAATACCAATTATAAACTTAAATCACGTACCTACCAAATTTGATTATTCCAAGTTAAAGTAATTTAGAAATAATAGGTATTTTTTTCAAAATATTTGACCCCACTTGGAAGGCCTATTTACTTAAATTGAAATATTTTGTGGCCCCCTATATACACCTGCTCTGTGTTGGTTCTTATGCGTAACACTCTGTATAAATACGATGGTGGGAATTTATACTAAATTGAAAATAACTGTAGAAGTTATGATTAAAATTTACTATGTATTGTACATGATACATACATTTACATTATGTACATGTTATTATAATGAATTATATACATAAGTAGCACAAATGGTACCGGTGAATCTTCAACTAAAAAGAACACGTTTTGGATAAAAATGACCTTCAAATGTTCACTCCTTAGGAGACAGAGCCCCTCATTTTCCAAAAAATATGGAATTTGAAAACCGAAAAAGGTATAATAGTATGTATAGTATGTATAATTTTACACAAATTTTCTACCAATGCATGTGCAACTTTTCAATAATTTTTCGAAAATTTTTGCTCCTTGGAATATGTTGAAATGAGAATCCCTTAATGTATCAGATAGCCTGGTTTATTTTAAAACGTTTATTTCTCTTGCTTTTTCGCTTTAATACTAACCGTTTAACAGAAAAATTAAATTCATTATCATTCTCATTATAACGATAAGTAGCAAAAAAGAAATGAGGGGAAGCTTATATCAACCCCTTAAGGGCAGACATTTTCGAAAAACTATTGCACATGCATTAGTATTGAAAATTTTAGTTTTATATCGTTTTTTAGTATTCAAATTACCTATCTTTTAAGAGGTGCTATGGTAATTTTTATGCAAACGTGTTCTTTTTAGCAGTAGATTCACTGGTATCATTTGTGCTACTTCTTTTGAATATACTCGTATTTAATTATATTACTAAATCCGAAAGCAATATTATAGTATTTATTTTGCCCGTACTTACTCTACGCCACGCACTTAGACGTCAGTGTCCCTTTTTCGTCGCATTTTGATCTTAAGAATATAGTGTGATTCACTGGTATATGCATTTCAGGGACGCCCTGTATTTTATGAGTAACAGTAGTAACAACTATAAGTATATAATTTTCATTATATTTGTCAAATTATTTGATGTTAGTAACAAATAATATATAGTGTTACAACTGAGCTAATATTAAAATGGTCATGAATTGGAACAATATGTTAAGCATTATTAATTTTAACAGTCCACGCGACGCCACGGACTGTTCCTATTCGTAATTCTAAAATATGATACAGTGATATACCCGATATACCTATTTTGCCTAACTGTAACGCCGTCTGCTTAAGTCCGAGTTCGACTCTGTCGAGCGTGTGTCATTTTACTGCTGCCCAGATAATTTATTGCTTCTAAGGACATGCCTACCGGTGATACCTACCCCCCTTCCGCGACCGTAAGTTTGACGAATGTGTCTACCATTGCCCACTCTTAAGATATCTTATGATTGAACATTTGTTTCAATAAATATGATGGTTCCAGTATATCTTCCGCTCTCTTTAAGTATATAAAAAAACAAATGTACTTACGTATTTTCTGACGAGCAGCTAACCATTCGTCTAAAGTCGTGGTAATGTTGTTGTTATCTCTAGGTCTTCCATCGTGTGAACATCTCAGAGCTCTTCTTCTTTCCTTGCTGGTCAACATGCATTCCTCTAATAACTCAAACCAATCCTCCAATCCATCGGCGGCTCTAAGGTAGATTTTTCCATCTCGTCCGAGGATCAGAGCAACTGTAACATTACATATTATTAAAACATACAATTTTTTTAATTAAATTTTCTATACTGCTTTTATTATACTGGATGATTTACATGTATAACTTTCATGTTTTCATTCTGTAAAATCTTATGTGATGACGTCAATTAAGACGCATTTTTGCATGAGCAAAAGTTTTCCAAAGCAAGTCATATATGGCGCTGGTATATAAAAAAGTTCTTCAACGGGAATTTTAAAAAACGGCTTATATTAAACTATAAGAAAAGTCTAAAAAAAGTTCAGTGTGAGAGTGGCAGGATCACGTCAAAATAGTAATAATTTTTAATGCTTAAAAATGAAATGGTCTAGTTTAAAATATTGAAACTTTGTTTAAAGTTGGTGTAAAATAAGTTATTTTTTATTGATGTACTTACCATTATAGAATAGTTTTATTATTTTATTAATCAATTTAAAGATTTAATACATTGTTTGTGATGACTGTAGATGGAATATTACAACTAAATTAAAATTGTACACTATACAGGGTGATTTTGAAAGTGAGGTATTAATTTTAATTGATGACAGTAGGCATTTTACAAACGAACGTCTTTTGTGAAATCATGCTTCGTTTATTACCTTAAATAACAACGTAGCACGTACATAAACAAATTGGGTATTTTTATTGTTTTAGATATTTTCTTGTGTGTGCGTAGTATCATTTTGTATTATACGTAACTCATCTTGAAGTTTTAATTGATTTTATCGAAGAGCTCTATCTACTGATGGTACTGATGATAAATACATGTAACATATTATATAATAATTCTATTAGAAGCAATGTGTGTATAAATAACAATAAATTAAGTAATTTTTATAATATTTTTATATAAAAACATTTTTTTAAATATAATGCATTTCGTAAAATCATTAGTATTAAGTATTTGACAATTGACCACTATTACTTGACTAGATTTCAAATCAGGTAGTTTGAAAATCAAGTTAAGTTGTGAATCTTTTCATAGATCATAAATTTTTTATCGTATTTGTAAATAAAATAAAAAGACACAAATTCATTAAGAATAAATAACTGTAGAGATACTGTAGCAGGTAGAAGGAATGGATTATATGGGAATATTTTAATTCTAAGTATTAGATATTGATACATATTCATTTTTGTAATCATCATTAAACCTAAAAAAAATCTAATTATTTTTTGAAGAAAATAAACGAGTTATATATTTTTATATAGTTGTTTTCTATTGTTTACAGAAGTTATATTTTTTAAATTGAACAAAATTAATAGTAACAATTTTTTCTCATTTCAAAAGTACTTCTTGTTGTTTTCTAATAGTGTAGACATTAAAAACCTGCATATTTATATTTTGTATATTTCCTTTCATTCTTAAGGAAATATTGGGTACAATACTAAACGTGTGAACATATGACAAGCGTATGTACTGCTCTTTTAACAATTATCATTTTAATAAATTGAAGTAATGATTTATTTTAGTAAAAACTAGACAGCTGTAGGTTACACAATTAAACATCTGCAATTAAATAAATATTCATAAAAGAATGATTTCTTCTTCCCTTATTTTTAGAGACTTCTTTATTCGAAATTTCAGCTGCCTCGTCATAATATACATCTCGTTTCTTATTTGAGCACTTAAGAAAACATTAATTATGTGATTAATTCCATGCGGACCCAAATTATCTCCAGCGTCAACGCTAACCTTTCCTTATCAGGTCATAACATAACACATTTGACAAATTGTGTAGTTCTTACAATGTCTCCCAGACGACTAAGAAATATTTGCCAAATTAATGACATGTTGATAAAGTCAGAGATAGCCTAAATAAATTATTATGATGATAATAAGGTTCGTTTCCGTATACTTATGTAAATCTGCGACGAGAAGAGGAGGGTATGATGATCCCTCTAACAATACCCTAAGTGCAACTATAATATAAAACCTTAAAATTAAAAATGTTGCATAAGAAGGGAGATATTTTCTCAACATTTAGGTATAGCTGTCAATACTAACATATTAAAGAGCTTTAATCTTCAGGGTGAGTCAGTCACAATGTCATTAATTTTAACCACGTATTCGGGAGGCCTAGTAAAGGCAGAAAATCGAAAACTTACTCGACCTTTAACAAAATAAACAAATCACCCTATACAAATCAGTAATACGACGCTCCTGGTGCGCTACGAACTTTCTGATGACGCACCCATACGAGAATCGAATACAGTATCAAACCATCGATGCCACGTTTACATACATAATATCGTGTAACACATCAGCGTGTTATTCAAATTTACCTCCATTTAGCACTCTGCATTTCCCGCATTTCTTCCCCCCCAAATTTGTAGATCATGCCACACATTTGGAGGGGGGATAGAGAGAATACAAACAGTAAGCAGTAGTTTGTTTATTTCGGTCTCACCTCACGTATTTGGCGTAAATTCACAACGCATAATTTTACGAATTCCGAATATGTGGAAATGGTAGTGTTATACGGAGAATGTTTACGAAATGCGACTAACCCTAATTTTATTAATAAAGTGCTATGGACGGATAAATGCAGTTTTACTTGAACTGTGAGCTGTAAACAGGTTAGTGCCATACTACTTAAAAAACAATAAATTTCTAGGACTACAAACTGAATAATTAATTGTACTTACGAGTAATACTAAAAATTCATATTTATTTGTAAAACCTAGTGAAAACGTAATATCAAAATTATTAAACTGTAATAACCTAACAGTCGAAAACATTTATTTATTATCTACATTTGTTTTTATTAACAAATAAATCAATATTTTAATAAGGAAAATTCATTCATGTATCTAGATTAAAAAAAATTGTTGTACTCCTTGTCGTTAAATAAAAGTACAAAAACTAGGTAACTAGGTTATTGACCTAATAATACGGTAGGTCAAGATAAGCGGCGTGTCATTTCGGTCTTGGACAGTTTTCTGTCGACAACACATTACTAGCATTTAAACACGAAACATTTTTCAGCTTCTCTTAATAATTTACCCATTGGGTATAGGTTTTTTATGTAATGTACGTAAATGGTTTATTACTCGGTTTATTATTAGACATGTTGGAGTGTTGTTGCAGTCATAACAGCTACATTTACTCAGAGAAAAATCGACACGCGAGTGTACTTGTATCGTTTGATTGGGCCGTATTTTCTACCGGAAAACGTGAGTGGACCGCGTTACTTGCAATTTTTAATAGAATTATTTGATTATTATTATTTGATTTTGTTGGATATTAACATTTTAAATTATTATTGGCTGAAGTTGAACTGAGCAAGAAAAAATGATATTCTAAAATAGTCAGTACAACCGTTTATTTGTGATGTCTAAAACCTAGGTAGGTAGGTACTCTATAGAAAAAGATTACAACTTGACAACATTGCATCAGGTCGACATCGAATTGAACTGTGAGCTGTAAACGACCAAGGTTGTGAGCGGTCAGTTTAAATAACTTGAAAATATTTATTTTCGGCGTAAATATGCATTTAGATTTTTTTTAATCGCGTATTCGTATTATACTCATTATTCCCTATCTCCTCTTAAAATTAATGAAAATATGACTGACTCACCTTGTATAAGCTGTAAGACCTATTTCTATCATCTGGGGATAAAGTACTGCTAGATTGTTAAATTATCACACTATGAGTCGCGTCGGTAGCCTGACGAATTGCATACTGATGAGAGTTAACAAACTCGAAACCCGTATATGTCTGGTGACACTGCTGACGATTAACCGTATCTATTTTCTATAGGTTGTTTTGGTATATTTCAATGCTGGTAGGAGCATTAGCCCTCAGAGTAATTGTTTCCTGAAAGTCCGCTTTTACAAATATCGTAATCGCCTATGGCGACATAGGTTCGAATTTTCATAGTATCCAAAGTATAGTGGGGCCTTCTCTGCTTGTGGTTGTATCTAGGCCAGGCATTTAATAGCCAGCCAGTGATCACTAAATGTAGATACTTACAGCTCCCTTATTTCTTATCTTATTCAGTGTATTTTGCATACCGTCTGGATTTCAGCTGCCTTTCGTTCTAAGCTAAAAATAGTTAATACAAACTGTTTACCAACCGTTCAGTTAGGGTAAAACTTTCACCTACCCAAAAATATTTAGTAAGAATATAACCATGTAACTACATAAGGATTCTAATCTAATTTTAAATTCTAAAAACAACTATACTAGTATGAGCTATTCATAGATCTGAACTAATAAATAGCAATACATCGATTTAATAAAGTCGAAAAAAGATACAAAAAAGTAGCCGTTTTCAAAGCGTGCTTTAACTAACCGCATGCGTTGTAATACATATATATAAGCGTCATAAATAAAAAACAATTTTCCACCATGACATAGATAGTACTTACCAGTAGTTTCGTCAATATAAGAGATCATTTTACCTTTAAGAATAATTATACCCCTATTTCCCCTACAATTTAAACATGAGAGAGCCTTTACAAATAAACTGATACATTTCTCATAAAATAGGAAGTGAAACAGCGACAGTGATAAACAATTATCTAAAAGCGTCTTCCTAATACAATAATCTCTAAATATGATAGCCAAGCGCTGTTTGAGGTATCCCTTTCCGCAAATGTTTGATAATGAATACTGAACAAATTTAAAAATCTTTATACGTTGCTCTGAAAATATGAAACATATTAATCTGATACTATCTGCATGGTACTGGTGTCTAGGCGCATTGCGGACCGTTCTCTACCGAGCTGATCACGGCCTTTTACAAATGCGCTCCCGAATTGTTCTGTTGCACTATTTAGGTTTCAAAATGAGACTGCGATGCGAGCGAGTCCGGCTTTCGACCTACTAGTGCAAACGTGTACGTTTAAATCATATGAAGATTCCTCACTAAACTATGCAAAGTTGTTTTCTGCTCAAATTCCTTATCCGATCACTGTTTGGCTGACGCTATGTTTGTGATTGCTGAAAATACCTTCAACATGTCAAGTTTCCGTTATATTGAAATATTGGTACAGCAAATAATAAAACTTTTTTAAGACAAATTAATTCTTGTGGTTGTCCCAGTGATATATTTGAATGAATGTTCACACTAAATGCCATTGGACTTATAGAATGGTAACTATTAAGGGCAAATATTAGCGGTTCACACTAGAAGCCATTTTAAGCCGAATGGCATCTAGAAAACGCAACAGATAAGGAGCAAGAGAAGAGATGTTAATTATTATGTGACAGAAAGAAAGAGATAAATTGTACGAATTGTGCCAGTAGGAAAACTGATCTGGAGATATTTACGTCTAGTGAAACCTGGTTTTTCTACAGTGCAATTTTCTTAACACTTCAGAATAAAAATTAAATACAATTAATTTCCATAAGTAAGAATATGAAGTCGATAGTTAGATATTTGATTCAACTTAAAGGAGGCCACCTGAAGAAGCAATCCTAAAAATGCAGAAATAGGTCAGATCTCATCTATTGTGGTTGAATTATCGTGTTCCCACTGCCAAAAAGTGAAGTTAGATATTTATAGTGTGTTTCATTAAAGCAGGTTAGTAAATTTATATAGATTAATTTCTTTAGATATTTATTGCATAGACTCGAGCTTTGTCTGTGGAATTGTTCATTAACATACCTAGATGTTTGGTATCGCAGAACATACATATTACTTCATTGATAGGAATTGTAGGAGACTTGATTTATATTAGCTTAAAATACCTTTCTAATACAGTAAAAAATTAAGTCGATTTGCCATACACTGGTAAAATATAACCTAGTACGATTTAAAACTGTAGATGGGCTATGCAAGTAAATGTATCTATTTATTTGCCGATAGCCAGTCTTCTACTCCAAAATGTGTTTAAAATTAGTTTGAGCGTGTTAATAATTGCTGCTGAATTAACTAACAAAAACTAACACGATCACGTATAAAAGCCAAGGCATGGAGGTATTGAAAGAAACTAAAAAACGTAACTTGCAAAAAAGTAATTTACTACACCTTTTTTAGGGTCAGCTTTCAGTGTTCCTTATATTGCCTTTAGCATGCTTAGCGAAATGGGTCGAAGAAGAACCTCATGAATACTGGGAATTAAGACCATACGTATGATTAAGATCAGGCTCAAAGAAATTGCAAGACTTTAAGAGGACTCTACTGAAGAAGCATCTTTACAATATGCAGTTAGTAGAGAATTCAACCTACCGCATTGCAATTGCGACGAAGAGTCTATTAAGGAATATCAAGCAACTGACTTTTAAGCTGTGTACAAATTTGCTTAAAAAAACTAGTCAGTTGCAGATCGACAGGTTAAAAAGGAAACAAAACAAGAATAAAGTAGAGAAAATCTCTGAAACTTGAGAGAAAATCTAAAAAACAAAGATGCAGTAATGAAGCTAATTATAAAAATGACAGGGGAAAGTTGCAGTCAATAGATTTAGAAGTCACTAGAAGAGGAGTTAGTACATATAGGTGGATTAAGATGAACCGAGATAAATTGGTAAGTGGAGGTAGCAAAAAACTAACAACGTCATTAAATATACAAGGCATCCGAAAATGGGTACTTTAAATATAACTTTTTTGACGAGAATTAATCGATTGAGATCAATTTGCAAATAAAAAGCCTTCAAGAAGACCAATTTTTTCTGGTCATCATGTAGTTCGAAATACATTTGATATCGTGGAATAAGCTTCTATAAACTCTCTGCATAACATTCTGCCATCTAAGATTATACTTAGTTTTGTACTGATGTCTTTTCAGGTTGGTGTAATATTGAGATGTTATCTCTTCCATTCTTCATTCAAGGAAACTATTGAAAACCTCTGTGCAAAGTTGATTGCAAGGTGGAATTTTATGTGGAGAATTTGTAAAAGTTTGCTCCATGATATCAAAAGTATTTGAATCGACATGGTGATTATGTAGGAAAATAACGTAACTATGAACCATTTTTCATTTTGTCTTTATTTTTTTAAACCGATCGACAAAGTTCAACTGTGAAACGCCCATTTATTTTTTTATGGAGTTTTTTTTCTGTAAAGAGTAGTGAATGAATGTTGCCTAGATAGCAAACTGTAATGTAAGCCAAGAGACTATTTTCAATTCAGTCTGACTGGACTGGATTTAGCAAAGAAAGGAATATCTCGTGCAAATTTACCTGTGCTGTAGGTTTTCTTATTCTCCCACTCAACCCGCTCAACATCGATCAGTTTAACTTTAAACAGGAATTGACCCATTTCCGATATTCGATCAGATCCTGAGGCTCTTCGGAAGCAATGTAAGTAGTCCCGGGTGAGGATAAAATACCGTTCCTTCCAGCGACTGAAAAGTTTGTCGCGCTGTTGCCAGAGAAGGCCCCTCTTTATCGCATGTACTGACTCCTTTCCATAGTTGTTGGAAAGAAGAGACTGAAATGAAACAAGTATTTTACTTAATTTGAATTGAAACCAATTTATATACGATCTGTTTAACAAATTAATGAAAACAAAACAGCAAATGAAATATCAAAGGAGTATCATTTTCACTAAATTTATGTTTTGGGACAAATTTATAAAATCTAAAGATGTACTGCTATAACGAACACCATTCAAATGGTTGACACTTAAATGATTTTGAGAATTACAGGACCACTTCTATTTTAAAAAACTTACGTAAATTTCTGGAAACAATTCTGCAATTTTAATCTATATTTAAAGATCACACAGGGTGATTAACAAACGGTGGCCAAAAATAATACCTTGTATTTTTTGATAAATTAAGAGTGCGCTTTCATGTAAAGATTTTAACTAGAACGCTTCTTTAAAAAGGTACAGCGTTAAATTTAAAAAATTATTTCTGGTTTTGGTAAATGTCACTTTCACAATTCACTAGTGACTGAACACATTCAACGTATTGGTGGTCTATTTTTCTAAATAAAATAATATGCCACTGCTTTATGGTATCAATCACGAATTACTTTTTAAATTGTCTACAACTGTTAGAAAATATTTCCATTTTGAGTCACAATAGCAAAAAATATTCCTTATTTCATAAGTTTGAAAAAATATTCATAAATCTCATGCCACCTGCAAATAAAGACGCCGAAGTAAAAAAAATACCGGTCGAAATAACAATTTTTTATGTACAGAAATCTGTGAAAATATGCATTTTTTAAATATAACATAACATTAGAGGAAATAGTTCAAAATTGCAACTCAAAACGGATGATACATGATGCTGAATTTGTAGCTGAATTCGTTGGTAAACGTGGTTTACTTTCAAAATTTGATTGTGTAGACCTTTCCTATATTAACAAATAGTTATGTTTCTAAAAAATATTTTTCAGAAATTGAAGATGAAAATGAATATCAACGGTTATATTAAAAGATGCATTTTTGTGACAGGTAATAGACTGGTTGATGTTATAAATCATTATCTTCCCTTAAAGTTGGAAAATTATTTACATAAACGATATAGTACAGTATGTTACAAAGTGTAAATTGACAAAATTCGCTGATGACAGCATGATATATATTATGGGTAATAATCTTCTAGAGATGATTCAAAGAGTGAATTATGATTAAAATAGTATATTTACATGGCTTTGTGATAACAACCTGTGTGTTTTAGAAATGCTTTTTAAATATTATATTATGTTAAGAAAATTTAAACAGTAAGAATAAATAAACAAAACAGCAAGGATTCCATTTTTGATATTACTTTTTTTCTACGTGTTTTATTTTTCTAGAATTCTATACCAAAAAAGATCACAAATTTGATGATTTACAGCAAGACACATGGCGACCTTAAATATAATTTAATAATAATAATAATAATAAATAATAATAATAATAATAATAATAAGCTCTTTATTTCCAACAGGTGAAAACCCACTCAGTTACAGGAAACACATAAACAGGAAAAAAAGTACAATTAAATAATATACAAAATAATAATACAAAATAAAGTAAATAATAGCATGTGATACCACGGTAGGATATCAGTAGGATATTATAATATATATTTAATCACCTAGTTATGTAAATAATATTCTTAATCACGTCTATTGATGAGAAATTTATATCACACTGATTACAAATCTTGTTGAATTGAGTGCATGCATTATATACAAGGCGCTCTAAATACAATATTGGATGTAGGTGTCGCACAATAGAAGGTAGAACTATGTCTAGACTCAATACGCGGTACTGAAAAATTAATATTATAAACAAGAGTCTCACAGTCAATATTGTAGTGCACCAAACCATATAAAAATGCGACAATGCTAAATACTCGTCGTAGTTCGAGAGAAACAATACCAAATATATCCAGCAATATTAGATTATCAATACCTCTCACGGGATAAACACCATCTTCTTTAAATGAAAGAAATTTTAAAAAACGTCTCTGGACAGATTCTATATTGTCGATATGACATTGATAGATAGGAAACCATATAATAGAGCCATATTCTAATTTACTTCTAACTAACGTATAATACAATGTTTTAAATGTTTCTATATTTCTAAATTCTGTACACTTCTGCAGTATAAATCCCAATATTTTATTAGCTTTACTAACTATATCATCAATATGCGCAACAAATGAAAAAGTGGAATCAAAATAGATGCCTAAATCCTTCACAGTATCACGTCTTAAAATATTAACACCATCAAGACTATAATCGTAAATACATGCCCTTTTTTTCTACAAAATGAAATTACGTAGCACTTGTTAGTATTTAATTTCAAGCGATTAGAATGACACCAATTGTTAATAAGGTTAACTTGAATTTGCAACTGAATGCAGTCCTCTTCAGTTTCAATACTTGTGTAAATTTTTAAATCATCTGCAAACAGAAGTTTAGAAGAGGAGATAACATTAGGCAAATCATTAATAAATATAAGAAATAATAAGGGTCCTAAGTTGTATCCCTGTGGGACCCCAGATGTTACATTGAAACACGATGAAACAAATCCTTCACATCTAACAAATTGCTGTCTATTCATTAGACATTTAATGTAAAGTAGATAGAGTTTGATATACAATAGTTTATAATTTTGACATTCTGTATTTTAAAAATGATGGCTTGAAAGATAAATCTAAAGACCGTTTTACATTAATGCAATTCTTATTGCATGCAAAGAAATATTGCATGCGGGCATGCGCATTAAAGTTGAAATTAATGACCGACGCAATTTTCAATCCATTGCACGAATATAGAGTCTACTCTAACTTGATTGCATTGCACGTGAAATTCTGGTTCCTTTTCTGGTAATATTCAGTTTTACCATCCTACACAAAAGGAACTAACAGCGAGGAATTAAGTAAAAAGTGAATTATCCTCAATTAACCATAATAATTTTCTTTCTTATTTCATTCATTGAAACTCTAGGTTGATTGAAACTGCACACCACAGTACACAAGACCTGTATGTTTTGATGGGTTTGCAGCAGACCAGTAAATCAAAATCATATTCATTTTACTAATTTGGCAATGGGCAATATATTGTATAAATGTAAAACAAATGACACCTTACAATATTGCATGAAAGACTTTGCTGCAATATAGTTTTCATTGTTGTTATTAAGCTATTCTACTTTGTTTACTAAATATATAAAGGTACTAGCGATATATGTAAGAATTATTGTATACAAGAGTAGTAACGAAAGAATTATAAGCATAATTAAGTAACTAAACTTTCACTGTATTATTTGTCAAAAATAATTTGATATAATTAATATGTATTTATGTAAACAATTTATGCAACCAGTTTTTTGTTATGGAAATAATAGTGTAATGGCTAGTGCGATAAATTTAAATTTAACGATCAAAGAACTATAGAATTTCATTAACAACAGCTACCAGGGTTGATAGTAAAAATATAATAAAAATGTATTGAACACTGGTTATTTTTAGATGAAACAGTAATTATAGATCGCAAATATCTCTATTACCATGATGACTGGAATTTGTATCCTTTTTACTTTTATTGCATATGCGCATATATTTTTACTAAAATGCAAATACCGTTTTAAAAGTTGCCTTGAAAAAGAAAAAGTAGTTACATTGCATCAATAATAATAAATAAGTATACTATAGGCTTGTTTTTGCAGCAGTTGAAAACGGTTTGGAAACTGTCAGAAATATTCGACCAGTTAAGTTGAGAACGCGTTACCATTGAATTTGACGCAATAAATAATTGGACAGACATTTCTGATAGTTTTCAAACCGTTTTCAACGCTGCTAAAACAAACCTTATAGCTTATTTCTTGGAGGGTTGTTATAAAAGTTTTATAATACATTTGAGAGGTTGGTAAAGATTTTAATCGGATAATTAAGCGATGTCTAGTGGCGGATTAGTGGCAGTGGTAAGATTTTGTTTTCGCCTATTTTCGATAATAGTCGAAAGCGAACATCACTCTATAAAATAAATTTTGGCGTCTTGTACCTTCATAAACTATTATATCATTATTACACTTCGGTCAACATCGACTTCTACATTTCGATAAGTAGGTATGGAGAAATAATGAAATGGGGCAAGAAGGGTAACAGAAAAATGGAAAATTCAAAAATTGTGATAGTGAAGTTAGCTTCAAAAAGCAAGAGGAAAGAAAATTCCAGCCTAGGTGATAATAATTTTAAGCATAGTTCCATATATGTTTCTGTAATAAGTGTGTTCCTTCAAAAAAGTTATTGAGGACGTAAAAATAAACCATTTTCATTTAGCAATCAATAGTCTGCAGTGTCATATTATGTAAACTTGCCAAGAGTGTTCAACTATTTAAAATGCACTGACCGAGGCTATTATTACATTCAGTTTTTATGTTTGGAGAAGTGATTTTAACTGGATTAAATTCAATAAAACCGAATCAGCATTTTTCTCGCAAAATTCCTGAGATAGGTCGACTTTTTGTTTAAAGGTTGTCATATTTTAGAGTAGTTTTTACATATTTCCCTTAGGTAGGGGGGAGTTGGATTAACCCTCACCTTTTCTACATAAAAAGTTATGTCTTGTGACCTTCGTTCAAAAAACAATCTACCGTACCTACCTACTATCTGGTTTTGTGACTTTCAAAAGCATAATGAGGAAAAAATATACATTCAGAAAAATAAGATTTAATGTAAAATAGCCTTATTTGCACGGTGTTAAATTGAAATGTACAGCCTTCAAACAAAAATCGAACTGTCCCAGGAAGTTTGCAAGAACAATTTTGATACAGTTTTATTAATCTTATTCCAGTTAAAGTCACCACACTGTTTTTTATTTATTTTTATTTATTTTGACATAGGTAATCCAACAGGCAATTCAATGCCCAATAACAGGATTACACAAAAGAGAAAAAAAATACAAATTTGTGGTAAGTAACTTAATTAAACCTAAAGAAACAGTGAACACAATTAACACTAATGTAGTAAAGAATTAACATATGATTTTATACTTGATAATGATGAGTTAAAAGATCTAGATGAATAAAGTAATCATTATAATTCTTCTGTAACATACGTATTGGAGAATTACTTGCATAATTAGTCCGACACGATGAAATATAAAAAAGATTAACATATCTAGAAAAATGTGAATGGTGATTAAAAGAAATTTGACTGACAATATAAGGAGAATCAACAATATTGGCAAGTAATTTGTACAAAAATATAACGGAAGAAATTATTCTTCAAGAGGCTAATTTTTTAAAACGGTACCTAGTGCGACAATCTGACATCATATGGTTCATAATATAAATTTCTGTTAAATCTATAATTCAGCACATCAATAAATCTTTTCTGAACATTTTCAAGTCGATCTATGTATTTATAATACAACGGGCTCCATAAAAGACTACCATATTCCAATTTACTTCTAACTAATGAGTTATACAAAATAATAATTGAAGAAGGGTTAGTGAAATGCTTTGTATTGCATAATATAAAACCTAGAGTTCTCATAGCTTTTGTGCTATTGAGTCAATATGTGTCTCAAAAGATAATCTAAAATTATACCTAAGTCCTTAACTTCACTAACGACTCTCAAAGTATGACCGCCAATGGTGTAATTGTAAGTAATATTAAGTTCTTTTCTGGAAAATGTTATACTATGGCATTTATTAATATTAAGGAAAAGTTTATGAGATTTGCAATAATCATTTAATCTGGACAGATCTTCCTCAAGTTTAATGCAGTCATCCACAGATTGAACAGACATTGACAATTTAAGGTAAAAGGCTGTAAAGTATATTCAATATTTTGATTTTTTAGAGCTATATCTATAAAACCTGAAAGGTGCCATATTCTTGAAATATCGTTTTCTACAGATACAAACTATTTTAGACATTTAATAACAGAATTTGAATAGTAAACATAAAAAAATTGTAAAAAGTTATTTTAATGTCCCGTAAATTTGTTGACAAATTTGTTTCTCCATCTTACGTAGTTGTAGTATTGAACTTGAATTAAATATACAATCGCAATAATTTCACTTTTTGACCTGAATTAAATTTTGAATCAAACAAATCGTTTTTTTATTAACGGCTGTTGAACGCGGAATTTGTTAAGCTTAGAAAGTTTTACGAAGTAAATTGGTCAAGAGCAATTACACCTGGAGTAGTTACCTGGTCAATGCTCCGCATTTTCTCTTGGCTGCGTTTTATTACTTTCGATCGCTAAATTAGCTAAATTAATAACCCACGGCTCTTAAACCTGCTATATAAATTGTATGTTGACAATTTAAGTTGGTTGTCACCAAGAGGCGTTAAATATTGGTCTCAGGAGGCCAGTTTAATATAAAAAAAGTATTAAATTTGTACGCAATGAAATATCTTTTCATTTTTCATCATAAATTGAAATCAAAATCGTTTTTCTAGAAAAAAATCTTTTTGCGAAACATGTACCTACCTGCATAGTACAGAATTATCAGATAGTAATGCTGTAAGTTAAGTTAATATTCCTAAAAGAAAATATTCATAGAATTTTTGATTAAAATACATCGTATTTATACAATTGTTCAATTAAAATATCTTAAATTACTTAAATATGATACATTTTAAAGAAGAATTATTTGTGCAAAATATTTAAATCTTAAAGTAAAGTGGCGTACTATTTTTTATTGTAAATATAAAATATAAGAAGAATACCACAGGGTTTATACGTTACTGGTGATAATTGGAATGTTTAAACATATTGAATAATTAGGCCAAAGATATCTCATTACTATCTAAAATTGCAGTTGTTTTTTCATGATGAGTTTCCAACTAAATAAAAATTAGCCTCCAAGCAACAGCAAAATAAATGTTGTATAGTAAACTTTGTTATTAAATCATAAATAAAAAGACTGTAGGTGCCTTTTTAAACAAATAAATAAATATAAAGAATCACTCAGAATTACCTGATGGTGAGTCATTACAAAGTGCTAGGAAAATTTTCCTGATTATAATTACTTTACGATCTCGTTAATCATTACATTTTTTGACAAATAATCTAGAAATGTGCAGGCATTTTTTAATTGGCCTTATTTTCAAGTACTTAATGATTGAAAATGCGATAAAAACATAAAATTGATTTATGTTAACATTTCAATAGACCGTACGTCAGACTGAAGGAATAAACACCTTCAGAATTACAATGGTAGTGGTTGGTGACAAAGTAGCATTCATACACGAAATTTCCATAATGCATGCTTAGCATTTCAAGCGTTGTTTCAGTTTATCGACCTAAACTCAGCCACTACATCATTCCAAAAATTATCGTAAACATTTAACAATGTCGTACAGTAAAATTTATTGTTTCTGTAAACAGGTACGGTACAGAAACTCATATTTTTGGTTGTCGACTCTCATAATTTCCTGTGCGATGTATATCTTTAAAAGCCTTAGGTAATTCTTTTTAGTACAATTTCTTATAATTTCGAATTTAATCAATGCGAACCCAGAATATCCAAACTATTATTTCTTCTCTTTAGTTAAATATTTTATTATGTTTTTATTATTTCAGGCTATTGATAATTAAATTATTGTATTGTGATGAAAACAGTTATCTGAGAGGAGTTCTCAGGTAAAAGCAAAATATTTCTTTCTTTAAGTTCTCTGATCTTTCACTAGCAGAAATATTCTGTTTTTAATTATGCAAAAGATGTTAAATGACAAAATTCAGTCAATAGAATTCAAATTAAGAAAAATTTTAAAGTATGTCAAAGAAAAAATATTTGAAACATTTTTTTGCAAAAACTTCTGATAACTTTTACAGTTTTGTAGTATCGATTTAAAATTTGGCGCCGATGGGTTTTTGGGGGTGTCAAATATTATATCACTTTTGAGCTATTTTATTGAGGCGCCACACATCTATCTAAATTATCTATGATGGATTTTTTTATCAAACACTAGAGCAAACATTTTTTTAAAATTTGCAATGCAAAATTCTTTAATAAATAGTAAATCAAAAATAAAGCGGAAACGGGCCTATGTTTACTATGAAACTTTTATCTTAAAATCATGCGTAGGTTAACCTCCTTCAATATTGACATTCAATTATGAAACACCCTGTATATTTGTAAAATGAAATTGTAACCTTGTATATTCTATAATTGTTCACATTGGACTTACTTGTGTTCATAAATTTGTGATGACTACTATATATGCATATATTGTGTGAAACGAACACCATGATTATTTGAATATGCTGTGTAAATATTAGTAGATTTTATTTGCTTTTTATCATTTATTGTAAAGTTTTGCCAGGTAAAATAAACAAATATAGTGAGGTTAAATCAAATTTGATAAGGGTCAAACTTTTAGTTTTCACAGTCGACGTTGTTGCAAGGTAGCAGCACTAATGCTTTATACTTGATTAAACACTGTATTTCAAAATTCTCCAAATGATTACCAACTTAAGATTGAATAGTCAATCACACTGTATTTCAAAATTCTCCAAATGATTACCAACTTAAGATTGAATAGTCACAATCACATTAATTTTATGTTGAGAAAATTCTAACAAAACCAGAAGGGAAGTAGCAAACTGCTCTTTTCCGGCTTTGTTTCTGGTAGTAATCAGTACTCCATTTCGATATCAATCACAAACAAACCGCTTATCTTTGTGGAAATCGTTTGAAAATAAAAATTTCAGCCTGGGAGGTAATTATTTACCTATTATACACAATTATTTAGTATAAAATTCATTTAAAATAAGTTGTTCTATTCATTTGCCATTCATTTCATAATTTTATTGTTTTAAATTAAATTTCTTTTTAATAACCTGCAACTTTGTCGACCACGTGTTAATCAAGAACTTTCTAATTTTTTTTACTCTCTCGCTTTTTAATAACAAGAATAATTTTTTGATTGTAATAATTCTTTGATATTCTTTTGATTTAATAATTTTTTTGATTTATTTTTGCGTTCTTTTGAATATTTCCTAATAAGGAAATTTTAATAACTTCTGTTTTATTTAATTTGAATTACTTTTCATGGTTTGGGTATTTAAGTAAATCTCTATCAAATCACTACTTAAAGTTACTAAAGAGAAAGAGTGTAGATTCCACACCATCTGGTAAAATTACACCGCGAAGGTGAGATACATGTGAAGTACTACTAGATCTGCAGTCAGCTATGTCAATTTTTACTAATTCGTGTCATCTCTACCACCAGGGTTTATAGTAACAAATAAATGTGTGAATTTTACTTTTGCGAATAACTTTATTTAATTGCTCCATTCTCAACTTATAGGGAACGGAGGTACTGAAGGAGATATTAGTTTATTATTTTTTATACATATAGGTTGGCTCTCAAATTAAAATCTAAATTTGTTTATCTGCCTTCAATGCCTCTCAAGTACTCGATTCTTCCGGTTGCTTAAGGGCGCCGTATTCCTGAAAATGTTTTCTACAAATATAAATAATTTTAGACATTTAAGAACTGAATAATATAGAGTTTAGCAAATAACAAGGATGTTATTTCATGCCACCTGCAAATATTCAAAGGTACCGAAGTAAAATCAATATTTAACATCAGAAAGCGATCTATCCAATGAATTTTTAGGTACTGAAATCTTTCAAAATACGTATTTTATTAAAATAAACTATAGATGTAAAAATTGTTATAACATAAACTTACATAGTTCTGCATATAAGATTGTTCACTTTTGTTTATAAGTATGTGAAAAAAATTGTTAAAATGTTGGGTTAGAATAGAGAAATTATGTGTGTCATCTAAATGAATTTTAAAATATATTAAATTATTTGAGAAAAGTTTAAATAGTAAAAGTGGATAAACAAAACATCAATACTTCTATTTTGATATTACTTTTGCTCTACGAGTTTTATTTTTCGAGATTTCAGTACCTAAAAACACCACAAATTTGATCATTTTACGGCGAGAGATACGGGCACCTTAAATCACAAAGCGTCGACTCCGGCCTAATTCCTCCGACATGGTAGATGCCGTTCGCCTGTTATCTAACTCAAAAACAACGCATACAACACAACAACAAACACATGCTTTGTGGAAACCTCCTTAACCATATTCGAGATATTTGCAATGCGCAAACTACTCTTTATTTTACTCTGTAATTTTTTATCAATTAAGCTGTGAAAGCAATGAACTAAGGACATATTGTTATCTTATTTGAACAAGTATGCTAGAAATTAAAACAATATTAATGAATTAAAATATGTAGTCCTGTGTCTAGTTACCTATTGCAGTTTTGCAATTACTTTAATTCTGTTCTCGGAAGAGCATGCTTATGTTTGTGTGGGTTAAGCTGGTTTTTACTAATCATTCAAGAAAAAAGTCACAATTAGATGGTTTTCACGCTATTTGACGAGAATTTGACCATACCTATAGACTACTGAAGTTTGGATATTCGACTAAATGCAGCACACAACATGGCAACACGAAGAAGCTGTTAACCATCGAAAAATAAAATATAGTTTAATCTATTAATGATTGAAAAATGGTCTGTCAATCCGGCATACAGCCTCGTAGTCAGTGGAATGCTCGTTCGGGACACTTAGGCCTGCCGCACATTGGGCATAGTACAGTCCATAGCAGCATAGAAAAATAATTCCTCTACTCTGCCGTGTTAAGGTTTGTCCTCATGGGCGCTACATTCGCGAATAATCACGCGCATTTCGCATTCAAATTGCTAATGATAGAAAAGTCTTAACTTTTACCAAATTATTGCTATTCTCATCATTAGTGGAGTTAGTAGGTTTGATTTGTCCTTCTGATAATCTAACATGACAGTATTATGTTGAAAAGAATAGGAAATGTTGCAGTAGGCAAAATGCTCTAAAAGTTGAGACTTTTCCCGTCATTAAATTTTGTGTCCATGAAGACAAGGCTGTTATGTGTAAATAGAATAATTTTGCTGCTGTCACTCACAGAACGTCTAAAATCATAGCAGTGCTAGTACTACTCCTTGTCATTTTTATTATATTCATACTATACATATACTTCACGCATTTTTGACTTGATTTGTTGAATATTCGCTGTATTTGAAGCCTTTATTTTTACTAAATGAAATTCCAACATGTGAATGTACATATTGATTTAACAGCACAATGTACTTTCCATGTAAATTATGTAGATGGATTCATTATACTGAAAATTTGATGGCATAATGGTTTTATGCAGTTGACTTCATTTTGCCATTTAGACCCTGAATGTTTAAAATATTTGCTGCGATGAATACTTAAATATTTATCTAGTTTCTAGTATAGTGCGAAATTCGTAAATAAACCTCAAAATTACATACTAAATATGTAAGATTTTTAAAATACATATGTTCTCTTAGTTGTAAGGATCAGTGGTTCTTAAATATATCACACAGAAGATCTTAAAAAATGCAAAGTTTAGAGTTAAAAATCGGAAATTTAGCATGTAATTTGTATGGTATCCAAAAGAAAATTAAAAGTTGAAATGTTGGAGCAGCAATGAAACTCTGCAAAATTTTGATATTCCTAATATGTTCACAGATTAAAAAAAAATGTTACGATGGATTAAAAAATATATTACCTTTTTCAATATTTCGCGTTTTTTGCCTTAGAGTTTCTCACATACATCACCAAAATGGTCCGTCCACATGGAATATATCTAATTTAATGTAAATATCTATTAACATTTAAATATTCAAATAGCTATCTACTAATTTCATTTTTAAAAATCAATACAATGTGCTAGAGCTTTTTACTGATCTTCAATCAAAGTAATTATTAACAGTACCTAATTGAGAATAACAATCTATATAGGTGATTCAGAACTTACCTACAAATTTAGGAATAGATGCGTCATGAAAAATGGAGTCAGTATCGTAAACAATTTTTTGTAAAATCCTTATAGTGTCCGAGAAAAAACAATATTGAAGTTCTAGTAGCTTCAACTTTTACATCACTGGGTTACTGCAGTTCAAATATCCGATTACTTAAAGTATTTACATTAGTTTTTCAAATATCAAAAATGGCTTACGTAGGTATAGCAACTCGCAGTTGATAAGTATCGTTTTAATTTATGATGATGAAAAAGTTTTAGCAGAACGATGTCCCGGCAAACATGTGCCAAATGCAGCTACCTTTACAACGGTGTGCAATGAGTGCAAGCGTAGTGCAAACGCAGGCGTGATGCGGGAAACTTGCAACCGAATCGTGGAAGAGGCCGTCCACAGCGTAGTGCAGCAGTGTGACGTATCATACACGAGGCTCAATTATATCAGTACCATGTACAGAGTGTTCTGACTAAATCATTTGGACTTATTTTTGTGGGGATATTTAAAAAATGAAGTAAGTATATTGCACCGAAGTGGACACTAGTGATGATTTTCGCAAACGTATCATAGCTGCTGCCAATAACTTACAAGTTCAAAACTAACAAGAAGCAGAAACATTTGTGTTAGTTTGTAGAAACTGGATAAGCGGACCCAAAATTTTGATGCAAAAAAAATTAAAAACACAAATTAATTTTATTCATAAACTAAAATAGGTGTTGTAAAATGTAATTTATTTCTTTCCTTGGGAAGTTCTTTCAAATTTTTGTCCGGTCACCGATAATACGCCTTACCAGGTTTTACAGTGGACCAGTTTCCAGTGCCGTGCGGAAGTGTATTTTAAATCATTTTTTTAGATAAGTTGTGAATCACCCTGTATATTTCTTTGAATGTTTGGAAGTATTAAGTAGATCAAACTAATGTATACCAACAACCTATATTAAATAATAATAATAATAATCTACTAACATTTTTATAATTAAAATTAATTACTTACTTAATACCTTTATTGTAACTTTAAATAAGTTATAAAATTTTTACAATCAGTTAAACAGATACGATTTTAATATACGCTCAATGAGCAACTTATATAATATCGGAAGAAATAATACTCGTACATCTACATTTCGAAATCGGAAATTGTATGCTCTACTAAACAACAAATAAACATTTAAGAATCAACAAGATACTATTTATTTTTAAAGGACGAATGGGCATACGATCATTTTTATGTCTATACAACTATTACAATACGTAAATGTTATTTGTTTACCGAAACCTAAACATAGATTTTACTTTATCTTCTAAATAATAACAGATTACTTTCAGTTCAACCACGTAACATAAACTTGATTGTGAATGACTCAACATTACCTGAATATTTAATCGTGGGAATTAGACTGCACTTGTATATGTACCTAATACGTATAAATGAATGCTTAGGTGCCTTAATAAAAACAATCTTGGACATAAAAATATTGTAACATGTCCTCCATAAATTTGAACAATGGAAAAAGAGATTCAGCTAAAGTTTATAAATAGAAAATATATGGAAATATGTGAGTGGGAATGGTTAATAATTTACTGTTCAATAATTGCCAATGAAAAGCTTCAAGGTATACAACATCTCTATTAGGAAAAATAAATAGGACATACTTTTCCAGATGGCAATAATGTACTTAATAGGAATTTTTAATAAATCATGAAGAAGATACTTATTATGATTATGTATGTGTATATGAAACGTTTTTGTAGTAATGTGTGAACTCATCTCACTTTGCAGGTCGACGTCTGACAACAACACTGTTATAGTCCATTTTATTAGATTTTACAGGAGAGCATATTTAAAACTTAGATGTATATGAATTCCCGCCCCCAAAAAACCCAGATCTCTAAAATGTATGCAAATATTTGGATTTTTTAAAGTTATTTACAAATATCGAAAACCAAATTTTAACTTTGACACCGTATTTTTTTAACCATCAACTTTTGACTAAGGTACATTATTTTGTCGTCAAGGATCTACTCTTGCTCTATGCTGCATTTATTTCGGGACACCCTGTATTTTAATATTCTTATTTATCATTTTCATAAACTTATAGATACATATTTTTATATATATCTTATTCCTGGTTATAATAAAGGATTATATCTCTACCCTATTTATTTCCCATTACAGTTATACTGCTTTTGCACATTGCTATTTTGTGATTACAACTGTAAATGTATTTTTTTTAATATGGGAAGACTACTATAACATTATCTAAAACATTCAAAATTGTTGTGAAATACTCGCACAATAAGTAGAAAGATTAGTACGTCACTTTTTCAGTTTTACCCTAAAGCATTTTGGTACAGCCGTCATTAATAATTTCATCATAATGCTTCGTGTAATTACGTTTATGTAAGAATTCACACAGCAGCGTCACATTTACCCATTTAACGACCTCGACATTTAGCTTCAAATATCACACTAACGAGGGAGAGCAATTAAAAATGTGTGTCGTCAACTTTTACACTCTTATTCCATGTGGAACTACAACAACTGTATTCACTAATCATATATGCAGATATAATTGGAACTAACAAATGCAAATCCTTAATACTGGATATCTGGTTATAAGAACCCGATCTAATGCCCCGATGTTTTTTTATTTTGATTATTGATTATTTTCTTGAAAGTTAGTAAACCAGTAATTACTATCACTACGTATTTAAAACAGTGGCAGTGTCAGTCGTAATTGCAATTAAGAATGTTGATTGGATTCTACGAATCACAACGTTCTCTGTTGCTTTAATAGATATAGTCAATGTTACACAGTTTATCTCTTACTGCCTTTTCAACTTATTGCTTATAGGAAGCTTGACATACAATATAACAGTACTTCGTTGTATCGTTATATTCCAAAATACATATAAAAACATAAATATGACTTTGTTTTTGATGCACAGTCTTTATTTACTTAAAAAAGCTGTTACATATATGTAACGCTCCTTCAACTGCCTAATTTTCACTAATGAAGAAAATCGCATATTGTCAAATTTGTTTATTACTGTTAAAATTTACATAGTTTTAATAGGAAGTAATAAGTTACATGCAGTACACAGGCCAATATCACGTTTTGTACACCGAGTTGCAGCACTTGCAGTGAAACCATCGCAATGACGTCTGTTCTTTTCTGGAATCATTGTCAAAAGGTGGCCCTCCATCATATCGCAGGTCATCTGATACTCTGGTAAAGTAAACGCTCGACCAATGGGGTTTATACCTCGACAATTAGAGTATGGTGATCACAGTACTATCTCTTCACTTGACTAATGCCATGATAATTGTCAATACTAGAAGCATGAGGTCCTTTATTCCAATTATGCATGAAATTTTTTTTCACGGTTATAGAAATCATAAAATATATAGAAGGTCCGAATTGTTTACATTAGGCACTGAAAAATAGTCACATTATGGAGCTGCTTAGAGAACAGGGAAAACGTAATGTAGCTGCTGGTGATCAATTGAAACCAACACGGAATGTTTATATTTGGACTATAGAAATCATTTGTTTCTATGAACTGGACGTAAAATTTTCGTATTTTGAAATTCCCACCCATTAATGTGAAGTTATTCCGTTAGTGCAACTTACTCATAAAAGCTAAGTTACTGCAATATTCCCAGACACGCGTTTTCTCTATAGGTTGATTATTTTTAGTACCTCTATTGGTGTTCTATATGTATATTTTATGATTTCTATTGTCAGGGTACCGTTTGTAACTAGCATTAAGGAAAGGTCTACTATTGGATCGGTCAGTGGTCGCGCGGTTTAAGGCGTCAGTACTTGAATCGAGGTGACTGGATCGCTGTGGGTCGACCCCCGCAGCCGGTAGACCGTATATAAGCTATATTCGTGGAGAGATTGGCACCCTCTCTGCGGGTATGGTAGGGTGGAAGAATGTTGGCTTGGGTCAATGTGAGAGATTGACACCGGTTGACATTTGACTGCCCCCCTAATTAATGAGGTTTTCCAGGTTTCCCTCATTCCTGCACTGAATGGTGGTTAGGGCGTACCAACGTAAGTCGTTCCTGGGCGCAAATGCGGCCTGCTTAATAATAATATGTCGCCCCCTCTCCCACACAAGTCTTCGACTTCTGGGCCAATCCTCGTGATTAGAATGAGGGGTAGGGTTTATTATTATTATTATTAGATTGTAAATAAGTTTCTTCAATCCAGTTTATCTTTTCATCAAGACAATTTTTTGAGGACAATCTACTGCAATTTGAATTTGACAATTATTGTTTTCTTTTTGCGAAAATATGGTACTAGCTTTGGTTTTATTTTCGGACTTTCGGATATTCTGTTCCATTGCTACTACTTTCGACAATGGAAGGAAGTTGACAAATTGTTGAGTGTGAGTTTTCGTCTTTCAACAGCAATTTCATTAAAAATATCATCCATATCATCAATGCAAGCCATTTCTAAAGCCTCCTGAAGTGTAAAACCTCTTTTATAACAATAAATTTATTAGTACGCGGTGTAGAACTAACTACATCTATCGGCCATTCGCTACTCCATGCCGGACAGAAAATGTCACAGACACGAAGCGTTCTACATGCAGTAGACACCATTGAAAGCTCTCGACCTTTATCGCGTTCGGCGAGAAACGATATTTTGCAAACACGGAATTCCAAGAAACAACTACTCTGCGGGCTAATGCCCCGACCAGCACTGAATTACACCTGGAAAACCTATAGCAACAGCTAGAGTCATTCGTCAGAAGCCCACCCCTTTCGGTCGATTTTGTTATAATAAATAGATATTTTATCTAGCTGTGCAGTACCTACAGGAAATGTGTAATATCGGTAGTGAGTGGTTATAATGAATGAAAATGTTGTAGTTTTGCCAGTTTGTAACGAAATAATGAAAAACGAATGCAAAATACTGGAGCTCACTGGACTAACTGTTACCTATCTATCAGGTATTATTACTAATAAGAATGTTAATTATTGTCGTTTCTATATTTAGAAACGCTACAGAAAGATGACCGCATGGTAATTGACATTGTTGACAGATGTAAGCTTTATCTATGAATCTAAGCCATCTCAGTCGATTCTTATCATAGGCGCCGACTTTCCGTAGGAAAAAAGGGTTTTGCCCCATAGTTAACCCTGTATAAGTAACGAAAAAAATACAACGTCATCAAATATCTCTAGTATCTGGAGTATCTGGATTTCGCAAGGAAATAAATGTTGTCTGTATTGTTTTGATCGCAACCCAAATAAAAACTTTTTAAAATTTAACTATTAGGTCCGCTAGAGACTATGCGTGTATTCGCGATTCGTTATGCGCGATTCGTGATGCGAGGACTTCGAGAATAGTGTGTAAGGTCTTGTTCGTTAAAAATCCATTCATAAAAACCCTACACACGATGCACGAATTCTTTACAAACAACGCATCGCGCATCGCGAATCGCAAACTCACACGTAATCTGTAGCGGGCCTTACAAAGTGGAAACGTGCTGTTATCTACCGAAAGTTTTATGTATAGCGATTGGAAATTATTTATAATTACCTAAAGTCATCAACTGCAACATTTCTTCAAATTTAACAATATTAATTTTAATTATTTTAATCGTTCTGGTACACCACATCGTGTTATGATTCAACAATGAATTTTTCATGTAACATTGATATACTCGCGACAAGAATTCAGACGTCTTACGTCATACGAACAAATGAATAATTCATTATATTTTCATCAAAATATTTAAGAAACTACAACTGACAGTACTAAAACTATATGCTACACTAAAAGTTTGCATTATGTATTGCACTAAATTGCAAATAACTGTTGTTTTTAACGCGAACAAATATCGAAAATTACGTTGACAATAAAAACAAATGTGTAACGTCAGCCGTGACGTAAGACGTCTGAATTCTTGACTAACAGTATATATAAATTCCAATGACTAGGTGATTCATAAATCTACGTTATTTGTGCTAATTTAAATCTTAAACAATGGACAATTTTTATTAATGAACTATTAATTCTGGATATTTACCTAATATTTTCTACATAGCAACAATGTCTTAGACTTACAGAACTACAAATTACCATAACAATAAACGTTATACTATTAAGTATAATAGATAAACTATGTCAGAAGCCACCATTTCCTTCCGGCCCAACCAGCTTTACATTATCTATCTTTGATAAACATTAGCGAGTAACGAGCGGCTTTGCTTTTGTTTTATTACGATTATCGTGTGGCTGCTAATAATGCTGCGTTTTAAATAAACAAAGGAGATGTTCCTTGTATGATACATTAATGAAAATAATAAAACAACTTCTAGCAAAAATGCAGCCGTTTATTGGGATATTTTGTATAGTATTTCAGAGAGGTACGCATTTAGTAAAGTTACCTCAGCACATGAAGCTAAAATGAATAGTAGGATTAATAATACAATTGAAAATGGAGAAAATTGATAAGATTAGTGAAAACAACCTTAACTTAATGGACACACTTCAGAAAATTTTAAAATGAACAGAGGATTGCGACAGGAAGATGCTATCTACAACTTATTTAATATAGTTCTAGGTACAGCAGTTAAAGAAAGTGAAATATCAACCAGGGGTGCAATATACAGGGTGCCGAAAATTAGTAGGTCAATCCGTTATACATAGATAGCTGATATGAAAATAATGTGACTTTCATTATGCCACTTTTCATTTAGGAGCCCCATTTTTGAAATACAGGGTGTCAAAATGTAAATGTCAAAAAGGAAATTTGTCGATAACTCCGGTAGAATTACAGATATTTGTTTGAAATTTCGCTAATATTTTTTCTTGAAGTGACACACTTTCAGTATACTTTTGGTAAAATAAATCAAATCATGAGAGGAGGTGAGGTGGTTAAAGTGCATTATTACCCACTCAACTTTTTCATACGCACGCCTATGGTAAAACAATATATTTTCTTAGATAAAGCGGCTTTTATTCTAACTTTTCTTATTCTTGCAAGATTTTGATTTGGAGCCTGGGTTACCAGATATTGTAACGTATTTGGACGGATAGTATGGATTTGGTAAAAGCAGTGTTTCAAGTAATAAGTTCTATGTAGGCTTTGAAAACAAAGTCAGATAGGTAGGTACATTTGGTTGTCAAAATAATTTATAAGTTAAATAGAAAAACATTGTTTAGACATTTTTAATTGAAGTGTTCAATAAGAAATGGCGAACAGAGAAGGTTTGCTATCATTTTCTGAAATAACCGATATGATTTTAATAATGGGTAAGTAAGTACTTATTAAAAGGAATAGGATTTTTCTTAATAAGTGTTAATTATTATCTCGCACATAAACAATTTAATTTCTCTTGCTTTTAGGAAAATGTAACTCTAATGCTAGTTTAGCTGCTAGGCGTTATGCGGACAAATTTCCAACCAGGCACCATCCAAAAAGGAGATTTTTCTTAAGCTTAGTCAACCGTCTGAGAGAATCTGGCAACTTTAAACATAGGAGGGTGGGCCAATGTGGACGGCAACTCAAATTACGTCCTGACGAAGAGGAGCAAATCATTCAAATTGTCGAAGAAACTCCGAGTATAAGTACGAGGATACTAGCTAATCATCATCATCAAGTAAGTTTTAAAGTAAACGTATGGGCAGGAATAATTGATATTTTTCTTTTAAGCCCGTTTTTTTTACCCCCCCGTTTGAATGTCGTCGAATTTTTGTATTTTCTGCAAACCTCTTTTGCTGACTTACTTGATGATTTGCCCTTAGACTTCTGTTTCTGGGGGTTTATGAAAGATTTTGTTTACATGGTTCCAATTGTGGATGAACAACATTTAAGATTAAGAATTCTAGAAGAGCCGAGCAATTTAGGGTGAAACCACATATTTTTCAAAATATTCGTTTCTCGTTTATAAAGAGATGCAGGATGTGCGTCCGCGAAGGTGGTTCTCATGTTGAACATTTAATATAATTTTTGAATTTAATTTCTGTTTGTAATATAAAATATATGCAGTTTGTTTCATGTTGTTAAATGTTAAATAAAATTTATAGTACAAAACGGATTTTAAACTTTATTAAAATAAGTTACAATATCTGGTAACCCAGGCTCCAAATCAAAATCTTGCAAGAATAAGAAAAGTTAGAATAAAAGCCGCTTTATCTAAGAAAATATATTTTTTTACCATAGGCGTGTGTATGAAAAAGTTGAGGGGGTCATAATGCACTTTAACCCCCTCACCTCCGCTCGTGCTTTGATTTTTTTTACCAAAAGTATACTGAAAGTGTGTCTCTACAAGAAAAAAATATTAGCGAAATTTCAAACAAATATCTCTAATTCTACCGGAGTTATCGACAAATTTCCTTTTAACACCCTGTATTTCAAAAATGGGGCTCCTAAATGAAAAGTGGCATAATGAAAGTCCCATTATTCTCATATCAGCTATCTATGGTTAACGGATTGACCTACTAATTTTCGGCACCCTGTATAACCAGCCAAGTATTGACTGCCTATAGCTTATGCTGATGACAGCTAAAGACAAATAAACTTAAAAATTACTTAAAAATTAAAAAAGATATTGTATTAGAAAGGAAAACATCAGAAAGTAGAAATAGAGGGCTTATGTTTACATCGGAAGAAAAACAAAATAATTTTGAAAGGGTGGAAAAATGCAATTATCTGGGTGTGACAGTAACTAGGTAAAAATGGAGAAGAAAAGGATGAAATACAGGAAATGATTGCAAAAGGAACAAAATGTTTGGGAGGGCTATTTGGGTACCATCTGTTAAGATCAAAAGATATTTCGAAAAAGTCAAGAAAAGAATATATAAGACAAAAATAAGACCGATAGTTGTTTATGGAAGTGAAACATGGAAAATAAACATAAAGGAAAGAACTCGTTAGAAAGAATGAAGTTGATGTGTGGTATTGAAGAATAAATAATGAACTGATGGAAATATATGGGGAGCCATCAATAACAAATGTGGCTAAAGCATAAAAATTGCGGTGGTTGCGGGAAGATTAGAAGAGAGACTAACAAGACAATTAATGTCAAGAGATATAACAGAGAGGAAGAATAGAGGCGGACCACGGACAGATGGGTACTAATAGTGGAAAGAGACTTGGATGAAATGGGACTGGAGAAAGAAAATATGAAATAAAAAGAAATAGAAGAAAATATGTACAAGCCATGGGCCATACTACTACTACTACAACTACCTCAGCACAAGATTGCTTTCTTAAACAATTAAGGTTCTTTTTAAATAAATTTTGTTTTAAATATTTACAGTTACGCCATTTTATTTTCGAAGATATTTCAATAAAACAGTACAGTGAAGTTCGTGAAGTACAAAATATGAATATACAGATTGTCCGGAATGAGTGCCATTATTTTGCTGTATGATAAATTGGACCAAACAAAACATATTTGACAACAACCAATATTGCCTAACCAACGACAACAGTATTATAACAGCAAATTTTTTTCATAAAAGTTTTTTGTTGCCTTTAGTGTTGGCACTTACATTCCGGACATCTTGTACGTACTTATACTAAAATATAGATATGTTTTGAAGCAATTCTTCATTTGTTATAACTATCATTGTCTAATGTTAAAATGAAAGTTGCTAAGATAAAAGTTTTACTTCAGTTACTGTGAATTTCTGCTCAAACATTAAATTAGGTATTTGCCTTAATTAAATTAAATATTTTTTGCAGTTTAGACTAACTTACTGCTATGAAAAATAGCCCCGTGAATATAGCTTCACGGTACTATATTGGCAGGGTTATAGGTATCGTAGTAGACATTGTTTTTTTTATGAAGGTAAGTTGTCAAAATTGTAAAAATGTATTTAATTTGGTTAAAACTAAATTAAAGGCTTGCTACAGACTATGCGTGTATTCGTGATTCGTTATGCGCGATTCGTGATATGCGAGGGATTCGCGAATAGTGTGTATGGTCTTGTTCGTTAAAAATCCATTGATAAAAACCCTACACACTATTCGCGAATTCCTCGCATATCACGAATCGCGCATTGCGAATCGCAAATTCACGCATAGTCTGTAGCAAGCCTTCGTCTTGTTCGTTAAAAATCCATTCATAAAAACCCAACACACGATGCACAAATTCCTTACAAAGTGCGCATCGTGAATTCATGCATAGTCTGTAGTAGGCCTAAAGTAAGGATAGCTGTTTACAGTAAAAAAGTGAAAAGGAACAACATTTTTGGTGAAAATTTTTGTCAACAAAAAATATAGCATAAATAAAACAATTGTTTAATGAGTTTTCAGTGATCTTTATATTTTAGGTAACACATACACTTTATAAAATCTAGAGGGTTCAGATCAGGCGATCTTCGAGGTCATAAAACAGGTCCGGCCTGATCTGAACCCTCTAGATTTATTTGTTTGGGGATATTTGAAGACATTAGTGTATGATACTCCTGTAAATAGCTTGGAAGAGCTGCAGTTACGGATTAATCAAAAGTGTAAAAAAATCCAAACCAAGGAGGGTGTTTCCGAAAGAGTTCGAATATCGTCGAGACGAAGATGTCGTGCCTGCTTGGAAATGGACGGAGGGCACTTTGAACATCTTCTGTAACTTTGTTTTTTGTTTGTTAAAAGCTTCCTTTGTCGGTTTATTCCTAATAAAATAAAATGTTTGAAAAACGAATAGTGGTCCATATCTCCGCAACCGTTACTTTGCGGACCGTTGTTTATTAAGACTTTTCTGCTTATTTTCGTTCATACTATTACCTCCTGAAATATTTTACACTCTGTTTTTAACACCCTGTATGTGTAACAGCTATTGCTTATCAAGTCTGTAATTCTAATAGATACGTCTTTTACAGATAAACCACAGGGGAATTTAAAAATGATAACGGAAATTTAAAAATTACAAGAGGAAGTGACGATGAATTCGGAGAAATTTTGAAGGAAATCACAGGGGAAATTCTAGGAAATCTGGAAGTAATTAATTTATATGCACTCTGATGCGGTTAATATTATCGATTTTTAATAATTTTCAGAACACGGTTTTCCTAGCTCTGTTTGCCTAACTAGAATTAATAAATAATAATAATAATAAAAATAAGATCTCTATAAGTTAATAGGGTTGTCTTGACAAGTAAAATTCTTATCAAATGTCATATACATTAGTATTTATGTCATATTATGAATACAAAATACAGCTTGAAAAAAATTTCCTAATGAGTTTATTCTGCGCCAACTATCATTTTCATACACAGCACATTGCATATCCTGTATAAAAGCACTTTGTATTCACCACACACTTTTATCGCGTGTCTAAATGTACGCGAAGAATGAAACAATAAAATAGGGGTTCGCGAAGTTTACACAGCCATAATTAGAGAATATATAATTAATACCGGGAATAAAGCCTATTCTTATCGCCGTCATCACTAAAAGCGATAATATACGAATTAAAATTTCATGGTAATCAGATTGCATGCACATGCACATTAGTTTGTCTTCCATTATAAATAGTGCTGGTTGAAATAAACCATAATACATTTTATTAATTAGTTGGTTTTTGAAACTGAAGTTAATTGCAAAAAAAATTATCAGAAATTTAATAAACTGTTAATAATTAAAATATGCTAAAATAAATCTTACTTGGCCTTATTTTCCTAAGATACGAGTTGAGGTGTGTTGCTAGTTATGAAGATGCATCTAAAATTATTCTACAAGTTTCATAAATTTAAATTTTATAATTTACGGAGTTGTTGGTGTTACTCAATTTGCTAAGTGTATTTCAATAAGGAGACAGACTGGTAATATAATCTATTTCATTTGTAGGAACTCAATGGTTCAAATATTAAGGAAATAATTATTAAAATATATATTTGTACTTTCGAGAACTATATACGAGATATACAGTGCTTTCGAAAAGTAACGAATACATTCATTATTTTTGAAATTGAGTAGTAAGTAAAATTCCCTGGCACGTCGATTTTGTTTTTAAAAAAGGCAGTTTTTGACATACGACCCATATTTATGACGTCATCGTTGTTCCAGATATGACATCATCAACAATTTTTTTAAATAGCAACCCTCAATTTTGACCATGCCATTTGAAAGAGCGTGTTCTACATACATACATCGTGAAAAATTATGTTACATAAAAAAATTTCAAGAAAATAATGTTTGAAGATTTTAAAATTTAATTTTCACAATACTGTGCACTTCCCCATTATGGCCGTGCTTATTTAGATGAGCTGCTCCCGAATAGTTGGATAGGGAGAAGGAGGCCGATTGAGTGGCCAGCCAGATCGCCTGATTTGACACCCCTAGATTACTTCTTGTGGGGATACTTAAAAAGCAAAGTGTACGTTACTAGACCGGTTAATTTAGAAGATTTAAAAGCAAGAATTCGACACGAGATACATCGTATACCTCCTGAAGTTATTGATAATGTCCAAACAGAATTTATTAATCGTCTTGGCTACTGTCAGGCAGCGAACGGTGCACAATTTGAACATTTAATTTAGTCGATTTTTTACATAATCATTATCATTTTCAGTATTGTGAAAATTAAATTTTAAAATCTTCAAACATTATTTTCTTGAAATTTTTGTTATGTAACACCATAATTTTTCATGATGTATGTATGTAGAATGACGCTCTTTCAAATGGCATGGTCAAAATTTAAAAAAATTGTCGATGACGTCATATCTCGGACAACGATGACATGGGTCGTATGTCAACAAAAAGTGCTTTTTTTTAAACAAAATCGACATGCCAGGGGATTTTTTCGAAAACTTCTCAATTTCAAAAATAATGAATTTGTTCGTTACTTTTCGAAAGCACTGCATGTACATAATAGAAAATGGTTTCTGGTCATTTGTCTTCCAACATGTGTTTAAATAACAGAATGCAAGGTGTCACGATATTTTCTATATTTAGAAAAGTGAAAGCATAAATTAAGCGATATGGCATGTCCTTTTGGTTCTAATTTAGATTAGAACAGGATTCATCTTCATATGGAAAACGCACAAGGATTTAAACATCTGCACAGTTTACGATTTATTCTTATTATATGGTGGATAGAACAGTAGCATTCCCTTTTTTCTCACATAAGGCAAGAACATATTTATATTTCATCTAATTTACGTAGTTTTAATTGGCAATACCAAACTCATATATTTTCTTTTTAGAATCGTCTAAATTACTAGATCTTCTAACATTTCTTTCCATAGGAAGAAGTTCGCAGGGGTCAAATCGGACCAGCTTATGGGTCTTACAATTGTCTCATTGTAAGGAAATATATTCATATATTGTTACCGATTACATGGAAAACATCAGATTTCTTAATCCATAAGCTGAAGCATAATAGTGCATGTTATGACAGTTTTCAATGCTTGAGAAAACATATGTAACCTTTTAGAGACAAAAACCGTGAGTATTCGTGTCTATAACGGACTAATAAACAACATTGCAGAATTAAGAGAAAGAACAATTGAAAATTTTAATGTTATTAGACAGAAGCCCGGAATATTCTTTCGAACCCACCAGTCACTTACGAAGAATTAATTTATAGAAGTAGCAGGGAACCACTTTGAAGGTCTTTTGTAAATATTTTTTTATTTGTTAATAATTAAATAAATCCTGTTTTCGAATCCAAAGCACGCTTTGTATTTATTATTACTGAGGACTACGTGATCTCATGAAAACTTTAATGGCATTTTTCTCAAAAACGGTTACTTTTAGTGAATTGAAACAAGAGTACCTTTTTATATGATCTTTAATGGAATTTTATTTTGGCATATCAAAGTTAGAAAATAATTATAAATAAAAAAAATTTGACCAGATTTATTACATGGATTGGAGGTTTAAAGGTGTTGCGGTTTTTTATTTTGAATTCTTTTTCATGTTTACGGTCCACTTTAATGCCTATAACAACTGTACCGAATTTGAAGAAAATTGGTTTACTACAAAAAAAGTTGTCAGAAATAAAAATTATTTTTTTTGTGACAGGCCATTAACTTGGTTATTATTGAGAATTGGAAAAAGTGTTACTGTGCTTATACGACTATTTTTATCAGTAGATTAGGCTCCCGAAGTTTGTGCGCATATTTTCCGGACACCCTGTATAATTAATACTCTGGTATCCCTAATTTAAGGTCCGTTTTTGACACTCTGTATTATAATATGTGTAAATCTTCAAAAGTAACCTAAAGCTATTCAAATTTTTAATTTGTTTCACCGACAATGTATTGCCAAATAATTGCGACTATAGAAGAATCGTCATATTAATTAACTACGCAAGATTTTCTAAGAATCAAGGACAAAAAGAAGTAGTTGTGTTAGTAAGACAGAATGAGTTGGAAGGAATTTTAACGCCCCCGCATATGAGTTTCTGGTTGTGGCATAACTAACGAAAGATGACACTATTAGCCGATTAGTATATTTCCTTTCTGGTCTACTATAATACAAAATGTCAAAATGGAAAAATTAAATATTAATTAAATTTAAAAACTTAAGATCAGTATCCCAGAGCCAAACTATGTTAAGGTTGTGTATTTCTCGAATCGAAATTATCAAATTTCTGAAAAGTAATAACAAAAACAAAATTGTTGATGTTCTGTTTATTCATTGCTACTATTTAAAATTTCCTCAAATAAAATAACTATAGCTATAGTAAAGAGGCAGGTATATTATGAAATCCTGTCTGAGTAAGAGTTTTCTTCACACTGGGAGGTATTTTGCGGTCAATGACAATATAC
Source organism: Monochamus saltuarius (assembly GCA_025584915.1). NCBI lineage: Eukaryota > Metazoa > Arthropoda > Insecta > Coleoptera > Cerambycidae > Monochamus > Monochamus saltuarius. Next base: position 26,600,527 of record CM046723.1, on the reverse strand, counting down.
CCAGTTTAAACAATTGTTAATTATTGCGAAGATGTACCTGACGAGTAGGATTTTGTGTGTGTCATCCTCTGACGGAAGGCCGCACTTCGTCTTGAATTTTGATCGAGACCATCTATTGGATGTCCTTTTATACATCTATCGACATCCTGTATGGATGTAGCGATGACCAAAGCCGTTTACCTTTATAAATAATAGCCGTTTGCTTTTATAAACAATATTTATCGAGCTATTAAAAATTATTTACTTTAAGAAAATTAGGTGCGAGATTCGAAAGATTTTTCATTACAATTGAAATTTATAGGCAGACTCTACTTATGCGGATGTAACAATTTGATAGAGGTGTATAAGCAACTACGAGTATGTAAACTTATAAATGAATGTCAATAATTGTTAGGGAGTCGAATTTTCTTATCTTTAAATGGTAGGTTGCTTGTTATCTCTAAGGCAGTTGTAGTTTGTTTATATAAATTTAGAGGCCACACATATAATTAATATATATAAATTTATTTGTAGTGCTTAAATAATAATTAGGTACACTTTTATTTGGTTATTTTTCTCAAATACTCCACATATTCACGGAAAAACATTGTCAAGAAAATTCACACAACTGTAACACATATAGCTCCAAATACAAGTTGTATACTCGCGTCAAGAATTCAGACGTCTGACGTTACACATTTGTTTTTATTGTCAACGTAATTTTCGATATTTCGTCGCGTTAAAAACAATCATTTTTTGCAATTTAGTGCAATATATAATGCAAACTTTTAGTGTCGTATATAGTTTTATTACTATCAGTTGCAGTTTCTTAAATATTTTGATGAAAATATAATGAATTATTCATTTGTTCGTATGACGTAAGTCGTCTGAATTCTTGTCGCGAGTATATCTGCTAGGATATTACTAGAATGTAAACTACAAGCTATAGTTAATAGTTTCACAATGTATGTAAAAATAATTGGAATATAAATGTCACATTTTCATATTTTTAAATAAAGTTTGGCACAACTTGTAGCCATATCTGTTACAATTAATCGTACGAAATTAGATGAGTTTTGTTTTACTCATGCAGGTACTTATCACTCGTAAAAATGTAAAAATGTGACATTTATATTCCAATTAAAACTATTGTGAATTTAGCTATGATTTGTAGTTTATATTCTAGTAATATCCTAGCGAGGTATGACACAACTTGTTTTTAGAGCTATATTATGTGCTACACTGGTGTGAATTTTCATGACAGATTTTTTTCCGTGCTCCTTTTGTCTAAGTATTCTATTTTTGTATATATGTACATTATGCTTGAGTATAAACTATTGCAATAATAATAGCACTACTGCTACCTTCAAAACTACTACTGGAAGAAGAGGAAGAATACAAATTTCTTTAGATCTCTATTGGTGTGTGAAAACAACTGAGCTAATGTTGAAAATAGCTTTCGTTACGAATACGTCAATAGTCAGAAATTCCGAAATCGCTAAATTCATTTTAAAAAGTGTCATTATTATTGCAATAGGTACATTATATGATATTAGAAATAACTAAAGAGAGACGGCAAAACATTTAAGAGATTTTCTTTTTTGTAAATATGTTTCAACTAAGACAATTTATTCCTATGTATATGTATATTTTGAACTTCTGGAAGTTCTGGGTAGAAATTTCATTAAATCTATTAGTAAGTGAAACAACTAAGAACTAATGTTAAAAGTAGATTTCATTACGAATACGTCAGCAGTTCAAAAAAAAATAATAATTTAAAGAGTGCCATTATTATTGCAAACGATTGTACCAACTTTGGATTTGAATAAAAAACAAAACGCGGAAAAATCCACCTATAATATTTGCACATTCTCTGGAAAACAAAATGCGAATTTTGAAAATAATAGTTTTTCCTTGAAATTTAACAGTGCATAAGACCTCAAAATCTAATCTATCCTCAAATATCCCAGGAGATGTAGCATAAAGAACGCGTTACATTACTTACTTAGAAGTGTTTAATATCTTTCATAAAATGACAGGTACAACCACATTGATTAAGTGTACCTATGTATATTATGAGTCAGTTACTAAATATCTATTCTCCAACTTATCAAAAACAACTATAGTTTTTAAATTTGATCATCAAATTTTACTATGATATACTCGTATTGATTGATATTGGCCATATTGTCAAAGCTTATTATTTGTTTATTTGATTTTTTTTTTCATTATTTTATATAGTGTGGATTTTAATATTTTAATGTGTATTCTTGTGCCTATTTTTTCTCTTTTTAATGTAGAACTATTTATGTATTTATATTTTAATTTTAATATTTTGTTTTTCTTTTTTTACGTGTGTAGGTAAACACATTTTTTGTAGCTTTGGATCTATAAATAAATAAAAAGAAAAATAAATTAAATGCCCTATACTACTATAAACATAATCAATACTTTGTCATCCCTAATATAAGGTCTGTTTTTTGATGCTCTGTATTACAATGTGCGTAAATCTTCAAACCTAAAGCTATTCAAATTTTTAATTTGCTAAACCGGCAACGTATTACCAAACAATTGTGACAACAGAAGAATTGTCATATTAATTAACAACGCAAGATTTTCTAAGAATCAAGGAGAAAAAGAAGTAGTTGTGTTAGTAGGACTGAATGAATTGGGAGGAATTTGAATGCCCCCGCATATGAGTTTCTGTTTGTGGCATGACTAACAAAAGATGACACTATTCTAATTCTACACGCCGATTAGTATCGTTCGTGGGATGGTCATTTTAGATAGTACGTACTGTTTCCTAATTATGTTAGTTGTATAACATCCATTTCATCTCCATTGTGTTATTTAAATTTCCTTTCTTGTCTACTGGAATAGAAAATGCTATTTATGTCAAAATGGAAAAATTAAATAGAATTTAAAAACTGGAGATCGGTATCTCAGAGTCTAACTATGTTAAATATGGGACCAGTGTGAAAACAGCAGCCAAAGATAGCTGCCAATTTAGCCGATCCTACCCGAGCGAGACCATGGATATACGAAATCGACTGGAGCGCCTAACGTCAGTGACACACTAGGCGGTTAAGTTGCGCGGCTTGCTCAAAATTATACCGCGTCTAATCGCTAAGAGAGTCACCGATGTAAATAACATCTTTCAAGTAAAGCATAATATATTTCAAATGTTCAAATAACATCAGAATGACACCAACTAGTCACAAGAAAAATAACGAAAACTATTACATATGCCTATATCTTGAATGCAAACTGCCACCACCCTTACTAAAAGGTGAATATTTCTAGCATTTTAAAACAAAATGTTACTAGCCACTGACATCCATAGTTTAGTAGAAAATTTAACGCCCCTTCGATAAATTTGTTTCCAGTATTCAAAACCCCATCACATTGAAAAATTACCAATCTTGAAAATATGCAAGATACATATTCGACAACACCCTGACATGCGTAACTACTCGCAAAAAAGCCATAAGGGTGCTATTTAACAACATCTGAAATAGGTATACCTCCCGCACTCCATCATAAATTCAAATCTACCGCTTAAACCGCATTAGACAAATTATTAATCTAGAAAAAATGTAGAATACACCACTGCCAACAGCCCCACGTATGTGTAATTACTCGCGAAAAAGCCATGAGGGTGCCATCCCCCAATAACTGAAATAGGTAAACTTCCAGCGCTCAATCATAAATTCATATCTACCACCTAAACCGCATTAGATAGGAGAATTATTAATCTAGAAAAAATGTAGGATACAACACTGCCAACAGCCCTACATATGCGTAATTACTCGCGGAAAAGCCATAAGGGTGTAATCGACCAATATCTGAAATAGGTATACTTCCCGCGCTCCATCTTAAATTCAGGTCTACCACCTAAACCGCATTAGATAGAAGAATCATTAATCTAGAAAAAATGTAGATTACACCTCTGCCAACAGCCCCACGTATGTGTAATTACTCGCGAAAAAGCCATAAGGGTTCCATCCCCCAATAACTGAAATAGGTATACTACCCGTGCTCCATCATAAATTCAGGTCTACCACCTAAACCGCATTAGATAGGAGACTTATTAATCTAGAAAAAATGTAGAATACACCACTGCCAACAGCCCTACGTATGTGTAATTACTCGCGAAAAAGCCATAAGGGTGCCATCCCCCACTAACTGAAATAGGTATACTTCCCGCGCTCCATCATAAATTCAGGTCTACCACCTAAACCGCATTAGATAGAAGAATCATTAATCTAGAAAAAATGTAGATTACACCACTGCCAACAGCCCCACGTATGTGTAATTACTCGCGAAAAAACCATAAGGGTGCCATCCCCCAATAACTGAAATAGGTATACTTCTCGCGCTCCATCATAAATTCAGGTCTACCACCTAAACCGCATTAGATACGAGAATTATTAATCTAGCAAAAATGTAGGATACAACACTGCCAACAGCCCTACATATGCGTAATTACTCGCGGAAAAGCCATAAGGGTGTCATCGACCAATATCTGAAATAGGTATACTTCCCGCGCTTCATCATAAATTCAGGTCTACCACCTAAACCGCATTAGATAGACGAATTATTGATCTAGAAAAAATGTAAAATACACAACTGCCAACAACCTGATGCATAAGTAATTACTCGCGAAGAAGCCATAAGGGTGCCATCCCCGAATATTTGAAATAGGTAAACTTCCAGCGCTCCATCATAAATTCATATCTACCACGTAAACCGCATTAGATAGACGAATTATTAATCTAGAAAAAATGTAAAATACACCATTGCCAACAACCCTACGCATGCATAATTACTCGCAAAGAAGCCATAAGGGTGCCATCCCCCAATATCTGAAATAGGTATACTTCCCGTGCTCCATCATAAATTCAGGTCTACCACCTAAACCGCATTAGATAGGAGACATATTAATCTAGAAAAAATGTAGAATACACCACTGCCAACAGCCCTACGTATGTGTAATTACTCGCGAAAAAGCCATAAGGGTGCCGTCCCCCAATAACTGAAATAATTATACTTCCCGCGCTCCATCATAAATTCAGGTCTACCACCTAAACCGCATTAGATAGAAGAATCATTAATCTAGAAAAATGTAGATTACACCACTGCCAACAGCCCCACGTATGTGTAATTACTCGCGAAAAAGCCATAAGGGTGCCATCCCCCAATAACTGAAATAGGTATACTTCCCGCGCTCCATCATAAATTCAGGTCTACCACCTAAACCGCATTAGATAGAAGACTTATTAATTTAGAAAAAATGTGAATACACCACTGCCAACAGCCCTACGTATGTGTAATTACTCGCAAAAAAAACGATAAGGGTGCCATCCCCCAATAACTGAAATATTTATACCTCCCGCGCTCCATCATAAATTTAGTTCTAGCACCTAAACCGCATTAGATAGAAGACTTATTAATCTCGAAAAAATGTAGAATACACCACTGCCAACAGCCCCACGTATGTGTAATTACTCGCGAAAAAGCCATAAGGGTGTCATCCCCCAATAACTGAAATAGGTATACTTCCCGCGCTCCATCATAAATTCAGGTCTGCCACCTAAACCGCATTAGATAGAAGACTTATTAATCTAGAAAAAATGTAGAATACACCACTGCCAACAGCCCCACGTATGTGTAATTACTCATGAAAAGCCATAAGGGTGCCATCCCCCAATAACTCAAATAGGTATACTTCCCGCGCTCCATCATAAATTCAGGTCTACCACCTAAACCGCATTAGATAGAAGACTTATTAATCTAGAAAAAATGTAGAATACACCACTGCCAACAGCCCTACGTATGCGTAATTACTCGTGAAAAAGCCATAAGAGTGCCACCCCCAATAACTGAAATAGGTATACTTCCCGCGCTCCATCATAAATTCAGGTCTACCACCTAAACCGCATTAGATAGAAGAATTTTTAATTTAGGAAAAATTTAGAATACACCACTGCCAAATGCCCTACGTATCTGTAATTACTCAGAAAACCATAAGGGTGCAATAACTGAAATAGGTATACTTCCCTCCATTATAAATTCAGGTCTACCACCTAAACCGCATTAGATAGACGAATTATTAATCTAGAAAAAATGTAAAATACACCATTGCCAACAGCCCTACGTATGTGTAATTACTCGCAAAAAAAAACGATAAGGGTGCCATCCCCCAATAACGGAAATATTTATACCTCCCGCGCTCCATCATAAATTCAGTTCTAGCACCTAAACCGCATTAGATAGAAGAATTATTAATCTAGAAAAAATGTAGAATACACCACTGCCAACAGCCCCACGTATGTGTAATTACTCGCGAAAAAGCCATAAGGGTGCCATACCCCAATATCTGAAATAGGTATACTTTCCGCGCTTCCTCATAAATTCATATATACCACCTAAACCGCATTAGATGGGGGAATTATTAATCTAGAAAAAATGTAGAATACACCACTGCCAACAGCCCCACGTATGTGTAATTACTCGCGAAAAAGCCATAAGGGTGCCATCCCCCAATAACTGAAATAGGTATACTTCCCGCGCTCCATCATAAATTCAGGTCTACCACCTAAACCGCATTAGATAGAAGACTTATTAATCTAGAAAAATGTAGAATACACCACTGCCAACAGCCCCACGTATGTGTAATTACTAAAAAGCCATAAGGGTGCCATCCCCAATAACTGAAATAGGTATACTTCCGCGATCCATCATAAATTCAGGTCTACCACCTAAACCGCATTAGATAGAAGACTTATTAATTTAGAAAAAATGTAGAATACACCACTGCCAACAGCCCTACGTATCTGTAATTACTCGCAAGAAAACCATAAGGGTGCAATAACTGAAATAGGTATACTTCCCTCGCTCCATTATAAATTCAGGTCTACCACCTAAACCGCATTAGATAGACGAATTATTAATCTAGAAAAAATGTAAAATACACCATTGCCAACAGCCCTACGTATGTGTAATTACTCGCAAAAAAAAACGATAAGGGTGCCATCCCCCAATAACGGAAATATTTATACCTCCCGCGCTCCATCATAAATTCAGTTCTAGCACCTAAACCGCATTAGATAGAAGACTTATTAATCTAGAAAAAATGTAGAATACACCACTGCCAACAGCCCCACGTATGTGTAATTACATGAAAAAGCCATAAGGGTGCCATCCCCAATAACTGAAATAGGTATACTTCCCGCGCTCCATCATAAATTCAGGTCTACCACCTAAACCGCATTAGATAGAAGACTTATTAATTTAGAAAAAATTTAGAATACACCACTGCCAACAGCCCTACGTATGTGTAATTACTCGCAAAAAACGATAAGGGTGCCATCCCCCAATAACTGAAATATTTATACCTCCCGCGCTCCATCATAAATTCAGTTCTAGCACCTAAACCGCATTAGATAGAAGACTTATTAATCTAGAAAAAATGTAGAATACACCACGGCCAACAGCCCCACGTATGTGTAATTACTTGCGAAAAAGCCATAAGGGTGCCATCCCCCAATAACTGAAATAGGTATACTTCCCGCGCTCCATCATAAATTCAGGTCTACCACCTAAACCGCATTAGATAGAAGACTTATTAATCTAGAAAAAATGTAGAATACACCACTGCCAACAGCCCCACGTATGTGTAATTACTCGCGAAAAAGCCATAAGGGTGCCATCCCCCAATAACTGAAATAGGTATACTTCCCGCGCTCCATCATAAATTCAGGTCTACCACCTAAACCGCATTAGATAGAAGACTTATTAATCTAGAAAAAATGTAGAATACACCACTGCCAACAGCCCCACGTATGTGTAATTACTCGAAAAAGCCATAAGGGTGCCATCCCCCAATAACTGAAATAGGTATACTTCCCGCGCTCCATCATAAATTCAGGTCTACCACCTAAACCGCATTAGATAGAAGACTTATTAATCTAGAAAAAATGTAGAATACACCACTGCCAACAGCCCTACGTATGTGTAATTACTCGTGAAAAAGCCATAAGGGTGCCATCCCCGAATATCTGAAATAGGTAAACTTCCGCGCTATATCATAAATTCAGGTCTACCACCTAAACCGCATTAGATAGAAGACTTATTAATCTAGAAAAAATGTAGAATACACCACTGCCAACAGCCCCACGTATGTGTAATTACTCGCGAAAAAGCCATAAGGGTGCCATCCCCCAATAACTGAAATAGGTATACTTCCCGCGCTCCATCATAAATTCAGGTCTACCACCTAAACCGCATTAGATAGAAGACTTATTAATTTAGAAAAAATGTAGAATACACCACTGCCAACAGCCCTACGTATGTGTAATTACTCATGAAAAGCCATAAGGGTGTCATCCCCCAATAACTGAAATAGGTATACTTCCCGCGCTCCATCATAAATTCAGGTCTGCCACCTAAACCGCATTAGATAGAAGACTTATTAATCTAGAAAAAATGTAGAATACACCACTGCCAACAGCCCCACGTATGTGTAATTACTCATGAAAAAGCCATAAGGTGCCATCCCCAATAACTCAAATAGGTATACTTCCCGCGATCTATCATAAATTCAGGTCTACCACCTAAACCGAATTAGATAGAATAATCATTAATCTATAAAAAATGTAGATTACACCACTGCCAACAGCCCCACGTATGTGTAATTACTCGAGAAAAGCCATAAGGGTGCCATCCCCCAATAACTGAAATAGGTATACTTCCCGCGCTCCATCATAAATTCAGGTCTACCACCTAAACCGCATTAGATAGAAGACTTATTAATTTAGGAAAAATGTAGAATACACCACTGCCAACAGCCCTACGTATCTGTAATTACTAGCAAAAAAAACATAAGGGTGCAATAACTGAAATAGGTATACTTCTCGCTCCATTATAAATTCAGGTCTACCACCTAAACCGCAGTAGATAGACGAATTATTAATCTAGAAAAAATGTAACATACACCATTGCCAACAGCCCTACGTATGTGTAATTACTCGCAAAAAAAAACGATAAGGGTGCCATCCCCCAATAACGGAAATATTTATACCTCCCGCGCTCCATCATAAATTCAGTTCTAGCACCTAAACCGCATTAGATAGAAGAATTATTAATCTAGAAAAAATGTAGAATACACCACTGCCAACAGCCCCACGTATGTGTAATTACTCGCGAAAAAGCCATAAGGGTGCCATACCCCAATATCTGAAATAGGTATACTTTCCGCGCTCCATCATAAATTCATATATACCACCTAAACCGCATTAGATGGGGGAATTATTAATCTAGAAAAAATGTAGAATACACCACTGCCAACAGCCCCACGTATGTGTAATTACTCGCGAAAAAGCCATAAGGGTGCCATCCCCCAATAACTGAAATAGGTATACTTCCCGCGCTCCATCATAAATTCAGGTCTACCACCTAAACCGCATTAGATAGAAGACTTATTAATCTAGAAAAAATGTAGAATACACCACTGCCAACAGCCCCACGTATGTGTAATTACTCGCGAAAAAGCCATAAGGGTGCCATCCCCGAATATCTGAAATAGGTAAACTTCCAGCGCTCCATGATAAATTCAGGTCTACCACCTAAACCGCATTAGATAGAAGACTTATTAATTTAGAAAAAATGTAGAATACACCACTGCCAACAGCCCTACGTATCTGTAATTACTCGCAAGAAAACCATAAGGGTGCAATAACTGAAATAGGTATACTTCCCTCGCTCCATTATAAATTCAGGTCTACCACCTAAACCGCATTAGATAGACGAATTATTAATCTAGAAAAAATGTAAAATACACCATTGCCAACAGTCCTACGCATGCGCAATTACTCGCGAAGAAGCCATAAGGGTGCTATCCCCAATGTCTGAAATAGGTATACTTCCCGCGCTTCATCATAAATTCATATATACCACCTAAACCGCATTAGATAGAAGACTTATTAATTTAGAAAAAATGTAGAATACACCACTGCCAACGGCCCTACGTATGTGTAATTACTCGCAAGAAAACCATAAGGGTGCCATCCCCCAATAACTGAAATAGGTATACTTCCCGCGTTCCATTATAAATTCAGGTCTACCACCTAAACCGCATTAGCTAGATTAATTGTTAACCTAGCAGAAATGTAAAATACAAAACTGCCGATACCTTAATACAAAAGGAACTACTTGCAATGGTGTCACAAGCGTTCCATCCCGCAAAATTTGAAATAATAATAATAATAATAATAATAATTGTTGTCATAATAATAGTAATAATAATAATAATAATACTTTCCAGGCTCCTTTATAAATTCATATCGACTACCTTAACCGCAATAGATAGTTGTCTTGTTTCTGATAGTAATAATGTAGAGGTAAATTATTTAGGTCAATTTTGAATAGTTCTTAATTTATACATTGTTTTTATAATCAGAAAATAAACATTTTATTTTAATATTGTCTGCATAAGTCACACATGTCATGCAATAATGATTTCTTATTAGTTTGTAGGAAGAGACATTGGGGATGCATTATTCTTTCGCAGTAAGTGCATGCAATCTTAATGGCATCATTTTGTATTTCCGTAAACAGAAGAAGCATTTATTTTTAATATTGTCCGAAGCAGATAAAATCAATTTCTTCAAGTCGTTTCTGTATACGTCCATGTCGTACGGAGCGTCAGTGCTTCTTTTGTTTATTAATTGATGAAAGTAGTAAAGCACGTAAGGTCCACAGTTGCATCCGTCTGTTTGGATTAGTTGTGGGTCACTTTCAACAGTCCATCCTTCTGTTTCGATAACTTTTCTGTTATATGTTACACCACGTACCGTGAAAGAAGTAAATTTATTATAATTTTTCAAATAACTTAAAAACTTGTCTAAAAATATTTGACACTTGTTAATGTTGCTTTCGAAAGGATTCATATAACGGAAAGATTTGTTTGTTGTGTTTGCCACTGCAAGGCACCAGTGGTTATTATTTACTAAAATGGGCATAGCTAAATCATTTTCAATACAATGTCTTTTACGAAGAAATCGGATGGACTATCTTCACTACAAAAGATTTGTGTTGCGTATCCCGACGAAATTACCTGATACTGACCGTGCTCGCTTAAAACGTTTAATAAAATGTCCATTCCAGTATTTGTTAACCACCGTTGGTCCGATAGAGAGTGAAAATCGTCTGTGATAACTTCCCTTATATAAGAGTTTAAGCTATTAAATGTAGCAACGGTGTATCCTTTACCATTACTATAGTTCTTATAATAGTTTATGTCATCTACGAGACCGTTCTCTAAAATATTTATCGTCGCATTGGGTATCCATTTTCTTTGTTCCACGGAAGGAAAATCTAGATGTGGCAGTACTATTTTCGGAAGGAGATATAAATGGTAAAAATTCCTTAGACTGGGATACAACCTTTTGAACGTAATGGGATCCCTATAAATTCTTTCAATTTTTATACCTAGGTTTGTATATATTACGAAGTCACACCAGTCTCTCTCAGTAACTTCGAGAAGTCCTTGTATTTGATAGAAGTAATTATGCCCCCTTTTCAGATTACCTTCTTTATCCAAAAAAGGTAATTTTGCGTTGACAGGGTGAACATCTCGCGCACTGTAGGGACATTTGATTTCAATTACTCCGTTATTATCAATTAGTCCGTCTGGAGAAGCAGCGAGAAAGGGATAAATATTATGTATTAATAGTCCAGATTGTTTACAGTTATTTTCGTACACTCTTTATACTTCTCAAGGGCAACTTTTTCTTTTATTTTTCCGTAATATATAGCAGGCGTATTCAACGCCGATTTTATCAAAATTTCATTTACAATTTTGGTATATGTAGACGGACCGCGAGCTTTATATATTTTTCCAAAGTAGGAGGCAGTAACTCGTTTACGCCTTTCGGTGTGCCACAGAGCGTCTTCACTTTGGCCTCTTGTTTTACTTTCTAAATCTTGTTTCTCCTTGTCATCAAGTGTTATTGATTTCTTATATTGAGAACACAGAATATGGAGTCGTGTTAACTCTTCGTTTTCAAAAAATTCACTTGATTTCTCAAGCTGTTGACTATCTTCGTCATCTATTGGTACGGTACACCTTTTACAAATAAATTGCCCAGAATACGATTTATTTGTAGGCGATTCGCATTTCTGATGTACGTATCCGTCGCATGCGTCGCACTGAACCCAATCCAGTGTTTCATTGAGCAAGCCATGACCGCAGTAAGTGCACTTCATGAACTCTTCAGTGGAGATTAACGTTTCCTCCTTCAGAGATCTGTTTAAAAGACCTTTTTTCAAATATCTTCCCAAAAAGTGACTGTTTTTTGGTTTATACTTTCTACTCCACATTTCCTGTGAAAATATTTCTGATGAGTTATTAGAAATTGGTTTCTTTTTGGTTTGTTTCCTTCCTGTTAACCGGGACTTTCCAATACCTGCGTGCATTTCCTTGTGGAAGGAAAGTACATCTTCTCTAAGTGATCTAATGCATCTTGAACATCGTAGGCGTTTCTCTCCTTTAAGCAATTGATTCTTTAAATAACCGAAGTGGTTTTCAATTGCAGAATTACTTATCCGATCAATTTGATACCCCGAAAGGTGAAGCATTATACCGCTCCACAGCGGATAGTAAGGGAGGTATTTATTTAAAAGAAGGTTTAAAAAGTCAGGATTGTACCAAGTGTTAGGGCAATCGGTCTCCTTAAATTTACGAGAGAAACGGTGTTCCAGTATACTTTTGAAGTGTTTATAGAAACGGCTAGATGAGTACATACTGTGAAACGTGGGTTCTTCATTATCCTCATTTTTATTGGAAACACCATCTTCGTAATTAATTTCAGTTTGAGTTACAGATTTATTGAATATTAGACTTGTTAAAGATTTATACGCAATCTTTGTCTCGTCATTATTATAGGGACACGCTAGTATAAACGAAAAATGCATGAACCATTGCTCCATTTCTGCAAAATTTAGAATTACTATCGATGCTGCAATAATATCTTTAAAAAGAGACTTTTGTTCAAGATTTTTGGATGTTACATCGACATCTTTAGCGACCATTTTCATAAAGTGAGAGCAACACAAATGGATGGTAACAAACTCTTCATTTTTCGTTTGCTTTCCTCCTATAATGGAATAGCACGTTTCAAGGTATTGCAAAAGCGACATATTATTAAAAGCTCTTGAAGCTGCATGCAAATTAGCGAAACTAAAGTCTGTCACTATCCCACCAAATATTGGCCATTTATGTTGCTCTTCACAGAACATCTTAAAATCATAAAAAGTCTAAAAATTGATTTAGAAAAATGCTCGCTTGATATCATTTGAAAAACCGAACAAATTCTTTCGGTTTGTCTTATTCTCGTTACAGCGGTATAAAGATATATTCTTTTACAACATATTGAGGATTTTCAAAAATTCCTCCCGTCGAGTCGAAATATATCAAAGGAAGTAAATTCCCATTTTTTTGCGCTGAAAGAATTTCTAATTCTTCCCAGCTATACAATTTCACATTGAAAGGAACAGCAACTTCTTTTATATATTCGGGATGGTCAAAATGCATCTTCATGAGGTCAATCAGTTGATCTTTATCACGGTCCAAAGCACTTCTGGCTTCAGATCTAATTTTTCGTAATGTTGGGTCCGATTTAATATTATGTAAATTTCCACGATTAATTGTAGATCTTTTTGTATTTAATATTGTCTGTTTTTTGTACTGCAGCGGTTTTGTGTTTATTAATTTTTGTTTTAAAATACTTCTTTCTACGCCTTTAACGTACGTAGTTAGTTTGTCAAGGTGGCAGTAATTTATTGATGTGCTGAATACTTCAACTACTAATTTACTCACATCAATGTATATTTTAAATTTCTTGCAACCTCTTTTGTTGTGGATACATTCTGCAAATATACATATATTTTTTGTTTTTTTTAAATACTTTACAAACTTAAAGACTAACTGGCATGTATTATTAACATGTTTGAACATCTTGTTCCTAAAAAAGTACGGATAATATTTACCATCTAGTTTATCTTCTTTGAACAATTTCTTCCAATACTTCTGAGGAATGCCGAAAGTCCCTTCCAAAATATTACAATCCTTATAATTAAGTTTACCTAAACGTTGAGGAGAATTTTTAGTTTTCCTTGGTAAAACTTCATCATGTGGCGAAGATGTTAAATTTAAAAAATCATCAGGTATGTCAAAACTTTCAGGCGTTATACTACAACCTGAAGATTTTAAATGTACATCGTCTCTTTTGTTATTAGCTTCCGATACTGTAGTATTATTCGAAGAGAGGTTAGTATCAAATATGGTTTCGTTTGATGGAGATAGTTTTCCTGTTAACGTGATATGTTCCTGTTGTAAACATAATGGATTTACAATGGGAGATATACTTGTGTCTTGATATTCTTTGCTATCATTTTCATTTATTGGCGTAGAAGAACGCCAGTTGCCAATAAAACATTTTTGAACTTCTTCAGAGTCTATTTTGTTGCCAGCTGCGCAGTTATTCTCAAAATTTATAGAAAGATTACTAAAAATCGCTTGAAATTCCTTCTCATATCTATGTAGTACACGATATAAATCACACGGATAAATCTTGTACTTACTTTGTAAGGACTTAGAAACTCTCCGAAATAATTTGTCACTCGAAGGTAAGTTTAACACTTGTTCGTATGTATAATTCGGTAGTTCTTGTTTTATAATATTAGCAATTTTGATCTTAGTTGATTTGCTTAAAACCATCTTGGAAAATGTACCAGAAATCGAACAAAGTTGTACCAATATAGACCCGTTCAAAACCAAAAATAAACTAATAAATTCTACAAGTTGTAGAATTATAACCTACAAACAATTGATATTGTTAATGAAGAAAAAATATATTCTTATATATAAAATAAATCAAAACTTAATATAAAAAAATAAACACTAAATATTTATGGCAAGCAAATGTTGAAAGAAGAACAGTTTCTATAATATTTAGTATTCGTAAATAAAAGTAAACTAATAAATTCCTTTACGTAAGGTATTGCAGAATTTCAGCTGCAATAACTAAAAATGCATCCAAACTATATCGACGAAAAAAGCAACAATGGAGACAATGGAGAAATAAAAATAAATTCTTATCTGCAAAAATATAAATAAAAATGAAATTAAACAGTAAGTAAATATTTTCGGGGTATAATATTTACCCTCCGTAAATAAAACAAAACTAATAAATTTCTATGCAAATTGTAGTACAATTGCAATAACTAAAAATATTTCCAAACTAAATGAAGGAAGATAATTGTAATCTGTAACAGGAAAATAAAAATAAGTTCTTATATTTATAGGAAATAAATACAATTCAAATAGGTAAACCCTAAATATTTCGAAGAGAAAAATATTTAGGTAGGAATTAAAACTATTTAACTATTTTTGCCAGTAACGAACAGATAATTTGATTTAATAAGTAGAACTTAAAACAGTAGCTGCTGCTCAAATTAACTACACGAAGTTACATCCAAGCCAACGAGTGCTTTGCCGTCGAACGCTTGGGTATATGAATTTATAAGTAAATCTAATTCACCGTTCCTTCCAACTGCCGTATCTCTCTTAAAATACGTTTTAAAAAATTGTTTATTTGAAGAAATATCTTTGTTTTATTGTTATCGACGTTTCTGAAATAATTCAAACACGAAAAAAAATTTAAAAAAAATAGTTAGTGATGTACTTATTGCATCATAAATTACATTTTTTTTTTCGTGTTTGAATTATTTCAGAAACGTCGATAACAATAAAACAAAGATATTTCTTCAAATAAACAATTTTTTAAAACGTATTTTAAGAGAGATACGGCAGTTGGAAGGAACGGTGAATTAGATTTACTTATAAATTCATATACCCAAGCGTTCGACGGCAAAGCACTCGTTGGCTTGGATGTAACTTCGTGTAGTTAATTTGAGCAGCAGCTACTGTTTTAAGTTCTACTTATTAAATCAAATTATCTGTTCGTTACTGGCAAAAATAGTTAAATAGTTTTAATTCCTACCTAAATATTTTTCTCTTCGAAATATTTAGGGTTTACCTATTTGAATTGTATTTATTTCCTATAAATATAAGAACTTATTTTTATTTTCCTGTTACAGATTACAATTATCTTCCTTCATTTAGTTTGGAAATATTTTTAGTTATTGCAATTGTACTACAATTTGCATAAATTTATTAGTTTTGTTTTATTTACGGAGGGTAAATATTATACCCCGAAAATATTTACTTACTGTTTAATTTCATTTTTATTTATATTTTTGCAGATAAGAATTTATTTTTATTTCTCCATTGTCTCCATTGTTGCTTTTTTCGTCGATATAGTTTGGATGCATTTTTAGTTATTGCAGCTGAAATTCTGCAATACCTTACGTAAAGGAATTTATTAGTTTACTTTTATTTACGAATACTAAATATTATAGAAACTGTTCTTCTTTCAACATTTGCTTGCCATAAATATTTAGTGTTTATTTTTTTATATTAAGTTTTGATTTATTTTATATATAAGAATATATTTTTTTCTTCATTAACAATATCAATTGTTTCGTAGGTTATAATTCTACAACTTGTAGAATTTATTAGTTTATTTTTGGTTTTGAACGGGTCTATATTGGTACAACTTTGTTCGATTTCTGGTACATTTTCCAAGATGGTTTTAAGCAAATCAACTAAGATCAAAATTGCTAATATTATAAAACAAGAACTACCGAATTATACATACGAACAAGTGTTAAACTTACCTTCGAGTGACAAATTATTTCGAGAGTTTCTAAGTCCTTACAAAGTAAGTACAAGATTTATCCGTGTGATTTATATCGTGTACTACATAGATATGAGAAGGAATTTCAAGCGATTTTTAGTAATCTTTCTATAAATTTTGAGAATAACTGCGCAGCTGGCAACAAAATAGACTCTGAAGAAGTTCAAAAATGTTTTATTGGCAACTGGCGTTCTTCTACGCCAATAAATGAAAATGATAGCAAAGAATATCAAGACACAAGTATATCTCCCATTGTAAATCCATTATGTTTACAACAGGAACATATCACGTTAACAGGAAAACTATCTCCATCAAACGAAACCATATTTGATACTAACCTCTCTTCGAATAATACTACAGTATCGGAAGCTAATAACAAAAGAGACGATGTACATTTAAAATCTTCAGGTTGTAGTATAACGCCTGAAAGTTTTGACATACCTGATGATTTTTTAAATTTAACATCTTCGCCACATGATGAAGTTTTACCAAGGAAAACTAAAAATTCTCCTCAACGTTTAGGTAAACTTAATTATAAGGATTGTAATATTTTGGAAGGGACTTTCGGCATTCCTCAGAAGTATTGGAAGAAATTGTTCAAAGAAGATAAACTAGATGGTAAATATTATCCGTACTTTTAGGAACAAGATGTTCAAACATGTTAATAATACATGCCAGTTAGTCTTTAAGTTTGTAAAGTATTTAAAAACAAAAATATGTATATTTGCAGAATGTATCCACAACAAAAGAGGTTGCAAGAAATTTAAAATATACATTGATGTGAGTAAATTAGTAGTTGAAGTATTCAGCACATCAATAAATTACTGCCGCCTTGACAAACTAACTACGTACGTTAAAGGCGTAGAAAGAAGTATTTTAAAACAAAAATTAATAAACACAAAACCGCTGCAGTACAAAAAACAGACAATATTAAATACAAAAAGATCTACAATTAATCGTGGAAATTTACATAATATTAAATCGGACCCAACATTACGAAAAATTAGATCTGAAGCCAGAAGTGCTTTGGACCGTGATAAAGATCAACTGATTGACCTCATGAAGATGCATTTTGACCATCCCGAATATATAAAAGAAGTTGCTGTTCCTTTCAATGTGAAATTGTATAGCTGGGAAGAATTAGAAATTCTTTCAGCGCAAAAAAATGGGAATTTACTTCCTTTGATATATTTCGACTCGACGGGAGGAATTTTTGAAAATCCTCAATATGTTGTAAAAAGAATATATCTTTATACCGCTGTAACGAGAATAAGACAAACCGAAAGAATTTGTTCGGTTTTTCAAATGATATCAAGCGAGCATTTTTCTAAATCAATTTTTAGACTTTTTTATGATTTTAAGATGTTCTGTGAAGAGCAACATAAATGGCCAATATTTGGTGGGATAGTGACAGACTTTAGTTTCGCTAATTTGCATGCAGCTTCAAGAGCTTTTAATAATATGTCGCTTTTGCAATACCTTGAAACGTGCTATTCCATTATAGGAGGAAAGCAAACGAAAAATGAAGAGTTTGTTACCATCCATTTGTGTTGCTCTCACTTTATGAAAATGGTCGCTAAAGATGTCGATGTAACATCCAAAAATCTTGAACAAAAGTCTCTTTTTAAAGATATTATTGCAGCATCGATAGTAATTCTAAATTTTGCAGAAATGGAGCAATGGTTCATGCATTTTTCGTTTATACTAGCGTGTCCCTATAATAATGACGAGACAAAGATTGCGTATAAATCTTTAACAAGTCTAATATTCAATAAATCTGTAACTCAAACTGAAATTAATTACGAAGATGGTGTTTCCAATAAAAATGAGGATAATGAAGAACCCACGTTTCACAGTATGTACTCATCTAGCCGTTTCTATAAACACTTCAAAAGTATACTGGAACACCGTTTCTCTCGTAAATTTAAGGAGACCGATTGCCCTAACACTTGGTACAATCCTGACTTTTTAAACCTTCTTTTAAATAAATACCTCCCTTACTATCCGCTGTGGAGCGGTATAATGCTTCACCTTTCGGGGTATCAAATTGATCGGATAAGTAATTCTGCAATTGAAAACCACTTCGGTTATTTAAAGAATCAATTGCTTAAAGGAGAGAAACGCCTACGATGTTCAAGATGCATTAGATCACTTAGAGAAGATGTACTTTCCTTCCACAAGGAAATGCACGCAGGTATTGGAAAGTCCCGGTTAACAGGAAGGAAACAAACCAAAAAGAAACCAATTTCTAATAACTCATCAGAAATATTTTCACAGGAAATGTGGAGTAGAAAGTATAAACCAAAAAACAGTCACTTTTTGGGAAGATATTTGAAAAAAGGTCTTTTAAACAGATCTCTGAAGGAGGAAACGTTAATCTCCACTGAAGAGTTCATGAAGTGCACTTACTGCGGTCATGGCTTGCTCAATGAAACACTGGATTGGGTTCAGTGCGACGCATGCGACGGATACGTACATCAGAAATGCGAATCGCCTACAAATAAATCGTATTCTGGGCAATTTATTTGTAAAAGGTGTACCGTACCAATAGATGACGAAGATAGTCAACAGCTTGAGAAATCAAGTGAATTTTTGAAAACGAAGAGTTAACACGACTCCATATTCTGTGTTCTCAATATAAGAAATCAATAACACTTGATGACAAGGAGAAACAAGATTTAGAAAGTAAAACAAGAGGCCAAAGTGAAGACGCTCTGTGGCACACCGAAAGGCGTAAACGAGTTACTGCCTCCTACTTTGGAAATATATAAAGCTCGCGGTCCGTCTACATATACCAAAATTGTAAATGAAATTTTGATAAAATCGGCGTTGAATACGCCTGCTATATATTACGGAAAAATAAAAGAAAAAGTTGCCCTTGAGAAGTATAAAGAGTGTACGAAAAATAACTGTAAACAATCTGGACTATTAATACATAATATTTATCCCTTTCTCGCTGCTTCTCCAGACGGACTAATTGATAATAACGGAGTAATTGAAATCAAATGTCCCTACAGTGCGCGAGATGTTCACCCTGTCAACGCAAAATTACCTTTTTTGGATAAAGAAGGTAATCTGAAAAGGGGGCATAATTACTTCTATCAAATACAAGGACTTCTCGAAGTTACTGAGAGAGACTGGTGTGACTTCGTAATATATACAAACCTAGGTCTAAAATTGAAAGAATTTATAGGATCCCATTACGTTCAAAAGGTTGTATCCCAGTCTAAGGAATTTTTACCATTTATATCTCCTTCCGAAAATAGTACTGCCACATCTAGATTTTCCTTCCGTGGAACAAAGAAAATGGATACCCAATGCGACGATAAATATTTTAGAGAACGGTCTCGTAGATGACATAAACTATTATAAGAACTATAGTAATGGTAAAGGATACACCGTTGCTACATTTAATAGCTTAAACTCTTATATAAGGGAAGTTATCACAGACGATTTTCACTCTATCGGACCAACGGTGGTTAACAAATACTGGAATGGACATTTTATTAAACGTTTTAAGCGAGCACGGTCAGTATCAGGTAATTTCGTCGGGATACGCAACACAAATCTTTTGTAGTGAAGATAGTCCATCCGATTTCTTCGTAAAAGACATTGTATTGAAAAAAAATGATTTAGCTATGCCCATTTTAGTAAATAATAACCACTGGTGCCTTGCAGTGGCAAACACAACAAACAAATCTTTCCGTTATATGAATCCTTTCGAAAGCAACATTAACAAGTGTCAAATATTTTTAGACAAGTTTTTAAGTTATTTGAAAAATTATAATAAATTTACTTCTTTCACGGTACGTGGTGTAACATATAACAGAAAAGTTATCGAAACAGAAGGATGGACTGTTGAAAGTGACCCACAACTAATCCAAACAGACGGATGCAACTGTGGACCTTACGTGCTTTACTACTTTCATCAATTAATAAACAAAAGAAGCACTGACGCTCCGTACGACATGGACGTATACAGAAACGACTTGAAGAAATTGATTTTATCTGCTTCGGACAATATTAAAAATAAATGCTTCTTCTGTTTACGGGAAATACAAAATGATGCCATTAAGATTGCATGCACTTACTGCGAAAGAATAATGCATCCCCAATGTCTCTTCCTACAAACTAATAAGAAATCATTATTGCATGACATGTGTGACTTATGCAGACAATATTAAAATAAAAATGTTTATTTTCTGATTATAAAAACAATGTATAAATTAAGAACTATTCAAAATTGACCTAAATAATTTACCTCTACATTATTACTATCAGAAACAAGACAACTATCTATTGCGGTTAAGGTAGTCGATATGAATTTATAAAGGAGCCTGGAAAGTATTATTATTATTATTATTACTATTATTATTATAACAATTATTATTATTATTATTTCAAATTTTGCGGGATGGAACGCTTGTGACACCATTGCAAGTAGTTCCTTTTGTATTAAGGTATCGGCAGTTTTGTATTTTACATTTCTGCTAGGTTAACAATTAATCTAGCTAATGCGGTTTAGGTGGTAGACCTGAATTTATAATTGAGCGCTGGAAGTATACCTATTTCAGTTATTGGGGGATGGCACCCTTATGGTTTTCTTGCGAGTAATTACACATACGTAGGGCCGTTGGCAGTGGTGTATTCTACATTTTTTCTAAATTAATAAGTCTTCTATCTAATGCGGTTTAGGTGGTATATATGAATTTATAATGAAGCGCGGGAAGTATACCTATTTCAGACATTGGATAGCACCCTTATGGCTTCTTCGCGAGTAATTGCGCATGCGTAGGACTGTTGGCAATGGTGTATTTTACATTTTTTCTAGATTAATAATTCGTCTATCTAATGCGGTTTAGGTGGTAGACCTGAATTTATAATGGAGCGAGGGAAGTATACCTATTTCAGTTATTGCACCCTTATGGTTTTCTTGCGAGTAATTACAGATACGTAGGGCTGTTGGCAGTGGTGTATTCTACATTTTTTCTAAATTAATAAGTCTTCTATCTAATGCGGTTTAGGTGGTAGACCTGAATTTATGATGGAGCGCGGGAAGTATACCTATTTCAGTTATTGGGGGATGGCACCCTTATGGCTTCTTCGCGAGTAATTATGCATACGTAGGGCTGTTGGCAGTGGTGTATTCTTCTTTTTTTCTAGATTAATAAGTCTTCTATCTAATGCGGTTTAGGTGGTAGACCTGAATTTATGATGGAGCGCGGGAAGTATACCTATTTAAGTTATTGGGGGATGGCACCCTTATGGCTTTTTCATGAGTAATTACACATACGTGGGGCTGTTGGCAGTGGTGTATTCTACATTTTTTCTAGATTAATAAGTCTTCTATCTAATGCGGTTTAGGTGCTAGAACTGAATTTATGATGGAGCGCGGGAGGTATAAATATTTCAGTTATTGGGGGATGGCACCCTTATCGTTTCTTTTGCGAGTAATTACACATACGTAGGGCTGTTGGCAGTGGTGTATTCTACATTTTTTCTAAATTAATAAGTCTTCTATCTAATGCGGTTTAGGTGGTAGACCTGAATTTATGATGGAGCGCGGGAAGTATACCTATTTCAGTTATTGGGGGATGGCACCCTTATGGCTTTTTCGAGTAATTACACATACGTGGGGCTGTTGGCAGTGGTGTATTCTACATTTTTTCTAGATTAATAAGTCTTCTATCTAATGCGGTTTAGGTGGTAGACCTGAATTTATGATGGAGCGCGGGAAGTATACCTATTTCAGTTATTGGGGGATGGCACCCTTATGGCTTTTTCACGAGTAATTACGCATACGTAGGGCTGTTTGCAGTGGTGTAATCAAAATTTTTATAGATTAATTATTCTTCTATCTAATTCGGTTTATGTGGTAGACCTGAAATTAAGATTGAGCGCGGGAAGTATACCTATTTCAATTATTGGGGATGGCACCCTTATGGCTTTTTCGCGAGTAATTACACATACGTAGGGCTGTTGGCAGTGGTGTATTTTACATTTTTTCTAGATTAATAATTCTCCTATCTAATGCGGTTTAGGTGGTATATATGAATTTATGAGAAAGCGCGGAAGTATACCTATTTCAGTTATTGGGGGATGGCACCCTTATGGCTTTTTCGCGAGTAATTACACATACGTGGGGCTGTTGGCAGTGGTGTATTCTACATTTTTTCTAGATTAATAAGTCTTCTATCTAATGCGGTTTAGGTGCTAGAACTGAATTTATGATGGAGCGCGGGAGGTATAAATATTTCAGTTATTGGGGGATGGCACCCTTATCGTTTCTTTTGCGAGTAATTACACATACGTAGGGCTGTTGGCAGTGGTGTATTCTACATTTTTTCTAAATTAATAAGTCTTCTATCTAATGCGGTTTAGGTGGTAGACCTGAATTTATGATGGAGCGCGGGAAGGATACCTATTTCAGTTATTGGGGGATGGCACCCTTATGGCTTTTTCATGAGTAATTACACATACGTGGGGCTGTTGGCAGTGGTGTATTCTACATTTTTTCTAGATTAATAAGTCTTCTATCTAATGCGGTTTAGGTGGTAGACCTGAATTTATGATGGAGCGCGGGAAGTATACCTATTTCAGTTATTGGGGGATGGCACCCTTATGGCTTTTTCACGAGTAATTACACATACGTGGGGCTGTTGGCAGTGGTGTATTCTACATTTTTTCTAGATTAATAAGTCTTCTATCTAATGCGGTTTAGGTGCTAGAACTGAATTTATGATGGAGCGCGGGAGGTATAAATATTTCAGTTATTGGGGGATGGCACCCTTATCGTTTTTTGCGAGTAATTACACATACGTAGGGCTGTTGGCAGTGGTGTATTCTAAATTTTTTCTAAATTAATAAGTCTTCTATCTAATGCGGTTTAGGTGGTAGACCTGAATTTATGATGGAGCGCGGGAAGTATACCTATTTCAGTTATTGGGGGATGGCACCCTTATGGCTTTTTCGCGAGTAATTACACATACGTGGGGCTGTTGGCAGTGGTGTATTCTACATTTTTTCTAGATTAATAATTCTTCTATCTAATGCGGTTTAGGTGGTAGATATGAATTTATGATTGAGCGCGGGAGGTATAAATATTTCCGTTATTGGGGGATGGCACCCTTATCGTTTTGCGAGTAATTACACATACGTAGGGCTGTTGGCAATGGTGTATTTTACATTTTTTCTAGATTAATAATTCGTCTATCTAATGCGGTTTAGGTGGTAGACCTGAATTTATAATGGAGCGAGGGAAGTATACCTATTTCAGTTATTGCACCCTTATGGTTTTCTTGCGAGTAATTACAGATACGTAGGGCTGTTGGCAGTGGTGTATTCTACATTTTTTCTAAATTAATAAGTCTTCTATCTAATGCGGTTTAGGTGGTAGACCTGAATTTATGATTGATCTCTGGAAGTATACCTCTTTCAGTTATTGGGGATTGGCTCCCTTATGGATTTTTCGCGAGTAATTACACATACGTGGGGCTGTTGGCAGTGGTGTATTCTACATTTTTTCTAGATTAATAATTCTTCTATCTAATGCGGTTTAGGTGCTAGAACTGAATTTATGATGGAGCGCGGGAGGTATAAATATTTCAGTTATTGGGGGATGGCACCCTTATCGTTTTTTTTGCGAGTAATTATGCATGCTTATAGTTGTTGGCAATGGTGTATTTTACATTTTTTCTAGATTAATAATTCGTCTATCTAATGCGGTTTACGTGGTAGATATGAATTTATGATGGAGCGCTGGAAGTTTACCTATTTCAAATATTCGGGGATGGCACCCTTATGGCTTCTTCGCGAGTAATTACTTATGCATCAGGTTGTTGGCAGTTGTGTATTTTACATTTTTTCTAGATCAATAATTCGTCTATCTAATGCGGTTTAGGTGGTAGACCTGAATTTATGATGAAGCGCGGGAAGTATACCTATTTCAGATATTGGTCGATGACACCCTTATGGCTTTTCCGCGAGTAATTACGCATATGTAGGGCTGTTGGCAGTGTTGTATCCTACATTTTTGCTAGATTAATAATTCTCGTATCTAATGCGGTTTAGGTGGTAGACCTGAATTTATGATGGAGCGCGAGAAGTATACCTATTTCAGTTATTGGGGGATGGCACCCTTATGGTTTTTTCGCGAGTAATTACACATAAGTGGGGCTGTTGGCAGTGGTGTAATCTACATTTTTTCTAGATTAATGATTCTTCTATCTAATGCGGTTTAGGTGGTAGACCTGAATTTATGATGGAGCGCGGGAAGTATACCTATTTCAGTTAGTGGGGGATGGCACCCTTATGGATTTTTCGCGAGTAATTACACATACGTAAGGCTGTTGGCAGTGGTGTATTCTACATTTTTTCTAGATTAATAAGTCTCCTATCTAATGCGGTTTAGGTGGTAGACCTGAATTTATGATGGAGCGCGAGAATTTTACCTATTTCAGTTATTGGGGGATGGCACCCTTATGGCTTTTTCGCGAGTAATTACACATACGTGGGGCTGTTGGCAGAGGTGTAATCTACATTTTTTCTAGATTAATGATTCTTCTATCTAATGCGGTTTAGGTGGTAGACCTGAATTTAAGATGGAGCGCGGGAAGTATACCTATTTCAGATATTGGTCGATTACACCCTTATGGCTTTTCCGCGAGTAATTACGCATATGTAGGGCTGTTGGCAGTGTTGTATCCTACATTTTTTCTAGATTAATAATTCTCCTATCTAATGCGGTTTAGGTGGTAGATATGAATTTATGATTGAGCGCTGGAAGTTTACCTATTTCAGTTATTGGGGGATGGCACCCTCATGGCTTTTTCGCGAGTAATTACACATACGTGGGGCTGTTGGCAGTGGTGTATTCTACATTTTTTCTAGATTAATAATTTGTCTAATGCGGTTTAAGCGGTAGATTTGAATTTATGATGGAGTGCGGGAGGTATACCTATTTCAGATGTTGTTAAATAGCACCCTTATGGCTTTTTTGCGAGTAGTTACGCATGTCAGGGTGTTGTCGAATATGTATCTTGCATATTTTCAAGATTGGTAATTTTTCAATGTGATGGGGTTTTGAATACTGGAAACAAATTTATCGAAGGGGCGTTAAATTTTCTACTAAACTATGGATGTCAGTGGATAGTATTATTTTGTTTTAAAATGCTAGAAATATTCACCTTTTAGTAAGGGTGGCAGTTTGCATTCAAGATATAGCCATATGTAATAGTTTTCGTTATTTTTCTTGTGACTAGTTGGTGTCATTCTGATGTTATTTGAACATTTGAAATATATGCTTTAATTGAAATATGTTATATACATCGGTGACTCTTAGCGATTAGACGCGGTATAATTTTGAGCAAGCCGCGCAACTTAACCGCCTAGTGTGTCACTGACGTTAGGCGCTCCAGTCGATTTCGTATATCCATGGTCTCGCTCGGGTGGGATCGGCTAAATTGGCAGCTATCTTTGGCTGCTGTTTTCACACTGGTAAATAAGGGTGCGTATTTCTCGCCTCAAAATTATCATCAGAAATTTGAGTCTTTACAGACATCTTGAAAAATAAAACCTGCACAAAATGATGTTCTGTTTATTCATTGTTACTATTTAAATTTTCTTTTTTTTTAATGTATTGTGAAGGTATTTAAACTAATATAAATCAATTATCTTACAATTTCTATCATGTATCAAGTTATATGTGTCGCAACGTAAACAACATGTGTCATACAATGGTTTTAAATGTAATATCTATTTTGTTGAGAAATATATTCAAGAGAACTAGTTACCAATTAATGTTGATAAGTACAAAAATAGTAAACTTTCTCTTAAAACTCATTCCTGTTTTATTTAACTGTAACCATAACGCTCTGAACTCTGAAACATTGCAAGTGTTAAAGAGCTAATGTGGATGAAAAATCAATCAGATGGCTAATACTGCTTAAAAACATTGGGATTTGTTCTCATCTATTTTTATTCAGTGCGATCAGAACTTGATATTGTAGTAGGTATTTTTGGTATTAGACTTTTGATATTTAGAGAATCACTGATGTATTTATTTGCTACTTTGTAGGGCACCCGTTCTTTCTTCAAGTAAATAGAGGCTATTTGTTTAGTACATATAAAATGTTTAATAAATATTTTATTTTGATTTGAGTTTAAAAAATTGTTGGTGTATTTTAAATATACAGGGTGAGTCAGAAAGAATGGCTCAACCGTAAGCTGGATATCCTAGACAACAAAATATTATGTTTGAGTTGATCATGCCTAATACGAATATAGCTGCTTTAAGAAATACAGAGTGTTTAAGGTTTAAACTTTATTCTGAAATTTATCAATAATTGTACGAATAATAAATCACACACATGCAAAATACGCTAAACTTTTAAATGCAAATAACTCAGAAAGTTAGGCGATCTACACAAAAGTACAATTTTTATGTGGAATTGAATGTTCTTTTAGATTATAACTTTTTTAAAGGATAGCTCAACACATAAAAAATATGTTTTGATGTAACTAAATAATACGGTGAAACTAACGCCCTCTGGGAGTCAAAATAAGCTTAAAATTCGTAATTATCACACCAAAAAACCCAACACTACCAATGTTTAGTCATGCTATCAAAATTTTCCCAATTATTGAGAAATTTCAGAATACAATTAAAACCTTGAACTCCAGTGACATTCGTATAAATCTTGTTTATATAATAATTATATATAAACAAGGGTATAAGGCATGATGAGTTCAAACATAATATTTTGGTTTCCAGTATCTCCAGCTTAGTGTTTACCCACTCTTTCTGACTCACCCTGTATATTTCAAATTTTAGTTTTAGCCCTTTTGCTCAAAGAAATAAATCTTTGTGTATATTAGGGCGGGGCAAAAGGAACCAAATGCATATTTGAAAAACCATTTTTAATATTTGTTATTATAAATATTACTTTAATGAATTGAAAACAATGTTCTTCTACTGATCCAACAGTGATTATAAACGGTTGCAATGGCACTGTAAATAAATTTAGATTTAAAATAAAGTGGTTCTGACTGCCTGGGTCTCCCCAACCATCTTCAAGAGAAGATAAGTTTCTACAGGATCACATCAACAACTTTAGAAAAATATTAGTCTATTTTAATCCTTAATTTGGCCGTGGTACTTTTGAAATTTATTAGAATTTTGCCATTTTTATTATATACCTTCCTATACCTTTTCATCTCTAAAAAAATAATTCTCGTTTTTGCACGAGTATTAGAACTCTAATTATTTATAAACTTTCATATCATTATATCTTATCGTCTCAATGTAATAACAATAACAGTTAAATGAAAATAAACAAACAAGTATTGACCTCCGTAATCCGTTATTTACATTTTTTAATTAGTTATCTACATATAATACCGCACCATAAAAAAGATTTAAACTACCGGTAAGCGTTGCATTGGTTAGACAGACACATTTATACAGGGTGGCCAGATGAACTCGAAACAGATCCATTTTCAGGAACTACGTCAAGATTGTAGAAAAACGCTCAGATCTGTCGATTTTAGATTAAAGAGGGATATTCTTTGCTGGTATTTTTGCTCCACCACATTCACCCCCAAGCAAGGGTAAGCATCACCCCAAAATATTTAAATGGCATTGGGGGTTGAGTAATATTTATTTTGAAAGCTGTTACAATTCTTTTTACAACAGACTTTAAATTTTATAATTCCGCCCAATACTTAATAAGAATTTTGATTTTAAAGTTGAAACTTATCTACAATCAATTAGTAACGCTAAATGTCACGTATTCAAGTTAAGTACGCCAATGGTATAAATTTAGTATTTCTTGCGTTACATTGGTTTTTGGCGATTTGTTATCACTCTCGTAAAAAAACACAATTATAAGAAACAGAAATTAATACTATACACAACAACGAACGTACAATTAGTGGATTCCAAATTTATTTTCTAGTTTATTTGGAAGCGTTGGTTGGTAGTTTATTCAATTGTGTTTTTGAAAATTAAACACTATGATTTATTCCATTGCGGAAAGGGTAGATATCATTTCGCTTAACTTTATGAACAATAAATGTGCGACTAGAACAGCTCATCTATTTAATGAACAACATCAAGATCGACATGTCAGGAGGAAGTATGTTCTAAAGTTAGAAAAAAAAATTCAAGAGACAAGGAACTTAGTCAATAAAAAACGAGAAATTGAAAAACCTATAGTTAATGAAGCTAGTGAAGTTGCAGTTTTGGGACAAGTTCATTTTAATCCTACATTAAGTACAAGGCAGCTGACATCTGTGTCTGGGATCAATCGAACTAGCATACAAACCATTTTGAAGAAGAATAAATTCCATCCATACAAAATGCATTTAGTCCAGGAACTTCATGAAGATGATTATGGCCGCCGTTTGCAATTTTGCGAAATAATTGTGAGCGAGCGGGGAACGATCCACAGTTCCTTTTTATCATCTGTTTTTCTAATGAATGTAGTTTTTTCTTGAACGGGACAGTAAATCGTCACAATTGCCGCTATTGGTCAGATTCAAACCCAAAAGTTCTTTACGAGGTGCATACACAACAACGGTAATTCTACCTGGTAAGTTGACTGGCCAAATGTATTTGCATTTACTGGAAGAAGCTATTGACCCTGTCTTGACTGACATTATTGAAAATGTTCCAGAGTATGATGAAGATCATTTGATTTTTCAACAGGACGGTGCTCCTCCGCATTATGCGTTAATTGTCCGTCAGTATTTGGACCAATGTTTTCCACGGAATTGGATTGGGAGAAGAGGCAGCATTGAGTGGCCTCCACGATCACCGGATTTATCGCCCCTTGTTTTTTTTATTGTGGGGATACCTAAAAAGTAAAATCTATAAAATACAGCCAGCGTCGCTGCAAGATTTGCGTCAAAGAATCGTCGACGAATGCCGTCGAATCACTCCGGAAATGCTTCAGAATGTGCGCGAACGTTTCGAACAAAATCTTTATTCTTGTATGGAAGAGGGCGGTCATCAGTTTGAACATTTAATCAGCTAAGTAGTAAGTAAGCAACTAAACATAATTTAAATCTTAAAATGTACATTTTTTTAAAGTACCTATTGAGCGGAAATATAAAATTTAAAGTCTGTTGTAAAGAGAATTGTAAGAGCTTTCAAAATAAATATTACTCAACCCCCAACGCCATTTAAATATTTTGGGGTGATGCTTACCCTTGGTTGGGTGTGAAAGTGGCGGAGTCAAAAATACCAGCAAAGAATGTCCTCCTTTAATCTAAAATCGACGGGTCTGAGCGGTTTTCTACAATCTTGACGCAGTTCCTGAAAATGGCTCTGTTTTGTTTTCATTTGGCCGCCCTGTATCGCAAAACGATTACTTATAAAACGTAGCTGGTTTGTTAATGGCCTGTATGACTGTACAATTCCTTGATGCTTACGTTATTTAGCAGAAAATGTCGTACATTGCTCACGAAACCGCTGCAAATTTCACATTCCAATATTTCACCAATCTTTTAAGCTAAAAACTACACACACTTGCGGGTTCATTGTGGCATGATTTGTTATATGTAACTCGATTCCATGAGAAATGTGTCGCAGACACTATTGACCGCAAATTATTCACCAGGAAAGAATTTAAAACAGTAATTCAGAAGCATGAACACTTTTCAGTAAATCTATTGGGTTTTTAAGATTACATTTTAACTTCTTTTTCAATTTTTCATATAAGTTAATTGGTACACACATTTCATTTTGATATTACTCCGAATCGTTGTCAACATAACTTCGATTTACATACATTACATCAAAACCTTTACAACATACCACATAGTTACGTACCAACAACCAATTTTTATAAAGTGTAACACTTATCCAAAATAAAATATACAGGGTTGATTCAGAACTTATCTAAAAAAATTTGGGAACAGATGCCACATGAAAAATGTCAATATCGTAAAAAAAATTTCAAAAATCCTTATAGTTTCATAGAAAAAGTTCTAGTAGTTTCAACCTTTACATCGCTGGGTTTTCATGAACGCGAAATTCGCGAATATCGCGCGATTATTTAATGGCAAGAGAAGTCTCAATTTTTAACGAATATCGCCAACTGTAACATTTTCTATTATTTTCATCAAAAAACTCTCATTGACTCTCATGGTAGAGTAGATGGAAATAGCAATAATATTCATGTTTTACGAATTTCCCTATAACTTGAAACTTTCCCGCCATTAATAATTAAATCAAAAACTGTGAATAATCGCGTATTTTGCATTCATGAGGACAAGACTTTATCTGGCACAAACGTAGAAAACAATATTGAAAAAGCCCGACTGAAACAAAATATTTGCAAAAAGTAACGTTACCTAATTAATGTGCTCGTACAACATACATGCATTTCGTTAAAGCAGTCCAACTGCATTCTGTATGTATGTTATAGTTATAGTTATGTCGCGTACTACATTTATCTACCAATTAAAATAATTAAAAGCGCATATTTTCCATATACCAGCCTATCTAATAATTACGACAGTTTGCTAGAATTTCTGTTACATTAGACCACTGGGTCAACGAAACTCTTTGGCCAAACGTTTCTCTCTCTAATTTTAATAAAACGTAGTTCACAGAGTTAAGCATCTTTATTGTTGTTAACATTCCGATGATTCATAATTTTAGATATAAAGATTATGTCACGTTATGGTGCCAGCAGCCGCGACTGTATTAGAGTCCCCTTATTTATATAATTTGCACGATAATTATTTCAGATTTTATTAGCACAATGTACAGTGATCACGCGAAAAAGTTATATTGAGCTGTAACTTTGCTACCCTAGGTTATCGGAAAAATGAAATGTGCATTTCTTATATAATTTTTCACAAGGATTTCAATTTTTATTTAAAAAAAACGAGATTTATGGATTCCTCACTTTTTTCTGATAAACATGTCACGGGTTATATTTAACCATCGTCTACTAAATCGCATCGCGTTTGTAATACTTCTCTGTCGAATCACCTGAATTTTAATATGGAATTCTGTGATGTGCTGTAGTGTGGCGACACCAACGTTAGATATACTCGCGACAAGAATTCAGGCGACTTACGTCATACGAACAAATGAATAATTCATTATATTTGTATCAAAATATTTAAGAAACTGCAACTGATTGTAATAAAACTATATACTACATTAAAAGTTTGCATTATATATTGCACTAAATTGCAAAAAATGATTGTTTTTAACGCGACCAAATATCGAAAATTACGTTGACAATAAAAACAAATGTGTAACGTCAGCTGTGACGTAAGACGTCTGAATTCTTGACGCGAGTATATTTGGAAACATACATATCGTGCCATAAATGTCAGAATTTGACATTTGATATTGACACAATAATAGCTTATCTTTTAATAGAACCTATTTATTTAATTTGGTTTCTAAAAGTGTATTTTTTATTTACCATTTTAAAACATTAAAATACGCGCAACTGACTGTTCACTTCACACAAAGCTTTCGTGACTAAATATTTTACATATTTCATAAAATTGGATGGATTACTACTTTTGCATTTTCACCATAAACCAATGTTTATTATTTTAGGATGTATCAATTTATAAATTTAAAAATGAGACGTAAACAGATATTTGACATTTGTCATAATTTCTATAAAACAATTGACGACTATGTCCGACTACGTCATTTGTGCTGTAGAATGCTGTCACACGCGGTGAGTCACTGCAAACAGGCAAAGGAACAGATTAGAAAAAGCACGGTTGCTGCGATTTAGCCGACGATGATTTAACTGTTTGTAAGATTTTGGTGATTATATAGAGGGCTTAAGAGACTGATTTAGAGAAAATTTAGAGGCAGGTTCTATGTTTAAAAGTAAGAAAAAAAGTTTATATAAACATGGGCCCGAAAATGCCTGGTTTTCGAGATACACGTTGTTTAAAATTTTCTCTCCATTATAGTATTGATTTCACGAAAACCGTTCGAGATATTGAGATCAGATTTGGCACACAACAGTATATAGTGAAGGGCTACATTTACATGTATAAATGTCTTTTGTATTATACTTGCATCAATGGCGCTCGTATCGTTAAATACTCAGTTTTAGCAAAAAAAAATGTATGCCATTGATTTTTTGACAAATTGCTATCGCTCTTTTAAAACCACGTTAATTCTGCTTAAAAAGTACAACTTGGATTTTTTCCTCATGACGCATTGTTTTCAAGATAAAAATTAATTTATTAATCATTACCAACTCTGAAATGCTAATCAAAAACAGTAATCTAGGTGGCATGCATTACCACGATTTTACAATCTATGTCGGCGTTTTGCTAAACAATGAGCAAATCCACATTCTTTCTTACATTGAACAGATACCTATTTTATGTCACTTTTTCTACAAAAGGCAACTAAATAACTTATGGCAGTATGCTAAAAATAATTTAGTTAGATACACAGCCTTTTTGTGTCTAATATTACAACAGGTCCTGGGCGTCTTTCGATACAAGATCCTGTGATACGTGTCAGTATTAGTCGCCTTAAAATGAAAACTAGCAGCCTTAATATAATTTTTGCTAGAGCGAAAAATTGCAAAAACGTCTGTAATAAGAAGGTGGCATTGCAGCAACAATTCAAAAATTAAAATAACACATTTTTAATTACTTGTAAATTCTTCTAGCAAAGTTGTATTTCTGTAATATTTCTGGAGCATATTTAATACAGGTATTTTGCCGGGAATAATCAATACCTATCTACTAATGGATAAAATACATTCCCCTCAGTGTAGGATATTTTCTAAGGTCATAATGTCATAATTTTAGGATGAAGTTTTATTAACTCACAAACCTAATAGACTACTGGTTTTCAAAATACAATTTTAATAATAATAATAATATATCTACCCCTCATTCTAATTACGAAGATTAGGCTAGACGTCGGAGACTTGTGAGAGAGAGGAGACGGCATATTATTATTATGCAGGCCACATTTGCACCCAGAAACGACTTACGTTGGTAGGTCCTAACCACCATTCAGTGCAGGAATGAGGAAAATCTCGTTAATTAGGGGAGTGGTCAAATGTCGATCGGCATCAATCTCTCACATTGACCGAAGCCAACATTGTTGCACCCTACCATACCCACAGAGAGAGTGCCAATCCTTTCCGCAAATATAGCTGGTCTACGGCCTACCTGCCGCAGGATTTATTAATTATTTTTATAATTTCTCGAAATGTCGAAATTATCCTGATTCTAAAGCTACTCGATTTCAAAACATCTGAATCAATACAATTAATTGTTTTTAAAACAAAAACATAGTTAATATAGGAAACGTAATACAAATGACTCAAATTTCACTATTCTTAGTAATACTGTTTAATATCAAGTACGTAAGTTAGTAATCTCTGGTAAATAAGTTGAAAAACCTGCAATGAAGCCAGCTTACTATGATTTCATACAATTACTAGTGGTAATGAATCATCCATTATAGTTCAAGCTATTTGAATTTGTCGAGAGCATACGGTTAAACAACAAA
This sequence comes from Monochamus saltuarius, assembly GCA_025584915.1. Classification (NCBI taxonomy): domain Eukaryota; kingdom Metazoa; phylum Arthropoda; class Insecta; order Coleoptera; family Cerambycidae; genus Monochamus; species Monochamus saltuarius. The sequence goes on along the minus strand of CM046723.1, from coordinate 26,566,201 downwards.
TTAACTTTATTTATTTAGATAGATTGATATTACAGCGTTTAATTATATTTTCATCTGTACCTACGCCAAAAACGTCTTTTGATACATAAATCTATAAAATAGAATAATACATAAGTAAAATGTGAAACAGTGAATTATTAAAGGAATAAATATTAAGTATATAGGGGGTGTGTAACAGATTTTATGTTGATAACTTCGAGAGTGGGGGAATTTTATTATTTTTTAAGATTTTTTCTCGTTTCTGGCTAAACATGCATTATGTTAGTCATGAACGTAAGCCATTAAGTAAGGGAATAGTTGTTACTCAATGCTTCAGCATTGTCCTCATACATATAAAATTCGCGGATATTCCCGCAAGTTTTGCAATTGTTAATTTGAATTGTTTAATGGCGGGAAAGTGTCAACTTTTGTGAATTTTACAAAACAGTTGTTAACAGTTAGTTATTATCGCTATTTCATTTTATTATGTGGGGTTAGTATGATTGTTTTGAGCTTTTTACAATATACCATGACAGTTTTATGATGAAAATGACAGCGATTTTAACGAAAAACTCTAGTTTTTAATATCTGAAAAATTTCAAAAAAAAATAATTTCAACAAAATTTCTCTGAGAAAAAGAATGTCAATTTGCGCCACTTGAAAACACACGAGAAAAGTTATAAATATTTTTACAAACCTTCAACTGTAATTTTTTTAATATCAAATAACTCCAAAACGGCTAGGTTTAGATATATGGTATGATGATTTGCACTCAAAATTTCAGGCCTTTTCCGAAAATGCAGTATTATATAGGGTGTTAGTTTTTAAATAAGGAACTAACGACTACGGCATTTTTGCAAATAGCCGAAAGTCAAAAATATTTCTTTAAAATACGCGTATTTGAGATACCTTCTACAGCATTTTTTATATTAACTTATATATCACTTGGTTCTCTATACACCTTTAGTCTAAATGGACATAAATGGCTTTGTATGTATAAAAGGTGATTCTAAAATACATACATACGTACATTTTTCTAGACCTCAAAATAAGACGAAAAGTCTGTATAAACATGCATCTAAAAACGTTTTATATTCAACATACATTTTGATTAGTACCTACTTCCCAAATCCGTGACGATAAATTAATAAAATTTGGCACAATCCAATCACTTTTTTTGCTCTTTTTGAATATCTGAAATGAAATCAATACTGTTTGTCTAAGGACGAGTAAAACAAAAAATAGCTAAACTTTTCTGTGTATATTTTTTTCACAATTTCAAAAAACAGCATAAAACGAAAACTCTAACATACGGATTCATCAACAAGGCGTAACGTTAGTCAGACTAGCGGAGGTTACGCGAAAAATGTACGCCTCTGTTGCACCAATTTAAATAAAAGGCATACTCCTATTCACTACTATGTATAATACTTACTTTATGATATCTTAACTAATCCGTAGCACTGAAAAATACTGTTTTTGAATATAAAAACTAAATATACAATGGAACTAGAGCCCGAAGTTACGCGATTTTTAGACAGGTAAAATACTGGGTCTAACTTTTGGCGCAAATATGGACGTAAATAAACAGCCTACCTAGCAACGCATGTTTCGTGAATAGACGCAAAGCTGATTAGTCCGACTAACGCGCTTTACACGGGCGCAAAGCTGGTTAGTCCGACTAACGCTACGCCCGTTTCATGAATCCGGCTGTAATAATTTTTATATAAAAACGGTATGGATTTTTACATAAAAAGGTACTATTATTGAAATTATATGTCGGCAACAGTTTTTGATAAAAAAATTATTATTTGAGCGCATGCCAAATTTCATTAAAAATCTTGAATTTTGAATCCAACAATACTTGACATGTATGGAAATGTTTACTTCTTAATTTGTATAAACAAAAAATTTCACATAATAAACTTAAACTTCCAAAACTAAAACTATTTTACTACATGTTGTCATTATTTGTCCCCAGCTATAATGTCTCAAGTTCATGTGTTAAGGTTAAGAATCACATAATGAGTAAAAAAGAAATAATAATAATTTCTCTCATTCCATCTGCTTTCCAAAATTTGTTACACTCCGTATGCCTAATCCATTTAAGGATTTGAGGGAGAAAATGCGTTACCAAGGTTTTTCAATACACGTTATTCTAAATCACTGGGTAAATACAAACGCAATGTTCCAGATACAAATTATTTCGTATTTTCAAAGAGGGACTAAATCCCAGTTAATTTTCCAGTGAATAATCTTTCAGATCGTAATAACGTTGGAGTTGTGCCCAACAAGTACTATTTTTATAAAATGTCGTGTGAATAGGAAATCTAATAAATGAGTTATATAGGATCTCACATAACTTGCAGAAGGCATAAAACAGATGAAAATCAGTGTTGGTTAACCTTGTGCTTTTTCATTTACAGTTTCATTATTTACGCACGTTATGTAAATTTGAAAAAGGAACGTGTTCGTCTGGTGTCTGTTTTAGTAGACTCAACGATAATGCAATCGATTACGGTTTATGGCTTTGATTTATATATTGACTCGATTCTATCGCATCTTATTTGATAAACGAAGATGAACTGCTATTACGACAAGGTATACAATTTTCGAAGATATGTATTCGGTAAATAAAAATATAGGGCAAGAGGCAACATTACGTCAAATTTTCGGGAATAAATGATCTCAAAAAAATAAACGCAAAAGAAGTCAATGCAAACATTGAACGCGTCAATTACTGTTGAAGATATAAAGACATACATACATACATATCGGTCAGTGGTCGCGCGGTTTAAGGCGTTAGTACTTGAATCGAGGTGACTAGACGGAGTTGGTTCGAGCCCAGCTGCCGGTAGACCGTATATAAGCTATATTCGTGGAGAAGATTGGCACCCTCTCTGCGGGTATGGTAGGGTGGAATAATGTTAGCTTGGGTCAATGTGAGAGATTGATGCCGGTTGATATTTGACTACCCCTAATTAATGAGGTTTTCCAGGTTTCCCTCATTCCTGCACTGAATAGTGGTTAGGGCCTACCAACGTAAGTCGTTCCTGGGCGCAAATGCGGCCTGCTTAATAATAATATGCCGCCCCCTCTCCCGCACAAGTTTCCGATTTCTGGGCTAATCCCCATGATTAGAATGAGGGGTAGAGATATTATTATTATTATACCTAAACTTCAAACTCGATACAGTCAGTTCCCCCATTTTAAGTAGGTATATGAATAAATTTGGCGCCGAAATTATGAGGAATTTGGACGATTTGAAACGTCTAGTTATTTGACGTCAAAAATTTTCTTTTTCGAAACTTATTTATGATTTAATTAATTATACAATATGCATTTTAAGTAATATACCGTTTCAATAGAAAACAGTAACTATTATAAAAAGGATAATTACAATTTATTTTGCCCTACATGTAAATTGAAAGTGCCGATATTGCAGTGAGTTAAATTATTTTCTTTGGCATTCACTGTAATTTTGAACAATATAACTTACCATAACGTCGAAAATTTAATTGTATGTTCGAAATGATATGCCAGTAATACCGCTTCGGTCACATTTTGAATAGTCTTCGAAACACCTTTTGAATTCGTTGTAGACATTCTTTTACGGTCCCGACGATTTTTTGGGGACTAATTGTGAAACAGCACTTTGTGCCGCTTCCAATACTTCCCATGGTCAATGCTCGTCTTCACTTTTCGAACTCATTTTGAATTAAACACTCTTATAATATGAATTAAAATATATAACTCTGGCACTACTTTTTCAAACAAATTTTTACTGTTGATTATCGTTACACACACACACAACACGGTTCAAATGAAAATTAAATTGTTTTACTTAACACAATAATTGTCTTATTTTATTACAGTTTTCGAAAAAATATTGAATACGAAATGCTTTTGCATTCGCAAATGGATATTTTGCATGAAATAAATTGCAGTCCTGAACGCAAAACTACCATTCCGCACACAGTGATAAAAAAAACATTCTAGTTATTATAAATATTTTTATTATCTATATAAGTACGATAAATATTTTAATAATCATAATGTATCAAAAAAAAAACAACTAAATAAAACAAAGAAATAAAGATAAAATATTTGTAAATATGAGAATTCCATTTCTCTACTCATATCTCATCGTAATCATGATAGCAAAAATTACTCATAGTAACAGAGTAAATAAAATTGAAAAATAAAGAAAAAATATACTGCGTATTAGGTACCTATATATTAGTTATATACGTATTAAAAAAAAATAAAATTACTGTTTCATAAAAGAAATATGTCACAATTATCGTATTTATTATTCATTTAAATAAACTACAACATGGGTACATGTGTTAGAACTAACTACATCTATCGGCCGTTCGCTACTCCATGCCGGACTGAAAACGTCACAGGCACGAAGCGTTCTACATGCAGTAGACACCATTGAAAGCTGTCGACCTTTATCGCGATCGGCGAGAAACGATATTTTGCAAACACGGAATTCCAGGAAACAACTTCTGCGGGCTAATGCCCCGACCAGCATTGAATTACTCCTGGAAAACCTATAGCAACAGCTAGAGTCATTCGTCAGACGCCCACCAGACATATACCGGTTTCGAGCTTATACCTCACCTATGGCATACTGATGAGAGCTAATCAGTCTGACGAATGACTCTAGCTGTTGCTATAGGTTTTCCAGGTGTTATTCAATGCTGGTCAGGCATTAGCCCGCAGAGTAGTTGTTTCCTGGAATTCCGTGTTTGCAAAATATCGTTTCTCGCCGATCGCGATAAAGGTCGACAGCTTTCAATGGTGTCTACTGCATGTAGAACGCTTCGTGCCTGTGACGTTTTCAGTCCGGCATGGAGTAGCGAACGGCCGATAGATGTAGTTAGTTCTACACCGCGTACTCATGGTCCCTTCTGTCGGGTTAGACAGACGAAAGCAGCTAGGATTATTCGTCGGATACCTCACCTATGGCATACTGATGAGAGCTAATAAGCTCGAAACCGGTATATGTCTGGTGGGCGTCTGACGAATGACTCTAGCTGTTGCTATAGGTTTTCCAGGAGTAATTCAATGCTGGTCGGGGCATTAGCCCGCAGAGTAGTTGTTTCCTGGAATTCCGTGTTTGCAAACTACAACATGGGTTGCTTGAACATGCCTTGTTGAATAAACTTTTCACTACAAGGTGCCATATTGGAAATTGACAGCCTGCATTATCTTTTGTTTGCTTCAAAGCAGCTACTGAAGAAAACTCGATTTTGTCGGCAAAATTTTAAACAATATCTAGAGAGTGCATTGATTTTTTATTTGTGTAAAATTTAGCAGCTATATTTAGGTGGCCACGTGTGCTCTTTATGGAGTTTGAATAAAGAGCATCAAGTAATAGTAATAGGTACTTTCTGCTGCGTATATGGGTGCAATTCTAAGAATAGAACACTAAATGTTTATTTGTTTCCCAAACAAAGCAAGTGTAGGGTTTATAATTATTGCTATCTGATTTAGGTACCCCCTTCCCGAGAAGTCTGGTTTTGTTTCTTTTTTTTCAATAATTATAGATAAAACTTTAATGTTCTGCTATTTAGATGTAGAGCTTCTTTCATATTGGCACATAATATACAAATAATCAACCGATGGAAGAAACTATGACATTTATTTAGCGACACTTTGTTGCTTTAATGAGGACCTACCTACTTCACACACAAATTTTATTTGTATAGGTATGCCATTACTTTCATTTAGCACAACTTTTGTTAATTGCTGCAATATTTTTAGTTTATAGTATCTGCTTTTAAGTGGCGTCAAAGTAGATAAGATTTATAGACGACTAGATACTTGACGAGATAACTCCTAGCAGACTTTCACTTTGACAAATGGAATCTGATCTGAAAGTAGTAAACTAAAATAAATAGTTTGATTTACTTCAATGTGAATGCTTTGTCATATATCATGCTACAGACAAATTCATTGCATAATACTTACCTTAAGTACGTAGGCATAGGTCTAGAAGTGGCCATTATCAGCAAATTTTTTAATATTGATTACTATCTTTTATTTGTAAACATTTAAATGTTGTAAAGATGTATGTTTATTCAGTTTTATTTTACCACAAATTTATCATCAAATACATTTTCTTGTATCCAACTATTTTATAATATATCTAGTACCTTTCACAACAGTAAACCGAACCTCTTAAACGCAGTTACAGACGTTAAAATATATAACTACAAAAGTAGTTTTTTTGACATAATTCTTTGTTGGAAAGAGAAACATTTTTTTTTCACCACCTGAAGAAGCAATTTTGAAAATGCAGAAATAGGTCAGATCTCATCTATTATGGTTAAATTTACGATACCCACATGTTCAAAAGTGAATTTGAGTTTTAATGTTATAGAATGATTCATTAAGTCAGGTAGGTATGTCTTTTCTGTAGTAAATTTAGCTAGATTAGTTTTTATTTTATATAATATAGCTTTGTAGGTATATGGAGATTTTGCTTAGCATATATTTTGGTATCAAAGAACATATACTTATATCATTCATTTATATTAGCTTAAATGCCTTTACAATACAGTCGAAAATTTATAAAACGTAACTAAACTTTCTGTATCTCTTAATCGGATATTAAAAGCATGCACCACCGTCCAACTATTTTTACAAAATTGTGTTTATTATTCCTCTATACTATTTAGGTATGTCATCAAGAATTTCCAAAATTGAAATTTGCCTTATACAAGCTTTCGCAATAATAATGTCACTCGAAATAGTTTTTGAACTTCTGGAAGTTATGAGTAGAAATTTTATTAGATCTCTATTGGTGAGTGGAACAACTAAGACCTAATGTTAAAAGTAGATTTCATTACGAATACGTCAGCAGTTCAAAAGACATCGCTAAATTCGATTTAAAGAGTCATTATTATTACAATAGCTTGTACATAATTAAGCATACTAAAATAAATTTATGAATTATTGTGCAAACATAGTTTATGTTGCAGTTTTAAACTTTACTATTACTACTAAGTTAGCTAATCAATATTTAGTTTATTTAAAATAGATAAAGGAGTAAGTAGTTAAAAATGAACTGTGAGGAATGTGTGTACAATGATAACTGAACACTTGTATTTATTTTTAGAGATTACTCTTAGTTTCTAATGAATTTACTTAGTTTAATCCCTTTTTTTTTATTGTCCGAATCTAGAAAATAATATTTCAAAGTACGATACACAATGGATGCATTTGCGGAAGAAAACATTTATGTAATAACCAAAATATGACAATACAATGAAATTATTAGTAAGGCCACATTAAAATCTCAATCGTATGAGTTGTTATGGAGCTGAATTGAAGAAACTTGAATTTAGTTTTGGAAATATTTTCAAGTATCAGAAGTACCTACTTGAGATGATTTTTATAAACAACACAGTATAGCAAATCTCTCACAATAAATTTTCTCTATGATCTGATGGGTTGTCCAATTTAAACTTTATATGCAACGGACAAGTAAAAAGAATTTAGTAACCTACTTATTTCCAGTTTAACTTCGTACATAGCAATGAAGGTATTTCGTTATCTGAGTCATCGTCCTGTTATGTGATATTTTATAGTTTGGTCCACAATAAACAACTAAAATACATTGAATATTAAAATTTTGTGTATATAGAATGGATCGGCATCTTTAAGGTTGATTCTCACTCTACATAACGTCTTTAGTCCATCTCAGTCTCGTTCCGTTTCCACAAACTGTTTATTACAAGAGATTGAATGAGAACATTCACATTTTCGATACTTCCACATTCAGCCACTGAATATTTCTGTAAAGTATAAAACCCAACGTATTTTTGACAGACGTACTTGTAGTGATACACTTTAGTTAGTAAATATCCTTTTATCTGTATTATTATTAGTACCTATGCATTTATTAAAAATTGTATCCAGGTTCACTATATTAAGAAGGTTTAATACATCTGTCTTCCGTGGATTAAATGCTTTTTTGAAACACTAGTGAATTAGAATTCATAATACCACGCTTCGATTTTTTAGCATTTTATTTAGAATTGTTATTATTATTAACAGTAACATTTAAGTCAAGAACGATCTTGTCATTTTGGATTTTTTCAGCATCTGTCATCTGATTAAAATAAACTTGTCAAATATGACGTTTTTCAATACCATAATTTTTCATACGGCTTTTACTCTCCTAATTGGCCGTGGATAAAACGTTGAATTACATTTGGGAAATTTATCAGTCGTTAATCCACTCGGCTGCACCTCGGGTTTTCATTTTCCCCCGTGGATTAAAGGCTTGTTAATGCCCTTAAATAATTAATAATATGTCTATGTCATAAAGTTATATGGACATAATTTTAGTTGAATAAAACGTTTGTACGTTTGAAGGTGTTGCTATATTACAATTTACTCAACTAAAATTTAAGAAGCATGACTCAAGAAGGTACTTATTGCTCAGTAATTATGGACAGATTCTTATTCCCTTCCCATAAGTTTAATGCGGACTCGAACTCGCCTACTGCAGCTTACGAATGAACTTACTGGCTAAGAACCTTTGAAATGTTTCTATCCTCGATAGGAAATGTTACAAACAGTGATAAATTAAATTTCCTTATCAATTATGTAAGTCACTTCAGATACGAATCTATATCTAACTGTGACATGTGAGAAGGCAATTAATAAAACATTCAGTTATGTACGTAAAGTCAAAAAGTGTCATATTTGCTAGACATCAACTAGCTTCAAGAAACAGTTGCCGGAGAAAATATAGATCAGTATTTATAGGCTCTAAAATTTTGTTCAAGGATTATGAATTTAGATCTGTATCTGCTGAAGAAAATCCGGATGACTTTATTTGACATACTTTTATTAATAGTTTAGTATCATTCAAAATTAAGCAGGGTTGATCAGAAAATAGCTGTCTTAACTTGACAGATGCAGAAAATCAAGCTCATGCACTGGAAACAGTCCAAAAACAATATGAAACCTACTCAACATCATCTAATCTTGAATCTACAGTAAAGAATAATGAGGACTCTGAAACATCTGATCATGATGCGGTGATAAATACTATCAAAGAAAATTTTGTTCGGCTAAAAGCTATAGCTGCAATTTTTGTGGATTACAATTCAAAATTATACGTTTTTCCTGATCTCTGCGTTAATGTTGTTATAGGACATCATATACTCCGTCAACATTCAAAGGTTGAAGTAAATTTTGGTGGACTAATAACACACTAATTAGACGTCAGGATCAGTGTGATTTTATTCTTATAATAAATCGATATCATCTAGTACCCCGATTAAAATGGTAAAAAATGAAATGACAAAATTCAAAACAGCTAAACAATACAGCTACTTTCTCTGAATGGGATGTTCCTTTTCCCAATTGGTAGCCCAATGGTCTTATGTCGCTGAACTGAAATTTTGACATACGAAAAAATTTTGTTTCAACCTCCTCTAATAATTTATATAAGGTATTATTTGCACCTTTAGTTTTTTGTTCCTTCACCTCTCTCTCCTCAATCGTTCTAGCTCATCCAAAAAAATGGCTTCTAATATCAAATTTTCTTCAGACTACATTTTCTAACACAAAATTTAAAAAAAAAATCAATTTTTATGTCACGCTACCTTACAGAAACAATTTAAATGGAATACTTTGAACACAACAGATTTTGACAGACCCTTTACGTAATGTATACCGAACGGAAACGTTTTGTATAGTGGGAATCATGCTTTAGAATATACTTAAACGCATTCTGTATCATATTCAAAACGACAAAACTCAAATTAAACCAAATTTGATAAATATCTATTACATCAAAATTTTTAAATTATTAGAAATGTAGAACATCATAAAAAAAGAACTAAAATAGTAAAAAATGTCAGTTATATTTTAAGTAAGGGCGGCAGTATAAATACATCCATTAAAAGTTCAATTACGTTACACTCTACACTAATAACAGTAATAAAATTGCTAATGGATTACGGCGCAACCCCTACCATTCCAGTTAGAACTGAATCCATTAAATATATACCTATAATTTGATTACTTACGGATGAAATACTACTTGTTGCTTTCCGCTGGGTTTGATACTTATAGAGATGTTATTTAGAAAGTAATACTATTATTATAATTTTATTTGATATGCAGAAGCATCCTACCATGAATTACCTACTTGGTTATTACATATTATTTCTGTACGCAATCTGGTCTTCGCGTAAGTAGGCCTGCTGCCATTTCATCAGTTTAGACTAAACAAGAAATGCGAATCAACGCTATAATACTTTCTTATTCATGTAATTTATTAACACTGAATTGTACTTAAAAGCTAACCAACCCCGGGCTGTTTGTGTTTTCAAATTTGCCGGGCTCGCTGAAATATAATTTCGTTTTTACGAATGTTTAACACATATTTTTATTATAATTTTTAAATTGACTAAATTATTTTATTATTTCATAAATTATATAAAACTCCTATAAAATATAATACCATTGACGGTAAAAACTTACTTTGTACGCATTACATGTGTAAATTATTTTGAAATAAAAATGGCGCGAATTATTAATTACTAGAATGTATTAAGATCGACAATGGCTCAAGATCGTTTGTCAGATTTAGATTTATTAGGTATTCAATCAGATTTAGCTGAAAATTGTGACTTTAGTGCAATAATAATAGATTCATTGACAAATCGAAAGGCACTCAAAGCCCCATTATATTATATTAAGGTATATGATACTTATACAGGGTGTCCGGGGAAATGTAGGAAATCTCTCGGGTGTAGATAGAACATGAAAAAGGACGCCGCTGGAAATCGGTTTTTATTGAATCACTTTTAAAGTACCTACTTAACTACTTAACCGTTTACCCTCTTATGAAATATTTCAATAATTTTGTTAAGGCTTACGGTGAGCGCTCTATCAAACGATATATAACATCTGTTCCAACAACCGTCGAGAACTGTTCAGTACCGTGAGAAATGTTTGACCAACACCGTCTTACGTCGCATTCGCCGAGAGTACATTAACAACTAAACTGACTGACTAATTCTGGACGGTTCGGAATCGATTCTTGCTGTGTTGGAACAAACCCATAGTTTTCGCTCAGTAACTCCTTAACGGATAATGATAAAAATATGCGATTTTTTTTAATAGACTTCAAATATTATTTTATGTCGGCGCTGTGTTTTGAAATTTTGAAAAAGTGTAAAATAAATTTTTTTAAAATGAATTTTGCATATTTTCAAAATTTCAAAACACAGCGCCGACGTAAAATAATATTTGTAGTCTATTAAAAAAACCGCATATTTTTATCATTTTTCGTTGAGGAGTTACTGAGCGAAAACTATATCCCTTTGGATCGAGCGCTCACCGTAAGCCTTAAGGTGCCTCCTGGGGCACCACTGCGTTTTTTAAAATTTTGTATTTTTTCGGATTAAACATCTTAAACTGAAACTAGTTGTTAGAATGACTTTCGTATCGCACTTTGTTGTCGAGAAAAAAATATAAATCATGGTGCTTTTTATTAAAAATAAATGAATTAGTTTATTATTCTTTTTCTCGTAAACGGTTCATTTTATCGACAACAAACAGGAGTACATTTTTTTAGTCAAAGATTGAAGCTACCCAGATTTATCATTTTAAAGTCTTTATCGTACAGGATGTGAAAAAGTTAGGTACTAAGTTATAAAGCTTAGCCCACCCCTGGTAAACTAAACAAGCTGCATATGTTTCAAATACACTATTTTAAGAAGTCTCTACTAGTGTCCATCAGATAAAATTTTTATTAAATTATATTGTGTACTTCAAAAGTTATTCAAGAAAACCCGATCTTCTTCATTCAGCGACACATATCTCCGTAGGCCGGGCCTGTAGAAACATGTCACCTTATTTTTTCATGTTCTATCTGTACCCGAGAAATTTCCCACATTTTCTCGGACACCCTGTATACGTTGCCAAAAACTGTTTACGTGTTTGTTTAGTGTTTCCTTATCATATTATATGTTTCAGCTATTAATTTAAAGTATAAAAGTACGGTCCATATACTTACGGTGGTATTCATAGTCTGTCTCCGGTTGCCGGAGAGCGATCTCCGTCCAGAAATTTTGGGAATTTTATAATGAAATTCAAATAATTTCGGACGGACAATGAATACAGTGTACAGTAACAGTGGTATCTTATACATCTTCTCGAAATTGTGTAAATTTAATTGAGATGAAATTCGCATATTTTCAGTACGGAGACCGCTCTCTGACGACCGGAGACGGGCTATGAATACCACTGTTAGTTTCGTTTTCGTTTAGTGGTTAGAATCATACTACTAAATGTTTCAACTTAATGGCGCCGTATTCTATAAATACAAATAATTTTTGACATGTAATAATTAAATAATCTGGAGCTTAGCAGATAATAGGAGTGTCACCTCATACCACCTGCGAATTTTCGCATATAGGTACCGAAGTAAAACGAATAAATAATGAGAAAAAGCGGCCTAACCAACAATTTTTTTCTAATTTAACTGTAAATGTGAATATTGTTATAACATATAAGATTGTTCACACTTTTATTTACGAGTATGTGAAAATAATTCGTAAAACATCAAAATAATGTGTGATTTACAAACACCTTTGAAAGTTATTATTTTATTTGAGGAAAATTTAAATAGTAACAATGAAAAAACAAAATATCAAAAAATAGTTTTTATTATAAGTGATAACGACTAATAGAACACAATGTCACACCAGTTATAGATAAACCATCTTGAACAAGTGACACGATTAAACGTAAATTATCACTTATAATACCACTAGAGCTTCAATTACTACTGGAAATTTTTTCGAGCACACGAATTTTCTAAAAAATATTCGTGTGCAAGAAAAAATTTCCAGTTTTTAATTGAAGCTAGAGTGGTATTCGGTAAGAAAATTTCACAATGAAATGTTAAAAAATATCGACAAAAATATAAAGATACTAAAATTTTTTGACTGTTTTGAAAAGACAGTAGGCTTTGTATGTTAATTCAAAAAGGATAACAAATGTCATTTTATATGCACGGTGTCAAAGTGAAAAGTTTAGTGTTTTTTTACGAAAAATGTCCCGTTTTGGAGAAAACCAGGACATAATAAAAGAAATACAACTAACCGAATTAGTTAAGCAAAATAATAAAAAATAAGTCAATAGAATCAATCTCTCAGTTTTCCACATACTCATTTTACTAAAGTAGGTAGAAATATATTTTCTTACAAAGAACCTCAAGCACTATGCAATATCAATAAAATTCATATGCATATATTATTAAGTTAAATTAAATATAAGTAACGAACTTTAGTTACATAATATAGTAAAAAATAAGTTGATAGTAGTTTAATCTTTTAGTTTTTTACAAATTTAGTATACTAAAGCTGGTAAAAATATATTTTCTTACAAAAAACTTGAAGCTGTAAATAACATCAAAGTAACTCACATACATATAACATTAGGTTAAATAAAATACAACTAACCGACTTTAGTTAAGCAAAATAATAAAAATAAGTCGATAGTAGATCAATCCTCAGTTTTCCACATACTCATTTTACTAAAGTTGGTAGAAATATATTTTCTTACAAAGAACCTTAAGCACTATGTAATATCAATAAAATTCATATGTATATATTATTAAGAAGGCCATGGAATCCATGTCAAACAAGGTAATCGTGACTTTTGACGTTATTTGACCATTTTCTTTAAAATCGTTGTGTTGTACAATTGAAAAATGGAGCGGTTTGAGAAATACGTTTTATGCAAGTTTTGCAAAAATATTAGTGAAATTAAAATGTATCATCGGAACCTAAAATTTTTAATGTATTTATTACAAGAATGCGGGCCAGAAATGTATTCGCCAAACTTGTTTGGGATTATTAAAAATCATTTGCTTCTGGTGTGTAAGAAATATGGAGCTCTTCGTGGATCACAGCAGAATAAGATTGTTTCAAAGTACTACATTTATTTTTTGAAACATAGACATTTTATAAATTTTAGTGAATGTGTGCTTGTTTATTCCCCATTAAGAAAAGAAGACGTGGCTGAGGAATTTCAGCAACATTTGGACGCTTTAATTAAAACTACTAAAAGTACATACTTGGTAAATGATTATTTATAAATGATTTGTACTTATTAAATTATGATAGAATAAATTTGAAGTTAAATATAAATGTCATTTTATTTATAAATGTCAAAAAATTTCCAGTGTAATTTCATGCTCCTTACCCCAAGGATGAGAAAAATTTCCGGAAATTTTCTTAGTTGCTATAGTAACGCTACAAAATACAGGCCTTTAATTGGCTGAAAAATACTATTGTGAAATTTTCGGTAGAATTTTCCGAAATGACATCTATAAAAAATGTTCCCCTCAAAACAAAAGTTGACAGATCCGAACGTTTTTCAGTTTAGTGTCAATTAAATTATCAGAATACTCAAAACTAGAATCGTTAAGTGAAATCCAAATGAAGATATCATTTTATGTTTACATACTATTTGCCGCACCTTTTCTTAAAATTTAGTTCATCTATTAGGGTAGAGACACAGTGGAAGCAGGCTTACTAAGCAGGTTGAAGCAGGTGCGCGGCCGCTTTTATTAGAATGAAAATTTGGGTTATTTTTTTTTGCATTCCAAGATGTTTCTTTTTAGTTTGGTAACTAATGAATCCAAAATAACTAGTTATCATTTCATACAAGAGAACTAAACAAAAAATATATTATTATAATAAAACCACCTCCTACCGTCTTGGCTAGATGTAGTTTAAATTTTTACCGCATGAGGTCATAATCCTCAATTCGCCAATCGAGTTTGGGAGACTATAACAAATAATTTTTTAACAATAATACAATTTAATGTATTAGTATTTTTTAACTTTAGTAATTAGTAGCACTTTTATACAGCAAATAATTTTAAAGGGACGAAAAATTTATTGTAGATATTCATAGTTTTAGACTGAAATACTTTTTTACAATAAAAAATAATTATGCTATTACTCTCACCTTCCTTTATAAAAGTAAATAAATAAACATAGATGATTTTGGATGACCTTAAGGTTAAAACAACAATATTATTGTCAAGTAAAACTATGTTGCAAAAATTAAGTTTGCAGCGTTGTCATTTTGCAAATTAATTTTGTTGTAAAGTGACAGAAACCATTTATTTTTCATAGTTAAATTCGATAAAAAAAAATATAAGGAAAATACGATACCCGTTTAAAACTTCTCGAAAGAAGCACCGTTATTATACGAAAATATAAATATTTTTTGCTGTTATCCTACCCTTTCCATAAAAAATAATTGTTCAGGCTGAAAAAGCTCTAACATGGTCACGAATACCCTTCGTAATACGTTATAAATTCAATCTAAAAGCTTCGCAATTTTATCCTGTAACTTTCAGAACGATGTCATAATACGGGAACCATTTCTTGCGGAAACTTTCAGCTTATATTTCTCAATTCAGGTTACGGCTTATAAAGAACTGTTTTCAGGTTAATAGTTGTTGGAATTTTGATGTTATCTCACATTCATTTTCTGTGATATGTCGTTATAATCGCTAGATTGACAGGAGAGATATTAAAGGCATTCCGTGCAACAAATTTTTACACTGTATCTATCTAATGAATATTAATTATTAGGCCGAAATAAAACTACATCAAACTTAATGTTAACATAAGTTCATTTAATTAGAAAAAAAACTCAAATAATTTGGAAATAACAAAGTCGTTCCATTTATACAGTGCCTTTCAAAAGTCATCTCAAAAGTCACACACGTTTTGGAAACTAGAAATTTTGGAAAAATCTCTCAAACGCGTCAATTTTGTTTTTCTGGGGCAAACTTTGGTAAAGTGCAATTCCCAAAAATGTAATCAGCGTCGGCGGAAGGGAGATATGACTGTTTTTTATAATGATGGTAATCACCTTTTTTATTGCAACATATGAAAATTTAGATCTTTGCATTACAACTTTATAGCAAACATATGAATTTTAGTTACATACTGAGTATAATAGAAATGCAGAAGACATTTTTAAAAGCCCTCCCCCAAAAGTCAATTCCTACTTACACTGCTGGTATAAGTGTACTCCTTTATTATTATGTAGTAGCGCGTAACAAGCAGATCAGAATACAATTTTAACGAGATTACAATATTCACTAAAAGAACAAATTACCATTCAAATCAGAAAATAAACTGTAGTTTCTGTTACACAAAATATGACATATCAGTGGAAGAGGAGTTTGACATATACACACCTGATTGATAAATACTATTACAAGAATCGCCTGCTTGACTCTTTACTACAGTTTTTGAATTTTCCTCGAAAACGGTGCATTTTTAACAAATTTATTATGAGCACTTTTTTACATATTATAACAAAGCTTAGAATGGATAAAACCCAACTTAAAAAAAGTTAGAGCAAAATAAAA
Source organism: Monochamus saltuarius (assembly GCA_025584915.1). NCBI lineage: Eukaryota > Metazoa > Arthropoda > Insecta > Coleoptera > Cerambycidae > Monochamus > Monochamus saltuarius. Next base: position 26,549,775 of record CM046723.1, on the reverse strand, counting down.
TGTCAACAACTAGCGCTATCTACTTTGTACAAAAAAATAATTAATAATATTCAAAAAATGTACCTGGGTCAAATTTTAATCAAATATGTTGGTCATTAAAAAAATTACATCTAGGACATAATATTTATTAAGCAAACCCCACTTATTTTCTTATGTTCTACCAGCCCTTGCCATGTCTCTTGAAACACCCTGTATAATGAAGTAATTAAAGAACGTAGAAAGTTTTAAATCAATCTTAAGTTTGTAATGGCTTGATGTAAAACGTGTGTTTATAGTCAAGCTAGTAAGTTATATAGCACTTGATTTAAAGAATTCAGCAAATAGTGAGCAATTATAATTTATTCAATGCTACTTTCTGGTTTAAGTTGATATAATTTTATGTTTTCGTAATCGCTCAAATGTCGCTTTCAAACCACATTACTTGACGCGTAAATTTGCAATGCATTAATATTAATATAAATTGAGAAATGTGGTTAATTTTTAGGGAAATTTCTTAACGTGGAATTTGATTTCACATCACCTAATAAGAATAAGATAAGTATTGGAAAATAGGGCTACATAAATTACGAAACTTTTCATTCTGGTAAATAGAGATTTATTGTCTGAAGCTATTTATTTGTGGCATAATTTTAGTTTTTCTTTAGTTTTATTGGGTTTTTGCCACACTTCTGTAAAAATAATAAAGATTAATGAAATAAGCCCTTGCGCCAAACGGAACAGTCAAAGGTTATTTTTGAAACTAAGTTTGCCTAACCAAAAAATCTCACACTGAAAAAAGCAGATAAGTAAAAAATAACAAAAATTACATCACTATCCCGCACTTCCGTATTATTGACGTTTCGAAAAACTCTGTTTTCGTTTTCAAAATCGTAGTAAAATTTTTTAAACGTATGTCAAGTTTGACAGTTTAAAATTTGTTTATCTACTCTTCCATAGAGATGTTAATGGATTTGTATTTTATTGTTACTTACTTCTTCTTGATACAACTGTAGCTAACAATGATCGATGTTAACTGAACAGTTAGACACACACTTATCTCCGTTCAACATAATAATCGCGGTCTCTTTTAATTTTCTTTTTGTTGCGTTATCTTCCTTTTCTAAAATTTAATATTCGAACAGTTTTTCAGACAACTAATACTTTACGATCATTTTTGTCTAAAACGCGTCAAAAAAATGATATACAAAATTCAAAAAATTGCATCTACAGTATACCTTGCGAATGCAATAAACATTATGTTGGGGAAACGTCTCGGCCTATGAACATTAGAGTTGAGGAACATAAAAATTACATAAAAGACGGGAATTTGAAAAATCCAAAATTTGCGAACACGCTTGGGAAAACCGTCATTTGATTCAATGGGGTTCGGCAAAAATTTTAGAAAAGGAAGATAACGCAACAAAAAGAAAATTAAAAGAGACCGCGATTATTTTTTTGGACGGAGATAAGTGTGTGTCTAACTGTTCAGTTAACATCGATCGTTGTTGGCTACAGTTGTATCAAGAAGAAGTAAGTAACAATAAAATAAAAATCATTTAACATCTCTATGGAAGCAGATAAACAAATTTTAAACTGTCAAACTTGACATACGTTTAAAAATTTTACTACGATTTTGAGAACGAGAACAGAGAGTTTTTCGAAACGTCAATAATACGGAAGTGCGCGATAGTGATGTGATTTTCGTTATTTTTACTTATCTGCTTTTTCAGTGTGAGATTTTTTGGTTAGGCAAACATAGTTTCAAAAATAACCCTTGACTGTTCCGTTTGGCGCAAGGGCTTATTTAATTAATCGTTATTATTTTTTCAGAAATGTGGCAAAAACCCAATAAAACTAAAGAAAAAAATAAAGATTTATAAAATTGTAGTTAATAAAAACAATGAGGCACATAAAAAGGGGCACGAGGGGTCTGATTCCCTATGTTTTCTCAGTGAAAACTTGAAGAATTAGAGCAGTAGGTAATAGGTGCATTTAATTTTTTCTGATTCCTTACACTTCATTTCGCTAATGTCTTCTACTTTTTGAGATCTGTATACGTAAGATTGATTGCATCGCTCCAATTACAGTAAACTATGAATGAAAAGAAAGGTGAACTATATTATTATTATTAGTCAAACGTAGAAGTAAACAACTTATATTTTTAGTTCATGTTTTTAGTGAAAGTGTGAAATTTCGATACACCTGTCGAGAACACGTAAAATTTATATTCTGCATGGTTTATTTTTATTAAATATTATTTTTCTTCTTTTACACATAATAATAACAACGGATGTCTTCTTTTCGTGTTGAATTTGTTGAAGTCGAGAAGTTGCAGGTGTATCATGTTTCATAATAACCGCTATAAATAACGCAAGCTAAACATATAATTTTTAATTACATTAACAAACGGTGGCATCCAGTACGTACAAGGAATGTAATTAAAACGTTTTATATGGCACACGCCTAATAAAGAATTTTTAATTAATGCACAAAATCTGCAGCGTTTTTATGATGTGGACTAAGTTGAAACAAAAAAGGTTTTACCCTCAACAAATTTGGAATAAAATGGTATCATTGTGTCAAGATAATATATATACAGGGTAATTCAACACTTATCTAAAATTTGGGGATAGATGCGTCATCAAAAATTGAGCCAATATCGTATAAAAAATGTTGTAAAATCCTTACAATTTCCGAGAAAAAAATTACTGAAGTTGCAGTAGTTTCAACCTTTACATCACTGAACTATTGTAGTCTCTAGTGTCATGGGAGTGCAGGCGATTCCAAATACTGAAATCCAATTGTAATATTAACGTTTTTGCGATAGTGTTTACATTAGGTTTTCAAGTGTCAAAAATGGCTTAGGCACGTGTATAGCAACTCGGAGTTGATGAATGTCGTTTTAATTTATGGTGAAGTAAGACAAAATGCTTTAGCAGCTTCTCGTCTATACGCAGAACGATATGTGCAAAATATAGCAACTTTTACCGTGGTAAGGCAACGCGGGCGTGGCACGGAAAATTTGAAACCGAATCGTCATTGAGATGGAGGTCGAGAGCGCCCACGGCATATTGCAGCAGCTGAGAAACAGATTTTAGAGATGTTGAAAAGTATCCCCGCATAGACGAGGCTCAATTATACCAATAATTTACGATTTTAAAACGGACAAAAACCAGAAACATTTGTGTGTTATAAAATTTTATTTATTTATTTCCTTGGGAAATTCATTCAATTTCTCGTTTTTTCGTTTTTTATCACTCTTTGCCGCCGTGTCGGTGGCTAACTGATTGCTTTCCCTTGCGCAAGGTCAGGTTTTACAATGGACCAGTTTCCAGTGCCGTGCAGAAGTGTATTTTTAAATTATTTTCGAACTGCATTTTTGATTTTTTTACAAAATTGTATTTGTAATAGTTCCCTGTATATTTATAATATGTTTTTGGATAAGTTCTAAATCACTCTGTATAAATAAAACATTACTCTGTGTAGAAGACTAGTTACAAAACAAGAAGAGCATCGCGGACCAAATGTTGTCCAAAACTTCATAGAATAACGTTGCTCCCTATCCTGGTACAAGTTTTACAGAAATGATAATTATTACTACACCTCATAGACTGATAACTAATAAATCTATGCACCAACTACTAATGAGATTGGCCATAGAATTACATATTCTAATTATAGTTTCTTCAATTGTACATTTAATTAAGTAGATAAATATATCTTTTGTTAATATTTCTTAATCGTTTTCTATGTTCGCACCAGTGTTAAAAGTAATTTTTTTTAACACCAGTGCCGGGAAATGACAATTTAGACGCCGACAGCATGCAAAAATACTTTTATTGACGTTTGTAAGAAAACACTTTTATTTTTTTTTTTAGTTTTACATCTCCATTAATTCAAAATACTACCACTACTTTTGTTTGTTATTTGCAACAATCAATAATTTCCTTTAGTTTTGGAATATCCTGTATAAATTTTCTACATATAAGCAAATAAATTGCTTAATAGATTTATTAGATACATGTAAAACGGAAGTAATCAATTAATAGTTATTGAAAGCTAAAATGTTTAATCAGGGTTTAGCAGGAAATAGTCAGTCAGCAGTTTGAAACATTACAATTTTCAAAAAAGTAGAGTTAATAACCTTAGCGGCCTTGTAGTAAGTTTAATTTAATAACGTAGCTGCCAACAACCCTTGTCCACAAAAATGCGTAGGTATATTACAGAAAATGTTATTTATATATAACACTGCAAAATGTAAAAGGTTACTAGAGAACAGCAGTTATCAGCATATTATAGATAAAAGAGAAGGTCAAGTTATAAATATTTCATAAAAATTATAGAAAAAACAGCCATAAAATTAAATTTACAATAATAAAGCAAACGATAAAAGCCGTGAAACCTGCTTATGGAACAAATACCTATCACTTAATTATACATATTTTTGTCCCCCATTTGTGACGGTTTTATTAATTTTGAAACCACAAAAGTGGGTGAGTTTATTGTTATTGTTTCAATTCGAAACTTTCAAATATCGTGCAAAATACGAAGGGTAATTATCTACCGTTCGATTTTGTTCGTTATAAGGTAGAAATGCTTTAAAAAATAAACAGATCCGTTTGCTGACTCGCAAAATTATCCACACCCCAAATAATTAATCACAATGTCTGCGTGCTCTTTTAGTGTATCAAGAACTTCAGTAAAATCATACGTTAGCCTCAAGCATATACATAGCGTTTCTCAAATAAATAATACGGATTATAGAGGACCAGAAATGTGATGTTCATAATAATATGTAGATAAATCAAGAATTCATTTCACAATGATATCGCCAATCTTGCAGAGTAGGTAACTAGGATTTGAATTCATTACCAAAGTTTATAGAATAACCGTAAGTTAGGTCACTCTCCCAAAATGTTTTTGTTTGAAAAGACAAATAAAGAACGTAATCAGTTTAAATTAATTAATTTGTTATACTTGTAAATCTATAAACACATACCTACATTTTTCTGTGGCATTTACAAATGTTTTAGTTTCCCTATTTTAATATCACCATTTAAAAATTTCAATATATATACAGTATATACAGACTTAAAAAATACTGTAATGGAAATTCTTTACATGGGTGGATATAAACAAATTTCGAAAATTCGTTTTTTAATTTAATTTCATTAAATTTGCTTACAAAAAATACATTCAAGTACTCAACAATACCTTGGGCTGGCACTGTAAGACCACCAAATGGAAAATTTGTATTTATACTTTAAATCCGATTTCGAGATATCATTAACAATAAAGAATACAGTTATTTTTTAGTTTACATGTCATATCTTTTTTGGATGGTAATCTGGTGTTTCGTATCATCGTTTGTATTGTTCTACTGTACCGAAAATGAAAAAGAGTAAGCGGTAAATTTAGTGTACATCACATTTTTAGACAAATACCTACTATTCGTTTGAAAATAGAAATAACTAATAAACAAATTAGTATACCTGTTTTTTTTTGACATCTGAAAAATGACAGTTCGCTATTCGATTTATTTTCGCAACCAACCTCAACACATACAAAATAGTTAAACATTATACAATAAATAAAAATGTACCTCAACAAATCCGAACAATACAGGGTGTCTGGAATATGAGTGCCATAATTTTAAGGGCTTATTTATCTGACCAAAAAGGACAAAAAAACTCTTGTCTAGAAGTACATTTCAGAAACAAAATACAACTGCAATAATATGCTAAACTATGTTAGAAACTAAGATACACGTAATTTGTTCGTAATTTATTTTTTGTATCATTATTAATGACGTAAATAATAGAAGTTTCCGGGAAACTCGTTAAAACTGTAACGTACTGTACTGTAACGTTCGACAACGTTGCAATGTGTCAGGCTGCTGCTGATAACCTAAAAGTAATATTATTAGTCATAGTAGTATTGTAGTGCGGTTCATTGTTCTATAGTTTTTATTTGATACTTGTGAGTGTACATAAACAAAAATGAAATAATTTATAGTAACCATAACATATGGCATACCTATTATTAGTTTATGGCGAATTTTGGCAAAACTCTGCTATGAGACGTTTATATAGTAAACGTGTTTTGTAAGTAACATGTCATTTCGAACACTTGCAATTATTATTCTGTGTGAAAAGAGCTGTAAGGAATCCATTCACAGTAAGTGAATGGATGCATAGAAACAAACATATAATATCACCCAGCTCTTATCGCGTGACATCATCTTACCGCTGCCAGTAAGACGGACAGGAGGGGCAAGGGACGAGAAGCTTTCAACATTTCGAGGAGTGACGCAACTTAAAGTTATTCTGTAAATTTTGACTAATTTCATTGTACTCACAATATAAATATTTTGAATTTACGGCAAAACTGATGCTTCGCGGCCTAAAATGTTACGAAATTAGGTAATGCTACAACTTTTGAGTGCGTTTATTCTAAACATCTTTTAATTTCATCGGCTGCAGCAAAAATGCACTATTGAAGATCGACGTATAATTTGTATACGCATGGATACGTTTTATAGACATATATATTTAAAACATATTATGTTCTTATCACCTTTTTCACATTTTCATAATATGAAGAATTTCACTGGCCACTTTATAAGCGCCTTTAAATTGTCTTGTTTATAATACGTACGAGTACTATCATCATCAGTTCCAGTATTCCAACTGCACTTCAAAATATATGTTATTTCATTAATTAAATGCATACATATTATAGTAACAATAATGAACATCATGCAGCTTGTTGACCTATGCCATATTGATATATTACTATACTTACTGCTAAAGTGTATCCTTAGAATCATAGACGTCGATTTAACGGGGACGCTACTAGGTATAATTCGAAATAGGCTCTTTATTTTGTGATTTTTGTTTTCTTTTGTTACGTATTTCATATTTTTATGAGCAAGAATTTATGCAATAAATACATATTTCGTATTAGGAATATTTTATTTTACGTTTTGGGCAAAATAACATAACTAAATAGTTTATAAATATACAAGGGAAAATGTGGAAAATCTCTAGGGTGCAGTAAAACATGAAAAAATAAGATGACAAGTTCCTATAATTTTTTTTCCTCCAGGCCTTTCCTACGGAGAGCTACCCAGATTTATTATTTTAGTCTTTATCATATAGGATGTTAAAAATTTAGGCATTAAGTTGTGGTATACTAAAAAAGCTAACTATGGTTCAAGGAGATTATTTTAAGAGCTCCTTACTAGTGTCCATCACATTGAATTATATTGAGTACTTTAAAAGTTATTCAAGAAAAACCGATTTCCAGCGGCATCCTTCAGTGACACATATGTCCCTAGGGAGGGCCTGTAGGAAAAAGAATATAGGAATTTTATTTTTTCATGTTCACCCGAGAGATTCCCCGGACACCCTGTATATTTAGAAGTGGAATTTAATTCGATACAGCAATAAGCTAATGTAATACAGGGACTTCTACGTCAGCAACACCCTTGCCAACGGTGTTTGTCACCCCAGCAATTTTCAAGTTTCGGCGCCTATGCTTAGAATGAAATTATAAGTAACGCAGACATCTGTTCATTTTATTTTTATGTATGAATAGAAAGACATATTATGTTAATAAAATGATTGCTAATAGAGGCAATTAATGTTAATAATTGTTCTGATATCGCAGGATTTTTTATTCGATCAAGAATGGTACTGATTTCGAAATGTTTGTTTATAACATTAAATTCACTTATCTAGCACAGTATTATAATAATATTACTTCTTAGTAGTGATTTTTGTTACAAAAATTATCTAAAACTGGATGAAAGATAACATAATTTATTAAACAATAAATACATATTGAATCAAGGTTTTGGATATAAAATTATAACTTGTTTTGTGTTAACAATAACGTTCATTAATCCACAAACTTGATGTGCTCCATTGTTTATTAAATCGATTAAAACTCTATATAATTAATATGAAATAGATAGGACATTTTTCTAGAAACATTGACATCAGTAGTGATAGTATAAAACCAATTAAATTGTATTGTTGATTAAAAATATAAAATAGGTATATCTACTATATACAGGGTATCCGCCTGCCGATACTAAAGGGATTTGTGTATCTAACCAAAAGCAACAAAAAACTCTTATGAAAGAAACGTCTAAAAGGAATAGTTTTTCCAGAAATACATTTCAAAAATAAAAATGCAATAAAATGCAAAAAAAAGTCAAATATGTTTTTTTGTATCTTTTTCGTACAATAATTCACAAATAAAAGCGCACATATTCCGGAGACCCTGTATATTTACAATTCCAAATTATATTTTAATATTTTTTTAGTCAGTCTTTTCCACTATGAACCAAAATTGATACAGGGTGATTTGCTATAGGAATTACACCCTATTCTCTACGGTAAGTACTCTTACAAAAAAAAAGTTAGTAGACAGATAGAAATTATTTTACATTTTATAAATTAACATTTTTTTAATGGAAGAATGTATATAATTTCCTGTCCACTTTACCCATATTTATTAGTTACCACAAATTTTTAACTAAAATCTTGACAAATACTTTTTACCACTTTATCAGGTCAATTTTCTTATATTTAGAATATGTTTAATTGTAACTAAGAGAGTGCTTTGAAACTAATTCTAAAAAATGAAAAAATTAATATTTCAAAATGTTTTGAGTAATGCCTATAGCAGAGACGATAGTTATTCATTCTGCATATGGATAACTAATTTTTTTAATGTAATGTCTTTTTCAATCGATTCAATTTTAAATTACCTCACTTCTGCATAGAAGCTACGTACTTAATTTTCCGTGTTTGTATGCATTATTTAATTAAAAGGGAGCTTTCTCCTTCTAAACACGCTCATGTTCATCATCAAGTCAACTTGTTTATTAGAGTTACAAGTTACTGCAACACACTTGTTGCTATTTAAATAAACCGAACATAAAAAAATGTGACGCCATGTGCGAATCTTCCAATGTGCCGGTCCATATATCCTATAAAAACAGTACAAATCTTTCAACATCCGTTATCTTTTCGTTCCTCAACATGGTGCTACGCTGAACTGACTAAACATACCCATGATCTCGTGTGCTAAATTGCATTTTATAGGTGTATGTGTTGGCAAAAGATAATGAGGTTTTTATTTCTTTTTGATGGTCTTGGTGGGTGTAACGGCCTATTTCTGTACCAATAAAATGTTTGTTGATATGTGATGAATGATCCAAATCTTATTTTTATATCACCAGCGTTATTAGTGTAAATGGAATAGTTACGACAAAATTGCCCTTGTTACTGTCAAAATATGGCATACAAAATATTTAAAATCATTTCTTATATCCCACGACAAGCAATATTTTAGTAGTCATTATACAGGGTATAGAGAAACTAGCGGTCAAAAATCATGTGACATACAGAGAGAGTCAAAATAATATCAGTATCTACTTTATATACATTTTTGTCCCCTGGCTTTATATACAGGGTGAGTCATTAATAACGATAAATAGCTTAAAGGCAGATTGTGAACGATAGAGCCCAACATGCCTTATTCAATTGTTGCTAACACAGTGTTATAATTGGATGCAAATCCAACTACAACACAACTTTTTACTTTCTACTGGATATACCTTTATGATATTTGTTTGATGACATACATCGTCAGAAAAATAAATTGTTACCAACGTCGTATCACACATTTAACTGAATGTAGTTTTTATGGACCTAAGTTACTGATATACAGTGTTCTAATATTTCATGTACATTTAGTCATCGGAGAGCTTGAAGTCAAAATAAGACAAAAAACTTACCAACTTTCAGATTTTCTAGCAGTTTGACGTGTCAACTTTTTAGCTTCATGTACCTACATGAAATAGGGCACTATAGGTATTAGAAATTTATTGTTATAACTTCTTCAATACAGATACCTAATCGGGCCACCTTTCCGTGAAAGATAACATTTTTATTGGCTATTTTAAAAAAAAATTTAACTTAATCAAAATGTGATGCTTGTATACAGTGTGTTCAGAAACTAGTAGTCAAAAATTATTAGAGCATACAGTGGACAGAGTCAGAATAATGTCAGTACTTCAAATACGAGTACATTTTTGTCATATCTGGCTTCCTTACGAATAGACAAAGCTTCCAAGTAAGATGTTCAATAATAAGTAATAGAAATTATTAGAAATTATTACCTACCTCTACCTCTACCTCCTCCGAATCTCAACTTTAACACGTTTTAGAGGTAGAGCAGGTAGGTAATAATTTCTATTACTTATTATTGAACTTCTTACTTGGAAGCTTTGTCTATTCGTAAAGAAGCCAGATATGACAAAAATGTACTCGTATTTGAAGTACTGACATTATTTTGATTCTGTCTGTCCACTGCTCTATAATTTTTGACTACTAGTTTCTGAACACCCTGTATACAAGCATCACATTTTGATTAAGTTAACAAAAATTTAAAAAACACCATAGGAATTCCAATAAAAATGTTATCTTTCATGGAAAGGTGGCCCGATTAGATATCTGTACAGAAGAAGTTACAACAATAAATTTCTAATAACTATAGTGTCCCAATATTTCATGTAGGTACATGGAGCTAAAAAGTTGAATCGTCAAACTGCTAGATAGTCTGAAAGTTGGTAAGTTTTTTGTTTTATTTTGACTTCAAGACTCTCCGATGAATAAATGTACATGAAATATTAGAACACCGTATATCAGTAACTTAATAGGTCCATAAAAACTACATTCAGTTAAATGTGTGATACGACGTTGGTGACATTTTATTTTTCTGACAATGTATGTCATCAAGCAAATATCATAAAGATATATGCAGTAGAAAGTAAAAAGTTGTGTTGTAGTTGGATTTGCATCCAATTATAACACTGTGTTAGAAGGAAGAAGGGAAAGTAGTTCTAAACTTTCTAATTTTCCTTAATATAAGTGAATATGTTGTAACATATTAAAATTTGTTTAATTTTATTGTACAAGTTTTATCATGTGAATCTAAAATGATACAGAAAAAAATAAAGAATACCGTAGGTATTTGATGTTTCGTTGAACATTTTAAGGTTCGTACATACAATAGGTATCCTATAACGTATTTTTATTCTATACTATGAGAAAAAGAGAAGTTACTCATAGCCTTATTAATCAATTTTTGTCTTTTTTATGCGGCAAACGTGTTAGTAATTGTATAATTTATATATTAATTACCCACTTTTCTTTACTTATATCTTGTAATACGTAGCACATAACAAAAAATATAAATGTACATTTATAATGACAGTATGGAAAGTATTTTTAAAATTTAGAATTTCAGTCTGTTAAATTCCAATATTGCGGTTAAATAGGTATACATAATTTTAAGCGATAATAATTACTAATGACAGTGTCCATAAATAATTATAAAGAATTTAAAATTTGTTATATATGTATAAACATAATATATTTTATAAATAAAGCAAGGTTCAAAACTAACAATGTAACGGGAAATCCACAGTTACCAGAATCATTTTTTAAGGTGATAAGACAATACGTCAGGTTTAAATTGTTATCAGAAGCAGAATCGATGAATGCCACATAAATATTAAGTAAAATGTAAATTTCGTCAAGTCAAATATCAAAATGTAATACGTGAAGGTAATACAAAACACTGATTATTTTACCTGTATGTTTATTGATTTTCTATACATATGCTATTCTATGTAACAATATAAATATTATGAAAACAAAAAAGGAATTAACAAAACTAATGACAAATCAAACTAATCTATGTATTACTAAAAAAATGCGTATTGTACCTATATTTTCAGGTACATAGGCGCGCGCAGGGGGATTAGTAATAGATTATACATATTTGCCATTTTTACGGATATGTTCATGTATTATACAGGTTGGTTCACTTACAAACTTCAAAAACCAATACATCATAGAAATATAATGTTAGTTTGCTATATAAACTATACCCGACAAATGATTGCTTTTTGAGCACGTTGAGGTTTCCCAAAAAAAAAAGTTTTTTAAATTCTTCTGTAAATGATGAAGTCTCACCCGTAAATTTTTTATAAATGATTTGGCACTGTACGTGTCATCTTTGGAAAAAAGGCTGAGGTTGAGAAGATAGGAGTCCCTTTTGATTTATAGTAAAAAGATATATTATTACGCCGCTGACTTTAAATTTAAAAACACTATATTTGGAAGTTTTTCGTAAACATTACCATTTTCAAGTAAAATTTATTAAAATTAAACGGAGAATCCAAAAAGTAGTGTTTTTGAAATTTAAAGCCAGTGGCGTATTAATGTTTTTTTACTAAAGCAATAGGAACCCTTATTTTCTCCGCCACTAGCAAAGTAAAAAAATATGACACGTACAGTGCCAAATCATTTATAAAAATTTTACGGTTGAAACTTCGTCACTTACAGAAAAATTCAAAAAATATTTTTTTTTGGGAAACTTCAACGTGCTGTGTCTCAAAAAGTAAACATTTGTTGGGTGTCGTTTATTTAGCAAACTAATATTATTTTTTTATGATGTATTGGTTTTTGAAGTTTGATGAAAAAAAGTGGACCATCCTCAATATACATATAGGTTTTAAAATATTTACAATATAAATCGCGTATTTACGTTGCTGCTATATATTTTATCTATCAAAATATTATTCATAACATAATATGCACGTGTTCCATTTTGGTCCCCTCTGAGAAATTTTTCTGCGGACGCCCATGTTTAGGTATCAAAACTTTAATATTAAATATTATATTTAGGTAGGTAGATACATAGATAGAGGATAATTCTTCATGTTTAATATGGGAAATATTCATGTTTACATGAATTTATTGTTGAGTTGCTTCAATACTCGTATTTTTGACGATTACGGGAATTGCCTTGTTTTACAATTATTTTATTGAAGGTAATAAAAATCTTTAAAACTGAAACGCGTCGAATAAGCGTCTAGTCTAGACTAAATTAAATTATTAATAGTTACATCCGTAAGGTAGTTTAATTTATTATAGTTGATTTAAGTATATCTAAGCTAAGTGCATGAATCAGTTTTTTAAATATTAAAATTAACATACTATGTTATTTACACGAATCTTTAATGTTGTATCGTAAAACTGAAAAAATGATATCTAATAAATATGTATATTCCTATACCTACATGCATATCCGAGGGTGTTTCACGTATTAAAAATGTGTACACCAATGCCAGTTTTAGGCAGTGCTCTTTAAAAATTACCATTATTACACCAATGCCGAGACCAATGCCCTAGGTACTTCCCATGTACTTCCTAAATGCCCAGCGACACTACCTCAATGCCGACAGTGTCGATCATCATTCTGTTAATGTTGGTCACCACATATATATTGTGTGCTAATATTAATTATATGCATATTTTTTTACAAAACTTTTTAACAAAAGAATAATGTACAAAATTATTTAATACATATGCATTGGCTAATATGCTATACTGCCAATAAAAAAAACTATTAACTGATTAAAACTATATATGCATAACAGCTACTTACTTAATTATTAATTTTAATGACTTGAGTTTGATGATTCTCACTTTGTTTCCACATACAGTGCTTTCGAAAAGTAACGAAAAAATTCATTATTTTTGAAATTGAGAAGTTTTCGAAAGTCGATTTTGTTTTTAAAAAAGGCACTTTTTGACATACGACCCATATTTGTGACGTCATCGTTGTTCGAGGTATGACCTCATCGACATTTTTTTTAAACAGCAACCCCGAATTTTGACCATGCCATTTGAAAGAGCGCATCATGAAAAATTATGGTGTTACATAACAAAAATTTCAAGAAAATAATGTTTGAAGATTTTAAAATTTAATTTTCGCAATACTGTGCACCTCCCCATTATGCAACACCTGTCCGTGCTTATTTAGATGAGCTGTTCCCGAATCGTTGGATAGGGAGAAGGGGGCCGATTGAGTGGCCAGCCAGATCGCCTGATTTGACACGCCTAGATTATTTCTTGTGGAGATACTTGAATAGCAAAGTATACGTTACTAGACTGGTTAATTTAGAAGATTTAAAAGCAAGCATTCGTCACGAGATACATCGTATACCTCCTCAAGTTATTGATAACGTCCAAAAATTTATTAACCGTCGGCTAGTGTTGGGCAGCCAACGGTGCACAATTTGAACATTTAATTTGGTTGATTTTTACATAATCATTATCATTTCCAGTATTGTAAAAATTTAATTTTAAAATCTTCAAACATTATTTTCTTGATTTTTGTTATGTAACACCATAATTTTTCATGATGTATGTATGTAGAATGACACGCACTTTCAAATGGCATGGTCAAAATTGGGGTTACTATTTAAAAATTGTCTATGACGTCATGTCTCGAAGAACAATGACGTCACAAATATGTCGTATGCCTTTTAAAAAACTAAAACGACGTTCCAGTGGATTTTTTCGAACTTCTCAAATTAAAAATAATGAATTTATTTGTTACTTTTTGAAAGCACTGTATACATTTTTTTAATGGACTTGTCCATCTTCTAACTCGGGTGTTTTACACGTTTTCTACCATTTTAAAAGTAACATGGTGTGCCACAAGTGGCGCCCTCTACTAGTGACGTCAAAATTAGAAACATATTTGAATTTCTCGTCCGCAAAACCCCGATTTACAAATTTTATGTAAATATTTGGATTTCTTAAGAAGTTATTTACAAATATCGAAAATAACTACATTTATAATCAGTTTTGAAAAAATGTTATAGAAAGAGGTATTATTTATTTTCGGTCTAAATTATCCCCTGAATGTTTTGCTCATCATTTCCGGACACGTTGTATATCACTGTGATTATTTACTAGTTTAATGCCGCAAAACTGCGATCATTTCCGACAATTACGGTGTCACTGCTGTAACTGCCTAAAGCACTGCCGACAATACCGTCCACTGCCGTTCACTACCTATTGAATGCCTTCAACTACCTAATCAATGCAAACATTGCTCACGGCATTGCCTTAACTGCCGTATTCACTGCTGCTATTTTGTACACCACTGCCGATCGCGAAACACCCTCGTGCATATCATACAAGTCCCATTTACTTTTTCTAGCAATTGCAAATATGTATATACTACTTAGAATTAGACAATTATTATCTACGTATGCATTGCACACGTAATGATTATAAATCCTATTTCCTCTAGGCTATAAACATCCTAGAAAATTATGTCATCAAATTCCAATTTCAAAATATTTAAAACATATGTTTAAACTATGTGACTCTATATAGAGAGAAGTAAATGTGGGAAAACATTAAATTTGTGTGAACATTTTTAAGAGTATCCTAGCATCGATATAAATAGATGGATCAAAAAGAAAACAGAATAGAAAATTTTTCATTCCGATTCAATAAATAAATAATTTGTTCTTATCAAATATATGTATATTAATTTCTATATATGTATATATTAACATACTAAATTAAACCTTTTGACATTTTATGAAAATGGTTATGTATTTATGACATGAGGACATTTCTTTAGTTGCTGAAATTGAAAGAACAACAAATTTTGTCGTATATGACAATGTTGTGAAATTTTACTCATTTATGACAAATTTATCACGTGGGATTTTAGTAAATTAGTTCATCTGTCAATGTAGATTGCTTTAACAAACTCCATATATACACCATTTCGAAATATTTTGAGTATTCAGAACAGAATGTGAATTTTATCTGATTTTATCCTAGATAACCTCCTTTAAATTTGATTAGTGATAAAATAACAGATAATAAAAACCATTATGAAAAATGATTGCAATGAAATGTCATTATAATTTTTTGGGACAATAAAATTAATGCAGAGTTATTTTTATAACTAGGTTTGAAATTTGGCGTATTATGTATACAAATTAACGTAATAAATAGATATTATTGTTTTGGCTTCATTTGATCTACAGATAAATCCATTTTTAATTATTTCTGCTAAAGTCATTAGTGATACAGTTTATTTAAAAAAAACATATATCTTTATTTTAATACAATTTTCAATTAAACGGATGTCCACACAGAACCGATTGGTTTATCAAACATGGAAAACTATGGTTAACGTCTACTACAAAAAACTACTGGCAAAATATTATTATATGCATTAAAATTAATTTTTTAGTCAAATCTGCGACACATTACGCATTATTGCTTTACTTCGCTAGCAAAACTATGTGCACTGCTGCTTTAGCGTAAAGATTATAACATAAAGAGGTATATGAACATTTGAAAATTATTATTTTTCATACCACAATAAATATTAATTTAAGGAATTTTACGAGTCTTGGCAATTTATTTTTCAGAGATTCTTTACACTTAAATGTAGCAAGTTCACTATATGAAGAAAATTTATATAATATATAATTGGCAGTGAAAATATATTGTTTCATATATGCTTAAATTTTTTATTTGACTGCCTCTAAAACAGTTGAAAATTGCATACGTATAAAAATAGTACCTACTATACAATATTTAGTAGTCATTTTATATCAGTTGAAAATTGTTAATAGATTATGGTTTTTCCGGAGACTGTTTACTACACGAAAGGGATTAAGTATAACAAGTATTTCAAAGTAAATAAGTTTATACAGTACTGCATCTGTATCACTAGTTATATAAGTGCTTCTAGGTATCTTGGCATTTGTAGTACTTAAACCATAAAATTTAATTTGCTTGTAGACGTGAATTTCAAAATAAAAATGAAAAAACGGACGCGGTTACTTTGTAACACAAAATAAAATATTCTAATAAACAAACAACATGCTTAATTAAACCACCTGCCATCATACCAGTGGCGTAACAATAGGGCCCGCCGCATCCCATCTGCGGGGGGGGGGGGCTCTAAGAATAACAAAATTAATGGAAAGTATAAAGGGACCTACCTTATCTGCCTTATAATACACGTAGAAAACAAAATTTTTAAGTTTTTTATTTAAATATATCAATAGGAAGAAGTCTTAAGTTTGTACTTATATTTTATTTGTTTGTTTCTTGTTGGCATGTATAGAAATAAATGTTTTATTTTGAATATTTTATTGATAAATACAAAATTAAGTGGGTTTTCGTTCCTTTTTCTCTTTCTTTACAGTGTATCGGTAAGAAGGGCCCCTTATCAATTATTGCGGGGGGGCCCGGGAAATATTGTTACGCCACTGCATCATACCACATTTAGAATTTGGTATTATTGTCAAATTTTCGGAGGCATTTATTATATTGTAATTTTTATTTATATTAATGCATTTTCGTTTTGTAATGAAAGAAATGTGATTAGAAATTTGTTAGTTTGTGACATTATTGTAATATGCAGCCTTCATAGAAAAATATTGGAGACAGATCAAAACAAACAAATTTAGATTGTTCAAGTTCACTGTTTTTTAAGATTTTCGGAATATTGAGTAATATTCGATGGACTTTAATGAAAGACGATAAAAAATCAAAATTTCATACTCTTCAAAACCGATTTAAAAACAAAAATGTAATATTTGTATTTCTTATCTAGATCAAATTTAGACAGACTTTTTCGTGTAGGAAAAAAGATGGCAAATAGGTTTCTTTTTGTGGCACATTTATTTTCAAACAGGATATCTCCTGCGACGCTGTCAACTATCATTACCTGTGTATATTGAGCCCTCAGGAGGTCCTGTCCTTCTCGATTAGTACCCTCATGCCTCAACATAGCCCGCTCGACTCTGGCGAGCGTGGGGGAGTCGAGAATTCCTGGAGGAAGCGCCGCAGGACGAGATCGCCCCGGAGGATAATTTTCCGACTGGACTAACATGGCACTGAACTTCAACTCCACGTTTACTGGTCGCTTTGCCGAGAAACGACATGAACGCTACGACACACTGGAAGGAACTGAGGACGTACTTTCATACTTATCGCATCGCAGAGCGCCTTGAAGTGGTGCGAACTAGAGATGGGTAGTTCGCGAACGAACTAGTACAAACGAACTATTCACTTCACTGAATGAAATGAATCATTCCTCCTTGTCGGACTGAATCATTCCATGTGAACTAAAAGCAACGTTGATTCCAAAAAAATTAGCAATGTAATTAAGACGAGACAAATTCAGTCCTTCTATACTTATTCAGTAGTTCACTGAATTAAATGAAAAAT
This sequence comes from Monochamus saltuarius, assembly GCA_025584915.1. NCBI lineage: Eukaryota > Metazoa > Arthropoda > Insecta > Coleoptera > Cerambycidae > Monochamus > Monochamus saltuarius. The sequence continues at coordinate 26,531,647 of CM046723.1, read as the reverse complement.
TGCAGCTGACGATTAGACGGTAGACGGTATCGGAGATGTGATTCAATGACCGGTTTCAGTCGAATCACCTATATGGAATTATAGAATGGCTAGTTCGGTGTCTTGCGACAGAATATTTTCTAAAGCAGGGTAACAGAAAAACAATCTTGATTAAAATTAACAAAATTTCTAAAATTTTGTTTTTAGACGCGAATTTTTAAATATTTAGAATTTATTTATGAAATGAGGTTTTTTTTTATTTTAAATATAACTTCTTTTGTTAATTTAATACAATATTTTCACATATGCCTGTTATATATGCCTCTAAATTACGATACCACGGGAGTCATAAAACAGTGCCGTTTGCCGTTGTAAGCAAACTCCGATACCTATTGAACGTCGAGACTGAACGATCGGTGGTCGAATTACAACATATTATCTAGGGAATTACAAATATACAATTCTCGACCATACTGAATCAAATGAATTACTCAAGTGAATGATTCACTTAGGTGAATGGGACTGAAAGAATGAATTCGCCAAAATGAACTAAAAGTCCCATCTCTAGTGCGAACTGGGATATGCGCGCTCTTACTGATAGATATCTTTGAGTGGTCGTCCGATTTTGCTGCTTTCCTCATATCACCGAATGGATTTTGCTACATGTTTTATTCACAGTCGTAATTTTTTTTCACATGTACTCCTGAAAAAGGAATATCAGCATAGGCGCCGAAGCTTCAAAATTGCTGGAGGAGCAAACGTTGGTGACGTAGATAACTTATCGCTGTATTGAATAAAACTCCACTTCACGTCACGTCAAAAACAAGTCGGATGTTTTGTTGCTGATTTGTATCGCCAATTTAAATTTTGTAGCTTATGGCGTTTTCGAAAAAATGATGGCTGCTAGCATAATATACAGGGCGATTCAGCCATGATGTCATTAATTTTAAGGGCAGATAGGGAAAATGATGATAATACGAATACGCGATTTAAATACATATTTACGCAGAGAAAAATATTTTCAAACAATTATTTAAATGCTCTTTTCAGACTGTCATGACCGTTAGCGGCAATTCTACTCCGTGTCGGACTGACGCGACGTTGCCAAATTTAAAAGGTGAAAGAATGTTGGCTTGGGTCAATGTGAGAGATTGATATCGGTGGACATTTTACTACCCCCCTATCTAATGAGGTTTTCCAGGTTTCCCTAATTCGTGCACTGAATGCTGGTTAGGGCCTACCAACGTAAATCGTTCCTGGGCGCAAATGCGGTCCGCTTAATAATAATGTGCCGCCCTCTCTCTCGCACAAGTCTTCGACTTCTGCGCCAATCCTTGTGATTAGAATGAGGGGTAGACATATTATTATTATTACTATCAATAGGAAATTATGAGAATTTTATAATAAATGCCAACCGCAGTAATCAGCGCCGACATTAGATAGGCTATAATCGGCACTCTCAGCACAGCTAAAAAGTAGTCAGTTCAAATTCCCGTTTAATACTTTACCGGCGGAATAAGTCGAACATTGTTCGGGTCCGTTTTCCTACACAGACGAGCCTACCGTCGATTGCATCTGAAACAGATACACGCGGCCCGACTTCTCTGCATTTTTCATACATCAGTCACTATTTTCGCGTGGTAGAGGTTGGTGAATTTCGTGTGTTTGTGTCGCCAGTGTAGTTATTAATAAGATTTGCTATTCAACTCGTACACTTAGTTAAAAATTAGTTGCTGCCCTCCGCTTGTCTAAAAATGAAAATTTAATCATTACTCATATTACAAAAGTATTAGTCATGCCGAACATCATGAATTTGTAAACTGTTCTCGAGGAGAAATCTAAGAAATTATTTTTTTTTTGGTTTTTCTTCATGATATGCTTGCGTAATATTATGCTAGCAACTAGAAAATGCCACAAGCTACTATATTGAAATTGGTGATACAAATTAGCAATGAAACATCTAGAATTAGGTAGTTTTGACGGCCGTATTTGATTTTTCGTTTTCAAACACACGGATAAGGCAATAACAAAATATTAACTGACTGTATGAGTTGATGGCCAAAATTTTTTATTAAAAAAAAAACCAGAAAGTTGAAGAGTAACGAAATATTCACTTATTTTTGGTGGCCGTATCAGATATTTCGTTTTTTAACAAACGTATAAGCCAGCAACAAATTTTTAGTTGACTAGTAGTTGAATTTCCATTTTGTTTTAATTTTGAAAAAATATATATATCTTCTGAAAGTACTCGAAGCGTAACAAAATATGGTGCAAAAATCGCTTTGCTATCGTTCTTAGATACGGAGTAAGTCTATGGTCTCCTAGCGTAGTATTACGCTAGCAGCCACAATTTTTCTCAAAAACGACACAAGTTACAAAACTGGAACGGATTCATTTTTAGCGACCGTATTTAATTTTTCGTTTTTAGACAAGCGTATAAGGCAGCAAGAAATGTTTAACTGACTACGAATATATAAGTAAGTTAAATGACACACAACTAGCAGCCACCATTCTTCTCGAAAACGGCATAAGCTACAAAATTAAAACTATTGTTACAAATTAACAACAAAATACCACCACATGTTTTTGGCGGTCGCTGAAGTTGGCTTGCCAGGGTAATAGACCATTTTCGATTTCATACTATACTATTTGTTTATAGGTTATTTTACCCAAAACTTAAAACAAAACATTCCTGAGCTAAATATCTCTTTATTGCATACATTCTTACTGATAAATATACAGGATGTTTTTAAATGAAGTAGCAAAAATGATACCAGTGAATGTAGAGCCAAAAATAAGAGGATTAAAGTAAAAATACCTTATGTGAAAGTTGCACCCCTAAGGCGATATACCCTCTTAAAGGAGGGGATTGAAATTCACATTTTATTTATTTTCTTTTCTTTAACATGGGGAATGCTAGAGACACGAAACTTAGTATGAGCATCCTACTAATAAAGACACAACTTTTCAATATTTTTTAGATAATTGGCGCATTTGATAAAGGAGTGACACAGTCAACCCCATTGCAATATTTTATTAGACTTTTTTTATATGAATCAAATTATTTATTTACAAATATTTGTTGGGAAGACCGATTTATTACGCATTTTTTTTACCTATTGTAATTTTTCGATAAAAAAATTAAATGCGTCATCGTTCACTAAAGAGGTAATTGCGAAAATTTGTAAAAATAAAGTAGGCGGATGTCATAACAAATAAATTGTTATTTATCATATTAATAAATTGACACTTTCTGTCAATAAATAATTAATACCAATTAATTAATTTATTATCAGAAAAATTATGGCAAATAATGTTTATACCAATGACGAATATATCGACATGCTCCAAGTGTCTTTCGAATCCAAAAAAAATAGTAACGCGCAGTAAGATTATACTACCAAACATATCCAAATCAATTCCTCATAGACAAACTTTGGCCTCGGTGGAAAGAAGGCTTCGCGAAACTGGTAACATTCAGTCCAATAGTGAGGGTGACGGAAGAAGGTGTAATGTCCGAACTTTTGGAACTGAGGAAGCTATACTGGAACATCTAGAACAAGACTGGTACAACCACAAGACAGGTATCCAGACAATTTTAAGTTTCACACAGTATTGTGTGGAATGTAGCTCATGAAAATCTTTTATACCCTTTTCACCATCAACTCGTGCAAGATTTACATTTATATTTCCAGGCATGACTTAAATTTCCTAATGAATATACTTTTTGCTGATGAAGCAAATTTTCTGAGAGTAGGTACAGTAAATCTTCATAATGTTCATCCAAAGTCGGAAAAAATACTCATGTTTAAACGGTTGGATGGGAATTTTAGGAAATACTCTAGTAGGTCCTTTTATTCTTTCACACAGGCTTGGAGCGGTCGAGTATTTTAGATTTTTTAACGAAAATCTTCCAACATTACTTGAGGATGTACACTTCGCTACATGTCAGGTGACGTGGTATATGCACGATGGAGCACCTGCACATAGTACACTTGCCGTTAGAGAATGGCTAAATTCAAATTACCCGAATCACTGGACTGGTCGTGGTTCGTGGTCGTCATGCCCCTTTTTGTTGGCCTGCACGTTCACCTCCCTAACGCCTATGGATTTCTTTTTGTGAGCACACATAAAAAGTTTAGACCACTCCTGTTGTCCCCTTAGAAGAACTACGCTTAAGAATATTTCAGGCAGCATATGACCTTCGCAATAACCAAGAACTGTTAGGGCGAGTGCGTTATAACTTCAACAGACGTATTAGGTTATGCTTGCAACAAAATGAAAATTATTTCAAAAATATTCTTTACATTTAATTTTGTATTTCTTGTTTTTTTATTTGTATTAAATTTTATTTCAGATAAATATACTCATAAGTTATCAAACATTTTTCATTAATTAATAGCAAATTATTCTTAACGTTATTATTAAATTACCAGCTTATTGACAGAAAGTGTCAATTTATTAATATGATAAATAACAATTTATTTATTTTTGTTTTTCTTTCTCTTTCTTTATATCTACCTCTCTTACACTCAAAGAATCTGTGCAATTAATGTTTTTTACGTTTTTGTCCTCTTTCTGGTACATCTCTTGCATAAACCACGCAGCATATATTAGGATGGTAAGAAAGGAACCGGAATCGCATTTGCTCGTTCAGATCTTCAAGAGATGTTTTCCGAAATGGTTTGATATATTGAATAGACCGTTTTCTTGTGCATCGTTTAATATATAATTCGTATATGTTTACTTTGATTTTTTTACTTTTAGAAAATGTGCGATCTAAAATTTCAAGTGCGAGTCTGCCTGTGGTATGATTTTAAACAAGGCAAATCAGCTGCTGAATCCCATCGCGTCCTGTCTCAAGTATTCGGCGACGAAGCACTATCCAAAACGCAAGTGTACGAGTGGTTTCAACGATTCCGAAGCGGCGACGAAAGCTTGGAGGATCGCAAACACGGACATCGGCCAGAAGTCATCGACAACGACAAGTTGAAGGAAGCCATTGAGTCGGATCCGCGCCAAACAACATGTGAGCTTGCAGAACAGTTCGGCTGCTCTCATGTTACCATTGAGAACCATCTACATGCCATGAACAAGACGAATAGATGCGGAAAATGGGTGCCACATGAGCTTTCCGACGCAAACAAGGCTGCGCGAGTAGCAATAGCCGGAATTCTCATTCGCCGTGCCAAGAACAGCGGTTTCTTCGACTCTGTTGTTACGTCCGATGAGAAGTGGATCTGCTACGACAACGCAACAAGAAAACGGCAGTGGTTGGATTCCGGTGAACCTCCGAAACCGACTTCAAAACCGGACTTACACGGAAAAAAAAATGATGCCTTGTGTTTGCTGGAACAGTAAAGGTCTGGTGTATTTTGAGGTGCTGGATTTGCGTCAAACAGTTACGGCGGACCTCTACCAAGGTCAATTGGGTCGCGTGGACCAGGCGCTGCGCCGTCAAGGTGTGCACACGTCGTCGACAAAATTGCTCCACGACAAAGCTCGACCGCACGTCGCAAAAATCACGTCACAGAAAATCGAGGCATTGGGCTGGGAAGCTCTGCCTCATCCGCCATACAGCCCAGACCTGGCACCACCTCCTTGGCCGAGAAAAAGTTCAAGAACCGCGACGAAGTCGAAATTTGGGTATCTAACTTCTTCGAGTCACAACCGGCCGAGTTCTTCGAGAAGGGCATCCATTCTCTACGTGGACGATGGCGACAAGTAGTCGATACTAATGGCGAATATCTTTTGGATTAATCTGTTGCAATTTTGTTTTTATAATAAATTTTGTTTTCGATTAAAATTCCAGTTCCTTTCTTACCAACCTATTACTTATCCCATCTTCAGATCCTGATTAAATCTTTCACCTTGTTCTTTTCTGAAAGCGTCAGGATTTTGTGAGAAATCCGCAAAATTGAACTTCAGATTAATCAAGCAATCTAGTTTCCTATAGTTTTCCACCATTTGCGCAACTTTTTCTCTGTAATATAGACTTTTATGATTGCCCAAGACATTCTCGATAACCCATTTGGAAATCAGCCATGTCGCTTTTTCGTCTTTTCCCATTTTGAACAAAAATGTCGTCTCTCATCATTTTACGAATCTGAAAAACCATTGCAAATTTATTTTTGCAGTTTTCATCTGATTTATTGAGAAAAACTTTGTGATATAAATAGCATCCATATTCATAATTAAGAGCTTTCAACCATTGTTTCATAACGCATAACTTGATGTGAAGAGTTTTAATAAGGACTTTAGGAGAAGCAACTGATGCTTCTTTATTGATGTTCTTAGTATTTGCTTCAAATGAAGATCTTCTTGGCCATTCTTTTACTACATAGTGTATTCTTTCTATCCACATGAAAACCACGGATATTTTGTAAAACTGGAACAACTTCCATATCCCCACAATTCTCCTTTAAAATAACTGAATGCGCTACTGGAATGGAAGCGTATACGCTAGTGTTATGAAAAAGGACGGCTTTTAGAAGAATCCTAATAAATGGAGATTGTCTACAATCTCCATTTATTAGGCTTGTACCATCTACGTTTGAGTTTGCTCATTAATCGCTTAATATTAATGGACTAGTTACAGGACTTATTGGGTATTAGACCTTGGAGGTTTTCAGGTTAAATTGATTCAATGGTGTTAAATGCCCTCCAAATTCAGATTCAATAACTTCAAAAATATAGACACAGGATGGTTTTGCCCATTTGTATATCTATCTTTAGATTTGACCTTAGAATGACTTTGAAGCTGACATTACAGAGTTAACTAAATTCCCGATTCAGATCCAACGCCCCAAAAATATAAATTTAGTATGGTCTGGTTCACTTGCATTTCTATCTTTCTATTTGACTTTCAAATATCCTTGAAAAGTATCTGATGTGGTTAAATGAATTCTGGATTCTGATTCAGCGGCCCGATGTAAAGGTAGGATAGTCTAGTCCCCTTGCATATCTATCTTTTGCTTTAACCTTGGAATGATCTTGAGCTTATTAGGGCGATGGGGTTAAATAGATCCTAGATTCGGCTCACCGTGTGAAAATACAGAATATATAGGTCTAGTCCGTCGGGCAGACCACTTTTTTTGTGGTGCTGTTATCATTCACGACGAGGTTAAACTAAATGGATTTCATAAATAGTAGTAGTAGTAATAATACTTGGTAATGGTTTAAACCAAATTATTAAGAATACTTTTATGTGTGGCGGCGACTGTTAATATTAAGAAATATACGGGCTGTTGAAGAGAAACTTTTTTTTACGAAAACTTCTAGTAATGTTTACAATTGTTGACGTATCGATTTTAAATTTGTTGTTGACGAGTTTTTGGGGGTGCCAAATTTAAATATTTTACGAAACATTCTATAGGGGATGCCAGACAGTGTAAATATCTCTGAAAAATTTGGTGAACGTCTTTTTACCTAACACTAAAGCAATACAATTATAATATAATAATATAATTTTTGGTGAAAAATGTTATACCTCGTGGAAATCAATAGTTTTATCTGTTTTCTAGGTATTTGCATTTAAAAAATTCAACACCAAACTATTTTTTTATTTTACTATGGAGTTTTTGTCAACTATGAAAGGTATGAGCTATGTCCACAGTATTGTATTAAGGCGCGTTTACATATGCAACTATTTGTTGGCGCCTGTATTTACGCCAGTTGAACTTTTATGTCAGTAAAGGTTTACACATACATTATGATTTTATTGCACCAGTTTCATTTGTTGATTGCTAGCTATAGTGATTTGTACTACTGAATGCAAAAATCTATCAGCCACTACAATCCAAGAAACCTTCTTGCTTTCTAAGTTAGAACCTAAAACTTAAAATAAGAATTTATTTTCTTTACTCTTTTGCTTTCTTATGTCCGATCCCTTTCAGCCTGCAGGCTATTTCCATTACAGAAAGTGACAACCATTACAATGAAACTGTCACCATGACATATGCCCACTATATGAACATGTTTAAAAAATGTTACTGTTCTGAACCATATATTATTTAAAAATATATTATTTCTGACTAAACTATGCAAAATTTATAAAAGTAGGGAAGAATAAAAAAAATTAAAAATGTCTGTTAAGGGTAGTTACAAAACCACCCTTAATTATAACAGATTTTGATGAAACTTATGATAGTTAAATATCCTGATTTTATATTATTACCTACAATTTTCATTCCATTATCTCTATCAGAATGATAGTTATTTTAAAAAATATCCAAATGGTAAAACTCGATTGGAGCGCCGTCATATATCAGTAACGTTGCTGCGGAGAGCCAATGTTTATAGGAACTTTTTTTACTTTTTTGGCATCTACTTTTGCCGCCTTAAGGTTTGTACCAACTTTTCCAAACACCCTGTATATTTATATTATAATGATGGTATGACAAATATAATAGTTTATATGCCTGCAACAGTCACACTGTCTATTATTGTCCATAAAGCCAAAATTAAGTCAAGACGAATTATATTTTGTTTAAAATAGACGTGTTTCCACATTTTACAGAAATTATGTATCTCCTAATATGAAAAAAATAGGTATGTTTCTGTGAAAAAATATATTTATATCATAACGTCATAACAGGCATTTCAAAAAATTATATATTTAGCTCAAAGCTAAGCTTAAGTGATTCTACTTGAAACTCCCAAGCGAAATGCTTATTGGCGTTTTTATTAGCCCATAGCAGCCTCGAGGCAACAAGTTTGGGACACCCTGTACATAGTTATTTTACTAACAGTGTGTTTCTTTCTCCATAAGTGAGCTTAAACGTTTTAAATTAACAATAACATTAACAGACTCTAAGTAATGATAATGTACGGTTATATTCCGTAGTAATATAAAAAATGGACAATACTTATTGATAATAATAATGTATTACCTTTTTCAAATAGTTACATAAACATAAAACATACATAAAGAAAAATATTATGAAATCATTGTTACTCTATTAATTAAGCAGTATATTTCTGGTTCTATTTCACAGTATATTCTTGTATTTCATATAATTTTTATTTTCCTAATATAAAATATTTATTTGAAAAAATATATACAGTGTCTTCATAAATTATTACAAGCCACGTGACCAGGACTGTGATTCTCGAAGAAGAACTCGTAAGCAAATAGATTTATTGTATCTCTCAATTGCCGTAGTGAGGAAAAGGATATTCGCATATGAATTACTCTGCGATTGATTTGAGAATCTCGACTCTGATCACGTGGCTTGTAATCATTTATGAAGGCACTGTATATTTTGACATTTCCGTGTAATCAATAGACATTTATTTAAATTCATGACGCCCCAAAACTTTATTAGTGAAAAGATCTGAGAAATTAATAATAAAATTTCCCATTCAACATATCAGACAGCCACTTACATATTCACATTGTGGTTAATGATGCATAGAATGCGTAACATTACCGAAAATTACCTATTTCCTGAATTCATAGTTTTACAAAATAAAAAAAAAACAAAATAATTTATTTGAAGTAACAATTAATAAATACATAGATAAATAAAATTAGTCAACAAAAGATATGGTACATATTTATTTATCAATGATAATTATTAAGAAAAATTACAATTTTTTTCTTTTTTAAAAACAGGATGAAATAGATTATATGTTTTATAAAATACATAAAAATTATAGTTTGTTGATTTCGTTTGATTCAATTAGAATACCAGGAGTGATTGTACAGTCAAAATAAATGAGAAAGATTCCGAGATAGTGTCAAGAATTTCGAATTTTTTGTTATATTTTGTATTTACTTGGAAACCGTTTGTGATAAAACAACAATAGTTTTAGGTTGTAATGAGATATATTTTGTCTTATTATTCAGTATGTTTAAATATTCCCATTATCACCAGTGGCGTAGAAATCCTGTGGCACTCTTCATTTATTTAAAATAAAAATAGTACGCCACTGTCTTAGTTACAAAAACAAAAACGTAAAAGGGTATTTTATATTTTGATTATTTTGAACAAATAATTATTCCTTAAAATGCATTGTATTTAGGTAATTGTTCTTTTTGTGATATTTTAAATGAACAATTACTTGAATACAATACCATGTTAAAGAAAATTGCAAAGAATAATTATTTGTCTAAATAATTAAAACGTTTTTTTATAAATAAGCCAGTGGGGTACTATTTTTATTGTAAATAAAAGGTGTTTCTTCACCACTGGTGATAATGGAAATATTTGAACGTACTGAATAATTAGACTTAAAGTATATCATTACAACCTAGAGTTATTGTTGTTTTATCACAAAGGGTTTCCAAGTAAATAAAAAAATATTATAAAAATTTTAAAATTTTTGACACTGTATGTCGGAAACGATGAACTTTTAGCTATATGTATATTTGGGAAAATCTTATTTATTTTCACTGTGCAATCACTCCTTCCAAGGATGCCAGGGATAACTGAAACAGAATACTCAAACTCAACAATAGTAAAACAGTTTTTACATCTAATTAGTGAGCTAGAGAGGCCACAAAACAAGAAGCGTTCTGCCATGCTGTAGGCAACATTGAAAGCCTCTATCGCGTTTCGGCGATAACGATATTTGCAAAACGGAATTTCAGGAAACAACTTCTCGGCGTACAAGACATATACCGGTTTCGAGATTATTAGTTCTCATCACTAATGGCAAAATATGAGACGACCAACTTTGCTGTACTATTTAAAGCCCCCGACCTTATCGCTCGTTCAATGATATCTACAGCATGGTAGCACGCTTCTGGTCTTGTGACGGTCCAGCATGAACTAGCTAGTAACCATTAGATGTAGCTTTGTTACATTGCGCGTACTCAGGGTCCCTTCTGTCGGTTTTGATAGACATACACAGCCAGGGTTATTCATTGGTTACCTCACCTATGACACACTGATGAGAGCTAATAAGCTGATATTTGGTAGGTGATGGGCTGCTACTGTCGAATGACTTTAGCAGATTTTTAAAGTGTAATTCAATGCTGCTCCGGGCATTAGTGCGCAGAGTAGTTTCGCTGTATCCTGAAATTCCGTTTTCCAAAACAGATTTTGACTGTATAACCAAAACAGATACTGAAAATACCTACTTGTTCTAAAAATTTGTTAGGCACAATGTATTTTATATAATTAGATATATTTTCTTTTGTTGAAAGTGTTTCTGCATTGAAGTGAACACAATGTCAAACAATATTTTAATATTTTAAAAAATATTTTCTGTTGCGAAGAATACCGAATAGTGCAAAGTTATTGATTACAATTTCTAACAAAAAAATACTAATATAGAAAATTATAACATAACTATCAACTAGAAGTAACTAATGATAATATTAAATTGTTTATCGGGCATTCTTAACAAATATGACCAACAGGTATATCCTCCATATTATGTTTCTACAATATATGATACAAAACCCAAATACAGCAATATCTTCAACAACTAACAAAACGCCTTTTTACTGTATTAGAGCAGTATCAAGCATCAAGAAGCAATCCTAAAAATGCAGAAATAGGTCAGATCTCATCTATTGTGGTTGAATTTTCGAGTTCCCACATTTTCAAAAAGTGAAATTAGATATTTATAGAATGTTTTCATTAAACCAGGTTAGTAAATTTAACTAGATTATTTTTGTAGTAGAATAGAGCTTTGTCTGTGGAATTGTTCATTAGCATACCTAGATGTTTGGTATCAGAGAGCATATATATGACTTCATTCATAGAAATTGTAGGATAATTGATTTATATTAGCTTAAAATACGTTTATAATACGTAAAATACAAATGCTAATAATAAAGAGTATATGGGTAGATATTGTGGGTGTAATTTATTGCTGGTCGGGGCTTTACTCCACACAGAGTAGTTAGTTTCACACAATATTGTTAATACCTAAAAATATATAAAAATAACAAATCGTCAGCGCAAGTTGACAGAATTAGCCCAAGTATGCATCGCCGTTATTCCTTAACAGTTACAGGGAGATACTACACAAATTTAAGGTGATGAAATATAACATTTAACCTTGAAATAACGTAAATGTTACTATGACCAAAATGGGATACATACTTGGGCTGATTGTCTGCTGTTATAAATTTTTGACATTTGTTGTTATTTTTATTGTTTAATAAGGTATTCCTGCCACCAATATAGGGAGGACCATTAATAATCGGCCATAAAGCAGGAGCGATATCTTTGAGACAAAATATGAAGGTATATCTAAATATTTTTTTACTGTTTAAGAAAGGTATTTTAAGCTAATATGTATCAAATCTCCTACAATTCCTAACAATTCCACTGAGTAGTTAGTTTCACACAATATTGTTAATACCTGAAAATATATGAGAAAAAAAACTATATCTAAATATGTCTGTAAAATCTTACTGAGAAAAAAATACAGGGTCTCCAAGTTGAAATTATTTTTTCGTTCTTTTTTTATAATAACTCGAGTACCGCCCCGTCAAGTGTCACCAAATTTGGTAGGAATCCGAATTTATATGATTCTTTTTCTTAAAAAAACTGTTTCCCTATCACATTTAGTGACAATTGGTTGAGCGTTAGACGAGTTATTTTACTATGCATCCCTCATGATTACATCTTTGTAAAAGTCTAACAAGCCTAACAGATATATGTATAATATGAGGTTGGTATTGTTAATTTACGTTTGTACTTTATAGTAATTTAAAATCTGTTCAAAAATCTTTCTTTGTTATTTCAGATTTGCTGGTAACTGCTGTCTCCAAAATTCTTGCCTAGCATTTAAGTATTCCACAGTTTCCTTTATGTATTTCTCGACTGTGGAGTCGTTCCCTTTATATTTGCACTTGATATTGGGATTGTGCATCAAATTGTCTAGATAATCTTTGTCTGGAGCAAGTTCTCTAAGCAACCTACTCTTCTTCAATGACTTATTGGTTCCTTGAGGTGTAATCCTGTTGTCAAATTTGGGAGTGGGATCTTGAAAGAGAAATTATGATTAAAACAAATTATTTTATTAGCAACGTGGTTATAGATGAGAAAGTTATTAAATAACAAGACTTTTTTAATAAGGTTATAGGAGCCTTTACAGAAATAGTTTGTATTATTATCACATTATGTTACCTAGTTCTCGTGCTTCATGATACCTGCCTGCTGCTCACAAGCTTGTGGATGTGCTACCTAATTTGCCTTATTCTGACCGTGCAAATATTCTTAACAAGGGTTCTAAACAAATGAAAGTTTAACGGCGCCAATTTCAAACAGTGCGTTGGAAATTAGAATGTTTATTGTGGGGCAACATAGCAGTGATCACTACTTTGAAGCAAAAGTATTTTTATTGGAGTGAACTTTTAGTAGTTTAATTGCCTTCAGCATACTCACTAATATCTTCACTAGTTTAGATCCGGTAGTTTTCATTTTTTGCTGAGTTATTTATAATGTTAGTAAGTATAACAAATAATCCATGTTTTCGACTTTGAGCGCCGAACGCAACATTGTCTGAAATTGCAAAGAAACACGAAATTTTCTACTTTTTTTTAGTTTTTTGCTATTTTAACTCTAAAGCACCAGTTTTTTTTCGATTATAACTACAAGTACATTTTCAAAATAGAGTAAATTTACAACTTTAACCTGAAAATGCCCCCTCACAAACTATGGACACTGGAAGAGGTTTTAAGGGAGTTACATATCGTCGTCTTTCTCATACGTGCCCAGTGGCACTTATTGGTAAAACAGCGGGTACAAATTCTTTTTCACAGCTACGTCTATTTATCATCGAAATATAATGACCTCGTTGGAGCTATTAACGGTTTTTTTGTAAAAAAAAATATAAATACTCAGATACGACAGTTGGTAAAATTATTTTAGGTGTCATTTGCAGTTACGAAATGGTAATTATTGTTATGTTATGAATTAAAAATATGGTACTAGGATGACAAAAGTAACCAAAATGGATAGAAATAAGTGTATTAAAAAAAGTTCAAAAGGAAATATTTTTATCACTTATAAATATCTAGTTTTGTTATAATCTTAAAATGACATAAAGGCACTTCAAATGCAATTTTACTTCTTTTCGTGGGGCAAGACTTGTACAAGGCTTGAAGTCATTTTTGTCACTAGAGTTTGACCACTGCATAAGGAAATTTATTTATTTGGCAAAGTGTAGCTATCAATATTGGCAATCTGCCTTTTTAATCGTTTAAATTCAGTGACATCATTATGCTCTGTATTTGAAAAAGATTTGTTATATTCGTCCTGAAAGAGACGTGCGAATTGCTAGAAGTCCAGCTCTTCGCAAAGTGTCTTCCACTAAATAAAATCCGTATTACTACAATATAGTGAATACATTATCACAATGCATGTAAAATTGTAGTTAATGTTACAGAAATACGGTCAGCGAATACAGTTACGACATCAATGATTCTGTGGATAGATACTTTTGGATTTTTTCATCAACTCACTATCACTTAACTCTACGTGATATAAAATTTATAGTCTTTGCTAGATACCACCTCTGTAAGAAATTCGAAATCTCATGATTGATGTATAATGTAGTAACTGCATGTTTCTAACATAAGCACACTTTTTGTCGGATAAGACACTACGTGAGCAAGGCAACAATATTAATTATCCCTTGTTCTTTGTTTTCTTCTATTTTCAACAATATGATTTTTTTGTCTAGTTAATTATTATAATTGGAAGTTATAAGAAGTTTTGATATATTTCATTTCTAAATGCTAAATACTTTTAATTTGTGATACTGGGTAAGATAGATTGAAATATATTGTGCTGTGACGGTTAGATAGGTGTAGATATATAGGTGAATATACACCAGAACGTATTTTAACTTTGAATATTTTTTTTATATTAAAGCAATCATTCATAGTTATCATTTTCTTTCATAACATCCACACATAATAAGTAAAAGGAGCAAAACAATATTACCTGACATATATTATATTCAGAAGCTTTGACATGGATGGAAGAGAAGGGGGTTAAATGTCTATTTAAGGCCCATTTACACATCACTTCTGTATCAGTGTCAGTGAAAAATAAAAAAATCGTGGCTTAGATTTTACAATCGGTCAGTGGTCGCGTGGTTTTAGGCGTCAGTACTTGAATAAAGGTGACTAGATCGCTGTGGGTTCGACCCCCGCAGCCGGTAGACCGTATATAAGCTATATTCGTGGATAGATTGGCACCCTCCCTACGGGTATGGTAGGGTGGAAGAATGTTGACTTGGGTCAATGTGAGAGATTGATACCGGTTGACATTTGACTACCCCCCTAGTTAATGAGGTTTTCCAAGTTTCCCTCATTCCTGCACTGAATGGTGGTTAGGGTCTACCAATGTAAGTCGTTCCTGTTCGCAAATGCGGCCTGCTCAATAATAATACGCCGCCCCCTCTCCCACACAAGTCTTTGGCTTCTGCGCTAATCCTCGTGATTAGAATGAGGGGTAGAGATATTATTATTATTATTATTATACACGTTGCACATGATTTTTTTTAAAGGCTTCCTCAAATTTATAGTCTTAGTACTCGTATGTGATGTGTAGACGAAATAAACATTTCTGTAAGCAATCTTATAACAGATGTAAACGTAATCAACTTAAACTATTACATTTTCAATGAGGTCATTATTTCAAGAAAATAGAAGCTATACGCATGACTTCCGTCAAAAGACTGGGATCATTTTTCAGTTCTGTTAACCAATTACTACTTCGATTACTACATATGTCATAAAGGGGCATTTATATACAGGGCGTTTGATTTTATTTTTGAAAAAACCCACCCCTCAAAATTTACATCCCTCCAAAAAAGGGGTGGAAATCGATTAGATTTTTTTCCCTGTATATCGAAAAACGAAACTTATTGAACATTATCCACCAATATGGCTGCACTTTTTGAAACATTTCAATCCCGGAATAGTTTTGTAAGGGGTTAAAATAATCAACCCCTAGGGCATTTTTTTCAGAACTTATTTATAGATCGATTTTTTTAAATTAAAAAATACGTCTAAAAGTACGATTCATTTACTAACTTTCATCAATTTTCTTTGAAAAGTTAAGGATTTAGGAAATAAAAACATAAATGTCTGTCAATTATTTTTTAAACAGCTGTTTGAATCGGGATAATTTAGCCAACTATAAAATCTAGTAGGTGTTATTGCCATATTAATAGATAATATTCATTAAATTTCGATTGTCTAACTTAATATACAGAGAAGAAAATATATATATATATATATATGTATGTAAAGTGATTAGTTCCGGGTCATTTTTTGTACCGTAACGATCAATTCCAGGACATTTGTGTACTTCCAGGACAGGTCTGGAACTACTTTATGTGGTGTGTTGAATTTCAGGCCAGTCCTGGGACTATCATCTATATGGCATTTGTTTAGTTCAGGGACATTGTTAAATATTGTATTTTTTGGTGTTATCCAGGACATTTTCTATATCATAATAATATTGATTATCGAATATTTTGGCGTACTCAAAGTTGTTAAAAACTAAACAGAATGTGTTTTGTATTTTATAATTAATTAATTAAATAAGTTTAATAAGTGACTCAAGGTAAGCAAAAATACATAAACTATGAATATGTGTCATAGCTATAAAAATGTAATTTACAGGAGTCTAATTCAAATTTCAGGTTTCCCTTATTCTAAATTTCATGACAAATTTTGTTAACTTCACGCTCTTAAAGGATGGCTATCAAAATGATTATGATTGGTTAAATAATTTTAACTTAAATATAGAAAATAATATGCAAAATTAAAACAACTTGTATGGATACTTAAAATTTATTTTCAATATATGGGGAGGAAAATAATTTGGAGAACTTGCCTACTTTTGATCAGCTACATAATATACTGCACAATAATGATTCTTATGTTAAAACATATCCAAAATATTATTTTTACGTTCTCTACATGTAAACGAGTCAAGATAAAAATGTATTGTTAACTAGATAAATTTGGTGACGAATATATAAGTTTACCACATATAAGTATATAATAATAAATCATTGCTAATTAGTTACAAGTTTGCACTACTTTACAATATAGGTATGTATGTAAAGTGAATAGTTCGGGATCAAATAATTGAATATCGATTTTCCGAGATATAAGCCTATAACAGTAATGGAGGCGGCAAAAGAGGGTCAATTTTTGCGAGACCACCCTCTACATGTATAGTTTCAATTGTCACAGTATAATATGGAATAACTGTTATTTAAAAATATACCCAAAATATTATTTTTAAATCGTCTATAAATGCAAATAGCTCTAATCAAATGCAACTCTAATTGTTGCATTTTAAAAGTTAAGAAGTAGCTACAACGAAATTTAGTTAAATATAGCAATACACAAATAAAAAGCATTGTTAAGTACAAGGCCGGTACAATTGAAAAGTTAATTAAGGTATCTATTATTAAGGTATTTATTACTTATCTAGAACTCTGATTAAATTGTAATAAAATTTGACTTAATTTTAAAAACATACGCAATGTACTATTCTCCAGCAAGTAAATATCTCGGAACATTATGGTATCAGGGTTTAAAAATGTATTGTTGCATACAGGGACATTTAGTGAAGAGTAAGGTATTCTACAGGGACATATACACTGCTTTCGAAAAGTAACGAATAAATTCATTATTTTTGAAATTGAGAAGTTTTCGAAAAAATAACCTGGCGCGTCTATTTAATTTTTAAAAAAGGCACTTTTTGACATACGACCCACATTTGTGACGTAAACGTTGTTCGAGATATGACGTCATCGACAATTTTTTTTAAATGGCAGCCTCTAATTTTGCCCATGTTATTTGAAAGTCATTCTACACACACATCATGAAAAATTATGGTGTTACATAACAAAAATTTCAAGAAAATAATGTTTGAAGATTTTAAAATTTAATTTTCACAATACTGAAAATGATAATGATTATGTAAAAAATCGACTAAATTACATGTTCAAATTGTACACCGTTGGCTGCCTGACAGTAGCCAACACGATTTATAATTTTTTTTTTTGGACATTATCAATAACTTCAGAAGGTATACGATGTATCTCGTGACGAATTCTTGCTTTTAAATTTTCTAAATTTAATGGTCTTAGTAACTTATACTTTGCTTTTTAAGTATCCCAATAAAGAAACAATCTACGCCAAACATTATTTTCTTTGAAATATTTGGTTGTGTAACACCATAATTCTTTTCATGATGTGTATGTAGAATGACACGCTCTTTCAAATGGCATGGTCAAAATTGGGGTTGCTATTTAAAAAATTGTCGATGACGTCACAAATCTGGGTCGTATGTCAAAAAGTGCATTTTTAAAAACAAAATCGACATGCCAGGGGATTTTTTCAAAAATAATGTATTTATTCGTTACTTTTCGAAAGTACTGTATAAATTGTTACAAATAAATCAAATTTCGATTTTTCAACTAGGTAAAAGTAGAAAACATTGTGAAGTACAAGGTTGCAAGGTCGGCAAAACTGATAAATTATTTAAAAATATATAAATGTAAAAGTAGGTAGGTTCACTATTTGCATTACATAGAACCGGTACTACTAAATTGTGATAAAAAAAATATATAACTCGTGAAGTCCAGTTCTTTTAAAACATATACAACATTTTTTCTACTTTCTACGGATGTAAATGTTCACAAACTCTACTACATTAAATATGTATTGTTGTATACAGGGGCATTTAGTGTGTGAAAATTAAATTTTAAAATCTTGACACATTATTTTCTTGAAATTTTCATGATGTATGTATGTAGAATGACACGCTCTTTCAAATGGCATGGCCAGAATTGGGAGTTGCTATTTAAAAAATTGTCGATGACGACACATCTCGCACAACGATGGCGTCACAAATATGGGTCGTATGTCAAAAAGTGCCTTTTATTAAAACAAAATTGACGTGCCAGGATTTTTCGAAAACTTCTCAATTTAAAAAATAATGAATTTATTCGTTACTTTTCGAAAGCACTGTATGTAAAAATCAATGTCATTTAATTTATATAATACAACTTAATTACCCACTTTAAGTATTATCGTTGACTGTACATATAACTTCACAGTCAGCAGTACTACCTAGTATATGTTTTGTGGTACTACCCTTATTTTGTTAAGTATATAAAAGGGTACCTATCTACTACTACAAAAGTATCTAACCAGTAAGTCACAAATTTATGCACATTCGCTAAGCAATTAGCAAATGTTATTTTCACGTTGTGTACATTATTTAAATGGTACAAGATAAATATGTATTATTGTAAACACATAGTGACATACAATAAATTACTGCTAATTGGCTACAAGATCGCTTGCATTACTTTCATATATAGGCGATTCATCTGGAAGAAATGACCATACAATACTAGGTACTATTAATTTTAAGCAATTTCTTCTATATAAACGCGTAGGTTAAATTGACAACCGTTATTTATCAAACTTCAACAAGGATATTTTGTCTGTAAAACTAAATTTTCTAAATAGTCGACAATTGAGGCATTTCGAAAGTGGTACAGCTCTTGTTTGGCCCGTCTCTTTCATTTTGAATCATCTCCAAAGATTTACCTTTCACACCCTGTATCTCAAAAACGAAGCATTTCAAACTACCTGATATTGTTTGGTTAATTCCTCCTGAATTGCACTGTATTTACTTAAAATTATCACTAAAATTGTAATGTAAAAGTTATAAGTATAGAACATTTTAGTGAAATGTAAAAATAACTAGGTATAAGATAGGCGCTGTTGTGTAACTTAAACTTGTTAAATAATTATGCACTAATTTTTAAGGAAGTTGTGTTGTTGTTTTAGTTCCATTTTCCACTCGAGAAACTGACCTGACTATGTGGGCTCGCATCTTCTACATCGAATTGTACTACTACATATAAAAACATTACAGTTACATATAAAATGTTACATATAAATCAAATATACATTTTCCAACTGGATAGGAAAAAAGTTGAAAAAAACTATTGTGAAGTACAAGGTCGCAAGGTCGGCAAAACTGAAAAATTATTTAAAGTATATAAATGTAAAAAGTAGGTACCTACTTATTTATACAATCGATACTTACTAAACTGTGATAAAATATATAACTTGTGGTTATATATCTAGTTCTTTAAAAACATACATTTTTCTACTTTCTACGGATGTAAATGTTTACAAACTTTACTATATTAAATTTTAAATATGTATTATTGTATACAGGGACATTTAGTGAAAAGTAAAGTACTCTACAGGGACATGTATCTTTTCATTATCTCATAGCGTTAAAAACAATGTCATTTTGTAATTGAGTGTAATATATTATGTAAACACTTAGCATAACATATCGTTTTATTATTTTCAGTGGTAGTTTCTTATATATTTTGATAAAAAACATATTCATTTGTTCGTATGACGTGTTACGCTTGAATTCTTGCCGCTATTATAATTTTTATCAAAATATTTAAGAAACGCAAACTAAGAATAATAAAACTATATCTTGCACTAAATGTATACACTATACCTATATTACACTAATTACAAAAAAAATATTATTTTTAACGCCATAAGATATTGAAAATTATGTCGACAATAAAAACGACGGCGTGATGTCACTCGTGAATTATCCCTCTAATATATCCACTACAATACTTTCGTGTTTAAATCATATCGAAAGCCATTTTTTGCGATGAAAACATTTCAAACCCGGTTCAAAATTTCAAATTCTGATTGGCTATTATGGAAATAATATTTAAGTTAATCACAAGCTTAGATTGCGAATCCAGTTTAAACCTTTTTCATCGCTTCATGATGTGCTATGGTCTATCTATGGTACGAATATTAACGTTTGGGTTCACAAACCTAGAAAAAATATAGACTGCGTTGGTTCATTATATAGGTCACGTGACAGGTCCCGCGTTTCCTAGGGTCTTTCCTTGTTATATGTTGGCGGTTGTACAAATATGGTGGCTGCATTGCAATCTGAAATTAATTAACTTGCTGTCATTTTAAATGTCATTAAAGAATGTGACCATTCACAGTAAACAAATGAGCTACCCGCTACAATACAACCAACGTAAATTGGCATAAAAACCAAGTTTTAGCGATTCTGGACCTTTTAGGGCAGCCGTGAATTTGTGGTCGCCGGCAATATGACATGGCACAGTCTATATTTTGTCTAGGTTTGTGATTGCTGGCGACCGCTAATTCATGGCTGCCCTAAAAGGTCCAGAATCGATAAAACTTGTTTTTTATGCCATTTTACGTTGGTTGTATTGTAGCGTGAGGCTCATTTGTTTTCTGTGATTGGTCACATTCATGTCACATTCTTTAATGACATTTAAAATGACAGCAAGTTAGTTAAATTCATATTGTAATGCAGCCATCATATTTGCACAACCGCCAACATAAAACAAGTAAAATATCCATTTTCTGGACCCTAGGAAACGCGGGGCCTGTCACGTGACCTATATAATGAACCGACGCAGTCTATATTTTTTCTAGGTTTGTGAACCCAAACGCACATCATAAAGTATCAGAAACTAGTTAGTTACGCCGTTTTTTGTGATGAAAAAGGTTTAAACTGGATTCGAAATCTGAAGTCGTGATTAGTTAAACTTAAATATTATTTCCATAATAGCCAATCAGAATTTGAAATTTTGAACCGGGTTTGAAATGTTTTTATCGCAAAAAATGGCTTTAGATATGATATAGACACGAAAGTATTGTCACAGTCTATTTATTATAGTATTGTAGTGGATATACTACAGGAAGAATTCACGAGTGACGTCACGCCGTTGTTTTTGTTGTCGACATAATTTTCAATATCTTATGGCGTTAAAAACAATATTTTTGTAATTAGTGTAGTATAGGTATAGTGTATACATTTAGTGCAAGATATAGTTTTATTATTCTTAGTTTGAGTTTCTTAAATATTTTGATAAAAATTATAATAGCAGAAAGAATTCAAGCGTAAACGTCATACGAAAAAATGAATATGTTTTATCAAAATATATACCACTGACTGAACTACCACTGAAAATAATAAAACTATATGTTATGCTAAGTGTTTACATAATATATTATTCTCAATTACAAATTGATATTGTTTTTAACGCTATAAGATAATGAAAAAATACATGTCCCTGTAGAGTACTTTACTTTTCACTAAATGTCCCTGTATACAATAATACATATTTAAAATTTAATATAGTAAAGTTTGTAAACATTTACATCTGTAGAAAGTAGAAAAATGTTGTATGTTTTTAAAAAGAAGTAGATATACGGGTGTCCAGAAACTCTCCTGACAAACGAAGACCGGAGATTCCTCAGATAATTTTAAGATAATTTAACCCAATTCACCTAGTCCAAAAATGCTTCCTAAGGGAACTAGAGCTCTTTGAAGATGGCGCCTTGTAAATAGTTTTGTTTAAATACCTCCAGAGCGCTTCTACTTAGAAAAACAAAAACTGGTATGCTTGTTTAGCCTTCAGAGATGAATCGATTCCATCAATTGCGTATGTTTTACTTTTGTTGGCAGTTCAGAGCCAACTAGTGCAAAAAATATAAATTGAACTTTAATGACGAAAAAACGAAAAATTTTCAAATCCATTTTTCTAGAAAACGGTGAATCCTAATGACTTAAAGTAAGAGTACCTTTTAGTACTAGTATAACTGAAAATTTAATAATCTAGTGTCACAAATGCTTAAAAGTTAAATACAAAGAAGTTATGCGTTAAAATAACCGTTGACCTACCCAAAACGGACGCCTATGACCGGTACTAGAAATTCGCAATTGATGGAATCGATTCATCTCCGAAGGCTAAACAAGCGTACCAAAGTAGAAGCGTTCTGGAGGTATTTAAACAAAACTATTTACAAGGCGCCATCTTCAAAGAGCTCTAGTTCCCTTAGGAAGCATTTTCGGAATAGGTGAATTGGATTAAATTGTCTTAAAATTATCTGAGGAATCTCCGGTCTTCGTTTGTCAGGAGAGTTTCTGGACACCCAGTATAACTACAAGTTATATATTTTTTATCACAATTTAGTAAGTACCTACCGATTGTAAGTAATAAATAAGTAGGTAGGTACCTACCTACTTTACATTTATATATTTTAAATAATTTTCAGTTTTGTTGTACTTCACAATAGTTTTTCAACTTTACCTACCCAGTTGGAAAATGTATATTTGATTTATAAGTAACATTTTATACAGTGTTGGGAAAAACCGATTTATTTCAGAAACTGAATACTGAGTATTTTAATATATCAAAAACCGATTGATAACTCGAGTGATGGTCACTTGAATTCTCAGCAGCTGTACATATTGCTATTTTTGTAGTTTATATGTAAATATCTTATTTTAAATACATAAATATATGTATACTTTTTGTATGGGTAAATTTATATATAAAATGATTGTTTTTAACGTGACCAAATATGGAAAATTATGTTGACAATTGCGTAACATTAGCCGTGACATATGTAAGTCGTCTGAATTCTTGCCGCAACTATAGCGGTTCTTGTTAAGTGTATGTATTATACGAGTATGTATATACAAATCTTGAACTCGAACACACAAGTTGTAACTAACCAGTAGGATTGCAACCTGTCCTTATTTCGCAAGTCCTTACTGCAGTCTATGTTCTTTCGTCCTTATTTTTACTAGAAATATCCTTACTCGGAAGACATGATTAAATTCTTATTAAAATAGAATTATCAGGACACAAAGACAAAATATGTAAAAAAGTAGTTCATATACCAAGTAAAGAGAATGTCCTTACTTGAGAATTTAAAAGATAAGAATATCGTACTTGCTCATATGAAAAGGTGACAAGCCTAGTGAACAATGGAAAAAAATCAAATAAATAATTCGTGATAACCGAGTGATTTCGGTTATTGCAATAACCGAATAATCAGTTATTTTTCACTCGAGTGATCTCAACACTAATTTTATATGTAACTGTAATGTTTTTATATGTGGTAGTACAATTCGATGTAGGAGATGCAAGCCCTCATAGTCAGTTTCTCGACTTCTCGAGTGGAAAATGGAACGAAAACAACAACACAACTTCCTTAAAAAAATAAGTGCATAATTATTTAACAAGTTTAAGTTACACAACAAACCTATCTTATTACTAGTTATTTTTACATTTCACTATATTGTTCTATACTTATAACTCTTTTCATTAAAATTTTAGTGATAATTTTAAGTAAATACAGTGCAATTCAGGAGGACTTAACCAAACGATATCAGGTAGTTTAAAATGCTTCGTTTTGAGATACAGCGTGTGAAAGATAAATCTTTGGAGAAGACTCAAAAACGAAAGAGGCGGGCCAAACAAGGGGTGTACCACTTTCGAAATGCCTCAATTGTCAATTATTTATATCAACATGTTCACGAAATTTAGAAAATTTAGTTTTACAGACAAAATATCCTTGTTGAAGTTTGATAAATAACCGTTGTCAATTTAGCCTACGCGTTTATATAGAAGAAATTGCTTAAAATTAATAGTACCTAGTATTGTATGGTCATTTCTTCCAGATGAATCGCCCTATATATGAAAGTAATGCAAGCGATCTTGTAGCCAATTAGCAGTAATTTATTGTGCCACTATGTGTTTACATCTACTTAATAATACATAGGTATTTATCTTGAACCATTTAAGTAATGTACACAACGTGAAAATAACATTTGCTAATTAAGCTTAGCGAATGTGCATAAATATGTAACTTACTAGTACCTACTTACTGCTTAGATACTTTTTGTAGTAGTAGGTAGGTACCCTTTTTTATATATATTTGCTACAAGAATTCAGACGACTTACTTCATACGAACAAATGAATAATTCATTATATTTTCATCAAAATATCTGATCGAAAATTAGAATTGTTTTTGTGACGAACCGTATTCATGGACTGTTTCAAAACGTATTCAATGGTGACGTCACTAATGTGTTGCACATAATTTTAAAACGTAACGTCATCAAATGTTTACTTCTCTTTAGCATCACACTCACAGTGTTTGATTATTGTTTATAATTTATTTATAAAACAGCTACACTAGATTTGGATTCAAATAGAACGAGTATTAGTGGTAGAAATTATTAACAGTACCTATTTCCGCATGTTTTTGTACATAACATATATTTTAAAAATGTGTGAAATTTACAACAAAAACATAGAAATTGATTTTAGCAACTGCAAACCAAAAACAAATACCTAACATGTTCATATGAGTGAGAGGTTTGTGAAATTTAGATAGAAAAGTAATTGGATTATATGCTTTTGGATGTAATTCAGAATGTCTAAGAATACGTTTAAATTTGCAGAGGTACATACAATAGTCCACAACCAACTCCTTTTAAATAAACAAGAATAAGAAGTATCAAAATAACAACCATTTTAAATGTTGATCTAAAAATTTAAATCACACCGATTTTCAAATCTCTACTTTTTAGGCAACTGCTGCATAGACCAGTAGCAAAGCATCTAAAGAGTTCAAACCGGACTCGGTTTAAACAGCGACGTGTGTGACGTCACTGTTTCAACGCAAACATATAATGTTTTGAATCAGAAAAAACAGCTTAACAACAAATGTGTAACGTCAGCCGTGACGTAAGATGTCTGAATTTTTGACGCGAGGATTGTACTAGGGTAGTACCGTTGACTGAGAAGTTATATGTACAGTCAACGGTAGTTAAAGTTAATTTAGGTGAACAATAAGTTGTAATAATATAAATTAAATGACATTGATTTTTACATAATATGACCCTGTACAATACCTTACTCATCACTAAATGTCCCTGTATGCAACAATACATTTTTAAATCCTAATACCATAATGTTCCGAGATATTTACATACGTAGAAAGCTGGAGAATAGTATATTGCGGTACATGTCCCTGTAGAGTACTTTACTCTTCCCTGTATACGACAATCCATATTTAAGTTTGTGAACATTTACATCCATAGAAAGTAGAAAAATGTTGTATATGTTTTTAAAAGAACTAGATAACTACGAGTTATATTTTTTTATCACAATTTAGTAAGTACCGGTTGTATGTAATAAATAAGTAAGATCTATCTACTTTTTACATTTATATATTTTATCAGTTTTGCCAACCTTGCGACCTTGTACTTCACAATGGTTTTTTTCTACTTTTTACCTAGTTGAAAAATCGATATTTGATTTATATGTAACCATTTATACAGTGCTTTCGAAAAGTAACGAAGAAATACATTATTTTTGAAATTAAGTTTTCGAAAAAATCCCCAGGCACGTCGATTTTGTTTTTAAAAAAGGCACTTTTTGACATACGACCCATTTTTGTAACGTCATCGTTGTTCGAGATTGACGTCATCGACAATTTTTTTAAATAGCAACCCCCAATTTTGACCATGCCATTTGAAAGAGCGTGTCATTCTACATACACATCATGAAAAGAATTATGGTGTTACACAACAAATATTTCAAGAAAATAATGTTTGACACCTAGCTTATTTCTTGTGGGAATACTTAAAAGCAAAGTATACGTTACTAGGCCGGTTAATTTAGAAAATTTAAAAGCAAGAATTTGTCACGAGATACATCGTATACCTTCTGAAGTTATTGATAATGTCCAAAAAAAAATAATATAAATCGTCTTGGCTACTGTCAGGCAGCCAACGGTGCACAATTTGAACATGTAATTTAGTCGATTTTTACGTAATCATTAGTATTTTCAGTATTTTGAAAATTAAATTTTAAAATCTTCAAACATTATTTTCTTGAAGTTTTGTTATAAACACCATAATTTTTACATGATGTGTGTGTAGAATGACACGCTCTTTCAAATGGCATGGTCAAAATTGGGAGTTGCCATTTAAAAATTGTCGATGACGTCATATCTCGAACAACGATGACGTCACAAATAAATGTGGGTCGTATGCCAAAAGTACTTTTTAAAAACAATATCGACGTATCAGGAGATTTTTCGAAAAACTTCTCACTTTAAAAATAATGAATTTATTCGTTACTTTTCTAAAGCACTGTATGTAACTGTAATGTTTTATATCTAATGTTTCTCGAGTGGAAAATGGAACGAAAACAACACAACTTCCTTTAAAGACAAGTTGCATTGTGTCTTGTTTTTTCTTGCATTATTAAAAGAAAATAAGTGCATAATTATTTTAAGTTTAAGTTTATACAACACCGCCTATCTTATAGGTACCTAGTTATTTTTACATTTCACTAAAATGTTTCTATACTTATAACTTTTTACATTACAATTTCACTGAAAATTTTAAGTAGGTACAGTGCGATTCAGGAAGAATTGAACAAACGATATCAGGTAGTACTAATAATTTTAAGCAACTGTTTCTATAGAAACATATAGTTTGAAATGCTTCGTTTTTGAGATACAGGGTGTGAAAGATAAAACTTTAGAAATGACTGAAAAACGAAAGAAGCGGCTCAAACAAGAGGTGTGCCACTTTCAAAATACCTCAACTTGTCAATTATTTATATTAATCTGACCACAAAATTTAGAAAATTTAATTTTTTAACAGACAAAATATCCTTGATATTGATAAATGTAACCGTTGTCGAGAAAAATGAAAGTACATTTGTTTAGCAATTTAGACTACACGTTTATATAGAAGAAATTGTTTAAAATTAATAGTAGATACCCAGTATTATATTTATATTGTCATTTCGTCCCGATGAATCACCCTATATATTGAAAAGTAATGCAAGCGATCCTGTAGCCAATTAGCAGTAATTTATATGTCACTATGTGTTTACATCTTCCTAACAATACATATTTATCTTGAACCATTTAAGTATGTACGCAACGTGAAAATAACATTTGCTAATTAAGCTTAGAGAATGTGCAACAATTTGTGACTTTACTACTTACTAGATACT
The DNA here is from genome assembly GCA_025584915.1 of Monochamus saltuarius. Lineage (NCBI taxonomy): Eukaryota > Metazoa > Arthropoda > Insecta > Coleoptera > Cerambycidae > Monochamus > Monochamus saltuarius. The sequence goes on along the minus strand of CM046723.1, from coordinate 26,503,788 downwards.
TAGGTACTACTGATATTCTTTAGTAGTAGCTAAAGTAGGTAGGTAATTTAGGTAAATATTTAATTTTTAATTATATTACATTAATTTTTACGTATATGTCCCTGTACAATACCTTACTCTTGACTAAATGTCCCTGTATGCAGCAATATATTTTTAAACACTTACATGATAAAGTTCCGAGACATTTACTGACGTAGAAAGTTGGAGGAGCTTAAATTTTATTACAATTTAATTTGAGTTCTAGAAAAGTAATGAATAAGTAGATGTCTTAATTAATTTTTCAGGTTTACTGACCCTGTACTTAACAATAGTTTTTATGTAGGTATATCCCTATATGTAACGCTACATTTAACTAAATTTTCTTAACTTTTTAAAATGCTGCAAGAGTGATCTAGTCAAAAAAGTTAACTCCTAGCGACATTAAGGAGGTATAGCTTTCTGAACTAAAACTGATGGAAAAAGAGATGTTGCTGTCAGAAGTTAAGATATACAGTGTGTAGCAAAAGTGTGAACTACTAAAGTTCAAAGAGGCAGCGTAAGTGGTCTACAACGTAAGCCAAAATTTTGAGGATATTTGAATTGCCCATGTCAAAAATACCAGGGTACCAAATTTTGTTTGAATCCATCAATTACTTCTCAGGTTATTTAAAAAAATTGAAAATAGAAATTTGATTTTGATACCCTCTGACTCAGTTATCATCAACTTTTGGACTAAGGTAAGTTGGGCTAGATCGCATTATTTTGGCGTCATAAATCACTGTTACTCTATGTACACGTACTTACGAAATATGTACTCTGTAGTCTGTATAAACAGAAACAGAAAAGTAATAAACTAGATAGATATAAAAATTATCATTAACTATAATTATTGCCATGAAAAATATCGGAAATGACAATCTCACTAGCCAAATTTTTAAGGAGCAATTGACACTAACTCATACATCTAATGAAGCAATTGCGCGCAAGACCTTGTATATGGACTAATTTATGTATATATTAAAAAATCAATACATGGAATGATACAATAACACAAAAATGTTGTCCTCATATTTAACGTTACATTATAAACTGTTGTATACGTCAACTGTTTACAAATATATTTTGAGAAATTACGTTTAGTACCATAAACAATTGCAATGTACATAGAAAAATAATAATGTATACTCCTTTTAGTTAAGATGTATATGGTATAACAGATTTTTGTAAAATTTGTCCTTGTACTTAACATTACATTATAAATTGTTATATATATCAGCAATTTATGAATATATTTTAAAAAGTATGTTGAGAACCATGTACAATTGGGATGTATACGGAAAAATAATAATGTATACTCCCTTTAGCCAATGTCCCGGAACCGATCAACTCACATACATATATATATATATATATATATATATATATATATATATATTCAATTTTTCCCTCTTTTTTGGCGAAGCGTTAATTTTAAATGAACGGTTTCGTTCAACATTGTTACATAAAAAACTTCTCTTAATTTTCATAAAAAAATTACTTCTTTAATATGTTTACACTTGTTTAGATACACAGTGTAAATGTATGTTACTGTTTTACTGTTTTGTAATTGACTTACTACAATTTTACATCTTTGAATAATAATTATTGAATAAATTTACCTATCTAATTTCGAAACATACTTATATATTATACTTACTTATATGCTCGCTTTTCTTACTGGTGACCTCTGAAACAGATTCTACAGATGCTGATGATTTCTCAGAAACATTGCTGATACTAGCTGCTCGAGATCGTAGCAGATCTGAAAAGGAAGACCCTATGGCATTTTCTATGGCCTTTTGTGCCTTGTGGACACCAAGTTTGAACTTCTCATGATCTGGTCTTATGTGTAGACCCCTATGGAAAAACACTAAGCTTTGTTCAAATTCTCCAAGATAGTACAACGCCTCTGCCTTTTGGTATATCGCTTTCATAAAATGTCTGTCGACTTGTAAAGCAGTTTCGGCGTCTTTCAAGGCGTTATCAGGTTGACCTAGCAGAATATAGCACTTGCTTCTGGCTACTAGAGCATTCTTTTCGGCTGGATTAAGTTCAAGCGCCTGCAAATTGGAATATGGATATTTAATACGTGATACAAAATATTATTTGAACGTGTTTTATTGGATAAAATCGTCACATCTTACACGTTGATTGAGTAATGTAGGAGGCATTCCCATAACATCATATACTGCTTATCTTTTTTGTTTTTGTATTTACAAAAAAATCTGAAAGACCTAGGTTTTACAGGTCTTTTGCGCTATCAAAGAAATTTATAAAAAACAATTAGAAGTTACACAACCAATGTATCACATATTTAAAGGCAACAGTGTCATGAAACCAATGTTTTTCCATTGCTTTTGCGTAAAAGAAAACTAAGTAACTCAAAAGAGTCCTACATCTATGTGCGCTAGACAGTAAGACTTAATACTCGTGTACACACGTTTAGTAAATGGACACACTTACTACCAATAACTTTGCCAGTGGCTGTTCACACCTGCAAATGTAATGATTTGTATTAGTAAATCAGTTTAGAAGTCAAATATGTTGTGTATAGACTTGTTTGCACGGCAGATAAAAGACACAGTAACTGACAAGTCACTATGACTGTTCACGTGTAGTAATATTTCGTATTAGTAAATCAGTTTCAGAGTAAAAAATGGTGTGTAAAAATGAATCGAATTGAATGCCACTTAACAATCTACCACAGCCATTTCGTCTATAATTTTTAATAAAGCTACCTACTGTGCTTGTGTTTCTTAAAATTAACTATTCATGTTCCGTAGGCATTCATGTTCTCTGTACAGTTCCACGTACAGTTGTAGTTTCATCCTACTTTGACATCTTGAAGATCTAAAACTGAGTACTTAAAACTGTACAAATATACAAATGCATCCCGAAGTTTCAAATGAAATAATTTGCTACCACTTAACTGGAAAATAGGTGTTTACACAAAAATAGTAGCAGAATAGTTGACTAGCTTCGATATATTCCATTCGATAATTCCATGGTGGGAGTAAGCTAGTGGCTAAGTAAGTTTATCTGTTCTATATACTTACTTGACTGGCCTCATTTACTGGTGCTACTACTCCACTAACCACTGAAAACTATGTTCACACGATACTAGTATTCAGAAGCTAGTTACTTGCTCCAGTAACTGGGCTATTTAGTAAACCCGTGTAAACAAGCTTTTAAGCACGGTTCCACACAGGACGATATTATTGATGTCGGTGTCGGTACTGAAGTCGGATTGAGTTACAAAGTTGAGAAATACATAGCTTCAAATGGTGATGTTCACACACTCTCTGATCTGATACAAATATTGGTGGCTATATTTCTAACTCAATTCGACACCGACACCGATAATATCGTCCTGTGTGAAATGGCGCTTACGATCTAAATAATACCTTCTGAACTTTTATAATAGGGAAATTTCAGGAAAAATAACGTCATTAGTCCACGGGCAGCAACGTGAGTAGGTACTACCCGATTAGTGCAAAGCGAGTGACAAAAGTAGTGCAAACCAGTGTGTGCGCACAGTGAAGTGGAGGCCCCAAAGCAAGTGTCTTTTACAAGGCAACAAACTCTAGGCAGCCAGATCTCAGACATTTGTGTTTCAGAAGGAAGTGTTGTGGAAAGTGTCGCGGAGAACGACGCAATGCGATCGCGATCGCCAACGCCGTCTCCCAGCGAGGCTAGTGGAGAAAGCTCCGACGAAAGTTGATGCAGCAGCCCACTATCCCTATCCGACTCTGGGCGAATTCTGCCACCCCATGACGAGGAGCCCGCACGGCTCAGAGAAGAGAACCTTCAGCTCAGGCAATGTATTGCCGAGCTTCAAAAACAACTCCACGATCAGGAAGAAAAGGCCAAGACCCGTGAGGCGGCGGCAGAAGCCCGCCACCGAGCTCTTGAAGAGCTCATTAAGAGCCTGTCGCCTGGTTCAAGCGCCCCCAGCCAGGCAAACTCCCATGAGGCGATGGAGGAATCGCCTGTGCCAGCCGTAGCCACACCTGCCGCAGCCACACCTACCGCCGCCGCCAGCAAAGATAAAGGTAAGTCCGGCAAGAGAAAAAAGATGAATTTTCTCTCTGCTCCAGGTGAGGCGGGGTCCTCCGATGAAGAACCTAAGGTTCTCAAGAAAAGTGCCCCGTCCCCTACACCCTCGACGAGTACCACCTCCGTCAGTACCGCCATCACCTCCACCGCGGGAGAAGGTGAGAAGCTTCCCAAAATCCCGTCAGTCATCCTGAGGAAAGGCGAATGGTGGACCGCAGTATCGCTCCTTCTGAAGGAAGAGAAAATCAACTTCGCCAAGGCAAAGATGGTAAGAGAGGGTTTGGCCATTTCCGCTGCCTCCGCGGGAGACCATAGGCGGCTCACCAGGCTGCTAGAGGCGAAGGGAGAGGATCACACATACTCCCTCCAAGAAAATCGGTTATTGAGAGTCGTAATCCGCGGAATCCCCTGCGGCACCCCATTGGAGGAGGTAACGGAAGACCTCCACGGCCAAGACTTCACCCCCGTCAACGTGACGGGACCAGGTGCCTCAGGACCAGGTTAGTATATTGCAGGTTTCTAGGTGCTGCTCTCTGGTTGTGAGGGTCGAGCCCCAGAAGGCGGCAGCGGTGGCATCCCAGTGTCACCGCTGCCACGGAAATTTGGCCACGGTCAAAGCCACTGCACTGCGCTTGTGATGTGTGTGAAGTGCGGCGAGGGACATCTCTCGGCGGAATGCAAAAAGCCGAGGGACGCCGGCCAAATGCGCTAACTTCGGCGACTCCCATCCCTCGAGTTACAGGGGCTGCTCCCTGGCCCAAAGAAAACCGCGGCAAAGAAGACAACGGCGAAGAAGCAGGCTCCCGCCGCGGCACCTAGGGGGGCCGCAAAACACCAGCAGTCCCAAAAGGCGTGGAGTACGCCCTCTGATTACGTCAGCGCGCTGGCGAGGATAGAGGAGATGTACTGCGCCATGCGCGCCTTTTTTACTAAAATGCCATCTCTGTTGCAGGAGTAATGGCAGGCCCTCCACTAGTACAGTCCCTGAGAGTTGCCTCCTGGAACGTCGAGGAGTTCCAGCGAAGGAAGAACGACCTGCTTGAGCTCTTGCCTCGTCTAGACATAGACGTGGCCGCCATCCAAGAGACCAAGCTAAGGGACGCACAGGCCGCCGGGATGCTCGAATACCTGGTGTATCGGAGGGACCGGCCGAGCAGACAAGGAGGAGGAGTCGCCCTGCTAGTCAAAAGATGTATCGAACACCATATGTTGCAGGTCCCACAGCTTGTGAACATGGCCATGGAGATATCGCCGTGGTGTCCCGTTACCAGCCAGCATCTCTTTGGCTCTTGGACGACGACCTGGAGGCGGTCATGGGGGCATGGCCGCATGCGGTTGCCATCGGCTACTTTAACGCAAAATCGCCGATGTGGAATAGCACGACCACCTCAATACGAGACAGGGTGCTTCTGCAGTTATTGCGGAACCACAACGACGTGCTTGCGTACGAACCCGATGAAAGCTTCCAGAAAGGCGCAGCTAGACCGGACGTGCTGGATATAGCTTTACTCAAGGCAATACCGGTGGAAGCAGAATTGACGACGCACTACGAGGGTTCCACAAACCACTCGCCCATCCTGCTTGAGCTAGGGCGGGAGCGTCGCGACGAGGCAACCGTAGTCAGAAGACAGACCGATTGGTAGCGGTTTCGTGCAGAAATGCAACGGATCTGCCAACCAGTCCTTGTCATCCAGGATGAAACGGAATTTGAGGCAGCAGTCGTGAGCCTTGAGACGGATATCCACACCGCCCTGGAAAGCAGCACCACCTAGAGGACGGAAAAAACATGTGCGGACAATGCAGGTGAGTTACCTCTTGATTGCCAAATGACGAACCATGAGAACGGGCCATCCACGCGATAGGTAAGTCGCCAACCAGCTCAACACTCAATCACTCAATCCTGGGGACGTAGGTCTGTGGAAAATGCAGAAGGCGCTGAGGGCTCCCCGCCGTCCGATACCTCCGATTCACGGTGAGAACGGGATTGTCTACACGAAGCGGGACAAGGCAGAAGCTTTTGCGGACAGCCTTGAACTGTAGTGTAGAGAAAACCTTCTCGACAGCAAGGACAAGAACCACACCGACGAGGTGGAGCGCCGTGTGCGGCTTCTAAGGCTTCTACTCAATGCAGAACCCATCAGACTCGCTACTCCGGACGAGGTGAAGGATATCCTGCGCCACCTGAACCCTCAAAAAGCACCGGAATACGACGGTATCAGGAACAGGCACATCCTCCTGGAAGAGCAGTTTACGTACCGCCGTGGCCACTCGACGGAGCAACAGATTCTAAGGTTAGTAGAACTTGTTTCCGCAGGTTTCAACACCAGATAATCTACCGGAGCAGTCTTCCTGGACGTCGCCAAGGCCTTTGACAGGGTCTTGACAATGGGCTTATCGTAAAGATGCTCGACTTTGGCTACCCTGTCGGCCTAGTCAAGCTGGTAGCGTCCTTCCTAAGTGGCAGAGCTGTCCACCTATCGACCCATGGAAGCCGGCGTCCCCCAAGGTGCCGTGCTGTCTCCGCACCTGCTCAATATCTTCACAGCGGATCTACTCAGGACAGAGTATCCTTCCGTGTGCACCCGCCGCCGATGACACCGCCATTATAACCCGATCCTTAAACCCGGAAATCGCAACGAGGCAACGCCAGAGAACGCTAGGCAGACTGGAGGAATGGTGTAATCGTTGGAAGGTGGCGATCAACGCGGAGAAAATCCAAGGTATGATGTTCTCTCGTAGATACAGAGCGGAGCCGCGAGACCGCGTGACGTTCAATGACGAGGACATCCAGTGGACCGACGAAGCCAGATATCTAGGGGTGACCCTAGATAGAAAGCTGACCTGGAAGCCACACGTCAATGAAGTGGTTCGCAAAGGCAAGTTTGTCAGGGTGAAACTCTACCCGTTACTCCGTAGGGATAGCCGACTCAGCTTTGGCAACAAGGTAAGGTTAATCAAGTCTATCTTGCAGTCACAGTTGACGTATGCTGGAGCAGCATGGGGATACGAAGCGAAGACGCACCTGAAAAGGGTGCAGGCTGTCGATAATATCGCCCTGCGTTGTTAGACGGGGGCCCCTTGGTTCGTCCGCAACAGCGATATTTGTCGGGATCTGGAATTCATGCCAGCCCTGGAAGCGATGAAAGCGCGAGCGGAGGCTTCCTTCGCACGCTCAGAAGTCCACAGCAATCGGCTGATCCAGGCGGCGGTGGACTACTGATCCGATGCAGCCGCCAGGTACAGACGGCCAAGGTTTCAACTCCTGAACGCGGGGTAAGTTGAAACGTTTCTTCTGTTTCAGGACCGCCTGGATCAAGAATAGAACCACAAAGAGACTTTGACTTTTCCCTACCCTACCCCGGAGCCCGCCCAGGCGGGCTCTGTTACCTTATTCTTTCCGCGACGCTGGACGACAGTGCCTATACGGTTCTTTGACCTAGCATCTCCCTAGAGCCACAGTGCTAATCCTGACTTAACCCAAACACCTTCCTGGTCGGAGGCGTTTGCGCCGCGACCAAAACATGACTACCCCCGGGGGTTAATGAGTCGGCGAAGAAAGAAGAGAAGACAGAAGAGCGCCAGAAGATAAGCCCTTGCCGACGGGGCTTGCCAGGACAGGAGGAGGTTCCTCGAGCCGCCGACATCGGCTGCAATTGCGGTCGAGGCTGACCAGAGAAGGGAACCCACCTCTACGAGGTGTCCAGACCTACAGGGATGAAGTTGGTAAAGAGAGATAATCCCTCTCGACCCCGCTCATCCGAGGTCATTTATCCAGTCAAGGATATTGGCGCGAGGAAAAATAACGTCTGTAGAAAAAAGACACTAGCAATATTATAATTTTTTTTGTGATAGACATGTTCTCTTCCACTTGTATTCCACAGTTATATCTATATCATATATTATTTGTTTATTTGAGTAACGGTGTAGCAAACAAAATAATAAGCGAACAGACGTTTCCACAGCCTTCTTTGCACCTCATTGGCACTACTACAATTTTGATCGTTATTTTATTCCTTCTTTCAGTCCCAGGCGATAGTGGCCAAAATCGATAGGGCTCAAATCAAGATCTTTTAGGAACCATAAATTTGTCCCTTTATAATTGAATCTTATCTGAAATATACGACCTTTGTCTAGACAAAATGAATACTTTATAGAACTTATAACATTATCTTTTAGTAAATAACATACATACAGATTTGTTTGATAAATTTAGTAATATAACAACATTAAAACATACATTAAGTACCAAGACAATGTTAACTTTACGTATTGTGCAGGTTCAGCAAATATATCAATATATTGCGCAAACAGTCAAAGCAAGTATATGACATATTATATTGTCGCAGGTAATAAGAAAAACAATAGGTTTCGGGGAAATTACACATACACTTATATTTAATAAATATAAATCTATTGGTCTCTGAAACGCAACATCCAATTGTTTTTTAAATATTTACTTTGTACTTTCTTGAGATTGCGAAAAAAATTATGAGACTGCCATTTACCATTTCTTCTAAATAAAAATTCAAACCAATATGAGGAGTAGCGAACAGGCTATAGGAATATTATTACATGATTAAACAATTTAAAAAAGGTTTGTTTTTAACATAAGTATAGCGCTTTTGCTATGTAGCAAATGTGATATTAAATAATTAGTTTTTAAAAAAATTGATATTCCCTTAAGTTTTCATAAATTTATAATTCTGGCCAAAATTTTCTAAAAATTGTAAACTACTATTATATGAATTAAAACTTTTCATGATTATGGGGCTTTTAAAACAAGCAAAATTTTGTATATAAAATTTTTCTCTGCAAAATGAAAAGTTAGGTTTTGCAAAGGAAGTAGGTGTCATATCAATAGCATTTTTGTTTCTACAGTGCTTTCGAAAAGTAACGAATAAATTCATTCACTTTTGAAATTAAGAAGTTTTCGAAAAAATCCCCTGGCACGTCGATTTTTTTTAAGGCACTTTTTGACATACGACCCATATTTGTGACATCATCATTGTTTGAGATATGACGTCATCAACATTTTTTTTAAATAGCAACCCCCAATTTTGACCATGCCATTTGAAAGAGTGTGTCATTCAACATACATACATCATGAAAAATTATGGTGTTACATAGATAACAAAAATTTTAAGAAAATAATGTTTGAAGATTTTAAAATTTAATTTTCACAATACTGTGCACCTCCACCTCCCCATTATGCAACACCTGTCCATGCTTATTTAAATGAGCCGTTCCTGAATCGTTGGGTAGGGAGAAGGAGGCCGATTGAGTGGCCAGCCAAATCGCCTGATTATTATACATAGAAAGGGCATTAAGTAAAGTAATAAAATTTTGAAAATTAACACGGAATATAAGGTGTGGTCCAATGAACCCGTGTAAAATATTACAAAATTCAAAAATAATTATTTTTTCTAAAAATAATCATCATAAAAGCCGTCCTTAAGTAACGACAAGTTTTAAATTATTGCAATATATTTTTTAAAACGTTTTACAAATTATGTTACGTCACAGTCAACTAATTTCAGCAACAGTGCATTTAGTTACTTTTATATATTTATTTAAAACTTTTCTCTCGTTAAAAATGCCAGAAGTGAAAAGTATGAAATATATTACAATTATTTATTTTTTCAATTTTTTGTTTCTATTTATTTTCATATTTCATAAGACATTATCCATAAATATTGCAAAAGAGAGTCCTAGTACTAGTTTTACTTAGATATTGGCCGCTCCGAAAAATTCTGCGGTCTACTATTCAATGCTTTTACAGTTTGTGTTTAATCTGTTGAAATTGTAGGTTCTGGTTAATTTTGTACTCGGATCAATTGCAAAAACAATTTTAGCTAAAATATTAGGGCTAAAAATATGCAGAGCCAGCCCTGGTGATTACTTATAAATAAATTGCTTAAATTTCGCGTAATATTTCAAATTCAGGATAAAAAGCTGATTGTGTTAAAATTGTCATTATTTTACTTCGAACCGTTTCGATAACATTGAACAAAAATCATCTTCAGGTCCAATCTATGATTATATGGAGTTTTCGTTTCAATGTATGCCATAGAATCAACCTTGAAATATTTTCTCATAATTTCCAAACATCTAAATTTAGCATTAGCAATTATATTACTAATTTTGGAATTGGATACTATATTTAATAAAAAATATAAATGTTTGTTGCTGACAAAAAGAATTATAAAAAAGACGTTGTAAGCAGTTCTATACATATCGATACTTAAAGCGAAAACTTAAAAAATTCAAATAATTTGCAGCTAATTAACAAATTCACGTTTAGTTAAACCTACCTACGCTACTTGACTATGAAAACCATTTTAAAATTTTGTCAATTTAAGCATGTTTAAGCAGAATATAAATTATGTTTATACTTTAAATTATATTCGAAATTACTTTTTTTACGTTTTTTGTTTTACGTTATTTTGCATCCAGTGTAAGATAAGAGGAGTATCACCTTCGAAATGAAATCAATAGCAATTCGTAGATCACCCCTACACATCTCGTAATTTCCTAGAGCAAGAAACGTTCCAGGTTCCGCTTCCTCTGGGATCTGCAAAAACTTGGACCGATCTTGTTTTCTTTTCAGCCTCAAAGACTGCTTAATATCCTTTGATCCCAAATTAACAGCAGCAGCTCTGTCTTTATCGCAATATATCTCTTCATTTCTCCCGTTCTTTCTTCTTTTCCTCCTCTTTTTCTTAACTTCTTGAGATAACTGCTCCGATAGTTTTTGTGTTGCTTCCGGTGATATAGTTTCTTGGCCAGGTTCTGTTATAACAATAACATTATGCATAAAAATGTAACAAGAATTTACCAATTTTACAATTGTTTTAACACGCCTTGAGATTTACATTATAAACTCGCTAAAATTATGGTTGCTTCACATCCCTAAAGGATACGGATGTGTCATTATCGTTCGTTCTTGACTTACTTTTAGTTTTGTTACAACACTTTTTTAAATTTTACTAATTTCAAAAAGTAATAGTAAACTATTAACTCTTCTGTACAGGATGTTTCTAACTAATGCTATTTATGTTCAAAGAGTATTAAATTATTCCTAACTAATACAGAGAAATTGAGTAGGTGTCTGTTATTAACAATTTGTGATATTTTTAAGTAGTCACTTTTTATTAGGAAATAATAAGTATTTTTTAAGTATGTTTATACATGCCCGAACGTTAAATTGTATTTTATAATAAAATTTTTCAGACGAAGTGTCACTTTAACACCTTCGTGCGTTAATTATTTTAGTTACTAAATATTCACCCACCTTTTGCTAATGGACTTATCATTTTGTGTACCACATTTTATGAAAAAAGATATAGAACTACAAACAATAAATTACAATTTAATCATACTTTGAGTTACATTTTTATGTTTAAAATACAATTAACAGAATTATTTATAAACATCACTAGGACAGAGTGTGTCCTGTCCATTTTCTACATATTCTTCAGGACTACTTTCTGTAACAACAGTAGTATTTTTGCAAAATTTTGCGGAAGATCCAGAGTACCTACTAGTTGAAGCCACATTAGTGCCAATAATTGTTTTTGCTATTTCCACTTTGTTGGACACTGATTTTCAATAAAGCCTTCAGTAACTGTAGTTGATTTCCAGCCATCATGATGCTTAATATTAATTCAATCTGCTCCAGTGTCGGCTAATAAAGTAACCGAAAAACGTAGAAAACAATGCCCGGTATATTCCTTTGGGTTTAGTAATTTAGTAAGATTTTCCCAACCACTTGCTTGAAGCATTAATTTATTGCTATAATAATATACAAAAAAATGTCGATGCTCAGTATCCGTTTTGTATATATCAAAATATCCTACTGACTTATTTTCATTACCAATTATACTAAGTATGCACTGTATTTTAATCTTGAACTCTTTTATAATTACTAGCAAATTTTTATCTAAATGCTGATTATCATCTATCGCTATGTTAGATAACTCTTTCTCTACGACAAGCTCCACATATGCCAAAAATCAATGCCACGTAATTAAAAAAATTAAGTAGATACATTTTATTTACTTTTACATTTGAAGATGACAGCTTCACTTTAACATTAAAAATATTTAATCGGAGGCATCTCTCAGAAAAGTGTCATTTTTCTCTCTAGTCAATATTTTTGACTTCTTTGATTTGTAATCATCATTTTTTTCTATTTAAGAATGTTATTGTTATTAGTCTTGAATATTTGCTAATGTTGATATTATGATGTAAAAGTACCGTTGCTTTAAACATGGAATAATACGACAACAAAGAGGGTAGTTTACATTTTTCCCAAAATGCACAACCTCAGTGTTTCAAATTTTTAACGGAACATTATTTAACAAAATCATAATAAGTTTTGTTGTAAAGTTTTTTTTAATTTTTCGGGAACAGGTTTCCTTTTTTTAAAAATTTCAGAAGACGTACTCGGAATGTTCTCTGTACTACTATCATTATTGAAATCCATAATTTACCAATTATGTATGGAAAAATCTGTCACTTTGCTAGAGGTTTTTCGCATACTAGATATGGTGTACATGAAAACCGCGTCTGTTGATATTATTGCTAGGCATCTGCCACAACTGCCAATTCGACTACAACAAAAATTACTTGATTTTAGTTATCGATGTATAGCAAATTTATAAGTGTTCTAAATACCGACCGTGTATAAAGTTTGTATGAATATAAATAACTATTAAACAATTATTTTTCCTCTCGGTGTGCCAAAATATGAATTTGAAAAAATAAATGTGTAAAAATATACGTTGTAAAATATATGTTGCAATTATATTTTCCCAAAGGTATGCCAAAACTTTTGGAAAATGTGTGATTTTACTTTGCCATTGGCAACTTGTACTTTGTATAATATTGAGAACAGGGTGTGTGTATAATAATAAAACCTTTTTGCATATTAATTTACACATTTTTATCAATTTTGTAACATTTATTTTCTAATATTTTTTACTTAATATCTGATTTCATGTAGAAAAATATCACTTGTTCTCTACGGAAGAGCTAGATTAAATTTACCTACTTCCAATAATATCATTGAACGAATGCAATTAAATTAAGGTCAAATGATTAAATTTGACAGTGTATGTGTTTTTGTGTACTTGTTAACGCTTTCAATAAAGCCACCCAAAGGTAATAAGTCCAAGTCTATTATGACCTCAAGAGGTTTATTATGATAGAAGTTGAGTTAATTATGTAATTAATTGTATGAAAAGAATTACCCAGTATATACATAAGGTTTCAACCACTGGTGGAGATACTGAGCAGTTTTAGTAAATTATAATTCCTTCTGTTATTTCTAATAAAAATAGTGTCTTCTAGTTTATTCAATACAAATAACAATTTACAAGTTTTTAGCATAAATTAAAATATCCATATTCATTTAAAAATGCATAGGAATTCCTTGTTAATAATATGATTTCAAATATAACGTAACCATCAGAAGGATGCCAGCAGCCTACTGAGAATAAATTGCACAAAAACTCATAAATTGATAACGTATTTTGTATCGTTTTGAAAAATATATTTTTTAAAACGTTAAGAATAATACGAAAGTTTTGTAAGGGACAAAAAAGTTTATCATTAAACAAAGCTACCAGTAAAATATAATTTTATAAGTATTACGTTTCTGTCACAATTCGTTTGTCTATATTCAACGGTTTCTGGGAAAAATCATTTTATCCCATTTAAAATTTGCCAAAGAAGCTCTCTGAATTTACATTTATGCAAACCTTAATCTAAATACCTATAGGTAACTATAGGAAAATTCAGCCCATTCGTAGATATTCTAAATTTTATTAAAATTTTCACAGATGTAGTGAAAATCTTGATAGTTGTTTCGTACAGGTATAATTTTTAGTAGGACGTGGAATCAAGAATTAAGTATGTATTTTTTTACTCAATGTTACATTAAATAGCTTACTTAAAAATTCGACTTCAATGCAACTGACTGCATCTGCATAGAAACTAAATAACAATTTTCAACAATTGCGTATGGAGTTATTGGACTATTTAGAAAATCTACTACATTTTTCAGTATCCTAAAAAATAATACTACAACTGTTTGTTTACTACCTAAGCCAAAAAAATTTTTTTTTTAATATTAGCAAAAAAAAAATCTGCTGCTGTAAAGTGATTGCGCAATGATGTTTGTTGTAATATTGTCTGAGGATATGAAACACAAAACCAGTACCAGAATAAAATAATTTTGTTAAATAAGTATTTTTATCTTTTTGATATATAAATATTTGTCTACACTATAAGGTGCTCTATATTTGTTTTAAATGTCTTTGGCAATCAATATGAGCGTTCCAATTTCGATTCAACCTCAAGGTGTGCTAAATCAATAATTCTAAGACAAATGTATAAAACCTATAAAGAAGCAGTCCTTTGATATATATATTTTTTTCTAAATTTATTGATAATATTAAACAAATTTGAAGTAAAATATAATATTACTCGACAGGTTACTGATTATATTTATTCCAGAAATATAATTTTTAAATAGTTTTTAGTTATCATTTTTGAAAAATGTTTGTATTAGAAATATTTTTTTGATTTGTTGCAATTTTCTGTTAATATCACATAATTTTATTTATACGAAAAATCGGCCATCATCATACCTTCTTCTTTTTTCGTCTCCTTTAATTCTCCAGCTAACAAAACAAATGGCTCTTCTTCAAGTGTCTCCAGAGCTCGTGCATTAACATTAGTCCTTACGAAACTCTGGAATACCTCCGCTTCTCGTATTATACTCAAACGTCTATCTGCGAAACTCTTGGAAACATCCACCATATTTCAATCGACTTTTTATGGCGCACCTTTAATATAGTTTTAATATTCGTGTTACACGTAAGTTTTAAATTTATATTTAGGTGCACATTAATTTTGATTTATTGCTGCATTATATGCATTTTAAGGAAAACTGGGCGGAATTGGAATGAAATTTGCTGTTGAATATTATTTTTGATGCACCGTTAATGGATAGAATACTGTGAAAACTAACACTTTGGGCGTTTCTATGGATACGAAAGGTGTGATCAATTTTTCGGGAGGGTTCATGACACCTAATTTACCAACAGATTCTAGTGCTTTTCGCCACCTTCTATCGACGAAGATATGGATATTTCGCACGGTATAAGATTTTTTTTCTTGCCAACCTTTTAAATTCTCGGATTTAAATAGTTTTATATTATTAGCTGTGGTATTACTCCGTTTTACTTTAACAACAAACGTATGCTACTTCAACTTAAGTCTCCAAAATATTTCTCAATAATTATTATCGATTTAAGCAATTCTTGTATAAGGTTAATTCGTAAGTAGTAAAGAAGGGTTTAATCGGCATTTACATTATACGAGCGCTCGAATTCGAGTTGCGTACTTTGATAAAAATTCGGAAATGTAAACATACAGGGTGATTCAGAACTTATCTAAAAAACATTTTTATTGTACAGGGGACTCTTACAAATATAATTTTGTAAAAAAAAATAAAAAAGACTGTTCGAAAAATATTTAAAATACACTTCGGCACGGCACTGGAAACTGGTCCACTGTAAATCGTGATAAGGCGGCCAAGCATGCAAAAATAATAATAAAATTTCATTAAACCAGCTCGTAATGTTGTTAATACTAATACTGTGATGGCTCCACCAGAACTTGTGTCGATTATAGAAGATTAAACGACGTCAGTAAGAAGGACAGTTATCCATTGCCAAGAATAGACGATACCCTGAATACACTATCTGGATCTCAATGGTTTTCCACATTAGACCTGAAAAGTGACTATTGGCAAGTGCAGCTTCACCCAGAGGATAAAGAGGAGACAGCTTTTCCATTGGGACAGGGTTGTGGCACTTCAACGTTATGCCCTTTGGTCTATGCAACGCATCAGCCACCTTTGAAAGACTTATGGAAGCAATTATGCGGAGAATGACATGGAATACTTGTCTTGTTTACCATGATGACATAATAATACTTGGAAAAGACTTTGAAGATCATTTGAAGAATGTCCAAGAAGGTTTCAAAAGTTGAGAGAGGCCCGACTCAAGATTCCTAAGAAGTGCATGCTTTTTCAAAAGTAAGTCAAGTATTTAGGTCACATTATTTCCTCTGAGCGAGTAAAGACTGACCCATAGAAAACTGAAACCATCTGGAAATGGCCAGTACCGAAAGACAAACATGAATTAAGGAGTTTCCTGGGACTTTACACTTACTATCGCAAGTTTGTGAAAAATTTTGCTGACATCGCAAAACCTTTACACGGACTCACAGAAAAGAATCAGTCGTTTACCTGAACGGAACAAGGTCAACAAGCTTTTCAAAGATTAGAAGAAGCTTTGTGTTTTTCTCCGATTCGTCATATCCCAAGCCTGGAAAGACATTCATCATGGACACGGATGCTAGTAATGCTGGAATTAAAGGGATATTATCACTTATTGAAGACGGGCACAAAATAGTGATTTCCTACTTTAGCAAGTTCCTCTCTAAGCAAAAAATGAACTACTGCGTAATCAGAAGAGCTTGCCATAGTTAAAACTGTTAAGCATTTTCATAAGTATCTCTATGGTCAGCTGTTCGTTTTGAGGACCGATCATGCTTCTCTGAAGTGGCTACTGCAGTTCAAGAATCCAGAAGGCCAAGTGGCAAGATGGCTTCAACGGTTGCAGGAGTACGACTTCAAAATTGAACACCGGAAAGGATCTAACCATCAGAATGCTGATGCCCTATCTAGAAGATCTTGCCCTCCAAATTTTAAACATTATTTGCGACAAGAAATTAGAGAAGCAGATACATTTCTTTGCCGAAGAATTAACATCCAGGGCCCAGATGATTGAGATAATAAACTCATCGCTAAGGAACAAAGCGAAGACCCGGATTTTGGACCAATTTTCCAATGGAAGATGAAAAACATGGACAGACCCACCTGGCAGGACATTTTTGATAAATTACTGCCTCTAAAAAGCTACTGGGCGCTATGGAATTCTTTAGCCATCGACCTATTAAAAAATGTCTGGGAGAGTCTTGACGGCAAAGAAAAGATTTATCAAACAGGACTGCCCCAGAAAAGAATTCCAGAAGTTCTTCAAGCACTGCACAGTGGTATCGGTGGGGGACACTATGGAATAAACAAAACTTTAAATAAAGTTAGAGAAAGATTCTACTGGCTGTGGGCTGCTTGGCATCCACAAAACCAGAACTACACCTCTTCACCCACAGATGGAATGGTGGAAAGATTCAATCGTACCATTGAGGACGGCCTTCAACGAGAAACAGACCAACGGGAATACCTGCCTTCTTCTCCATTTTTACTGGCTTACCGAGCAGCAATTCATGAGACCACGGGTAAAATACCAGCCATCGTGATTTCCGCACAGAATTGCGGCTACCCATAGATCTAATTATGAATCGACTGCAACATGAGGAAAACGTAGATGATTATCTCAGCCATCTGAAACATCGAATAAAGATGGTACATGAAGAAGTACGAGAGAAGCTAAAAATAGAAAGCGACAGAATGAAGACCAGATACGACTTGCATGCCAACAGCAGCGGGTTTCAAGAGCGTGAGAAAGTGTGCCTGTATGACCCAAAAAGAATTAAGGGTAAATCTCTGAAGCTGCAGAAATCGTGGGAAGGGCCTTATACCGTCGTGTCAACATTGAATGACTTAATCTACAGGATCCACAGAAATCCCCAAGCCAAGATGAAGATTGTCCACATCGATCGTTTGACACCTTATCAAGAAGCTCATGCGAACAACGGGGTAATCTGATCGGGATGATCAGTTCTAAGAGGGGGCAATGTTACGGACGCTCACCTACCTTTTTAGGTTTGTTAATTATATTCCTGTTTACGTTAGAATTTATAATTGAAGCTCACCTACTTCTTTAGTTTGTTAATTATGTTTCTGCTTATGTTAGAATTTATCATTTTTGTGATGCCTTTATTTTGAAGTTTTCTGGAATGTTCTCGACGACATCTATTTGATTCTCGAGACCGCGGAAAACTTCTAGATCCCCAAAAGCGTATATAAGCGGATCGGTTTCGCCGCTGGGGTCAGTTTATATTAAGCAGTCAGACGCGAATGACTGAAACGTCAAAGTAAAGAGTTTGACAGTTGTGAATTTGTTGAAGGATATTTCTTGTGTAATCAAGAGTGACAATAAAGTTTGTTTGTCTATGTGACGTGTTTCTGCGCTAACCCAACATAGTAATAAAGAAACAAAATACGTGTAAAACAAGTCTTAAGGGTGTATTTTTACTCTTTACAGCCCTACGGTAAAATCAACAAATTGTTTACTAAGTGCCTTGTCAATAGCAGAAAATGTATACTTAATTTCATTTCTGGGTATTTCAGAAAAAAATTGAAAATTATTTCTTTGGCATCATCTTTAAAAGGTTGTATCTTCACAGGAGATATTGAAATAATATATTTCTATATGAAAGATATACCTTATTTTTCCACAGATAATCACTTCCCTGAATTTGTTCACATTTATTTATTTACACCCTGTATATTTTACTGTATTATTTTTTATAGTGTACTAATCTATTATTATTAGTAGTATTTCATAATTTAATTAAATATTCTCAATCAGTATTACCCTATATTCGTTAACTTCATATTCATGAAGTGCTAAAAGTAGATCAGTGTTCCTAGAAAGGAGGGGACGAGATATCTCAGATGGATCTATCAAAAGTACCTAATTGCATGCATCCATAACATGCAAGTCCATAAATCTGATGGGCTGATTAATGCTCTTATATAGACAAAGGTAAATTGCACGAACTAATAGATTTTTTCATACTGTAATTTATTGCTAGATATGAAGCTATTTTTAAATACATTATTTAACAATAAAAAAAATGAAACTAACCCAAAATTGTTCTACTACCTGATATCATTTTATCTGAATTATACAAATAAATTGTAAAATAATATCTACTGTAACGAGTTAAAATTTTGCAAGATTTCATCCGAAAAAGTCACCCAGATTTTCTTCATTTTGTGCGAAAACTCTCGGATCCGTCAACTTTTGTTCTGAGGGTGTTTCTACAGAGTGTTTCCAGTTCGGATTACCTGTACCAATCCAAATAGATAAAACATTTCTATTGATAAAATAGTTATTTGTTCAATTTATTGTACAGACTGTTCATAAATATGAAAAAAATTAAAACGTGAAAAAATAATTAAGAACAGTTGCTTGGAATCAAATACTTTTGAAGAAGCCATTTTCTTTTTAAAAAATGTTGCTTTATTGAAAACACATGCACAAGTTTACATATATTATGAAGTTTTTTAATAATTTCGTTAAAGTACCTCCTGAGACACCACTGCGTTTTTTTAAATTTTTTCGAATTAAATATCTTAAAATGAAACTTTTCTGTTGTTTCAATGACCGTATCGCACTTCAAAAAAAAAAGAGAAATCATGGCCCTTTTTATTAAAAATAAAACATGAATTCGTTTATTATTCTTTTTCTCGTAAAGGGTTCATTGTATCGACAATAAACAATAGTACCATTTTTTAGGTGGAAGCTACCCAGATGTATTATTTTAGTCTTTATCATACAGGGTGTTAAAAGTTTAGGCATTAATTTGTAAAGCTTAAGCCCATCCCTGGTGAACTAAAAAAGGTAAATATGTTTCAAGGACACTATTTTAAGAGGCTCTTATTAGTGTCCACCACATTAAGTTTTGATTAAATTATATTTGAGTTTAAAAGTTATTCAAGAAAAATCGATTTCCAGCAGCGTCCTTCAGGGACACATATCTCCATAGGGAGGGCCTGTAGGAAAAAGTTTTATAGGAACTTGTCATCATATTTTTTTTATGTTCTATCTGCACGCGTGAGATTTCCCATATTTTCGCGGACACCCTGTATAATGACGGTTTTGTTAAACTCCTCTTCAAGATGTTGAAGATCTTAGAAGACGTATAAGGCATGCCTGTGAAGACATAAGAGTTCATCACTTGCAGCAAGAAGGTCTATTGAAAGACGATGTTGATTATGTATTCAACAAAATGGTTCGCATTTTGAAAATTTAAATATAAATTAAAATTATTTAGGGTTATGTGTAAAGTTGACTTGGCTTATTATTTGTTCTTATTTTTTTATTTAGTTATTAAAACTGTTTGAAAAGTTACAAATAAATAAATAGTGGCAAAAGTTCTGTTGTAAAAAAAAATGCAAAATACATAAAAGTTTCTACATTTAACGTGGAATCCAAAATTTTAACAAATAACAGTCAGTGTGTCAATCATAAAATGGGGCCTGACCCCCTAAAAAATATCACCCTGTACGTTTTCAAATCTTTTAAATATGTCACAACTTGTAAACTATCATAGGTAATTTATGGTAAAAGTTTGAATAAATTATCTCGAAAACTATAAGACACCTTGTGCCTCAATAACGAAGCGTTTTTCGACATATGTTTATATAACATACTTAACTTAAAATAAGGTTCTATATCGAATCTTAGAGTGCGGCTAGTATAAACTCACTCACCCTTTAAATTATTAGTATTTAACTTTGAACTTTGAAATACTCTCAAACTGTGAAACTTGAATACGTTTTACAAATCAATATAGTTTTTAAAATAATGGCAAAAAGTATAAGAATATTCTGGTTTATTTTATTCATTGGCTAATTGATTAAGTTAAAATATCAAAATTTTCAATTTATTCAGTTCACATTTGTACAAATTTTTATTTATGACATATATTGCAATAATTTTATCGAACACTAGCATACCTTTTTGTAAGAGTAGATGGCTTTGTCGAGATTTCCATTTTTCACATGACTATTTGCCTCCTCATACCACAGCTTTGCCTCCCTCTTCTGATTTAAAAGTTTAATCATAGACGCTGTTCGCTGCCTCTTCCTTTGTGCCATTTTTAATAACTCTGAAACTGACATTTATTAAAATCTCCATAATGCATTTGCTGTGGGTATGAGAGGTTTTAGATTTCCATCACAATAAAGCATAAAACAATCCCAGTGTATTGCAGGGGTGAAATAATTATTCAGAAATGAAATACATATATTTTAAAATACTAACAGTTTCAGTTTTCTAAATAGAATTGTTAATAAATGCATAAGGTGTTCAAGTTCACTGAGCATCATATTCTGAAGATCAAAGCCTAAATAGCTAATCTGTATTTTTATATTTAATTTTATTTTGTTTGCTATAGTTTCATGTAAATATTAATGTTTTTGGTAGTCGTCATGCGTTTTTCATTTTTAGATAATGTTGTTTTTCTAAATTTATATCTAATTATCAAAGATTTTTATGTAACTAATACGCCATTGATGTTATTACAGAAATTTTTTTTTAATTACTTCTCTTCTGTCTCCCTAGCGCAAGGGTCTCCAAACTACGGCCCGCAAACACCACCAATACGGACCGCCACAATTTATTTTGTTTGCATTATAATTCTTTGGAAAGTCGTAGAATATTTAGTGACTTAGTTCTGTTATTTAAGTTAATGAATAATGTAGTAAATGCTCTTGGTGTTCTTCAAGATATATTAACGTACCTTGCAGAAATCTTGGAAATGATGAACTTTTTTATGTGCCGTTTATACGGACAAGCTACTGGCAGAATTCTCCACTGTGTAGAATGTTTGTTGAGTGCAACATATATTGTATTGACATTGATATATTCAATGTAACTTTGACCAGATTTAAAAAACACTTGAAACTTGTACTACCTGTTTAATGTATTATGCTTATGTATATTTGTATTTCTGTGTTTTGCATTACTTTTATGTTCCTAAAATGTTTTATCTATTATTTTCGTTTTATTATAATGTAAATGCTCTTGTAGGTCTTTTAGACCTCTTGTATTCCATATGTGTGAATAAACAAACAAATAAAATTTATAGTGTAAGTAAATATAAAACAAAAATCAGAAGTTTTTATTTATCTACTAATTAAAAAAACAATAACTGACATAATACAATGAAAATTTTAACTACAATCAATGGTATAATATCTTTCTTAAAAACTTAATGATACCTAAGTAATGTAAATAACTAATTTACATAGATTATAATTATGATTAATGCGTTTTATTACAGTTCGCGCACGGACCTGCAAAGCCTGCTCATGAAGGCCTATGATACTTAATGAAGCATTTCATACCAGACCAGACCATGTACCGTTACAACCAACGACCAACGTTGCAGGGTATGTCGATAGTCCAACATAAGTTCCGTTGCCACAAAAGTCCAATGAAATGGTTGAAACCAATTCTTTTAGAATTGGAGAAAATGGTAGTTGACAAACTCTCAATAACAAAAGAGAATATTTTCTTCTTTATTCTACTTTGACAGTGAATTGACAGCTGTCAACTGTCAATTTTTCCAATCTAGTATAAGAATTGAATTCAGCGACTTCAAGAACCCAAACTCTCAATGTCAACAGAGAATATTTATTTCTCTATTCTTCGTTGACAGTGAATTTACAGCTGTCAACTGTCAATTTTTCCAATCTGAGATTTGAATTGAATTCAGCTCCCTCAAAAGCCCAAACTCTCAATGTGAAAAGAGGATATTTACTTTTATATTCCTCGTTGACAGTCAATTGACAGCTGTCAACTGTAAATTTTGCCAATCTGGCACGAGAATTGAATTCAGCTCCCTCAAAAGCCCAAACTCTCAATGTGAAAAGAGAATATTTACTTTTCTATTCTTCGTCGACAGTGTATTGACAGCTGTCAACGGTCAATTTGTCGAATCTGACATGAGGGTTGAATCCAGTGACCTCAAAAACATTACCCTATATATTAGAATAATTAAAATATGCTTTTGACATCTGTAAATAGTATTGAAAATGAATAGTTTTGCAACGGGTCAGGGGAGCTTTGGCAGCTCCGTAGCTGCCAAAATGTTCATTTTGGCACTTTGTGCCCATGGAGACTTTTGTTCAGGATGACAAAATCTACAACATACCAAAAATTCAGACAATTTGACAGAAACCCAATTTCCATAAGATTATTGCGGGGTCCTTTCGTCAACTGCGTTTTCTATCATTTTCAGTATTTTCACTATAGAACTGTCATTGACTTGTCATAATAGATTTTCGGGAGCTTGAGGCAAACTTACTATACCCATGTAATGACCAAAATAGCAATATAATATTAATATTTCAACTGATTTACTGTTGTGCGAAATTTGCTAACTTTCCCGCCATTTACAATTTAAATCAAAAACTGTCAAGTTCGCGCAAATATTCCTAAATTTCGTGGCCAAGAGGACAAGACTTAATGCAATGCTGGTCAGGCATCACGAGACGTTATCCAAGTGATTTAGTTACCCATTAACAACATTCATATCGAACGTGTACCATTCAATATTCAATCTACGACGATCCAGATAGATTCTAATTGTAGATTCGATTTTTCTTAAAATGTCAGAAAAGTTTTCATAAATTGAAATCCTAAATTATTAGGTAGCAACACAGATCATACTCGATTTTTTGTGGCGTACAGAAATGGAAAATGCATCAAGCAGCAAGTTGGCATTAATGCTTTTGGGAAAATGCCATGTAATATAGCATTGTTCCTGGGTCTTCCAAATCATCAACAATATACTGGACTTTGTTTTCGTAGATCATCTGCGTCGTTGCTTGCAGGTTCAGGAATCTATTTATTAACTGTTGAAAGTCATGATGGTTGGCGCTCTAACACAGTGACAGAAAGTTATATAGAAGATTCCAAAGAAAATAAGAAGAAAGTGGCCTCTAATATTTTCGGTGTTTCAGGCATGGATGGGCCTTTCAACAAGTTCAAGCACTCGGGAAATAAACTTATTTTCTAAAAATACAACCCTTATCATCTGATGGAATTAATTTAATAAACTGTTCAGAAGTTGGTAATTAATATTTACAACAAAGTTGTTGAATTTTTTTATTGTTATAATATATATGTATAATAACAAGTAAAAGTGGTGACTAACTTTGTTTTTGTTTATTTTTTACTTTAAAATTTGCTATACCTATACTTAAGGAATAATGAAACTAAGCTAGTATTGAAATAAGTGTATTAACCGTGA
This sequence comes from Monochamus saltuarius, assembly GCA_025584915.1. Classification (NCBI taxonomy): domain Eukaryota; kingdom Metazoa; phylum Arthropoda; class Insecta; order Coleoptera; family Cerambycidae; genus Monochamus; species Monochamus saltuarius. The sequence goes on along the minus strand of CM046723.1, from coordinate 26,479,629 downwards.
TATTAATATAGATTTCTTTCCGTGCAGAACTACTACTACATCATAATATATATGCAAAAAATGTTATTGAAATCGTCTTATTTTAAATTAAAAGTGAATTTATTCAGTGTCAAAATATCTTTACTATAAATTTGTCACAAGAAGTGTCAATATCAGCCAGTAACATACTGATCTACGCGAAGTTAACAGTTCAGTCGATCTATTTAGGTTATTTTAAACTCAAACTATCTAAGCAAATAATGAAAGTAATTTGCTGCGCTCAGCTGAAAAGTTTATGAGTAAATTTTATCAGGATGTGGATATTTATATTCGTTCTACTGCAGGGTTGTGAAGCTACCTAGACAAAGTTTTGATTAATGATACTTATTCTGCACTGAACTCCTTGAAAACGATTAACAAAAGCGTTATAATGCGGATCTGATACAAAGTAACGATACCCAGTGAAATATTACAATATCTTCACAGTAAAGACGATCCAATAACAAATTTAAAAACAGTATCTATAAAGAATGTTTAATATAAACCACTAGTACGCACTTACACAAGGTATAACAAATATCACCTTACAAACTTCGTTTCTCTTTTGGCTTGATTGGACATTTAATTTTTTTCAAAGTAAAATTGATGGGTGCATTCCACTAAGCGATCGCAACGCCCAGAACGACCAATGAGTCGTTCCACAAAGGGACCACGGGCGTTGCAATTGGGCTTGCAACGTCATGAGACGTTATGAGTTGACGTCATCGCAAACGACCGCTTCGAGCTCACAACGCCCACGGTCTTGAGGTGGGTCAACACATCATTTGTCATAAAAGGCGGGAAAAGTCAAATAAAATAATTAATGTCAAGTCTAAGATCTATGGTTGAGATGGAGAAAATAGCATTATAAAACTGTGAAACAGGCACTGTTATTGAGATCGAGGTCCCAGTTGCTCAGGCAAGACGTTCAAGAGATGGTATGTAACTCAGTTATGCTTTTATATTTATTTTTTTTACAGATATTGCCTTTGCAACAAAATTAATGAATGCTACTTTACAACAAGAGTCAAATTCTTTTTCTGGTGAACCTGCTGAATCTATTGTTAAAGACGTTGCATCATCTGTAGTTGAAAGGGCATTCGAAGAGGAAATAAGTCACATATGCAGCTTAGAATTATATATTCATACATTACATTCCTAGTTACATTAGTAAAATCTATGAGTAAAACCAATTTAACTTTTTTTACCTAGAATAGTCAAACTAATAACTGACAAATATAAACAAACATGGATCCCAACTCTGTTCCACTAGGATTCAAATCACATCCGTGAACAATGCGTACAAGAGCAGTTTTAATCTAGTGGAACGGGTAAAATTGCGATGGTCGTTCTGGGCGTTGCGATCGCTTAGTGGAATGCACTTGATATGTATCGTACAAACAATGTTTGTAGTCAAAATTAGGGGCATATTTTTGGTAGCTGTATTAACATTTACTGGGAACATTTGGGAATATTTTAAAAAATATACAGTGCTTTCGAAAAGTAACGAATAAATTCATTATTTTTTAAATTGAGAAGTTTTCGAAAAAATCTCCTGGCACGTCGATTTTGTTTTTAAAAGGCACTTTTTGACACGACCCACATGTGTGACGCCATCGTTGTTCGAGATATGACGTCATCGACAATTTTTTTTAATGGCACAACCCCCAATTTTGACCATGCCATTTGAAAAAGTGCGTCATTCTGTCATGTGTATACACATCATGAAAAAAATTATGGTGTCACATAACAAAAATTTCAAGAAAATAATGTTTGAAGATTTAAAAATTTAATACTGAAAAATGTTATGTAAAAAATCGACTAAATTAAATGTTCAAATTGTGCACCGTTGGCTGCGTGACAGTAGCCAAGACGATTAATAAATTCTTTCTGGACATTATCAATAACTGGAGGAGGTATACGATGTATCTAAATTATCCAGTTTTGTAACGTATACTTTGCTTTTTAAGTGTCCTCATAAGAAATAATCTAGGCGTGTCAAATCAGGCAATCTGGCTGGCCACTCAATCGGCCCCCTTCTCGGGTGATACATTTCATTGAAAATTAAAATAGTGTTACATGAGTTAAAAACGAACGAAAATCGGATTCTGATTGAAAAATTGTCAAAAAATTTTTTTGTATTTCAATTGTTTATTAATAATAAAGTTTTTTTACATGAGACTAATGTGACTTCAACGTTTTCTAAAAAATATATATATTATTTTTATTTGTTTACTGTTGTTCTTTTCCTAAATTTTACTATCATATTATTTTGATAGACGTTTTTATATGTTAATAAAAGACATTTTATACCATGCAATGCTTCTCCGCTTGATCCAATTTTTAAATTTCTAAGCCTGGCAACCGTAATGCATGAACAATTTTTCGCAAGTAACTTATACCACCGTGTTCGCAATAAAATTATATTTATTTTAATATGCTAGTCTCACCTCACCTCTTTATACAGAACAACCCGGTAATAGTGACCAAGAAAAAATAGGCAACCTAACTTTTGCATGGTCCTCATGCTTTGTACTTTCGATTGGTATTAAATTCGTTTGGTAAGCACGTGAGCGCAATGTTGAAAAAAATGAATTACAGTATTTTTAATTAAGTAAATAGGTTGCCATGAACATATTTCATTAGGCAACCTATTTGTGATATATTTGTTTACATATTATCTTTGATAAAAAATACTTATAATTCGGTAAGCAGATGGGCGCAGGACGATCTTAGTTCAGACCTTGTACTAGTAAATTTGTAGTAATTTTGATTCATTTCAATTTTTGATCTGTCGCAGGAACTTTTAATATCTAGTACCATTGGTTACAGATAAATATGATTTACTGTTACTACCCAATATAGTTTTTTTTTCAAAATTATCACTTTTTTAATATGCTCTGGATAATTATTAGATAATATTATTTAAAGAAGTAGGCATATACAATGTTACCTAATTTAAACGCTATTTTTTTTGTTAAAACGTGAGCTAAAATATAACCAAACGAAAATTCATCTCCAAAATACCGCAGTAATTTAAAATCTAATCAGTTTTTTGTCTGGAGTTTATCCCAACTTTACAGGCATTAAATTTAAATTTAATAAAAGTTTCACTAAACACAATGTCAAATGAGCTTTATTACGTCAGAAATGTCGTGCAGGTAATTTAAAACCAGACTGCCTGATCAATATTTATTTTATTAATATCCTAAATAACGTTCCACGAAACAATACAGGTATAATTTATGAGAATGGCGGAAATTATTGGAACATAATTTCACAAACATGGCTATTCTCGGAGTAGGAAGATTAGTTTGTGCATGTATAAATTCAGTCGCAGAAGGGTGAATTTCGATTAATATGAGTTATATCTAAATAACAATATTCAGAAACGAATGGGATATACTATGGAGAAAAGGACAGACTTAAATCTTGTTACCAATCCCCAAAATATTACTGGCCTTGAAAATACTATTTCACTTATAATTTTCCGAAAATTTGTTGGAAGTATAATATTTGATGATTCAATCATTAATTTCTGAGTATTCAGAAGGCCTGCAAAACAGAAAGTCGAAAAAAAATGTCGAGCTTTTAAATTGAAGCAAATCAATCCATAAACCCCGGTAATGCGGTACTCCGTGTTGAAAACAATTTTCTAATCACAACATCACAGAGCGGTAAAACGAGCAACATCACACTTGCGTTGCCACATCACGGCTAAATAATAATAATAATAATAATATCTCTACCCCTCATTCTAATCACAGGATTAGCCCAGAAGTCGGAGACTTGTGCGGGAGAGGGGGCGGCATATTATTATTAAGCAGGCCGCATTTGCGCCCAGGAACGTTTTACGTTGGTAGGCCCTAACCACTATTCAGTGCAGGAATGAGGGAAACCTGGAAAACCTCATTAATTAGTCAAATATCAACCAGCATCAATCTCTCACATTGACCCAAGCTAACATTATTCCACCCTACCATACCCGCAGAGAGGGTGCCAATCCTCTCCACGAATATAGCTTATATACGGTCTACCGGCAGCTGGGCTCGAACCAACTCCGTCTAGTCACCTCGATTCAAGTACTAACGCCTTAAACCGCGCGACCACTGACCGATCCGTAATGTTTGTGTTCTCTCACAGACTATTACCTATTCGCTAACGTGCGTGTACGAAATCAATAAAATCCAGGAAAATAAAAAAGCATATTAAATTTTCTTATAACAGATTTTAATAATAGTATTAACTGATCCATGCAAAATGTTTTGATTAAGTACAAATTTCACACTTCCCAAAGTCAACTTTCATTAAAAGGAAATAAATAAAGGTGCGGTTTAAATTTGCATTCCAAAATTTATAAACAAAACGGTACACCGCATTTTATCAAATAAAAAGATCAGAACACTAAATACACTCGAATTTGCAAAAAATTACCTCAAATACATACACGTAAAGTTAGAAAGCCACAACAAGAACAATTTCAAGACGATTGCAGATATCCCAAAGCAAGGACTGCAGCATGTCTGGACGCGAAATTATTACTATTACGAAAAACGTACGTAAAGTTTACAGATTTATTCTAACTTTGAGATTGTGATTGTACTGCTGGTTGCATATTTACACTTTGAAGTTATTGCAATAATAATGATACTCCCTCAAAACAACCTTATGGCCTTTTCGTCACTCTATTGGTGAGTGGAACAATTAAGAGCTTATTGCAAAAGTTGAAAGTATATGTCATACAAATACGTCAGCAGTTTAAAACAAGTTACAAAATTACGCTATAACATTAGCGAAAATTTTAACATTTGGCGACGTTTCACCCAGGCGATCAACGAGTTGGTTTTGGAGCTATATGCATCGGTCAGTAACAGCCCGAAAAGGAGTTTAAACAATGATTTGATAATATTTTTTTCAACGTAATATGCATTTAAGATTTTTTTTAATTACGTCATTGTATTATACTCATTTTTCCGTATCTCTTCTTAAAATTAATGACATTATGACTGAATCACCCTGTATAATCGTTCACCATCTGAAATAACCAACTCACTTACGCAGGGTGTTTTTAAAAGTAAATTAAAAACGTCTTTGTTGGAGCATTATTTGTATATTTTTAATGAATTTTCTTTGTTGTAAATTATACAAGCCTTGACAAATAACTATTCTGTACTTTATAATATGTTTGTATATATTTTATGTATTCTCTTTTTTGTTTTGTGAATGTGTACTATTGTAATTATCTTTGTGCAATTTTTGGTTCGTTTATTATTTCTATATTGTATATATGTGTAAATGAATTTGAAAATATTTAACAGATAATAAAATTATTCTGTCCAAAAATAAAACAGATAATATTTGTTTACACAGATGTAAATAAAAGCATTAGCTAGTGCATGAGTTATTTTTCTAGGTTATACATATAAACTGTAACAAACTTATTTTTTAGTTATGAGCTGTCCAGCGGATAACCGCCACCAATAAAAATGTGACTAATTTTACAAAACCTATATTTTCCGTCTGATAGGCAATTTGCTTAGTTTTTCTTAAACCACAAAAAATGATAAGTTTGGGCGTTTTACCATATATGCAAATAATCGCAATCGCATTGAAATTATTAAACAGTACTTCAAGCTTTCAAGGATTTCATGTTTCATCTGTTTTCATTATTGGCACAGTTTGGTGCAGCATATTTTTAAATTTTAGACAATTAATAATTGTTATCGTGTTTAAGAAGTTTTCTTTAACGTTCTTCAGGTCAAAATTTAATTTGACGAGAATTTAATTTAAAGAATTTTGGGTTAAATTAATTTAGAAAGAGAATTTGCTAATATACTAATCTGCTATAATGATTTGCAGATCTTCCTTGTTTGTGTCAAGTATAATGAAATTGAATCATTTTTAGGCCGACTGCGAAAAATTAATTATTACATTTTTATTTGGCACAATCTATAAGAAGTTAGTAAGAACAAATTGCAATATATTTATTTGAACAGGTCTGTTATTTAACAACCCCTGCCTCAAAAATTTAATGATATTTTGTGGAGATAAATTTTATGCTAATGTTAGTATAATTTTCCTCTCAATCAATTAAATCCAATCATATAAATTAAATGAGTGGCAAAATATCTATTATTTGGATACAAAAAATTACATTTTCTTACAACTTACTATATAGACAATCTCTTACCTTATTTATTAAATTAATAAATCCAATCAAATGAGTTAAAAACTAGTTTTTAATTTAATGTTTCACATCGTTTTGCAGTTAACATTTGTAAAATCAACTCGAGTTGGCATAAAATCTGGGAACTCACGGAAAGGATTGCGGGCAACTGATTAGGAAATAACCTTTCATAGAGGTGGGTGGCTAATCCATAGGTTTACGAAGCAAGCCGCCTCCAAAACCAACTCGTACAGGTTGCAGCATGGATTAACTGTAGTTGGTTTGGTTTATTCGACCATCTACAATACTCACACAAAATTCATAAATCTAATTCGACTTGTTTCAATAATAGTAAAAGTAAGTACAAAAACTAATGTATCTCAAAACTATATTTCTGAAGTGCATCAACCTCCTTGTAGTCCTTGTGCTTTATTTTTCTTCTTGTACTATGAAATCAAAATATTCAACAATGAAAATACTTCGAACTCAAACTCCAGACATCAACCGATAGTAGATGATTGTATTTTATTACTAATTTTTGAAGAAAGTGTCATCAGCAGCCTGCTTGTGCAGTAAGAATATACGGAATTGGCCAAGGTTTTTCAAAAGCATACTGAAATGTAATTAATTTTTCGACACATTTTTCAGGACATAATTAGTAAATAAAAGATTAAAGTAAGGATAAACAGTATTAATGAAATGATTATTAAGAAGAACGTTTGCACTATTTAAATTTGATTAAATCAACAAGAGTTGATTCAAAATGATAGAAAATGATGAAAGAAATTTTTGAAATACTTATAAAATAAAAGGAACGCTGATTTGGAAAGGGGTATAATACGGTTCTATAATAATAATAACACGAAGTAGTAACATTATAGGTATTCGGGTATCAATAAAATGTGAAATATTGCTTACAAGAAATTAATATAATAATAATTGCTATCCTTTGTGGTTATCGTTTTTCTTATATCTGCTATAAGAAATAGTTTAAACTCATTTTTCTCAATGCAGAACATCTGATATCTAATACAGCTAAAATAATTTAAAAATTTGTTTAATATACCAGTCGAAAAATCTTTATAAATGTCTATGAATATACAAAAATCATATAGTTTTGCCTTAGAATGCTAGAGAAAAATATATGTATAGTATGAATTTAAGGCTTTTTAGTCACAAGTTATTTTAAAACTGATCTATCGAACAGACAAGTTGTCATGAACACATGCCACAATTATTTAGACTGCAATGATATAAAGAGGGAGAAAGGAAGGAAGCAGAATTATTAGGTCTGTTCAAGCAGGAAATCTGGAATTTTTTCAAACTGTTAGTAATATTCGACCAGTAAAATTATGAATTTATTTTCAGTAAACACCATGCAAGAAGTAATTGGACGAACGTGTTCGACAGTCTGGACGTCTTGCTTGAACAGACCTATTATTAAGTCTGTCAGTCAGACAACACTTAAGGCAACCAGCTTGTACCAGATTAAATCCAGGTTGATATGTAGATGCTTGGATGATCTGAAAGGCTAGAAAGTCAAGACGTTGTCACTCTAGCTTAGGTCCGACGAACATGAGGGTAACGACAATGCAGATGTATTCGCCAGAATGCGCTCCTCGTGTTAGTACTGTTAATAATGCATAAATTAATAGATGAGGTTAAAAAATAATAACACATCTAGACAGAAACAGGTAAGTCCTTAAAACGCAATAGTCGCAGATCAGTAAGATTACTAATAGGATTGTTAGCAGGACAGTATAGACTCAGGAAACGTTTGCATAACATTAGCCTGGAAATTTAACAGCTATGTAAAGGAGCTGCTCTCAAAGCTGTGGAGGCTAGAACTAGATCAAGAACTATGGACACATGGATATCCGCATAGAACTATGGTTGGTTGGAGGAGAACAGAATAAGTCATATGTTTGCAATCTATAATATTAGGGATATTATATGCAGTGTATCTCAAAGGGCAATGTTGAGACCAGTATTGGTTAGCATTTAGAAAAACACTTTATTTGCAAAGTTAGATGGAACAATAATAATCAACCTTTGGTGATGGTACTGCTATGTGTTCAAAAAATCGCACTAATCTCGAGCTAAAGGAATTAAAGTAAACATAAACAAGTTTTCTTCTTTGTTCTCAGAAAATCTTAATTAACGAATTTGTTCCCCTGAATTTCTTCTTATTCGTATATTAAATACCTAGAAATAATAGTAAATAACAATATTGTTACTAAATCAGTTGACAAACTAACGTAGTTATCGATAGAACTCTCAGATGGAATTGCAAATTTATATTAGGTTTAAAACAATATTAGTATTTAACTTATGGAATAATAGCATGGTAATGATACTTATATTAATGAAATAAATATTTTACCATAGACTATTTTACAAAATAGAAAATTAAAATTAAAAATTTAAATTATAAAAAATTACAGAAAGATCACTTACTCGTCGAATGTGGTCTGCAACAAACTTAAATTCTTAGATCTAAGACAACTTTGGTAAAATTATTTTCGGCTGTAATATATTTAGTTTGATACCAACGTGAAAACAGCAGCCAAAATTCTGAAAACATCCGAACATTCATGGATCGGGTTAGACAAACTTAAAATAGCTAAAGTTGTTCGTCGGTCCTATGGCATATTGATGAGGGCTAATAAGTTCGAAACCGGTATATATCTGCTGGGTCGCCGACGAGTGACTTTTGCTACTGCAGAGTTTTTTCAGGTGTAATTCAATGCTGGTCGGGGCATTAGACCGCGGAGTAGTTGTTTCATGGAATTCCGTGCTTGCAACATAATGATATCACTGCTTCGCCATAGAGGTCGCTAGCTTTCAATGGTTTCTACGCTTCATGTCTGTAACTTTTTAGTCCGGCATGGAGTAGCGAAACGTCACTAGAGGTAGCTCTGTTACTGCGCGTTACACATCGTAGGTACATATTTTTTGTATAGTATTTTTGTACTTTGAAGACGAAGCAGGTCGTGTGCTACCTTCAAAATTTGAAAGGAGTTGTCTCACATAGATAATTACGTCCCTTGAAAGAATCAACATCAACTTGTTAGAGAATTACAGCTTCAAAAAAATTAATGTTTGTTTTAAGGAAGTTGGTCGTATGCCAGCTTCAAAATTTGAGAGAAAGTGTCTCACATAGATGACTAATTCCATGTGAAATTCAGCCCTTGGCACCTCCTTTCAAATTTTGAATCTGTACACGATCTACTTCGCCTTGAAAATAGCAAAATATTTTTAAAATATTTACTTTTTATTGTGTAATTCCCATGCGGCACCTCCCTCAAATTTTAAAGCTTTCTGATTCAAAAGAGAAACAGGTGCAGTTATATATAGTTTTTAGTGTATTGCATACTATTTCTTAAATGTATCCGTCATTTTGCCCTGTTACATACGTAATTAAATTTTATAGTATTACGAAATTGTATAGAAAGCAGTAACATATATATCAAGAATATTTTTTATTCAAAATTACAAACCATGTATACAAGGCCATCAATTTTATACAAGATGTTCATTTAAAGTAAATCATTTTTCAGATTATTTTATCTTTATCAAATTCAAATAAGGTTGCTCCGACAATTTTTTAAACGGTAATAGTCACATCGTTCATTAGTTAATGCATTTATTCCGAAACTTCCATTATTATACTAAGTATTTTTGAAAGGCCATAATGCAATTGGTTCCTGAAATAGTTGTACAACTCTTTAAGCTAGAATCGATAACCACGTTGATAGGCAGTTGCGTTAAAGCTTGGATGCAATTATCAACAGCAATACCGCAAATTTATTGAAAATTAACGATAACTTCGTTACGGCACGATAATTACATGACTGCTTGGGCATGGCTACTAATTAATAATGTAGAAGAAGAAGTAATACTCACGTGCATGCTTATTAGCCATGAAAATCGTTACTATATGAAATGTTAATCAATAAGCACATTTTTAATGGGTCTAGTTAAAGGATATTTGAGTATCATCACTCAAAATCATTGAAAGTACATATCTCAAATTCACACAGTCCGTTTTCCTCATGTAAAATTTTAACAATAACCGATGCTTTTGGAATTAAATGGAATCTAAAGAGTTTCAACTGCCAGAAAAAGAATAATCTAGTACATATCATTTCTAATTTTTAAGCCTCCTGAATTAAAATTGGTAGTAGTACATTAAAAATAAATAATAATTAGTTGCCTCTAAATAGTGAGATTAGAGCAGAATGTCTGACTTTGTTTAGATAATATATTAGTAATTATTATTAGCAATTTCATAACATTGTCATAGTTTTTGGACTATTATATTCGCGTATAGTACATTCTACAAAAAAGCTCAAGGACAGAAGCTTCAATTGGAAATAGTTTATCCCATATTTATGTGAAAGATTGTCTTCAGCATCATACGACATTTTTGACAGTGTAAACCTCTTAGAACCTTACTAATTCCACCTACGAATTTATTTGTTCGAATATCTATATACTCAGTATTGGTATTGGAAGGTATTGTGGATATCCATATTTCTTCATTCTTCGTAGCAGTTCTATACATATCATTATTGAACTGCAACTTTAGTTCAATAAGTCTGTTATTATATCTTTTGGTGGTCTTTTGAAGAACTTGACTGCCTCTGTCTACAGATTTCTTGACATCATTTTGATGCCTTAGCTTCCATCTATCTTTCCATGTTTTAATACCGCATCTAACATCGCAGACCCTAGAAAACTCATTAACTTTCTCGTTGCCTCAATCCCAGCACCCAAGCTAGATCACATCGTTCTAACTCTCTAACCTTACAAAGTCATCCAGGCAACTCAATATCAAACTAGTTTTGACTTGGTGCGAGCTGAGTACCAAGTCAAAACTTTTAGATTGAATGAGACTTGAACTCTTTTCTGAAACTGCTTCTCCCAGTTCATCATTTCTGGTAATATTATCTTAAATTTCTTTTGAAAGAGGCTAAGTGGCCAGTTAGCGTCATTATCTATAACTCGTCGTACAATTCTTGGTAAACCATAGTTTGTCTTCGGGTATTTAAGGGGCGTTATTATTGTAATATTTTATAGATCGGTCTAGCTACTCCCTATTGAGATTAGATTCAGTAAAATATCTAATGATGCGGTAGGTGTAATCATGGTCTCATTGATATTCAGACAAACCAGAGTTTGATTAGCAATTAAGAACCTTTCTACTCCATTTTGCAGCGTCTTTCATCACCCTACCACTGCCCTATACGTTAACATTCACAGTGCTGTGAGATTGCAACCTGAATTTTTTTATGGTCGGAAACTCATTTTGTATCATCAATCTTTATCTCTTCGTTCCGCGAGTTCCCACTATTTTCTGTTTTGCAGTTGTATGTTCTTCTGTGCCAGTCTTTACTGCGCTACACTATTCACAGACATTCTTAATAAGGAACTACATATATCAACTGTATCACTTCATAACCTAATCCTTTCATAATCTCCTGATCCCTTTATACACGTCATCATCCAATATTGCTTACTTGTCAGAACAGAGCGTTTACGATTTTGGGAAAACGCTGTAGAACCTGTATTATTCTCTATTCTTAAAAATACAAACACAAAATCACTAACAAATTAATTACATTCATGCACATGCCCATGGAAGTTGGCGTGTGCGCCTGGTAGAGTCTGTCACAGCATGATTACCAATAGAAATCGTACTTTCCCATTTGACGCATGTGTATTTGCTGTAGCAGAAGCTGTGTAATCGAGTATGTCCTCAGAGGTATGCGGCACTTATATGATAAGTATAGGGGCTACATGAATTTATGTTTGTGTTGACTGCTTTAAGTGGTGAACGAGTTTATAATATCACTCACTATTATTTAGGGCTTCAACTATAGAATTCCCAATAATGTAATTCTGCAACTAAAATATCTTACAAAAACCGATGCTGTCTTAAAAAATTGTTCAAAAAATTGTTGTAATTTTGTATTGACAAGGCCAGTGCCTTAAAACAGTTTTTAAATATTGAAAATATGTCAAAAACTGATAACAAAAGACAATCTTTTGAGAACCTCTTGGGATACTCTCTAAGAAAATGATCGCTCGCTCACAAACCACCATCTAAATAAAAAAGAAACAGTGAAAACATTTAACTTATTTTCATAAATAACCTTCGTTTAAATATTTGTCATTCCAGCGCAGACATTTGCGATTTATTTAAAGGCTTGTTTGCTGCAATAACTTGTACTGACTTAACAATAAATTCTGTTCCACAATACTTCCAAATATATAAATTTCTCTGAGCATTACGTTTACGTTGCACGCTTTATGTACGCTTCGGGTATTTCTTATGTCAAGGATGCATAAGGCCATAACGAAGAGACAATATATTAATGCTCCTATCAAATATTTTTACTACTGGTGAAATTTATTAATAAGTATAACCGTTTCTATCGGAATGGCAACGATTAACATGAAATAACATAGAAGGGTACCGGTGTAACCGTAGAGTTGCGTGATCAGAACAGGCAGAATAATTTATGTCACGCAATTTAAACATATGAATGAACATCGATATTTCTATTGTTTTACATTATTTTTAATCAGAAATAAATGTTAAATTGGATTTGTTCTGGGGAAGAGTTCCACACAGAAATAAAATAATGTCACAGTTTAGATGATTTTTTACAAATAAAACGGTTTGTGCAATTTTAAAAATACAATCTGTTGGAAATAGGGCTTTTGATATTTCCATTTAGATATACTCTGGACGAACAGTTACAAGAATTTTAACGTTTATGTATCCTTAAATTAATATACAGAATGTTTCAAAAGAATATGGCACTAGACTAATAGAACATATAAAAAACAGTGGGGTTTGCTTATAAGCGTATGTTCTAGAGATATGCATCGTGTAACAATTTTAAAAAGTCAAATTTTGGATATAATTTTGTTAAAGTAATCAGATTTGATTAAGTTTGACACAGGTACGTTTTTGGTGATACTGAATACACTGGTGTTTTTTGTACAAATTAGAGGGAGCTAGTTGCTAGCATTTCCGCTGTTATTTTATTCTCTAACTTTTTTTAAGTTCGGCTTTTTCCATTCTAAGCTATTTTATGTAAAATTTAATTTTACACCAAAAAGTGCATTTAATAAATTTGTTAACAATGCACCGTTTTCAAGAAAAATGCAAAAAACTGTGGTAAAGTTAACCAGGCCATCCCTGTAATAGTACTTTTTTAGCAAAAGTGTATGTGTCAAACTCCGAGATCTTCCATTTATATCATATTTTGCATAGCATAAATAACGATAAATTGGTAATTTTATTATTTGTTACGCGCTACTACATAATAATAATTGAAACTTATGCCAGCAGTGCAATGTGCAGAGGTTGACTTTTGGGGAAATCTTTTAAAGAGTGTCGTTAGCCTGCAGTTAGATGTTCCGTAAACATTCTTATACTTTTCTGTACTTGTATGGATGCAATTATTGTTCTTTTGGTGTTCTCCACACGTTAGAAGATGTCGTACTTATGTATGTATGTCATGCGATAGTTAGACCGTAGACCAGTTATATCTGCGGAGAGTATTAGCACCCTCTCTGTGGGTATGGTAGGGTGCAAGAATGTTGGCTTGGGTCAATGTGAGAGATTGATACCAGTCGACATTTGACCACTCCCCTAATTATGAGGTTTTCCAGGTTTCTCCCATTCCTGCACTGAATGATGCTTAGGGCCTACCAACGTAAGACGTTCCTGGGCGCAAAAACAGTCTGCATAATAATAATATGCTGCCCCCTCTCGCGCACAAGTCTCCAACTTGTGGGCTAATCCTTGTCATTAGAATGAGGGGGTAGATATTATTATATAAAAAAATTCTTACACTAATTGTTGGGTCTTCGGAGACCAAATTCTAAAATATCTTGGTCAGTTCTAGCCGATCTAGGTCTACCAGAATCACCAGTTAAAAAAAAAATAAGTCTGAAACTCTTAAGGTTACAATATTTTTAAAAAATTACAATTCAAAAGTTGATTTTACAAAATGAATTTGCACGCTCTATATCTCAAAAATGAGTGAATACGTTTAGCAAACTTCACTTATTTTTCAATGTTCTATCAATCCTAGTAAGTAATATTGCCATCTATTTTCGAAACACCCTGTATATTAGTAAGAATACATAAGCGTTAAAATTAATGTAATTTAGCTTTTCAACTGTTTTTCAAATCTCTGCATCTAAATGGAAATATCAAAGGTCCTATCGTATTTCCAACAGATCTAGAAGATACAGCGGAAAATAGAGACACAGGAGCGGACTCCCAAATAAGACCTTTTATGGAGGGGGAGCTGAGATCAGCAATGGAGCAAATGAGGATAGGAAAAACTAGGACTCTGACTCTCTTGGGAGAGAGCTTTGATTACCCGTGTAAAAGTAGCTGTATTTGGCACATGTCTACCGGGAAATCGTTCTGCGTACAGACGAGATGCTGCGAAACCCTTTTGTCTTACTTCACCATAAACTAAATCGATATCTATGAACTCCGACACTTGAAAAACTAATTTACCTAAACACTATCGCAAAACCGTTAATACTAAAATAGGATTTTAGTATTTGGGATCGCCTGGGCTAGATGAAGATAAAACGCACTGCACACAATGCGGGACTACAGTAGTCCAGCGATGTAAAGGTTAAAAATACTACAACTTTACATTTTTCTCTTGGAAACGATAAGGATGTTACAAAAAATTTTTTTGCGATATTTAGTCCATTTTTCATGACTCATCTATTACCAGATTTATTTTAATAAGTTGTAAATCACTCTATATAAATAACTACAATGATAACATTGACCGTTAAAATTCGTTCAATACCGGGAGTTGGGGATAGATAATGAAGAAACTGCAGGGGACATATATCTCAAAATATTTCCTGTATACGTATTATTAGAAGTTAATTACGGGATAGAAAGATACCGGTGGCCAAAGAAAAAGAACAGAATAATCTTTCTGGGATTTATGGAATACTTTACCCTGTTATCAGCTGCCGACAAGGATACCTGCAATGTGGAATCAAGGCATGTGTGTACACAAGGAGGACGATGCTGATTTTACCTTTCACCTCGATTAAAGATGTTGAAATAATTTTAAATATCCAGGACACTTTCGGTAAACATATTAAAATATGTGCAAATAAGGCTGAACATAGCTCAGCTTAGTAGCACTAAGCAGATTGCTATAGAATATAGAAGGACCAAACCAGGAAAGAATCAAGTACTTTATGGCGGGGTCTTTTATATAGTGAAAGTTTGTGCTGAAGAGTTTCCAAAATAAAAAAATATGAAACAATACTGAAGGGTGATGATTTTCAAGTCAATCATTATTCACAATTTACATTGAATAAGGAATCAAGTTCTGTTCTAGCTTTGATACCGTTTGCTCTTAAATCCATTTTTTATGTTGGCTTTAAGTTGTTTTACAGTACTATTATTTACCTGCATTACTATTTTATAGTTCAAATTATTTTTTTAACATTTTCAGTTTTTCGGTTTTTATTTATGTGTGGTAATTTTACGAAAACAACTCAAGAAAATTTTATAAAAAATAATTTATCTAAATTTATAAAAAGAGATTATTTTATCTAAAATACAAATCTTTGGCAGCTGAAGTTCATACTAAAACTCTTAATCATGACTAGTCAGTTGTTAATCATATAATTTCATATATCATACAGTGCTTTCGAAAAGTAACGAATAAATTCATTATTTTTGAAATTGAGAAGTTTTCGAAAAATCCCCTGGCACGTCGATTTTGTTTTTAGAAAAGGCACTTTTTGACATACGACCCATATTTGTGACGTCATGGTTGTTCGAGATATGACGTCTTCGACAATTTTTTTAAATAGTAACCCCCAATTTTGACCATATCATTTGAAAGATCGTGTCATTTTACATACATACATCATGAAATATTATGGTGTTACATAACAAAAATTTCAAGAAAATAATGTTTGAAGATTTTAAAATTTATTTTTCACAATACCTACTGTGCACCTCCCCATTATGCAATACCTGTCCGTGCTTATTTAGATAAGCTGTTCCCGAATAGTTGGATAGGGAGAAGGGGGCCGATTGAGTGGCCAACCAGATCCCCTGATTTGACACTCCTAGATTATTTCTTGTAGGGATACTTAAAAAGCAAAGTATACGTTACTAAACTGGATAATTTAGAAGATTTAAAAGCAAGAATTCGTCACGAGATACATCGTATACCTCCTGAAGTTATTGATAATGTCCAAAAAGACAATTTGAACATTTAATTTAGTCGATTTTTTACATAATCATTATCATTTTTAGTATTGTGAAAATAAAGTTTTAAAATCTTCAAACATTATTTTCTTGAAATTTTTGTTATGTAGCACCATCACATTTCATGATGTATGTAGAATGACACGCTCTTTCAAATGGCATGGTCGTAATTGGGAGTTGCTATTTAAAAAAATTGTCGATGACGTCATATCTCGAACAATGATGACGTCACAAATGTGGGTCGTATGTCAAAAAGTGCCTTTTTTAAAACAAAATCGACGTGCCAGGAGAGTTTTTCGAAAACTTCTCAATTTCAAAAATAATGAATTTATTCGTTACTTTTGGAAAGCACTGTATATTCAATAGTTTTTAAGTTGAATTGACCTGAATACTGTGTTTAACGTCCACCCAACCTTGAAGATGTGAAGCTCTTAGAAATCTGTTTAGAAAAAGTATCGATTTTGTTTAATTTTATACAGGGTGATTCAGAACTTATCTAAAAAAATCTAAGTGTACACGGCACTCTTACAAATACAATTTTGTAAAAAAAATCAAAAATAAAGTAAAGATACATTTCTGCACAGCACTGGAGACTTGCACACTGTAAAACCTGATAAGGCGACAATCTACGAACGGACAAAAAATTTAAAGAAATGCTCAAGCAAAGAAATAAATAACATTTTATAACGCCGATTTTATACAGCAAATTTCACTATTGTTATTAATTATTATTAGATTTAATTTATGGTTTTAATTAATAAAATAGTTTGACATACCTACAACAATATTTTGGGCCCGTCTTACCTAGTTTCTACAAACTAACACAAATGTTTCTGCTTCTTTTCGTTTTGAACTCGTAAGTTGTTGGCCACAACTATGATACGTTTCCGTAAATCATCAATAGTATGTATCCACTTCGGCACGATACACTTCATTTTTTAAATATAACCACAAAAAGAAGTCCAAATAATTTTGGTGTTAATGCATGGACATGCACTAGATATATGGTACGGATATGAGCCTCGTATATGATACGTTACACTGCTGCAATAGGCCGTGGAAGTCCTGGACCTCCATCTCTTCCACGTTTCAAATTTTCCTCCCGTTGCCTACGCTTGCACTCACTGCACACCGCGATAAAAGTAGTTGAATTTGGCACATGTTTATCGGAAAATCGTTCGGCTAAATCATTTTCACAGCGTAATAGATTAAAACGATATGCATCAACGCCGAGTTACTATTATACACGTAAGCTATTTTTGACACTAGAAAAACTAATGTAAACACTGGTGTCACAAAAAGTTTAGTGTCTACAAAAAGTAATCCGATTTCAATATTCGAATCGCCTGTCTAGAAACTACAAAGGCCCAGCGATGTAAAGGTTGAAAATACTACAACTTCAATAATGTTTTACTCGGAAACTATAAAAATTTTATAAATTTTTTTTTACTATATCGACTTCATTTTTCATGACGCATCTATTCCCACATTCTTTTAGATAAGTTCAGGGCGATTCCGCTGGAGACGATTGTCTACATCAATTTCTGAATGTTTCTTACTTTTTTTGGTGCTAATATAAAGAAAAATATATGAGTTTAGTAATAAAACTACTTTTTCGGACTTAAATTCATATTTGAATTTTTAGTGCGCTTAGAAACGATAACATTTGAATGTTCGGTGCGAACTGAACATCGGTTTATTTACAACACTTGTGTAAAACTGCTGTTACGGATAGTTTGAGCTTACATTGTGCTGGTTAACCTTAAAGTGATAGCATTGTTTATTTGTTTATGCAAAAACATATAAGTACTTATTATTAATTTTCAAGTAATATTGACTACAAGAAACCATTGTTAGTTTGTTGCACCCGCGAGATAAAAGATAATATGAAAGTTCGGTTTTTTCACAAAAATAAAGTTCTAATATTTTGAAACTTTAGTAAAGAAGAAACAAAAGGAAAACGTAAATCAACCACAATTAAGGGCATATTGTAATTTGAGTTAAAATAAACGTTGACTCAAAGTGGTTGCACCCGCGATCGCAATATTCGGGTCGCGGGTGCAATAAGTTTGATTCTTAACATTAAGGTGTCATTCATCATATTTTATTGATGTGTTATTAGTGGTTTATATTTAGTAAGTGTTTATGTTAATATTTCGCACTATTTTATAGATAGGTTGGTTAAAATAACAGAAGAACGGAAAGAGACGGCATTACAGAAATATATGAAAAAACTGAATGAAAATGCTGAACTCTATGCAGATCGGTCACGTGGTTGCGCGGTTTAAGGCGTCATTACTTGAATCGCGGTGACTAGATCGCTGTGGGTTCGACCCCCGCAGCCGGTAGACCGTATACAGGGTGTTTCAAAACCAAGGCGAAAAATTTTAGGGAGTGATTCCTTGTTGAAAATAAAAGGTAGTTTGTTATATAGCCGTTGGGTCACAAGTCAACCATTAGGGAGATATCGCATTGCAAAGATGGCGGGAAAAAAGAGTGTTTTTATTGTTTTTCTCGGAAATGAAAAGCGTAGGAATGGTAAAATTTTGTGGAAGTGTTACCATGACCAAAAGACACTTGTGACATATTTTTTCACTTTTTGAAAATTATTAGAAAGGGTTGAGATAAACTACCCCTTTCCGTTTTTTTTTAACTATACTTTCAAAAAACTTCCTTAACGACGTAGAAAAAAATAAATTAAGCTAGGCCGATTCATTTAGAAACTTTGTTCTCTCTTATATTTTTTTGACAAAATTAACTGTTTCTACGTTAAAAAATAAAATGTAAAGTATTGCACGTCGGGAAGAGACGGTTTTACTACACCCATTATTAAGAAAAACTAGTTGGCTGCTGTCAATTTCCGGATGTTTTCATTGTTGCTTTGACAGATAGCAAATGGTTTGTACTATTTTAACATTTTGAGAGTGGTTTACGGGATAATTTGTCTTTTCGTTGTGTGATGTGTTTGATTGCGGAGTACGTTGGGATTCAATACTAAGTTAATACAACAAAAATGGTTATTTTCACAAATGCAGAAATGACAGACATGCCCTTTATGTACGACCGGGCAAATGGAAATTCTTTACATGCTTGTCGCCTTTATGAAGAAGCGTATCCTAATCGTAGAATTCCTCATCACAGTATATTTGAGAAGCTTCATCGAAGGTTATGTGAATCCGGAAAATTTAAAAAAAAGAAGTTTTGATACAGGCCGACACCGGGAAGTACAAACGTGATTCGAAACGGAGAGATTTAATGAAAAGGAAAATTAATGCCGATGAAAATTTGAAAAAATGGTGGCCAAAATCAGATTAAGAGAAAGATACTGGTTCTGATGACAATTGATGGTAAACACTTCATTCAAATCGTGAATGACATAGCAGACGTTCATTTTGAAGATATTATTGCAAAATTGAAAGCACCAAGGAAGAAAATTGATGGCAATATGTTAATAGAATTTTCGGCGAAAATTGACGTATTTGAAAAGAAATAATTAACTTAAGTAACAAAGAAGTATACCAATTAGTAACACACATTATTTGATCTCTTGTTTCTTTTATTTATGTGATGATAATGGCGTTTATGTCCACGTAATTTAGATGTGTTGAACCCGCGATGATTTGGCGTTGCACCCGGGATTGCTTAAACAGTGAATAATTCACAGTTTATTTTTGTTTTCTATAATTTTTTTGAACCTGAAAGGTTGATTAATTTGTTCTCTTTTAAAATATGAATGCATAATAAAATAAATGTTTCACAATTCACAGACTTTTGTATTTTTGGGCCGATTATGTTGCACCCGCGATAGCACATTAAACCTGTTTCGTGACTATTTATCCATTTCATTTGAATAGTTATAAACGAATCAAAAGAGAACAGGTTCAAATGTAGCTGTTCAAACAATAAATTCTTATTTTTTTAATTATTTTATTAGTAGGAAACCTTAAATGAGTCTAAATGTTACACCCGCGATAATGGAATCGCCCTTCACCCTGTATATGTATTTTTTATTTTGTATACCTTAGATCAATCCTGAAAGACACTATTACACCCTCTATGTAATTTTCTGAATTAATTAATTTTTATTGTTTTATCTAATGGAAATTTTAAACTATATTTATAAAATAACCAACTCACCTCATTAGCACAAACAGCAGTTCACTAACTGTATTTTTTGAAAAACGAAACGATAATATAATCCAATATTGTCACATAGATTTTAAGGAATAACTCGGAATAACTCAAAAACGAATAATGCAATCGACGTCTAAATGTATACTACTCGAATTAGACAACAGTCAATTAGTAAAACTTAATATCGATCTTCTAGAGCAAACAAAAACAATAGCTATCAATCTCTTACCCTATTACCTGAAGGAGGTCTACCCTTTGATAGCTTGAGTACCTGTTTTTAGTAGACTTTAAACACGGAAGTTCATAAACATTATACAGGGTGTCCCAAAGAACTGTATAAAATGCTGCCACAAATGATTGAGGCCAAAATAAGACAATATAAATAGAAAATATTTTTTATTTCATTTCATTATGTTTATGTAGCTACATTTCGATAATAATATGGACGATTCTTCAAATTATTTTAGTAAAAAGTTATAAACATGAGGGTGTTACAATTTTTAAAAATATAATTACATGAACATACAGGGTGGACCATAGTAATGGTACACAGAGCAATAGCGGATTTCTCGTTCATGTGATTTAGCTAAATTTACCTTACACCCTAAGTTAATACTAACCGACATACAGGGTGTCAAATTTATTTTTTTTTTTTCTGTAAGATTATTGATGTTTCAATACATTAGACAAAATAGACAATAGACCATCGAGGTGGAAATATTTTATATTTAAATCCGATGGATTTTTGTAAGTATATGGAGTTATATAATAATAATAATAATGATAATGATAATGATAATGATAACGATAACGATAACGATAATGATAACGATAACGATAACGATAACGATAACGATAATGATAATGATAATGATAATGATAATGATAATGATAATGATAATGATAATGATAATGATAATGATAATGATAATGATAATGATAATGATAATGATAATGATAATAATAATAATTGTAAATGCCGCACAATCAATTAGAAACGAAAACTTATTATTTTGAGTGGACTTTTCTAAATGCAACTAATTTTTGTTAATTTCGGATAATTATGCACATAATTATAAAGAAGGATATGTTATCTCTTTATACTAATTAAAATCATAGCACAAGGTAATCTAGGTATGTCAAAAAAAGGTTGCAGGTATCATAATTTTCCATGTTATTATGCTTGCTACAGACTATGCGTGAATTCGCGATTCGCGGTTTGTAAGGAATTTGTGCACCGTTTGTAGAGTTTTTATGAAAGGATTTTTAACGAACAAGACCCTACACACTATTTGCGAATTCCTCGCATATCACGAATCGCGAATACACGCATACTCTGTAGCAAGTCTTAGAAAGAATATTATTTATGCATTGTATTTACGATGTGTTTTTTGAAGATACCTTTGTTATCGCTACACAAATGAACCAATCAACCAACAATAATGTGAATATGAAAAAATATTGTTCCATTTAACAGGACAATCTTTTAAAATTTATTTGAACTTTGATGGTCTACTGTTTTTTATTATTATTATTTTTGTCTATTGTACTGAAATATCATTCTTACACATTTATTTTAAATTTAAAAACAAGACAGGTAAAAAATGTCAATCTTTTGTGAATGCACAATTAATTTAAAAACAGTGTGTAGTACAAACTTTTAAAGGTTATATCTTGTAAAGGATTGCTTCTATCAACATTTAGAAGGTAAACATACATATATTTTATATTTAAAAACAAGGCAGTTAAAAAATGTCAATCTTTTGTGAATGCACAATTAATTTAAAAACAATGTGTAGCACAAATTTTGAAAGTTTATATCTTGGAAAGGATTGCTCCTATCAACATTTAGAAGGTATACCGTTTTACGTGAAAAATATGAACGAATAAAATTACCTATTTGAAATAAATATCCATGGATGAACAAAAAACTTATGAGGTTTATAGTCATACAAAGTGACGCCCTCTACCACTTCTGGTAATTATGAAATTTACTCATACATAACTAAATAGAGACTAAACTTGGGAAACAAAAATCCACCAGGTGAATTTTTGTGTTTATAGAAACTAAGAAGTAAACAAATAAAGACGACTCCTTAATCTCCTACAATTCCTATCAAGGAAGTCATATGTATGTTATCTGATACCAAACATCTAGGTATGCTAATGAACAATCCCACAGACAAAGCTCTATTCAATAATTATCTAAAGAAATTAATCTATCTAAATTTACTAACTTAGTTTAATAAAAACACTCTATAAATACCTAACTTCACTTTTGGCAGTGGAAACTCGAAAATTCAACCACAATAGATGAGATCTGACCTATTTCTGCATTTTTAGGATTGCTTCTTCAGATGGTCTCCTTTAAGTTAAGTCAAATATCTAACTATAAAAATTATTATAGATATACTTTCAAGGGATATTCCTAAGGCCGTAGGCAGGCAGCTTTGTCAGGGGAACAAAGTGAAACCCTGGTGAGACGTTACTTGCTCAATAGAGACTGACTTCTAATAAAAAATATATATCATTTTTGTACTGGGGGGGGCCTCAGCCCATCTCTGTTGAGTTGATCAAATTTTTTATATTACATTTTTTTCCAGAGGGAAGGTCACACCACCTCAAGGGGAGGAAGGGGGTGGATTTGAGCCTCCCTGGCACCCCTCTGGCTACGTACCCCGAATTTTTCTCTTCGAGTGAACTTTTGCAAGAGGTTATTACATCAGCAGCACTTAGACCCAAACTTTACCATGAACATCTTAGATACTGATGAGACGATTTTCATACGTTATGCATATTTACAATTTTTACGACACGCATTATTAGCCATTGTATGTCACTCAGCAAACACACTTTTCAGTAAACGTGTGGGCTGGAATTGTGAACGGAGTACTTATTGGCCCTTTCATTCTGGAACATTGGTTAACTCGTGCTTATTATTTACAATTTTTGCGTAATAATGTACCAAAACCACTTAATGAAAACAATCTTAACGTTAGACAGCATATGTAGGATGGTGCTTCATCACAGTTTGTGTGATTAGTATGACAACATTTGGATCATGTGTTTCTCGAAACATGGAACCATGGATAGCCCGACCTAAATCCGCCTAACTCTCATTTTCGGGCACACATTAAAGCTGTGGTGTATATAACCGAAGTTAATACTGAACAGGAGTTGCTAATGCCGGGTCCAGACCAAGCAGACAAAAAGTGAACACGATTTTGAGACAAAAACACGACAAAATTGCGACAAAATTTTAGGTATTCAGACAAGACAAAATTGAGACAAAATGCCGGGTCCAGACCAAGCAGACAAAACAGCGACAAGACAAAGACATTCATGTTTAGCGACAAAGTGGCGATAAATCCGATACATTTCTGCAACATATTTGTCTTATTTTTGTTTTGTTTCCAAATTCTGAGACAGTTGCAAGTCCCGTCTCGAGTCGGTAAAGATCAAAGGGTCTCTGTTTTGCCTGCATATTTTACAAGTCGTAAAATATGCAGACAGACTCGAGACGGGACTTGCCTGTCTCCAAATTTGGAAACAAACAAAAATAAGACAAAAATGTTGCAGAAATGTATAGGATTTGTCGCCACTTTGTCGCGAAACATGAATGTCTTTGTCTTGTCGCTGTTTTGCCTGCTTGGTCTGGACCCGGCATATAATTCTATTAATTTGCAAGTATTTTCTGTGTTCCACTTTTTTTTCCCCGACATTTTTCGCAAAGACACTAGTATTCCACTACTACAACATAACAGAACTAAATATGTGTGATTTTCCAGTGATTTATTGGTCTCCTACATTTGCCAGCGCACACCGTCCACAGTGCGCCGACAACTTGTCGTAAAATATGCAGACAAAACAGAGATCCTTTAATCTTTACCGACTCGAGACGGGACTTGCAACTGTCTCCGAATTTGGAGACAAAACAAAAATAAGACAAAAATGTTGCAGAAATATATCGGATTTGTCGCCACTTTGTGGCATGTCTTTGTCTTGCCGTTGTTTTGTCTGCTTGGTCTGGACCTGGCATAACTCGCATACATGTTGCCGCTGAGACAACAGCCTGATTTGAGCCGTGAGTTTGAATTGAATTGATTAATCTAGGTCTATAAAAAAAAATGTTTCGGTGTTCAGTAACAAGCAGGAAATGTTGTGGGAAATGATATATCCTTCCGAATTTACGAATAAAAAGTTTCGTTCTTGGAGACAGAATTGTGACATGTTCAGAACCTTTTATTTATTATTTACAAATCATCTGTAAGTGCAAGGAAAAGTAAACTCTGAATAATAGTAACATTTATTTTATTTGTATTATTGTGAACAGATTAATAAAATATGTTTTCAACGTTACAAAAATTGTTTTATATATATATTTACTGATAAAAATAATTTCTCGTATTTAACAAAATAATTACACAAATTTTTATCAAAAATATAATTCATTTTTAATTATTTTATTATTAGATACCTACTTCACAACATAATACCAATCTCTTTTATCATTTCAATAATGTATAATATAAAAATAGATGATAATTTTTTAAACATTGTTTTGAAAAGAAACTTTGAAATTAATAAAATAACGTTAATATTTTTGCCTTAATATTAAGTTAAATTTAATGTTCAATTTTCTAGAATCGGTTTATAGAATTTAAACTAATGTCTCAATAACTTGTAAGATGAAAAATATGAAAGCCTTACATATAAGAAATTTTACAGTAAAAAAAGGACACATTGTTACACAATAATACACAATTAACTAAATCTCTAAGTTCTCTTGAGCAATTACTGCCTAAAATTCGTTAACATTTTGACAAATTTCTTAGTGTGTCATAGAAAACCGATCTCTATAGAAAAACAGCTTAATTTTCGAATTCCGATGATTGACTTATACATATTTCCATAATTTTCGAGGATCACTAGAATTTCACAAAATAACATATATTTTCCTTCAATTTGAAGATAGAGAATACCAAAATCTAAGTAATAAATACTAAATACTAAAGTATGAAAGATATTTCGCCTAAATGCTAAACAAATATATTATAGTAGAATAGAGATCGCAAAACATGAGATTATTAAATTTGTCAAGTCATCAGCGGTGAAGAATTCCAATTTTGCATTTTTTGCTATCTATAATGGTTTCTACAAAACTAAAGTTATATAATGTCTTGTAAAAAAATCAAATGAAGGCATTTTTAATCATGATAATCATACAAAATTTTGAAACAGATATTAATTTGGTTTTTTTTAGTTACGTTTTGTTAAAAAATATGGGTATTAAAAATGATTTTTTAGGTGTTTCAAATGTTTTAATTTTGATTTTTTTACAGACATCTTCCTGGAGTGTGTACAATAAGAATAAATAGTTAATAAACTGTCTTCATTTGATTATTCTCTAAGAAATACTTTCTACAGGCCCCCTTTAAACAAGAAAAAATAAAATAACATTTATTTTTTTAAATCACAATTTGTTATTTATTTCTGTGATAAACTCTCTTAGAGGAATTCGTGTTTTCTGCAATTTCATTTTCAATCAATTGTTTTTATTTCTTGTTTTTATTTTCGTTTCCTTTTAACTATCTATGAAAATCATTACAGTTACAGTTCAACTTATTTAACAAATGTTTTCATACCAAATTTCTTTGAAATATCTTTGACACTTCAGGAGATTTTGACACCCTATATACCTCCAAAACGAAGATTCTGAGGGATAGTCTTACAACAGACTGTCAGTAAACATCTATCAAATTTTCATTCAAAAATAAGAACAGAACTTCATTTAAACATAGATTATTTGAGACATTTTTTTTCGACGAACGGTTCCTTTTTGAGATATCACCAATAAACTGTTTTGGTGCATGTATTTTACGTTATATTAAACCCTACAACGTTTAACAAAATATTTAAAATATTTGTCTTTATTAGACTGTTTCATAGTATATTTATGTCATGTAAGAAATATGCTATCAGACCAAATTAATTAAGCAGTGGTTTACTATATTTCTTTAATAATATTCCGTTAGAGCCGGCCCTAGGTAAATTACTGGTTAAGAATATCTAATTCTATCAAAAATCATCTATTAATAGACTTGTATGGTATACAGAACTTTATTAAAATAGGATAAGGATATATGCCTCCATCAAGATGGTACACCTGAATAAAATATAGTAAACAGCCTTAGTTAGTTGCCAGCGGTGCCTTAAGACTTATACCGGTTTCGAGTTTGTTCACTTTCATTAGTATGCCACAACCCACAGCGGAGATCGCTGACAATTAATAACACTATAATAGAGAAAGAAAAGTATAGAGAGGACTCTTATACAGGGATGGCCAGCAGTACGGAATAAAATTCATATTTTTTGAATAATTTTTTTTAACGCCGATACACGTTAACTGATCTTGATTTTTCCCATCTTTCGATTATATAATAATTAATTTTTGTTCAACCCCCTAACCCACAGCTACCCCTACTTTTTTTTCAAAGGGAAACGTAAGGCATGAGGGGGCCAGTGGAAAAACTTATAGAAGACTTAATCCAGCCATACCAAATAAACAAGTTATATGCAAAGATTTTAGGGTTGTATAAAACACCAACTTAACAAGTAAATTAATTTTTAATTTATCTTCAGTGTTATCCTCCATGAGTTTGCACACGATAAAATAAAGAATTTGAAACTGCACCTATCACTGCTAACGCAAAAAAATATATCTAGATCTTTTTTATGTTGCGTTTTTTTTGGTACCACTTAATTGCCAGGCTTTCTGGTTAATTTTTCGCTTTGTAAATTGTTCGAAACGTTACTACTGTGTCAAATTCAAGTTATTTACTGAATCGCAATGGTATTGCCGGAAAGGCAACGCATCGAAATCTTGATATTGCTGGGATGAGGAGACAAAATAAGAAGTCAAGCTGAAGTGCGCGATTTATTTAATGCGAAATATCTCGAAAACTAAATCTCGCAAGGGACAATTAGTAAAATATTTCACAAATTTGAGAAACACGGTACAGTACAGACTTTGGCCAAAACTGGACGGGCACGCGCTTAGAATGAAGACAAGAAATTAGACATTGCATTAGAACTTGTTGAAAATCTTCATACTTCAACTGTTTCATTGACCCGCAATCACGATGCTTCTCGAACTGCAATTCGAATGTTTTTGAAACAAGAGAGATATCACCCCTATTAGGTATGTCTTGCCCAAGAGCTTTTGGAAGACGATTATGATAGGCGATTACAATTTTGCGAGGAAATGATGAGACGGTGTGACGATAATAATGGTTTCCAACGAGACGTACTTTTTTTAGATGAACATACGTTTTATTTAAATGCAGTGGTTAACAGGCAACTATCGCTTTTGGCCCCAGGAAAATCCACACTGGCCATGCAAATTGCATACGCAGCACCCACAGAAAGTTAATGTATAGACAGGTATCATCAACAACAGAATCTTGGAATGAAAGAATTTGGTTCCAACAAGATGGCGCTCCCCTACATTTTGGTATTGATGTTCGGAGATACTTACTTGAAATGTTTCAAAATCGTTGGATTGGTACATGGGATACAGTTGAATGGCTGCCAAGATCCTCCGACTTAACGCTCCTCCATTATTTTCTTTGGGTATATTTGAAAGAAATAGTCTATCAGGACAGACCGGATAATATTGAGAATTTAAAGAACAAGATTAGGGCGGAGTTGCATAATTTACCAGCTGAAGTAATTCGGAATACTGTGGACAGCTTTTACTATCGACTTGGAGAATGCCAAATAGTGAATGGAGGACATCTTCAGCATTTGCGGCATTGAGTTTATTTTTATAAATTATCTAGTTGTTTCAATTTCTAAATGAATAAAAACTTGTTATTGAAAACATAAAACTTGTTTATTTGGTATGGCTGGATTAAGTCTTATATAAGCTTTTCAACGAGCCTTCTCATGCCTTATGTTTCAATTTGAAAAAAAGTAGGGGTAGCTGGAGTTTAGGGGGTTGAAGAAAAAATAATTATTATATAACCGAAAGAAAGGAAAAAGTCAAGATCAGTTAACGTGATTCGGCGTTTTGAAAAAAAAAATAACTCATTCAAAAGATATGAATTTTATTTCGTACTTCTGGCCATCTCTGTATAAGGTTTTGGCCATCTGCTAATCTTATTTTTCGGTGCAACCACCGGGAGCGCTGAAACCCTAATCGTACTTGATTTAAAACGTCAATATTTATATCAACAATTAGTCGCAGCAAGATATGTGAAAAACGGGTCTAAATAGGGAAAAGTTCCGTACAAGATGGATCGGAATGCGGTTTTCTGCATTTGCTTCTAAAAATTATTAATCCAAAATTCACCTAGGTGGGAATATGCTGAAATTCGTAGTTGCATCGCTGCAGCCAAAAATGCATTCGAAAAATGCATTTTTTGAGACGCCCTTTGGACGACCCAGAATGGGTGCCCTGGGGTTTTTGAGGTCGCTGATCACGATTATGATGTCCAAATTGCCACCCTGACCACATGGGGCTCAGGAACGCCGACGAAAGTCATCTCCGTGGAACTCTCACAAAATTCATCCCGGGAAGGAAAAACACTTGGTGCCCGGGGGTTTTTTGGGTCGCTGAATTCAAATATGGCATCGGCGAACACCCCCAGACACCTGGTGCGCCCCAACCGGGACATGAACGTCATCTCCGTGGAACTCCCGCACAATTCATGCGGGAAAGGGAAAAACACTTGGTCCCCGGGGTTTTATGAGTCGCTCAATTCAAATATGGCATTGGCGAACACCCCAGACACCTGGTGCGCCCTAACATGACATGAAGGTCGTCTCCGAGGTTCTCCAGATATACTCGAAAAAGACGAACGGAAAACTGTTAAGGGGCTTTTTGGGGCGTCTCATAATTTCATACATTCAATCATGCGTAACTCCCCTGGGGCCCCGAAAAGTTCATCTAGCCCTGTAAGAATGACGAGAATAATCTCCGGCTACATCTCCAAACTTTGCCAAGCGGCTTTTCACTTTTTCCCAACCGTCAAAACGCTTTGGTGTAAGTATACACCATAGATATATTATAATGTATCTGTGTATACCATAGATACATTATAATGTATCTCTGGTATACACAGATACTTTCTCCTAAGTCCAGGCCCCGCCCACCAACGCATGGAACGAGCAGCTGGCGGCGGTAAAAACCCCGGACCGAAATACATTTCCAAAGTTCTATAGTCAGAAGAAACACGTGTTTGAGAGTTTCTGAAACTCAATTACAAAATCGACTTTCTATTCACTCTATTTCTTTCCAGGATACATAATTGAACTTTAATCCTTTTCGACGTCAAATTCTGCTTTGGTGACCGAAAAAACCCCCCTTAACAATTTCTCGTTCGTCTTTTTCGAGTGTGTCTGGAAAGCCTGAGACGACCTTCAGGTCTAGGTTGCGGTGCACCAGGTGCTCGGGGGATCCTGTTCGACGTCAAATTCTGCTTTGGCGACCGAAAAAACCCACCTTAACGATTTCCGGTTCATCTTTTTCGAGTGTGTCTGGAAAGCCTCGGAGACGACCTTCATGTCCAGGTTGGGGCGCACCAGGTGTCTGGGGGTGTTCGCCGATGCCATATTTGAATTCAGCGACCCAAAAAACCCCCGGGCACCAAGTGTCTTTCCTTTCCCGCATGAATTGTGTGGGAGTTCCACGGAGACGACCTTCATGTCCAGGTTGGGGCGCACCAGGTGTCTGGGGGTGTTCGCCGATGCCATATTTGAATTTAGCGACCCAAAAAACCCCCGGGCACCAAGTGTTTTTCCTTCCCGGGATGAATTTTGTGAGAGTTCCACGGAGATGACTTTCGTCGGCGTTCCTGAGCCCCAGGTGGTCAGGGTGGCGATTTGGACATCATAATCGTGATCAGCGACCTCAAAACCCCAGGGCACCCATTCTGGGCCAATTCCGACTCTTTTTTACTAATTTATTAAGTCGTCCAAAGAGCGTCTCAAAAAATGCATTTTTCGAATGCATTTTTGGCTGCAGCGATGCAACTACGAATTTCAGCATATTTCCACCTAGGTGAATTTTGGATTAATAATTTTTAGAAGCAAATGCAGAAAACCGCATTCCGATCCATCTTGTACGGAACTTTTCCCTATTTAATCCGCAACTTGCTGCGACTAAATTGAATTTTCCTATACTGACAGCCAGTGACGGCTGTAACTGTCAAATACTTTAATATTTATTTTGTTATGGAGATAATAAAAAGAAGATGTGTCGTACTTGGAGGATGTCAGCATACATATAATACACAGCACCGTTTTTCAATAAGAGCTGTTTAAATGACTTTCGTATTGCACTTTGTTATCTTTTTATTAAAACATGAATTCGTTATTATTGTTTTCTCGTAAACGGTTCATTTTATCTATGTACAATAAACAAGAGTTCCATTTTTTAGTCTAAGGTTGAAGTTACCCAGATCTATTATTAAGTCTTTATTATACAGGGTGTTAAAAATGTAGGCTTAGCCCGCTCCTGGTAAACTAAAAAAGCTAAATAAGTCTCAAGTACACTATTTTAAGAGATCCTTACTAGTGTCCATTACATTAAATTTTTATTAAATTGAGCACTTTAAAAGTTATTCAAGAACAAACGATTTCCAACCGCGTCCTTCAGAGAGACATATCTCCGTAGGGGCGGCCTGTAGGAAAAAACTTTATAGCAAATTTTAATCTTACGTTTTTATATTCTGACTGACACGAGAGGTTTTCCACATTTTCCATGACACCCTGTATAAATTTAATACAAAACTTTGAACAATAATTATTGAAAACTGTTTATGATAAAACTAGTGAAATAAAATGTACAAATTGTCTATAAATTATTTGCGCAATTGAATGTAAATAGAACTACGAAACGAGAAGTTTTAAAATGTTGCAGTTGTTCAAAAAATTCTACAAATTTTATTGCACAACGTTGCGTTAATATGAACTAAAGGATTTTCTGAGTGTGTATTTCTTCTTTTTTACTTTGTGGGGTCTACCTTACAAAGTCTAGACCGAGTACAAGTGAAGGTTAAAGATTTCCAGCTAAGTCTAACAAAGTGCATTTTAGTTCTGTGACTGGAGACGACCAGTTACCTAGACTACGTCATAACAACCCGAATAACTATAGTAAAGAGCAGCACAGGTCGTGAGAGCCTTTTAAAACCGTTATCACCCTGTATATTTTTCTGTACATTTGCAAATATTCATTTATGGTGTATATTTGAAACATTTAGTTAATATGTATTTCAGATCTACGTTTTTGACAGAATTAGCTCAACGTTCTGTGGACAGTCACTTTAGCCTGAACTGTACGGTCGATACTGCCATAATTCCTCATAATCGGCAAACTATTTCTATATTTAAACTTATCATTTTCCGGGTTGGACCTCGGTTTCCCTCTGCTACCAAACCTCAACAGTTTATTCGTCTTCGAGTCTTGCGGCAGAACTTGTAAAACAGTTTCCAGAAGCTTAGCTTGCTTTTCCGGGGAAGAGGGATTGTTTATTATGATCATCGCGTTGTGCTTTCTTTCTAGAGCTGCGTTCTTCTTCATGAGCATTTTGGCTTTCTTATTGAGCAGGTCTTGAGCTTCAGGGTAGTGAGACAGTGCTGCGTTGAGATCAGCCTTACTCAGTACAAACAAATTTGAGTATCCTTGAGATCTGAAAAATACATCAGAATTATTATAATACTATGAAATCGTAGAAAGGGCGCAACGGGAAATTTGCATGATTTTTTCATACATGCGCAGAAGAAATAATATATTATTTTAATCGAAATGCCGTTTGTCCCAGACAATTTCGTTTCATGTAAAAATTTAATCTGGCCACGCTTCCACAAAACGATTGCCGTCATAGCGCTGTTCGCACGGGTATACCCAAATACAGCACTGTGCTTTAGTTCGTATCTGTATACGATTTCCATGCTTTCGAACAATGCAGTACATACGTTTAGAAGAGTTAATTTGTCATTTGTGATATTAGTAGGTGTTATTGTGTTAAAATTAAACGAAAAATGTGGTGTAGGGCGATGAAGCGCGACAAAAGGAAGTATTTCAACATTGTTTATTTGTAGAGACTATTTAATGTAAATTTAGTTGGAAATACAGGTAGGTTTAAGTTCATCGAAAAAAAATATATACAGGGTGGTCGCGACGTAATGGGCCAAAATTCATGACTAGATTTCTGACGTGAAAATATTTCGATTTAGACAAACTCACCTTAGTCCAAAAGTTGATACTTACAGAGATACAGGGTGTTTAATGCAAAATATTATTTTAGTTTTTTCTTATTTATTTCATAATAAATGCTCATATCGAGATGAAATTTTGGTGTTAGGGGTTTTCTGGGGCGAGAGATTGAAATATATCCATGGTTTGCTTGTAGCTCATAGAGAGCGCCACCTGCGCTAGGTCGAATGCGTTGAAAACGACAGAACTTTTTTATCTTTCAAAAATCTAATTCTCAGGTAGCAAATTCTGATTTTACAACTTCTTTTACACAAAAAAGCTATACTTTTTGATAGTCGCTATCTTGCACCGTTCTCGTAAAATTTGCCATTGAAAATTCCAATGTATTTGCATTCAATTACAAATCGGCAAAAATTTTCAAGTAGGCTTATGCTAAAATCCAATTTTGACATTTTCCACTTATCTTAGTGCTGTCAGTAATATTACAGTATTATTCGTGCCTTATTCTTTACTTTATGATCTAAATCGTAGTGCGAGATAACATGCCACGCCACAATTTATTTCCAAATGGAGATATGCGCGATATGATTTGCGTTTATGCGCAATCAGATTATGTTGGACGTCGAGCGCTTCGTCCGTATTCAGAGTTGTATCCGAATAGAAGGCAACCAAATCGGAAACTATTTCAAGAACTTTTTAATAGGAGAAACTGATAGTTTTCGTCCTAAAAGAGACAACGCAGGGCGTACTGTTACAGTTCACCAAGAATAAAAATTTTTAGTAAGAGTGGCAGGAAATCCAGTGGACAAAAGCCCCAACCTGCGTTGAATTACACCCACAATATCTACCCATATATTCCTTATTATTAGCTTTTGTAACATTGATAGGAATTGTAGGAGATTTGATAGATATTAGCTTAAAATACCTTTCTTAAACAGTAAGGAAATTTATATCCCTACCATTTTACACCCGTGCAAAATCTTTTAGCAGCAGACTTACCAGCTAGATTACAATTTGCTCATTTTATGCGCAATCAGCAAAATCTTGACCAGGAATTTTTGGATAATATACTATTCACTGATGAAGCGACCTTTACTCGTCGAGGAATTTTCAATTTTAGAAACAATAAGCACATATGGGATAATGAAAATCCTCACGTAGTCAGTGAGCGTCACTTCCAACATGAATTTAAGATAAATGTTTGGTGCGGAATCATAGGAAATCACCTTTTGGGTCCACATGAGCTTCCTCCAAATCTAAATGATGACTTGTATTTAGATTTCCTGCAGCACCATTTAGTTGACTACCTCGACAATTTACCACTGAATACACGGCAAAATCTATTTTTCATGCAAGATGGAGCTCCCCCTCATTATTCTGTCAGAGTACGGAACTATCTTGACCACATTTTTCCGGATCGTTGGATCGGTCGTGGGAGTCGAATATTATGGCCTCCTCGTAGTCCTGACTTTAATCCTATGGATTTTTGTTTCTGGGGCTACATCAGTTGTCTATAGAGAAACTATAAACACCCGCGAAGAGCTGTGGCAGAAAATTGTAAATGCCGCCGAACCATTTCGTAACAAGAATCTCTATTTTAAAATACGGCAGTCTTTGAACAAACGCGTTAATAAATGTATTGAAGTTAGAGGCGGACATGTTTAACATTTATTGTAATATTCGATATTCAATTGTTCATCACAATTTATAATTTGAAATAACCTCTTGTTTTTTTAGACATTCGTACCTTATTTTGATTACTCGAATTACCAAAGCTAAATATCTTGAGAACGGTGCAAGATAGCGACTATCAAAAAGTATAGCTTTTTTGTGTAAAAGAAGTTGTAAAATCAGAATTTGCTACCTGAGAATTAGATTTTTGAAAGATAAAAAGTTCTGTCGTTTTCAACGCATTCGACCTAGCGCAGGTGGCGCTCTCTATGAGCTACAAGCAAACCATGGATATATTTCAATCTCTCGCCCCAGAAAACCCCTAACACCAAAATTTCATCTCGATATGAGCATTTATTATGAAATAAATAAGAAAAAACTAATATAATATTTTGCATTAAACTATTGAACTAAGGTGAGTTTGTCTAAATCGCAATATTTTCACGTCAAGAATCTAGTCATGAATTTTGGCCCATTACATCGCGTCCACCCTGTATATAAAGTTGTAAAGAATTAATTAAACTTTTTTATTAAACTACCAGAATGTGTACAGGGCGTTTAGAAAATCAATGGTAAAGCAAACTTGCATTATTTCTCATCTGAATACCATATGAATACATGTGGATATGGTAGCTATTAGTTAAATGAGCTTAAGTATTGTGGATATGGAAAGTGGGAGAGAATATATCACTAATCCATCTAAAGAAACATGCGACGGAATGGTCAAATCAATTTCAATTAATGTTCTGTTTCTGTTATCCATAATCAAACTATTCTTGTCACAAACATAACCTTAACTTAGTTAGCAGCTGCTCGTTTGTTTCTAAAGATCTTGTTTTAATTCCTTCTAAATTTATGGTAAATTTAACAAACTACTTGTGACTAATGGTTATATGAGCTTAAATTGTTGTAGATATGAGGAGTCAAATAATATGTTACTAATGTAGCTAAATAAACATGTGGTGAAGTTGTCCAATTAATTTAAACTATGTAATATTCAGTTCTGCGATCTATATTTAAAAGTTCTTGTTTCAAACATATCTTTAACTTAGTTAGCGGCTGCTCGTTTGATTATAACGATCTTGATTTTGTTGCTTTTATGTTGCGTAAACTATCAAAGCAACCTAAATTACAAAATCAATTATTTTTATTGGAACGATATTAATAAACATATGAGTAATTATTGTTATTTTCTTATGAGTTCATATACATAACTTCAGGCATCTATCAACAAAGACTAGTAGTATAGGATATATAATAATTTTAAATATGTTATTAATTGAACTCAGTTTGAAAGTAGATATGATATTTTCCATGAACTTTTTGCATCTTGGATAATCCCTAATCTAACTTAGGTGAAGCAATTTCAAATCATGTTCACATGTAGGCGAGCATGGAGCAAAAAGTTATCCCAGATCACCGATTAAGATTCTAAAATCTCAGTGACTAAAAGTTGTAAGGATTTCGTTTATATTCCAGAAAACACAGAAGTCATAAGTATCCAAGTTCTACTCGTTTTTACTTCATTTGGGATAAACCCACTTCATTGTTGTTTATTATTTAGAGCAAAATGCGAGACTCTTCCACTTTCGTGATGACTGAATCAAAATATCAGATTGATTTTGATAGCAACTTAGAAATCATGCAAGATGAAATGCATTAAATACAACACTGAGAGTATCACCTAGCAATTTAGTTGTGATCCGCTAACAAACCTAAGTGGTTTGATACGTTCTCAGTCTCTAGATTGCTAATTGTGGCGCCATATGTTCCGGCAATTATATCTGCCTAAATGCAATGCAATTTCTTATCGCTGTATTCAGCATTTATTCATTTTTCAAGTAAAACAACTATCTGGTGCCTTTCTTAACACCTCTTCGAATTACCTCTAGACATTAGACAGATCAATCATAGGAACCACTAAACCACCACAATAAAAACCATTAGAGCAACAATATTATTGAACGTCACCATCCTTGCAATTATTATATTTGTAATAAAGAAGAACTGAATGCACTCCATGACGTTTCAGTGAGAAATAACCATTCTTATGTCAAATCCT
The DNA here is from genome assembly GCA_025584915.1 of Monochamus saltuarius. Taxonomy (NCBI): domain Eukaryota; kingdom Metazoa; phylum Arthropoda; class Insecta; order Coleoptera; family Cerambycidae; genus Monochamus; species Monochamus saltuarius. Next base: position 26,443,067 of record CM046723.1, on the reverse strand, counting down.
TGATTGTAGGAGGATGTTCTGATTGGTTTTCATCGTAATCACAAAATATTTCTGGTTTAAACACCAATTTCTTATGGAAAACTTCATCTAAACATCAAATTTTTTCACTTTTCGAAATTTTTCCACTTATTAAATCAAAATTTTATACTCAAGTAGCAAAAATATAACTTTCGATTAATTATATTTGACAGCTCCCGTGGATTTGATGGGATCGTCTTTTATTTTCAAACATATTGATGCTAGATAGTTGACTAGCAGAAGTAGATATACTCGCGACAAGAATTCAGACGACTTACGTCATACGAACAAATGAATAATTCATTATATTTTCATCAAAATATTTAAGAAACTGCAACTGATAGTAATAAAACTATATACTACACTAACAGTTTGCATTATATATTGCACTAAATTGCAAAAAATGATGTTTTTAACGCGACCAAATATCGAAAGTTACGTTGACAATAAAAACAAATGTGTAACGTCAACCGTGACGTAAGACGTCTGAATTCTTGACTCGAGTATATATGAGTATTGTTTATATTCGAATCACATATATTCTTGTCTGAAGCTATTTATTTGTGGCATAGTTTTAGTTTTTCTTTAGTTTTTTTGGGTTAATAATCGCGGTCTCTTTTATTTATTTTGTTGAACGGAGATAAGTGTGTGTCAAACTGTTCAGTGAACATCGATCCTTGTTGGCTACAGTTGTATCAAGAAGAAGTAAGTAACAATAAAATAAAAATCATTTAACATCTCTATGGAAGCAGATAAACAAATTTTAAACTGTCAAACTTGACATACGTTTAACATTTTTAATACGATTTTGAGAACGAAAACAGAGAGGTTTTCGAAACGTCAATAATACGGAAGTGCGCGATAGTGATGTGATTTTTGTTATTTTTTACTGATCTGTTTTTTCAGTGTGAGATTTTTTGGTTAGGCAAACATAGTTTCAAAAATAACCCTTGACTGTTCCGTTTGGCGCAAGGGCTTATTTAATTAATCTCTATTATTTTTTCAGAAGTGTGGCAAAAACCCAAAAAAACATATATTCTTGTTAAAGTTTGCACTCTATTATAAAGATGTATGACAATTATTAGTCACTTTTTTAATGGTTAGTCATATGAGCTTACCTAACATCCGCAGTTCGTCTATTCATTCCAGGAATACCTAATAAACTAATTTCTCCAAATACGGATCCTTCGGATAATGTTGCGAGTACTTCATTTTCTGTGCGCCCTATAACCTACAAAAAAATATATTTACAGATATTTAATACTTTAGATAGCAAAAAATGCTTAGATAGATTTCTAAATTTTGTAAGAAACATTCATGGACTTCAATTTGGTGATGCGAGGTATAAAGAAATGTTTGTTAACAAGTTAAAAATAGTCGACGTGGCAATTATTAAATTTAGAATAACTTTTGTAATATAATTTTATAGAAAATATTCCGATATATTTAAAGCTGAATATACAGAATCATTACTGCTCGTCTAATTTTTAGGAGGGCACGTAAAAAAATATTTTTGACGTCCTTCTCTGTTAATACCTTCCCAAATAATAGTTGCTTCAAAACTAAAAGCGCTGCAAATATCAAAATTTGTAGAGATGTTTTACTAAAGAAGATTTAATATGTGATGAACAATAATATTCACTCTAATGCTATGTGAGCATAAAACTGATGACTATTCCTCAGTTTTTTCTTATAACTTTTTTAAAGGCCGCAAACTACATACTCTAGCTGTAGGTACAATTGAAAGCCACCGCCTGTATCGGGTGTGGGCGATAACAATAATATCTCTACCCCTCATTCTAATCACGATGAGAACCCAGAAGTCAAAGACTTGTATTGTGCGGGAGAGGAGGCGGCATATTATTATTAAGCAGGCCGCATTTGCGCCCAGGAACGACTTTCGTTGGTAGGCCCTAACCACTATTTAGTGCAGTAATGAGGGAAACCTGGAAAACCTCATTAATTAGGGGGGTAGTCAAATGTCAACCGGTATCAATCTCTCACAGTGACCCAAGCCAACATTCTTCCACCCTACCATATCCGCAGAGAGGGTGTCTATCTCTCCACGAATATAGCTTATATACGGTCTACCGACCACGGGGGTCGAACCCACATCAATCTAGTCATCTCGATTCAAGTACTGACGCCTTAAACCGCGCGACCACTGACCAATGCGACAATATTTACAAAATGAAATTTTAAGAGACAACTACTCTGCGAGCTAATTCCGCGACTAGCATTGAACTCATTTGTCAGAAGCCTTCCAGATGTATACCGATTTCGAGCTTATTAGCTCTCATCAGTATGGTGGCTGTTTTATGTCTGTCTAACCCGATAGAAGGGGCCATGAGTAGGCGAAATGAAGCAAGTTACATGTAAGCTATAAACCGGTATATGTCTGGTGCACTGCTGTCGTATGACTTTTGACTGTTTTCTATATCTTTTTCGGGTATAATTCAATGTTGGTCGAGTTACTTGCCCGCAGAGTAGTAGTTTCCTGAAATTCCGTTAAAGCATTATTAGTGATAACTAAAGCCCGCACTTCGTTCCCAGATGATATCATTATCAGAGACGCACTTAGGATGCTAAGTTAATGTTTGTAGAAAGGTACAGACATATACGAGTACCTGCAAAAATTAAAATCAACAGCATATCTTCTACTGGTAATTTATAGTATCCAACATTATTCGTATTAAGTTTATTAGTTTATAAAATACTCTATATAATTATTCACTTATAGTACTGAAACAAGATTGAATAAGCAAGCATCAACTACTGTAAATGTTCAAGTGTTTCATTTCGGTTTCGAAAACGTGTGTTTAACGTTCACAGAGTCCACTGGGACATATTTAAAGTATATCTACGTATACCTAAGTAAAATGATCTACTATACAGCATAAAGTCAAGAAATGCTAGATTGTTCTCCAAAACGTTATTAATTTTCACGTTCAGCACTAGGTCCTTGTAACTGAGAAATAAACTGTCGCAAATAAAAAACATTATTTTTATTGCGTTATTTATTGAATATCCTAATGTTGTCACAGTAGCTTCAAGACGGCGAATAACTAAATGTATCCGTGAATAATTAAAGTCTACATATGATAAATCTTAATGAACATATAAAATCAGCATCACTTAAGTATAGTCGCTGTAGAATACTTGTTATGCCGTTAAAATAAACGTAGTAATATGACGCTGCTTCTAACTACGTATCCCAACATACGGTTTCATTGCAACTGTTTTGTTTTACGAGTAGTAACCTGCTGTAAGTCTAATCATGTCTAAATGAAACACTCCTGGGCATTCTCCAATGCAGTGAAATAAATTCAAGTGGGAATTCATTCCACTTGACTTACATTTCTTGAAGCTTTATATTTCTTTAGCAAAAACCATGTAAAATAATTCCCCAATTTTTTATGGGAAATAACTACAATGAGAATGACCAAGAATATAGAAGGAATGAGTTCCACTAAACTCGAGAATCAAGTCCCGGCAGATAAATAAATGGGAAGTTTCTGTCGATTGGATGACATGAATAAGATTAAATTTGTTTTAATATAAATAAAGTATACTTAGAATTAAGGTAGTGCCAAGCCAAGTGCGTAGTGATAACTTAATATCCTATAATTTTGGTTTTTGTAACAATTAGTTTTGCAGAAAAAATTAAAAATTGAATTTTATTATCACTCTTGGAGAAAGTATAACTCAGCAGTGAAGGACTTAATGAGCAAATTTGTAGAAAGTAAGAAACCAGAAAAAATCGCAAAATAAATAAATGAAACCATAAAAATAAATTTAATTTTTCAGTAAAAAAATAATAGGGTATTGTATTTGAAGAAGAAAGACATTCCACTTTGAAATTCGTAATATATAAGTAAATGAAGCATTTAGTGTAGTATTATAATTGCTACTAATGTAAAAGGTTCAAATTTTAAAATAACTTCGAAACGGCTAAGTTTCGGTATAGAGTAGTAGATGTTTCATGCCCTATCTAAAATGCAAAAATATATAGGGTGTTCCAATTAAAATAGGGAGTTGACGACTACTGGTATTTACGAAAGTAACCAAATAATTTCTTTGTGACACTCTTTCTGAAACACTCTATATAGTAATTTTTAAATCTATATCTCACTCGGTTCTCTAAATACATTTAGTAGTGAATGTGTGGAAAAGATGATTAATAAATGAATGATTAATGAATAGGTACTTCTTTATTATATAGTGCTCTTATACAGTAAACATTATCAATTAAGCAGTAAACTCAATCAATAAAAGATTCCACTTCATTGCAATGCCAAGCCTCATACAGTCATTTGAACATAAAAAATATTCAGTGAGTTAGCTACCACACCTCCCTTAGAATTGTATATGATTCCCTTGTGATTGCCACCTTTTAGATTATTGAAAATGTTATCCAATACTCTTTTAATATTTGAGATCGCCTCTTTTTTAATTATTGCTAATACCGTCTTGTGTTTGTTCTGATAACTACACTAAACTTCTTCATTTATTCTAGTGAAATTACCTGCACTTTACCGGATTGTATGATGTACATCTCTTTTCCAACATCGCCCTTCTTGCATACGATATCCCCTGGAAGATATATAACCGATTTCAATTGAAGCACCAATTCCCTCAAGAGGGCTTCATCGCAATCCGCAAAGAGTTTTACTTTGCTCAGAGTCTGGATATGTACGTTAATTGCTATGTCGGTTTTCATTTTGTGGGGTAAGCAGTCCATTATTGTATTCTCATCTAAAAGTACAAAAATTCGATAGATAAAAGTGAACATAAAAGCTTAAAAGTAATGCACGAAATCGGTTAAAAGTATCAGTGAAACGGAGTAACAAATTATTTTCTAAACCCGTAATTTCGTTTCTTACGACTGGTTTCCAGCAGATTTGGTTTGACTATACTTTTTGTTTATCTATACACCATTGCTATAATAATTATTTACGATATAGGTATTTGACAAACGAGACCGAAAGCCGTGTTTGAAACCCATCAAATATAGTAATATCGTTGAGTGAATTGGTCATTCAACGGTAATATGAAAACACGATACGAATATCGGACAATGATTTATCTACTAACAATCAATATGTCATAATGTGATAGTTTGTTTATGATATAAGTATGTACTATAAGTGGTATTTTATTTTGTGACAAGAGAGGTTTGAAATCGCTTGAACAAAATAAAATTGCATGCAGCACATATACACTGTTTTTTCTAAAACTACAAATCAACGCATTTCTTACGTTATTAAATTCATAAAATATTAGTTTGAAATCCAACTGTCCATGCAGTTTATTATTGCTAAAGTATGAAAGTTCAATCGTTTGTTGACACGTAACTTCAAATGTTGTGTCATGGAAAGTGATCAAGAAAATGAATTTCTCAGCACGAAAATCGGAGAAGCTGCTAATAAAACCACTTTCGAGTACAGCCTATAAGTCAAAGCAACAGTACGAGCTTTCGTACAATCATTTCTTGAGATGGTGTTGAAATATTAGTGGCAAGTTCAGTGAAAAAGTTCTTTTGGCATACTTTGAAGAAAAGAAAAGTATAGAGTATTGACCAGGGGACAAATTTGTAAAAGGTTGACACAATTTTCAGTGCATTGAAGCCTGCCGTTGCGAAGAACTGTGCAACTTAACTTCAATAATATCGAAAATTTGGGAACTTTGCCAGGTGTGCATAAACCAGATACAAAAAACTAGTGTGCAACGAACTTACGTTATTATTGATACATTATATTTGAACTATTATAAAAAGTACATAGCCCTTCGTCCAGTGAACACTGATCATTCAATAATTTTCATAAACCACATTAAGAGTAAATGTGCCACGACTCCTGTTGGAATCAACACATTTGGTAAGATGCCTGCCAATATTACTGAATTTGACTGAATCTCACCTTTATACATTGCTTCCGACGATCTATTACTTCAGTAGAGCAGCGGAGAGTTATACAGCGATTTAGAACTTATCCAAAAAAAAAACTTTGATTGTACTCTTACAAATACAATTTTGTAAAAAAATATCAAAAGAGACAGTTCGAAAATAATTTAAAAATACACTTCTGCACGGCACTTGAAACTGGTCTACTGCAGAACTGACCTTGCAAGGCAAAGCATGCAGTTGGCGACCATCAGGGCGGCAAAGTGTAATAAAACAATGAATGGATAAAAAATTGAAAGAATTTCGCAAGGAAGGAAATAAATAAAATATTATAACACCTATTTTACATTAGTAAATTAAACTGCTTTAGCCGCTATTGTTATCATTAATTAATAAAATAATTTGATATACCTGTTCCTCAGACAAAAAGAAGCTACTGTTGTATCAAACTGAATAAGTATAAACAATGAAATGAGACAAAAATGCTTGTTTCCACCTCTAGGAACAACCTTCAGGGGAGGTAGGATGTTTCTGAGGATAAAGACAAAAAGATACCTGATGTTACTTACAACTCCTCAAAATTTTGTCTACCGACGTGTAAATACATTTGGACCCGTCTTATCCAGTTTCTACGAACTAACACAAATGTTTCTGGTTCTTGTCTGTTTTGAACTCCTAAGTTATTGGCAGCAGCCATGATACGTTCACGTAAATCATCAAAAGTGTCCACTTCGGTACGATACACTTCATTTTTTTTAATATATCTACAAAAAGTCCATAGGATTTAAGTCAGGAGATTGTGGCGACCATAGTACCGATCTTCCTCGTCCAATCCATTGCAAACTTTATCAAAGTACTCCAGAGCATTTTGTCGAAAATGAGGGAAAGCACTATCATGCAAGAACCAGAGTCAGACAATTAGGGAACATCTTCCAGATGTCCAGATGGATCATTTCGAAGGAACTCGAGATACTGAACCCATCCATTCGATTTGGATGGGATTCTGGGTTCATGAATGTTCCAATCAAACGGTCATCGACAATCCCTGCCCAAACAATTACGGAAAAGCGTTGTTGGAAATGATACCGTTGAATTCCGTAAAAAAATAGTTTCATCTGTAACTAACACGTCATCTGTAAATCTGAGATTTAAGCATTTTGTTGCAGCAACCATTAACAAAATCTAGTTTGTAAGGGATAATCCCTTGGTATTAATGCTTGAGCACACTGCACATGGTACGGATATAATTGAGCCGCGTGTATGACATGCCACACTGTGAGTGTTTTATTTAGATGACACTTAAGTCCAGGAAAATATGACGCCGATTTGAAAGTTTATGTTTGTCATGATGGCAAAACGCTGTAGTAGAATGACAGATGAATGCAATAAACATTTTATTGCACTAGTGCAATAAAGAATCAACTTTTCCACTAAATATAGTTCAATAAAGTTTTGTTTTGTGCATGAACGTAGAAAAAATATATTTTTAAAGTTGAACGCCCTATATCAGAAAACAATCTGTGTGGTAGAGAAAAATGTTGTAGGAAAGACCTCTATTATTTTTCGTGTTCTATCTTTCCCCACAGTTAACAATGAAAATCCGGAGACACTCATCTGTATATCACGTTGCATTTGCTAAATTAAATAAAACTAAAAAATTTAAATGCCTACCTAGAGTATGTTGAGTCTCCCACGTATAATTAAACCAAAGCTGAACTCTCCTCTGCATATCTTGGGGTAAGTTCAGTCTCCTCATGTATTCCAACGTTTCGTCCACCAGTTTCCTATACTCAGTCTTCGACCTGGTCGCAGTTGAAATGATATCCCTAATCTGACCTATCAGTAACGCGAAAACAAACACACCCATCAGCCACGAAAACGTCATGAACATGTACTCAATCTCCTGAGTAGGCTTCGGGTTTTTACCAATCGAGGTGGCTGTTTTAGTCGCGAAATAGAAACATTTTATGTACGCGTTTCCTTTTCCGTTGAAAACGAAGTTATTGCTTCCGATCCCTTCCCAAGCTGAGAAAGCATAGTACGCACAAGCGTTCAAATGAATCAAATACATCATGTAAAGGAGCGTCCTTGTTATCCTTATTATGTAGGGATTCGCCAGAAGCTTGTCCACGAAGCTGAAAAACTCCCAGAATGTGTGCATTTTGAAGAATCTCGGGAATCGCAGAATTACAAATTCCGGGCCCATAATAAAGTAAAACAAATCTAACGGCAAGAGAGATAATAAATCCAGCTGTAATAAAAATATAGAAATTAACAGGTGGCTTTTGTTTACAATAGCCATTAATTAAGGGTTTAGAACCTGTTGATATAGATTACTTATACAAACACGTCGCTTCTCTAATATTACGTATATAAAGGCTAATGCGTTACTATATTTAGATGAGGACTGAAATGTGATTAAGGTTTTAAACCCATTAGTTATCTCGCAAAAAAGTATTTGGAGTATAATTGTTTCCAACCTATAAATAAAATAAATACCAATAATAGTATATTGTTATATTAGGATTAAAAGTGTCACTTTTGTGGCGAGCAAATTTTGCGATCCAAAAAAGACACTTAATCCGAATAAATCATGCTATTTTTTCTTCAACTGAAATCCCCCATTTAATTATTAATTTGTGCTTTGAAATTAATCAAACTAAATTTGGATAATAAAGCAAAGTAGATAAGTAGGATATAACGATATAGTCATGGATACTACTTTGCTAAATATTAGTCGCTATATTGCTAATGAGTTTATTTGTAACTGTTTGTGGTTCAATTTGCTAGAACACAAAGAATCTAAGGATTAAAAGTGATAAAGGTGAATCATTTTGTTTCTAGGATACCATTTTTTAATACTAAGATACTATTTTTTCCTCAGTAATATCATTGAGGTCTTCTCTCAGTTCTCGCCTAAAGTGATCTGACGCGCCGTCATGTATAAACCACATGTTCTGGCGTATTTATATTGGGACTTCTTTTAATAAAGTAATCCGTTTTGAAGAAAATCCAGATACGATAAGCCATATGTGGGGATTTACATCAGCCTAGATGATTATTGTGAAAATTAACTATACCATACCTTATAAATCTAGCTTTGTCGATAAATAAAATGAATGAGTGGAATAATAAGTTCTGATTACACTTAGTTAAAAACAAGGTACCTACTAAATCTAAGACGTGATGAGAAAGAAAGTGCCTGCACAATTTGCAGATGGTACGAGTTTAATAAATTCTCATGTAGGATTCGCTGGACAGTCATATGACTTAGTATCTCCATTCTTCCAATTTTTCTTGATTCAGGATTCGCCTCCACCGTCTGAAGGATCCCTTCCGCAAGTTGTACTGTCCTTACATTTCGAGGTCTTCCGCTGAAGGTGCAAGGCTTTAGCGAGCCGGTTTCACGTAAGCGCTTATCGTTATATTGAATAAATCTCTACTTCACATCTATTACTCAAGCATGTCAATTTCAGCAGCCGCCAAGAACAAGTGTTGGACATTTTGCTATTCTGTTGCTAATTTGTATCTTCAATGTTGTAGCTTGTACCGTTTTAAAGAAGAAAGTTGACTACTAGGGCTACCATTGAATTGCTTGCAACTAATACCGACAGCGAACCGATTTTTGAACCATATTTTGTCGCTCAACGAGTACCTTGAAAAGGTGTGTAGCTTTTTTCCAAAAATAGAAAAATTTGGTCATTCAACTCGTACAGTCAGTCAAAAATTTGTTGCTGCATTCCGCTTGTCTAAAAGAATATTAGTCATTTTTGCAGCATTAAAATTTGGAAACTGTTATCGACAAGAAATTGCAGAGCAATTCGATGATATGTTAGTGATATATTATGCTAGCAGCCACTATGATTCTGAAAAACCGCACAAACTACAAAATTTAAATTGATGGTATAAATTAGCAATAAAATATGCAGAATCTGTTTTGGCGGCTGTATTTGAATTTTCGTTTTGAGACTACTCCGGTTTTTATTTGTGCCCGAACTCTATTGGATTTATTTCACAATGGTATGGCAGTAAACGGAGTATATGAATTCCTCGCGCTTTGGCCATCTCATCTACTACATACTTAATATATCGACCTTTTTCTCTTTGGTCAATTTTTAATAATTGTGGTTTGAGCATGGTGTCCGTATATTCAATATTCTTTGATTTTAACCATTTAATAATATCTTCTTTCCTTGATGCTGCTATAGGTAACTTTTCGACTTTTCTGCTATGATAACTTGCGTTATTCATCACAACAACTGCTCCTGGTTCTACATATGATAAAATAGATTCAACCCATTTTTCAAATACTTCTCTGTTCATATCTTCACGGTAATCTCCCGTCCTACGTGATTCAAAAACATGCAAACCATTTTCTAAAAATCCCGAATCGCTTTCAATATGTGTTTATATTAACCTACGTCCTTTCAAGAAGACGCGTTTAATCGTGTAGAAAATCCATCTAAATATGCTTCTCTTTTATTTCGAACGTTACCATCCTGCCAAACTTTTGATACCGTATAACCTTCGTTTACCCATGTTTCATCCATGTAATATATCTTTTTGCCCGATGCACAAAATTCTTTTAGTTTTTCTAAATATTCTCTTCGCCATGCTACAATTTCATCTTTTTCAACGAGCATACTTTTACGATTTCGTGTTAAAAGCCGAAAATTCATGTCATACATGTTCTTCTTAGAAATTTGTCAGATAATTGAGACATGTCCTCATCTTCAGCTATCGTAGCTTGATTTTTTTATCGTCGGTATTTCATTTCTGAAGAAGAATCCATGAATTTTCCTGCAAATGGCATATTTCCTCGTGTTTCTATGTTTTTTTCTTTAGATTTACTTCCACATTCATTTTTATAGCACGATATACACTAGAAACTGACACTTATGTTAATGAACTACACATATCAACAGCTTCACTAACACTTATGTTAGAGTTTCGCGCTCGAATTCCTTCGTATACGTTTTTTATTATTATCAATTGTCCGTTACATATGTCGATTACTAACAGACCTTTTACTAGAACTGGCACTTTGATCCATTTTTAAATGTTACTTGTTAACTTCACAGTTGCAATAATTTATTTTTATAATTTAATATAACTATAGATATAACACCCCACAAATAGCAGTAAATCCCCCAACGTACGCATATTCTAATGGTGTTCCAACCTCGGCAAAGCCATGTACTAACACTCACGGTTTACACACACCAAAATATTGTTTTCCACAATGCAATAAACGGAGATAGAGAATACATCGGTCTTCAGTTTGACTGAGTCTTTATCGTGATTCTGTAAATGTGAGTATAGTATCGTTGTGCATAGAAAGCGGCACAGTAATAATGAGGTAAATAATGTGTAATCTCTTATAAAAATATTATACGCTTAATAGTAATAGTGTTTTTATATTATCTATTAGTCACTGTCCCTAATTTCGACCGCTGACTATAGCAAACATCATTTCTCTCGAAGACAACACAAGCTACAAAACTGAAACTGGTTGTACAAATTAACAACAAAACCACTTGTTTTTGGCGGCCGCTAAAGATGGCTTGTCAGGGTAATAGACGTATCCATTCTAAATACATACCTACTATTATAAATATCTATTTATTGCACCAATTCTTACTCATAAAAATATGAAATACTTAATAAAACAAATACCTATAACAAAGTAAAGCTTGTTGCGACTACTCAACAATTATTATTTTAAAATCTTTGAGCTAGGTAGTAAATACTTCTTATACCATCTTATTTAATAAATAACACTAGGGCGGTTCTGTCTCTCTTGCCAATTTGCTGGGTGAAAGGGCACGCGCCCCCTTGTCCCCGTTAGATCGACGCCTATGCCTTAAGATTAACGCATAAAATAGAATAAATTGCAAAAAAACTCAAGTGGTAGAGCATTTAATAGTATTAAAATATCCATCATATTAAAATATATGCATGGTTTACAGTTTAGTTAGTAAATACACTATAAATGATTAGAAAACCCACTTACCTTAAAATGCTTATGTTTAATGTAATTATGCCTCAGTAGCTTTATATCAGTGACCCAGAACCCCTCGTTTACATATTTCACTCTTGGTTGAACCAAAACCATGTCGATAAAATAAATTAAATCTGCCAAGTAATCGAAGGCCATCCATATAGGCCTGTTATCCGGAGTCTGGTATGGAAAGGTGCTTCGAAGTGGAATAACCCATGCGTTATATAAGACGGCCATGGCAGCTACTGACATCCACGTGACGTAAATTTTCCCATTGGGATCTATTATCTTCGTATTTAGGAATTTTGTGAGGAAAGAACTTTTCTCTGGTTTTGCCTGAGGTACCTCTTCTATGTATTTGTCGGAAAATGAGATGCTCAACTTGGGTTTTAGAGGAATAGGGGTGGGTTCTACGGTTTCTCGACTGCTTATCGAAGATGGCGTCGCAGGGGTTTCAATTCGTTCTCTGGCAGCCTGAGCCCTTGTTGAGAAGGCATCTACGAGATGCCTTATTCTGTCTTGAATAAATTGTCGGTTGGCTGACCTAAAAAAAAAACAGTGTAAATTTATCTTACTTTTGCGCACTAAATTCAACAGTTTGCAAACATGTCTAAATCAAATTCACTGTGTTCGTATTAAATATGCATATGCATATTTGAAACATATTATCAACGTGTCATTGGTTGGTAAACATTAGAAAATCAACGAACGAATAATAGAATCAAAATTTGTACCCTTCAAAACGTACCTCTATTGACTCATATCTGCCCAATCGTTTTTGAGTTATAAAATTGGTTTAATTGAATGACCGGAAATATTTTATTACAAATTGGCTTATTTTGACGTCTGTTATACTCTGTTGCTGCATGGTCCATTAGTTATGAAACACCTTGTATATTCTACTGATTTTCATGACAAGGTGTACTTACTGTGATGTACAGAACGTGATTACCTTGTGTGAGATGTTACAACGTTGCACTCAAATAGCGGCTTGTAGCCGCCATTCCGATATGTTTTAATATTTCCTTAATAACAACCCTGCTTTGAATAATATCGAGTTAGATGACTAAAATAGACATCATCTATAGAATTATGATAATATATTATGCATATATCCATATATTCTAATAATTTGTATGTCACTTGCTTGAAATTATGCTACACTACTCTATCCACGGCTTAGCTGCGGCATCTTTTGATTTTTTTTACTGTAACGTATGACAACATTGCATGTTTAAGTGTATTTGTAATTATTATGTACAGGGTGTCTCAAACTCGATAGTATGGGCCTTGAGGATATATAAAATTTAAATAAAATTTTGGACACGTGGTGTTAAATGGGATGAGGTCCATTTTCAATCTAAAGTATTGTCTTAGGAATTTGACAGAAAGGACTAATGATGTCGTCAATTATATTTTTTCCAGAAACATATTCAATGTTTTTCCTGTCAAAGACGAACTTGCATTAGCGAAATTCTTCTGCATTACTACTTCCCATTTAAAAGTTATAGCAATATCGTCCTAAAGAGTCTTAAAAGAAATACCACCTAAAAATCATATTAGCGGTGGAAGGATCAAGTAGTCGTTGGAAAATAATTGAATGTTCGTTTTTTAAATGTCATTAAAAATAAATAAAAAGGTTAAACTCGATAATTCTTTAATACAGTTAAAACAAAAGGTGATGATAACAATAACTCAACTTAAAAAATGAGGCAAACGCCCTCATACTAAATACATGTTACAATCTATTCTCTATATGACCTCCTCTCATTTCAAGACATATATTCAATCCTCGCCTGACATTTCGCTTGTGATTTTTTCTTTCAAATCATTAATATCTCGCGAAGATTGTATGTGAACCTTATTTATTAAAACTCCTCCATAAAAAAATCGAGGGATGTGAAATGAGGCGACTTTCCGGGCTACTGAATATCTAAATCTATCTCTATCTAAATGTTGCTGCACAATCCTGGCCTTGTGGAGTGGAGCTCTGTCGTGCTGAAACCATAAGTTCCGCCTTGCTGCATAGGCTTATTCTCCAGAAGTGCAGAAAGTCCTTCTTGTAAGAAATTTAGGTAACACGCTGTTCAATGTATGTTTATAAAAATAAGTCCCAATTAAATGCCTACCGATAATGCCGTACCATACATTTACTCCAAAATGTCCTTGGTCTTGGACTGGATGTGGGGATTTTCAATGGATATTGTTTATAACTTTTAAAGGGGAAGTAATACGGAAAAATATCTTTAATAAAAGTGTATTAGAAAAAATAGAGCTTTTTAACAGGAACAAAATTTGATGAAATTTGATTATGTTTCTGGAAAAAATATAATTGATCACGTCATTAGTCGTTTCTGTCAAATCACAAATACTTGAAAATGAAGCTTACCTCATCTCATTTAACACCACGTGTCCCAAATTTTATTTTAATTTTTTGTGTCCTAACAATGGCCCATACCATCGAGTTTGAGGCACTCTGTACAACTGTACAATTTATCATTTAGCAAAATATCTCATATTTCGAACAGCCTATATTATAATTTCAAATAATTTAGCAAAATTAGGTAACATTGATATCGGTCTATAATTTCACAAAATACTTAAATCATCTTTCTAGAACAAGCAGCTTTCCACGTGTCAGGAAATATAGAAGCATTTAGTATTAAATTAAACGAAAAAATAATGTTGAATTAATAATCTACAACAATCTTTAACGAAGAAGCTTGGCAATTTCCATCGATACCCGATGTTAGTTTATATTTTTCATTATGCATTAAGATAAGATTCTCTAAAAAATTTTAAAGTTTCTCTTCAATAAAACCAAGACACTTTTTAGATTATGAAGGTTAGTTACACTAAGTACGAGTACTGAGTTTAGTAAAAAGTTAAACGAAGGTTATATAATTACTTAAGTATTAATTAATTTTAATCTATTTTATTTTTAATTATATTTCCTTTTGTTTAACTATTTTTAAGTTAGTTCACTGTTAGGTATGTGCACTGAACTAAATACTATATTTCATCTTGTATTTATCAGGTAATTATAAATATTTAATATTTATTTTGCTAAGATTAAATATTTTGTAATTTCTGCTCCAGTTATATTACTCAACCAACGCATTATAATAAATGTAAATCATTCGGGTAATAAATATACACTATTCGATAATAATAGGAAAAATAAATTATAATAATGTACCTTATTTATCATCTATATTCCTGACAACGTGAGCAATATATTAATTATATCACTGAATTAGTTATCTATATACTCAATGCGCAAACTTTCGCTTTAAATTCCCTGTTTAAATGAAGTATTAACGAATTTAAAAAAGAAACTCACGTTTGAGAAGAAGAACTGCTTGAATTCGTATTCGACGATGAAGTAATTCCATCTTGCTTGTTATTATAATTATTAGAATTGTTCAACGTGCCCACAGTAACATTGATATTATTGCTATTGCTTTCCAATGGTTCGCTGCACCAAGAAGACATTGAATGAGCAGATGTTTTTCCAATCACTTGATCTAACATTAACTTTTCGGGATACACCATTCTCTAAAATCAAAGTTATAGAAAATATTAACAGTATCTACACGGACAACAAATCCACAACAATAAAGCGCAATCGAGACTAGAGTGATATTTGCATGATAAGATAACTTTATTTGGGACGAAGCAATTAAATTAATTGATTTGGGCAATCAAGGTAAGTAATGAAGCAAGCTGGACATTAAGTTACCTTTTTAAACCGGCAAAGGTTTTCCATTTCTGACTAGTTACGCGTGTTGGATGTCATTCAGAGCTGGTTAGTTTTCCTACGATGCTCACTTAACCTACCGCACTGTAGCTATGGTTACAAACTCGACTCGATTCTGCCCGGGCAATGGTATTGATTATACATAAAAATTGGAACATTTTAATTAATTATGCGATTTATTCGCATTCTTAATAAAATGGACAAATTGCGTTCATAATCCGACCATGAAACAAATTTGTCCGACCTGGCATATACCGAACAGCTGTTAAAAATATACAGGTTAGAGGTTTGACTGTTATACACTTAATAACAAATACATTTTTAAATAGCATACATCAAAATAACCTTATATGGCGTGGGTCTTAAACCCAACCATTTTCGAGAAATTAAATAAATCTTTAATTTCATGTGTAAAAATTCAGTTAACTAAGGAATCTTAACATAATTTTGTGCATTAAATGATCATAAAATGCAGTGTTTACCCCTTCTTTCAATTTATTTATATTTAGTTGTAATAAAACAATGTTTTCGTTAATCAATAAAATTCGATATATCGGTAGTACTTACAGATCAGTTAGTATTTGAACTACGAAGTGTTAATGTGTTTGTCGCAAGTACTTTTGCGTACCACTATTTCCTTAATTTTTCTTTTATAAAATGTTTAGCATACGTATCACTATACGTTATTAATTTATGGAGAAGCTAGCCTCAATTGTGATAGGGGACGACGTATTTATTTCGATCGTTTTCCCCAACAGCGGCTGCCTAACAGAAGGACATTCGTTGAAGTATCTGAACCTGTTCTTAATACTGGTAGTTGTTCCTCCATATTTTTTCACATTGTCGAAAGGGATCCGAGACGTAGCACACTCACTGGACCGTCTACAAGGCTCTGCAACACCAATTATTATATACATAGCACCTATAACGGGTTCAAGCATTCTCAGCTTGAGATTTCGCTCGGTTAGATGGTTTTTAACTAAAGATAACTTCAACTGCCGTTTTAAATAGAAAATGTTGGCAACTAATGAGACATGAAATTGCAATTTCGAGATTAAATTTCCAACATCGTTTTTCGATTAATGTTTGATGTGGGATGAAATATCTAAATCCGCGTACTCACTTGTAACAGAACCGTCCCGTGGCTTCAAAACTACAGTGTGGACGGGACCATGTAACCCCGTCGCGTAACATCACAGCGAACATGAGTGTTCGCATTGAGGTTCGCAGCGTTCTGCCCGGTACACACTTGTAACAGAACCTCGGCGCGTGGCTTCAAAACGACAGTGTGGACGGGACCCTGTACCCCGTCGCGTTGCGTCACAGCGAACATGGGTGGTTGCATTGAAGCATAATTTGCAATATGTCAAATTACCATGCAAATACTTGCGACAATTTTATTTAATGAACAAAAGTGAAATCAATGAAGTACATACGGTGCAAAATTTGATGTTGTAGAAGAAAAGTGGAGTATACGTGGATGTATAATATAGGTAATATGAATTTCCAAATTGTGACTAATGAGGGTATACAAATAGATAATAATGAATTTCCTCCCACCGGGGTCTGTACGGGTCTATTTAAAAAAAAAACGGAAAATTTCAGTAAAAAAGACATGGCATATTATAAACATATTGCATTACTTTCTCATGTGTGTATCCTTTTTGATACTTTTGGTCCAATCAAACTAATCAGCAACTCAAAATGATTTGAACACAGCCCTGTAAATCTTTTGTAAAGACCACTAATATCACAGCTTAAAGAAGACCGAGCCAGCATGTAACGTAACTGGGCACTTTTGTGATGTTCCTTTTAGGTGACAAAGTTACATTCATTTGTAAGGTGCCATAAACCGCTCAGTTACATAGTGCCTAGATGTAGAATGTACCATAGTGACTTTTTTGCTACATACTTGTGTGATATCTATGAGATATTAATAAAATGTGGAAATTTGAGGTCATATGAATAACATAAATTATATATAACATGTATGTATTTTTGTAACTTTAACTAAACGTGCCTTATTCATGTTACATATAAGTACCTTTAATGTTTCGAATTTTTCTGCACTCACGACGCATAACATAACATAACCTTAACTTTGCTATTTCCTGTCCTGGCGTTCTAGCACAGTCTATTCTAGTAGTTTATATGTTGTGCCTGGCGTCATTGCTTTATTCAATCAAAGCCATTCAAGATTCAAAACTTGTTTTTATTTTATAGTTTTATGCAGTTTTATGTTTGTGTTTGTCTTTGGTGAGAAGTTTTGTGGAAGAATATTTATTCTTTCAGTGATAAACAATAAGCGGTAAACATGTATAAACCGATAAAAACCTTTCGGCAAGACGCAGAAGAAGATACTACTGCGACTGCGGCAAGTCTCCATCACCCTTTTTGATCAGAAAAACAACAGTCCCCCAAGATGAGATTGATCGTGCCTCTTGAACTGAATGAGATTAATCCATTACCTATCACCTCTTCAATTCCTAATTTTTAAGAAAACTGTTTTTAAAAAATTTCAAGTGATTTTGAATTTTGAATGTAAGTACGACTCCAAAGACATAATATCATCCCTATGTTCCTAATTTTTGTCTTCAACTTCCTACTTAGTGTTCTGTCAATAAAATGTTTTTTTATTTATTTAACTTTTATTTCTGCTTTTTACCATTAACAAAAATCATCCCATAAATCAGTTACATAAACATTAGAAATTATAATATCCTTAATAGTTCCAAGTCCAAGTAGAATATTAATATTACAAAACTAGTAACTATTTATAAAAGCTACATTATATCATGTTGATACATATCAGTAATGAATTTAAGGCACATGTTTTAATATTACTATTTATGATAATTATTTACATTAGCGGAAATCTCTCCAGAAATGTTGATCAAGGGAGTTTCCGCTAATGTAAATAATTACCATAAATAGTAATATTAGAAAAATATGCCTTAAATTCATTACCGATATGTATCAACAGAATGTAATGTATAGCTTTTAAATGTCCGACAAGTACAATGGTCGTCAGCTTAAAGTCACCACTTCCATGTTTTGTCCTTTCTAGCACCGTGTATAATAAATGGCACTAGAAAGAATGGACCATGGAACTGGTGACTTTAAGCTGACGAGCATGTACATAATAATACTTCATAATAGAATGTTGGCATTACATTAGTAAAGGACATCCCTTAAGTACATTACCAGGAACATTTAAAGTGATATCTCACAAAAGTCACAACAATACTTCACCGAGATGTACTTTTAAGGTGAACTAGGGAGGACATTTGGTAATTGTATGTCCTTCTATGCAACATAAACAGTACTTTTGTTGCGACATCGCATGTACTAGATGCACTTTAAAAGTACATCGTCAGTACGTTGCTGTGCTGGCTGGGGAAGTTTCTTCTTTAAGCTGTGCTAATATGTTGGAATTTTAAATCAGTCAGAAAGTTACAGCCACTGTACTTCATTCGTCTAGAATACTGAATACACACGTGTTTATCACCATCTTTTTTGACTTTTTTTGTTTCATAATGGATATAAATTGTGCCGCAATTTACACTGTATTACAATTCTCCATGATTTTGAAAATGTAATCTCTTTTCTAAATACAACTGATCGGATTACGCATATAATAACATAAGCTGTTCAAAACGCAATGAATCAAGACCTTGACCTGTTCGCCATGGAGTGACGCATCGCGGTTCGCTGTGATGTGACGCGACGGAGACGGAGTTCGCGACGAGGTTCGCAAGTGAGTATGCGGCTTAATAGAACCTTTTGACTTGACTTACCAGACCAGCCAGATTGACAAGAGCAAGAGATAGATATCTGAATTTCTTGGAAAACATTCTATCAGATTATAGCAAAAATGAGGCTATTAATAGCACATTTTCGCTAGGGATTTTTTCTTTAATGCATTGTACAACGATGCGTGAAAAAAGTTTTAATTTTACGTAAGGATCAACATTGAACCGCTAGTAAGCCAAAACAATTGTATGTATTGTATGTAACATGTATTTGTGAGGTTATGTTATTTATTTACATGTTATTCTAAGTAGGTATTTACAATTTTCCAAGTGTTACGCTTTGAAATTTCAATGGTTTGCTCTGGGTTTGCCTCTTATAGAATATACTTAAATAAATTTGTTTATCACCTACCTATTACATAATTTTTTTTTATAATTCGACCTCATCCTTAGACAACCGACAAAAAATATGCAAGGGGCTTCTGAATCAGACTCTAACAAGTCATAATTCACCACTGACATTGAGCTATATTATAGATTCTTGAAATCAAAATAAAAATATTAAGATACCATATATTGTACCATAAAGTTAACAATAATTTCTCATACATTTTATTTTTAAAAAAGACCAAGAATATGTGACAGTTACATGTACATGGAATACTAGAACACTATAAAGTGTGACCTACACCCTACACTTGCAACCGAGCCACACCCATACCTACTATAAGAATGGTCCAATTTCAATTATTTGGCTGAAAGTTGTTATCAATAAAAAATAGTTATTTTATTTTTACGTATTTCGGCGTTTTATTCTATGGAACATTTGATGAATACTAAACAAATTTATTATTCTGTGTAATAGATATGACTTTTTAGTATGACAATGTAAGGTTATGTTACATATATTTTTTTCGCAGCTCCGCGGAGGACAATCAACACACTATTCGGTGTTGCTTAAGCGGCTGATTAATAGCCCTGTTAGCATTCTAGCAGATTTTAGTTAGCGGCTGACCTCTGCTGAATACGCCCAATGCTATGATATAAACCACTCGCCGCTAACAGTGAAAGCTGCTATGTTATATCCCATAAATTGTACCGATTTGGCTGCCGAGGCGGCACAAACCGCTGTTTCTGTCTTCGCCCTAAAGCTGGGTATCCATTTCGCTAGGCTACCGCACGAGACATGTTCGTGTATGCTGCCCCAGAAAATGGATACCTAACTGTCGCACACGGACGGATGAAAATTGCTGCAATCGAATAAGGTTCGAAATAAACCAGGTTTGCCTTGCAAAATGTAGACGTGTATTGTTTCTTGAGCGGTTGACGATTAGTATCGCCAACTTAAATTTCATGTAGCCAAAAATTTCATTGTTGTAGCCAGTATTTCTTCCACTGTAATTACATCTCGAATGTGTTGATATTTTTCTAATTATTATTTCAATCAACAAGCTCGAACCATCGAATCACTTCGAGCAAGTTTGATAAAATTTCTTATATGTATATGGTATATGGTGTATTCTACTAAAGAAATACAATTTTATATCTTACATAGGTTGATTATTGAACACCAAAGGCCTCTTCGGTAAGTTTTTTCGCCACCGATATTTCCATTTACCTAACTGTTTCCTTTCATTTATGAATTTATGAATCAAAATGAAAACAACAGTTTTAGATATTTATAACTGTCTAAATACAAACTGCGTCTCGAGCACAAATGGCAAAGCAAAACAAAAACATCGTAAATTATTTATTAAAAAAATTATTCCTTCTGTCTTTACACCTCACTTTACACAAGACTGTTATAATAGAACCATTAAAAATCGTGAGTTTCTTAGAGTGACTATAGATATACTGAATTATTTTACAATAACGCGTTCGTTTGCGTATTTCGGTGTAACGATTTTTTATGGATAAAAAGTAGTAGAAGTTATATTAGTCTACGTCTGCCATAAATTTGAATTTTTAGCAACTTCATTAAGTATGAACATAATATGAAGATTATAGGTTTATATCATCATTTGTGGTGAACTAATTCAAAAATAAGCTAATGACTATTCTTCATTTATTGCAGAGAGGGCCCCCACAGAACACGTTTTGCGGTGGGGGCAATCAGTCTATAAATGATACTGCAGGAAAAAACTACTTCGCGGGCTAATGCCCCGACCGGCATTGAATTACACCTGCAGTATCTGTGTGAACAGCCAAGAACCCTTGTCAGCCACTCCACCAGACATAGACCGGTTTCGGGCTTGTTAGCCCTCATCATATGCCATAGGTGTGATGACCGACAATTGAACTGGCGGTTCCTACATATGTAGGTTCACATATAGGTGAGATGTAACTGGTCTGCTACTTCTTGCTCGGCCTAAGCGGCTCGCCTTGCAGGAAGCGACCTACATTGTCGTAGGTACTTAACTGCAGATCTCTCGCCCTGGGCGATGCGCCATTAAATATATAAATGATACTGCAGGAAACAACTACCCCGCGGGCTAATGCCCCAACCGGCATTGAATTATACCTGCAGTATCTGTGTGAACAGCCAAGAACTCTTGTCGGCACTCCACCAGACCTCTGACCAGACATAGTAATAAAAACGTATTCATAATTCCATACATAGAACGTCTTTCTGAACAAATAAGAAAGACTTTAAAAATTAATGGCTCGTCGCCCAGGGCGAGAGGTCTGCGTTAAGTACCTGCTCCAATGTAGGTCGCTTGCTGTAAGTCGAGCCGCTTAGGCCGAGCAGGAAGTAGCAGACCACATATCTCACCTGCACTCAGTTTATATGTGAACATACATATGAAGGAACAGCCAGTTCAATTGTCGGTCATCTCACCTATGGCATACTGATGAGGGCTAACAAGCTCGAAACCGGTCTATGTCTGGTGGAGTGGCCGACAAGGGTTCTTGGCTGTTCACACAGATACTGCAGGTGTAATTCAATGCCGGTCGGGGCATTAGCCCGCGGAGTAGTTGTTTCCTGCAGTATCATTTATAGATTTAATGGCGCATCGCCCAGGGCGAGAGGTCTGCAGTTAAGTACCTACGACAATGTAGGTCGCTTCCTGCAAGTCGAGCCGCTTAGGCCGAGCAGGAAGTAGCAGACCAGTTACATCTCACCGGCAATCAGTCTGTTTATGGTCGATTCTGCAGGTTTAACACATTTGATAAAGTTTAGTCAGTGCCTCAATGCATCAACTTAGCCAGTGGATGCTAAAATTTGTACTGTCTGTCTTCTTTCTCTGGGTGTACCTGTTCATTGTTAGAGCTCTTTCAGATGAAGATACTGCATCTAAGACACTGTATCCGAGATACTGAATCTGCGGTCGAAATTTAACGGCGACTTGCCAGATAGGCCTTTCAGATTTCAGATTAGTCATTGTTTGTCAGCGCTGTAGGTAGGATAGATACAACGAATTCTAATCCCTAGAAGTAGCCTCTTCAGGTTTTGCTTGCGAATATGCATAAACAAAGCCTAGATACAAGTTCTTGGAACGACCGGGTGCCACCGACGAGAGTTTGGAGATGCGGGTTGGATGCGGCAGTCGTTAACGCGTGCGTTTCCTAACATTGATAACATAGTGGTATATTTAAAGTTTGCATCGAAAGGAATACAATTATTGGGCAATATTTGTAAATATATAAATATTGAAAAAGGTGAGGCTTTCAACATCAAATACTGAGTATAATAAAGTATCACTTTTATGTACAGAGTAAAATAGGTGTGATTTATTCATGACAAAATATATCCCGTTGTCACTACTGCCATTGTGTCTCTTTGGGTATACGTATATAATTTGTCCTTATCCAATTGGTAATTACTGATAGTTCTTTACTTAAATATGTTGGCTACAAGTGGAAGTAATATATTACATTCACAAAGCTCTTTAGGTTAGAATTCGTTGGATAGATGTCGAAGAGTGTGCAATATTGCAGTACCTTTTGAATAAAAATAAGGTGAAGAGGCGACCGAGTGCATCCCCGTCTGAAGGACTCCATATAAGTAATGGTAATAGGTATGTTCAAGTAAGGGATCCAGGCTGGTTCCAAACTGTCAAAAACGTTGGTCCAACTACTTATTACACGATGTTTACTGAAAACAAATTCATAACGTTATTGGTCGAATATTTCTGATAGTTTGAAGCAATTTTGGATTGCTTGAACATAATTAATTATGTATCCGAAAAGCTCATGCTGTCGATAACGGCTATGTGGGCGAGATACGGAAATTTTTCAGCCGGATACTGTATCTCGCAAGCAACGGCGCGAGAAAGGCTCCATATGAACGCTTGTATTTTTTTACATGCTATTCTGTAACTCGTATACAGTATCTGAGATTTACTATCCTCGTCTGAAAGGGCTGTTTAGATATCTGGTATGATGCATTTTAGGCACACTGAAAGGTTGGCGTCAAATTGAGACTTAACCATGGGCGAAATTAGTTCATCAAATCTGGGGGGGCTAAAGCCACGGGTGAACTGTAAAAATATGTTTTTTAATTTTGGTTCTGAAATGTGTGTGACAGTTTTATGATTATTTTTTTACGGGCTAATTCGTTTTTTCGATATGCACAACGATGTCGGCGACCGATCAGATCGCAAACTGGTGTGAATCTGAAGCCATATATCTGACACCAGTACCAACATGACACCGATAATATCGTCCTGTGTGAAACCGCACTTGAAAATACTGATATATTTTGTAATTTTATGTAAACTTCTGAATACAAAATTTGACAAAAAAAGGAAATAGGTACCAACAACTTTAAGAAAATAACTTCGGCGATAATTTTTCCCATCCCAAACGTCATGGTTATATACAATTTATCGGTCAGTGGTCGCGCGGTTTAAGGCGTCAGTACTTGAATCGAGGTGACTAGATCGCTGTGGGTTCGACCCCCGCAGCCGGTAGACCGTATGTAAGCTATATTCGTGGAGAGATTGGCACCCTCTCTGAGGGTATGGTAGCGTGGAAGAATGTTGGTTTGGGTCAATGTGAGAGATTGATACCGGTTGGCATTTTACTACCTCCCTAATTAATGAGGTTTTCCAGGTTTCCCTCATTCTTGCACTTAATGGTGGTTAGGGCCTACCAACGTAAGTCGTTCCTGGGCGCAAATGCGGCCTGCTTAATAATAATATGACGTCCCCTCTCCCGCACAAGTCTTCGACTTCGGGGCTAATCCTCGTGATTAGAATGAGGGGTAGAGATATTATTATTAATGGGTTTATATATAAAAACCGGAAATGAAAATGTATTTATTTCTCTATAACTATTGCATTTATGTTATCATACAGGGTGTGTGCCTGCAATATTTTATAAGTAAACTTATCCTCATTTTCTCAGAATATTAACTTATGTCCTTTCTCATTCACCATTAAAATAGCAATTATTGAGAGAAATAAACAAGAGAATAAGAGAATCCCATCCGACAAATTATTAACCAATAACTATATTTTTGTAGACAAAACAAGGGCAAGCAGTATTTAAAAAAAGGCGTAGTAAATAGTAAATACTGGTCGGCAGTATTAAAGGCATTTCCATTTCCAATATACGGCATTCTACAATTGTGGATGAGTTTTTAAAGTAAACTTAAAGTACTAGGTTCACTCGACAACTTATTTTTGGTAATTTTGTATGCTTTTAACTCTTCTCAAGTGGCACGCCTATGAAATATTGTCCACTACAATCTTCACCTCCCGTACTCATCTATGTTCTGTGAATTAATGCTTATTTGGGTAATTTGCTGGACACAATTTATGTGTATCTACTTCAATATGAGAACGAATTGTTTAGACATCCTATATAGGCCACCAGTAATACACGCACTATTTCGAAAAAAATACTCAAACAATTTTTTCTTATATCAAAGTGTAATGAATTAATATATAACTACAGTGTGTCTCAAATGTCATGCACATTTCGGAAACTGGCACAATTTTTGAAAAAATCGCCCGGACAAGTCAATTTTGTTTTTCTTTTTGGCATAAACTTTGTCCAATTCTCAAATATGTAACCAGTGGTGCGACAGATCGAAGGATAATGTTGTTTTAAAATGGCAACCTCCTTTTGTATTGCATCGTATGAAAGCTTAGGTCTTTCTTATTTCACGATACACCTTGTTTTCCAAGTATCCTCATAAGAAAAAGTATGCAACATTCAAGGTGTTGGTAGCGAAAATTTTCCGAATTTCTTCTGTTCAACCTGATAGCCGTGTTTAGACGCCTGAACACTATCAACTTTTGTTAAAATAGCTCTGATTTGATTTTAATTGATCGAAGGTTCAAACTGCTGACCTTCTGCAGCTTGGTAGTGACCCACAGACCCAGCCTGTTGACAAACTTTCTACACATTTCTGAGTGTTTCAGGTCTTCAATCTTGTCCGACCTGTCACGATATACCTTATTGCTTTTCAAGTATCCCCATAAGAAAAAGTGTGCAATATGAATAATGGGGTTGATACACAAGATTTTCCGATATAGTTTGCTGCAACCTCCTCCTATTAATAAAACACAAATATGTTTGTTATCTTCTGGGAACAGTACTGAAGCAAGACAAAGAGCTTTGTAAAAAGCAACTAACGTGAGACAAGAAAAGTGAATAAATTTCGTTTATTTATAGTATAACAGTGAAAAATAAAACAGACTAAAATTGAATTTAGCATTTAGCTGTAATAGTATAAGAACATTTAACAGTGTTATCAATAGTAAACGTGTGCTGCTCATTTCCTCTCAGCACTCGATTCATCAGCTTGAAAAAGCTGGAAATTGTGTTAGCTTTTAGTCTTTCCTTAATTTCACTATTTTTGATATAATAACCAGACATGTTCATTAAAGCGTTACAATAAATTCGGTAGTACTCTCTTCTATGTCAATAGACAATATTGTTATACTGGGCAGCTGAAAATCCAAATTGAATGTAGCATATGTATACCCAGTGTTTTGAAATGGTAAATGTGTGTGCAGGTATCTTAAAAACCCTAATACTTGAGCCTTATATTCCTTCGACGGAGTTTGAATGGTCTGGAGTACCTTGTATTATTAGAATACCTATATGGGATACATTCACCACATTACGCAACCATCGTAAGAAACTACACACAACGTCAAAAGTCTTGCAGTCCCTGCATGTATATTAAATGATCTGATTAAACCTAGTGGTTTTTCTTAATGTGGTAAAATAGTAGATGTACTTAGGGAACAAAAAAGACAATAAAAAATTGCAAACCATGAACCTTTACTTTATTATCGCCGTGTTATATCGACACCTACTATTCGAAGACGACTCCACAACGCAAATTTACATGCTAGAAAACCATGACGGGTCCCCACTCTACTTCCAAGGCATCGTGCCGCCCGTCTCCAATGGCAGCGAGAGCAATAGGTTTTGGCTTTTACGACAATGCAGGTGGGTCTAATTTACAGACGAAACCAAAATTGGGCTGGTTACTGATGACAATGGACAAAGAGTCTGGGGAGAACTAGGTCGTCAACAGCGACTTCATTTTCTCCGTGAAGTTGATCCATATGAAGGGGGTAACGTAATGTTTTGAGATGGAATAATGTTCAACCGCCGCACCCCATTAATTCGCATACCACAGAATATGACCAGTCAAATTTACATCGAACAAGTTATTACGCTCATTATATACCTTCTACGTAATGAATTAGGTGAAAATTTTGTGTTTATGGACGACAACGCTCGACATCGCGCAAGAAGGGTTCAAGAGACTCGAATCAGGACATATCAATAGATTAGATTGGTCAGCCAATTCTCCTGACATAAATCGTATTGAAAAGATGTGGGATTTCGTTGTTAGAGCCATTTATAATAATATTCCTCCACCTCAGACTACAGATGAGTTAGTCGTGGCGTAAGAAGAGGAATGGAACAACATCGCACCGCAAGAGATCGTTAACCGCTTGAATATCTCAATGCACAGGCGTGTCAATATGCTATTGGAACGTGGTGGAGGTCATATCGACTATTAGTCAAGTAGAGAACTTGCTTTATTACTTCTTTTTGATTTAATAAGTTTTGTCAAAAATATCACACATTTGCTGGTTTTTAATTTTCTAAGTACTCAGTTTATCGAACATATTCTTTTCACAAAAAAAGATTCGGAAAACAATAGACTTTTATAAATGTATTTGGTTTTTCTGACAAAAAGATTTCTTTAACATGAATAAGGGAGGATCCAAGATATTTAACTTTGTGTGTATTTGAACCATCAATTTCCACATAGTTGGATTGGCAGAAGAGGGGAAATTAAATGGTTACCTGCTCTAACTCAAGTTGACTTTTTCTTATGATACTTATATGCTATGGTGTGACATTAAAAATATATCCACGTACGGATACAAGTGATTAAAATGCTAACAGCACCAACACAAATATGCCTATACAGCCCAAAAAACGTGTTGGAAAGTACATAGACCGCAGCAAAGTTTGTTAATATTAAAAACTTAAACTATACAGGGTGAGTCAGTCATAATGTCATTAATTTTAACCACGTATTCGGAAGGCCTAATAAGGGCAGAACATCGAAAAAAAAAATTTTTTACTCGACCTTTAAAAAAATAAACAAATCACCCTATAAAAATCGGTAACACGACGCTCCTGGTACGCTCAAACTTTCTGATGTCGCAGCCATATGATAATCTAATTCCGATGGAAGGCATCGTTGCCACATGTTTACATACATAACGTCGTCTAACACTTCAGCGTGCGTATTATTCAAATTTGCCACCATTTATTTATTTTTTTTTTTTTAGTTTTTGGGTTTTGCCAAAAATAATAGAGATTAATTAAATAAGCCCTTGCGCCAAACGGAACAGTCAAGGGTTATTTTGAAACTATGTGTGCCTAACCAAAAAATCTCACACTGAAAAAGCAAATAAGTAAAAAATAACAAAAATCACATCACTATCGCGCACTTCCGTATTATTGACGTTTCGAAAACCTCTTCGTTCTCAAAATCGTATTAAAAATGTTAAACGTATGTCAAGTTTGACAGTTTAAAATTTATTTATCTGCTTCCATAGAGATGTTAAATGATTTTTATTTTATTGTTACTTACTTCTTCTTGATACAACTGTAGCCAACAAGGATCGATGTTCACTGAACAGTTTGACACACTTATCTCCGTTCAACAAAATAATCGCGGTCTCTTTTAATTTTCTTTTTGTTGTGTTATCTTCCTTCTCTAAAATTTTTGCCGAACCCCATTGAATTAAATGACCGTTTTCCCAAGCGTGTTCGCAAATTTTGGAGAAGGAAGATAACACAACAAAAAGAAAATTAAAAGAGACCGCGATTATTTTGTTGAACGGAGATAAGTGTGTGTCAAACTGTTCAGTGAACATCGATCCTTGTTGGCTACAGTTGTATCAAGAAGAAGTAAGTAACAATAAAATAAAATCATTTAACATCTCTATGGAAGCAGATAAATAAATTTTAAACTGTCAAACTTGACATACGTTTAACATTTTAATACGATTTTGAGAACGAAAACAGAGAGGTTTTCGAAACGTCAATAATACGGAAGTGCGCGATAGTGATGTGATTTTTGTTATTTTTTTACTTATCTGTTTTTCAGTGTGAGATTTTTTGGTTAGGCAAACATAGTTTCAAAAATAACCCTTGACTGTTCCGTTTGGCGCAAGGGCTTATTTAATTAATCTCTATTATTTTTTCAGAAGTGTGGCAAAACCCAAAAACTAAAGAAAACTAAAACTATGTCACAAATAAATAGCTTTAGACAATTTGCCACCATTTAGTCGCACTTTCCGCATTTCTTTCCCCCCAGATTTAGAGATCACACCACACATTTAGAGGGGGGATGGAGAGAATACGAGCAGTAGTTTGTTTATTTCGGTCGTGTATTGGTCGTAAATTCACATCACAATGCCTAATTTTACTAATTTAGAATATGCGGAAATGCTAGTTTTATACGGGAATGTTTACGAAATGCGAATGCCGCTGCTGTCGAATACCGGGGACGTAGGCTTCACCCAAGTGCGCGAACCTTTGTCCAAGTGTTTCAATGTGTTCGCGATACGGGATGTGTTAAACCGCGCCGAGAACTTGCTGGGCATCCTCAAAATGACTTAAATGTAATAGAAGCTGTTTTAAATTTGGTTGAGGAGGAGCCTACAATTTCTGCAATAACTATTTCAAGGCGATTGGAGATATCCCAAAGCAAGGTCTGCAGAATATCAAAATTATTAAAAATAAATAACCTAATATTCGAAAACATTTATTTATTATCTACATTTGTCTTTATTAAAAATAAATCAATATTTAAGGAAAATTCATTCATGTATCTAGATAAAAAAAAGTTAATTTTACTCCTTGTCGTTAAATAACAGTACAAAAACTAGGTAACTAGGTTATTGACCTAATCTTGGACAGTGTTTTGTCGACAACACAAGGTTTTTTTATTACTTTGTATTTAAACACGTTTTAAACGTTTTTTATGTAATGTACAATCGTTTGCAATAATAATGACACTCTCTTAAAACAGTTTTGAACTTCTGGAAGTTCTGAATAGAAATATCATTAAATCTCTCTTGGTAAGTGAAACAACTAATAACTAATGTTAAAAATTTAAAGCAGATTTCAATATGAATACGTCAGAAGTTCAAAATAAATTGCAAAATTAATTTTAGTGAGTGTCATTAATATTGCACATGATACTACCTAAATGGTTTATTACTCAGTTTATTATTAGATACGTTGGAGTTTTGTAATTTCAATATTAAATACTTTTTACAAACCAAGCTAATTTCTTTGCAGTCATAACAGTCACATTTGGTCGGACGAAAATCCACACGCTACTCGTCGGTTTAGCTTTATTGTTCTCAACGTATGGGCAGGAGTTTACGGGAATCATTTGATTGGGCCGTATTTTCTACCGGAGAACCTGAATGGACCGCGTTACTTGCAATTTTTAATAGAATTGATTGGAAAGCGTTCATTGAACATTAACATTTTAAATTATTATTGGCTGAACTGAGCAAGAAATAATATGAGATTCTAAAATAGTCAGTACAATCGTTTATTTATGATGTCTAATGCCTAGGTAGGTAGGTACTAGAAAAATATTTCAACTTGGCAACATTGCATCAGTCGACATCGAGTGGAACTGTCAGCTGTAACCGACCAAGGCTGTGAACGGTCAGTGACAGTCTGAAAAGGGGGCTTAAATAATGATTTGAAAATATTTTTTTTCGGCGTAAATATGCATTTAGATTTTTTTTTAATCGCGTATTCGCATTATACTCATTATTCCCTACCTCCTCTTAAAATTAATGACATTATGACTGACTCACCCTGTATATAACTAATATTAAATTTGAATAAACTTATTTTGTCATTTTTTTTGAAGTTTCAAATAAATGTTTTTTAAATGTAGCAGCTCGTACCAGAAAAAAAGCGTTTACGGGTACATAATTGTTCTTCCTAATTTATCACATGTAGACTTCTCTATTAAAGTTAGTCCATCAAATTTAAATATATTATTATATTTTAATAATCACATCCTCTTACTATTCGGCTCAATTGAGGCATCGTCGGCTAATCCACAGACCATACAGGGCTAATCGCAGCAGCCGCGGTACAAAGGCGACGCTATTTAGCAAACGATGGTCGAGGCAACTCAACTACGTCACAGCAATACGGCACACGTGAAAGATTTTGTTTGATTGAGAAATCCTCTCATGTCACATTCTTTAATGACATTTAAAATGACAGCAAGTTAGTTAATTTCAGATTGCAATGCAGTCATCATATTTGCACAAACGCCAACATAAAGCAAATAAAATATCCATATTCTGGACCTTAGGTCCTTAAAAAACGCGGCACCTGTCACGTGACCTATATCATGAACCGACGCCGTCTATATTTTTTCTAGGTTTGTGCTTGGTACAAAGCAAAACAAAACTAGCTGTCAGTCGTCATTTATATGACAACTTTAAATTTGAAATTGTTCAACTTGTTACGACGGTTATAGTGAAATGCATTTAAATTGTGAATTTAATTAATTAATTAATTCAGTACCAGTTAAGTACTTACTTTAGATAATTAGTTATAATGGATCAAATATTAACATTTGATAAAAGTTTACAACAACGCTTACAAGAATTTAGAGATGTTTTATCAGGATATGAAGTACTGCCAGTTACCTTAATAAAAAAAGAATGGACATTTTATTTAGAATTAACAGTAGATCCTAGTGGTTGGCAAGCGGTTTGGAAAATACCTCGTTTGATGTGTGAAGTTCTAAACATACCTTTTCCATCTGTTGTACTAATTTTGGTGTTAAATGTAGATTATCAAAATTTAACTGCTCTTGTTAGAGTTTTGGCAGTACAAGATGATATATCAATTTCAGAAAAACATTGTGTGGCTCTTTCTCAACTTTGGCCAACTAAAGAACAAGATAAAAGTGTAGCTTTAAATATGCAATCAACTGCAAATGCTTTAGATATGTTACGTTTCTTTTATACTCATGTTTACATGCCTTGGGATAATGATGATGATGAGTCTGTAGACTGGAAAAGTAAGCACTTGGAAAGTAGACTGAGATTATATTATGATATGAAAAATGGTATTATTCCCAGAGCAACAGCAGAATATATCCATTCCTTATTAACCGAAGCACGGAGATTAAATAGCAAGAGACAGTACATTGAATCTCAAATATCTGAGGATGATGATGTAGACTATGATACGAGTAAGTACCTAGTTAAATTTTTAAATTGATTCATTTGTAAAATATCTTAAGCTTAATGGATGGTCTTTTTTGAAACTTTTTTACCGAATTTATCCAGAAATAGAATCTGACCTGTGACTTGACAAAACAGAATACTAGCTGGGCTGGGACCCTGAATTATTCTGAAATTAGGTCTTTGCATTACTTTGCAATTCTGCACATCATCTAACAAAAAGAAAATAAATGAAATTTCATTAAACTAAAACTTCAGTTGAATTTTGATATGAATATAATTATAAACAAATTAATTACTGTGATATTTTGTAGGTATATATGTATGTGTTTTGCTTTATTTCATAGAATATAGAATTATTCATCCAAAATAAAATATATTTTCCATTTTACAATGTGATTTTTAAATAAATAGGTAATCTTGACGTTTTACATAGCTTTTAGGTACCTTGTTGTATTTGAGTTATTATACATATAACTTCAATATTCTACAATATGCAATAATAAACTGACATATTGAAAAGTATATATGATATATGGTATAGGCATAGGCATGGTTATACCAGTTGGAACACCTGTTACAAAATTATTTAAACATCCTATAAAATATTTTCTTTACAAGCTAAATAGTAAAAGCTTTGTAAAAGTTATAAAAAAAAGACAAAGATAATTTTTATTAACACATTTGGAAACTAAAGAATGTTTCAGAAATATATTCTTATATTATCATTTAAAAAGAAATATTAAAAATTTATATATCCAAATTTAATACTAAAAGAAAGCTTAAAGATCTCATTTTTATTTATGGCAAAGGATATTGGGTAAGTGAGCACCGTTTATGTTTTCACACTTATTTAAGCATGGACTAAAGTTTGAATAGCGTTGATTTCATCTCTAATTTGTGTTTCAATTCCCTAAAGTTTTGCAACATTGAGATGTATAATTTACTTTCAAAGCAGCTTCACAAGATAGAAATCAGCTAGGGTCAAATCGGGACTACTTGCTGGCCAGTTAATATCCTCACTTCGACTGATGGCTCTTTCTGAGAATAATTGATGGAGAGGATTTAATGACTAAATTGTAACATAAAAAGTGGCTCCGTCTTGCTGGAAAAAAGTGTTTCTGTTATAGCTATTATATCTTTGAATTGCAGGCATAAAAAATGTGCTAATCATATGGCAGTAGCGCTCAGATATATCTGTTTTAGCTTGACCACGATTATCTATCGTATAAATCGGGGCAAATTATTCCTTGGCTTGACAGAGATGAATTCAACGCTATTTTTCATGCCATGCTTTGGTGAATTATCCCAAACTTGTGATTAAATTAGTGCGAAAAAGTAAACGGTGCTCACTTACCCAATACGCTTTGTCACAAATAAAAGTATAATCTGAGTATTTATTTTTAAAGAATAAAATAAACAAGTCATTGCAAACTATGGCTGATTCGATTTTATTAAAGGCCAATTTAAAAAAAAAAGAAATTATTTAAAATGTAATACTTAATTAAAGCCACTTTATCCCACATCCTTCAATTCAATTCAATGTTACACTACAACTTTTATAAAAAAAATGAGTGACTTACAAATACAATTTTGTAAAAAAATCAAAATATACATACAGTTCTGCACGGCACTGGAAACTGATCCACTGTAAAACTTGATAAGGCGGTAGCATGCAATCTGCGAAGGCACGGCAAGAAATAAATAACATTTTAAGGCCGATTTTATACAGCAAGTTCAACTGCTATTGTTATTAATTATTATTTGTGGTTTTAATTAATAAAATAGTTTGACATACTTGATGTTACAACAACCTTTTTGAGCCTGTCTTACCCAGTTTATACAAATTAACACAAATGTTTTTGCTTCTTTTCCGTTTTGAACTTGTAAGTTATTGGCAGCAACTATGATACGTTTGCTTAAATCATCAATAGTATGTATCCACTACGGTGCGATACACTTCATTTTTTTAATATCTCCTCCTTTAAAGTCAGGAGATTGTGGCAGCCATGGTACCGGTCCTCCTTGGTATTAATGCTTGGACACGCTGTATGTGGTACGGATATAATTGAGCATCGTGTATGATACGTCACACACATCCTGGACCTCCATCTCTTCCACGATTCGGTTTCAAATTTCCCTCGCGTTCCACTACACCACAACTACACTTGCATCCACTGTACAATGCTGAAAAAGCAGCTGC
This sequence comes from Monochamus saltuarius, assembly GCA_025584915.1. NCBI lineage: Eukaryota > Metazoa > Arthropoda > Insecta > Coleoptera > Cerambycidae > Monochamus > Monochamus saltuarius. The sequence continues at coordinate 26,408,700 of CM046723.1, read as the reverse complement.
ATTTTGCACACACGTTTATTGGGAAATCATTCTGCTAAAGCATTTTCACATCGCCATGAATTATAATGATATCCATCAACTCCGAGTTGCTATACATGTAAGCCATTTTTGACATTTGAAAAACTAATGTAAAGTCTCATATTAATCACCTGGCTAGAGATTACAGTAGCCCAGCGATGTGAAGGTTGAAAATACTACAACTTCAATAATTTTTTACTCTGAAACTATAACGACAATTTAACAAAAAAATTATTTTACAGTATTATTTCCATTTTTCATGATGCATCTGTTCATAAATTCTTTTAGATATCTGATTCTGAATCACTCTGTATACAAACAATTACAATGTAGAATTACAATTTTCATTTATTTTAATACTTTATGTAAAAATGCATATACATTTTGCACAAGCATTTTAGATTTTTTCTTACAATAATAAATTATAAATTCCCTCAAAGGAATATCTTATTGAATGTTATAATGATAAGTATCGGATTTTTAAACAAAATAAATTGTATGAGTTTTCAATATCGATTGACATCTAAAAAATTCACAAAATGTGAGATTTACAATTTTGATGAATTCATACTTTTCTGTGTGCTTTTTTAGATCTATTTATATATGAGTTTGACTTTTTGAAACAATAAAGTGTTTTAGGTAATAACAATAACAAGAAAGTAGAAAGTCTTATGGAAATTCATGTGAGATTACTGGAAATAAAGAGTGAGATTGACCTAGTCGAAAACCCAATTTTAAGAAATGTCGTGATAAAAAAACAGACTGAATTGATTACTGCAAGAAATAGTAAAAAACAACAGATCTGGTTGATTTTTGATGAAGGCACTGTAGATAGTTACATAAATTTTCTGGAGAAAGTAAAAACACATTATCCTACAGAGCCCTTAATGTTTGCTACTAATTTGGCATCTAAACTGGAAACCTCAAATTCTAGAGATACTTTTATTTTGAATGAATCACAACATCTCATACGCACCACAGGGGCATTAGAGAAAGGGGGTGTTTTAAAAGGAGTCGGAATAAGGGAAAATATTATATTAAGCTCAAAAATAGAGGATGTTATGTTAGATTTCATAGGAGAAACTGTATTGATAGAAAACATAACAATAGATGCGAGATATGCCCAATGTGCTATCTTAGTGCGTAACGGAAAAGGAATTTTAAAAAATTGCAAAATCATAGGCGACGGAGCCTCTTCAACTCATCAAGGAATAATAGTTTTAGCATCGGCAGTAGTTGAAATTATAGATTGTGAAATTACTGGATTCTGTACTTCAATCGTAGGCAATACCGGTTCAACTGTATTATTGCAGAATACTGAGATCCATGACGTTAATTATGGGATGAAAATTTATGATAAATGCATTGTGCATGTAAATAAGTCCATATTCCGGGATTGTCAAGAATATGGAATTGTTGTAGAAACTGAAGATAATTTAAATGTCGACTCTAAGAAAATAGGAAATTTTGAAACATTGAATATGTAAGTATTAACCTCTGGACTGACAAATAACATTTATTTATTATTCCACTTTATTATAAAACCAATTATATTTAATGCTACTGGAAAAAGGTGTAACAAAAATTTAATTTGAGAAAAGGTTTTATTAATTTTTTTAAACACTGTACAGTGCGTTTCAATAACTTTGATAACATTTTGATCAGCTGTAACTTTTCTGTTTTTAAAGATATCGGAATGAAACAAAAACCATATTACATAGTGGACTAGCAAAAGGCCAGTGATTTTGAGAGATCTTAACCTAACTTATATTTTTTTACATGGAACGCCCTGTATAATATTGATATTTGATTCTACTCAAAATTCCAAGCATATTTACAAAGCATATCCTATACCTATCTTCAACTGTTTCTGAGAAATAGTTTTACAAACATGTCAAATTATCATAAAAATTGCTCTATTTGTTCATGGCACACTTTGCACTGAGCTAAAGCTGAAGTTCGGCATTGCTTGAGCCGTGCTAGTAACAATCGAGCCTTAGTGTTTTGTTCTGTTGAGGAAAATGACACACAAGTAGAGCGATTTTTGTGATAATTTGACATGTTTGTAAAACTATTTCTCAGAAACAGTTGAAGATAGGTATAGGATATGCTTTATAAAAGATGCTTGGAATTTTGAGTAGTGTAATATATGTATTTGTATATAGTTATAATATTTAGAAGTAAGAAGTTTAATTTATTTGGCTCGCTGTGTAATTGTTCCGGCGAGTTCTCTAGCGTTTTTTGTATATATGTTTTATGTTTGTATGTAGATATAAAAATGGAAATACGAGCGTTTTGTATCAGTCTTAGTTAAAGTAATATATGGGATTTGAAACGTATTTATTACAGTGTGTTATTTCACCCTTGGTATATTACATATATTGGCGAGGATTGGATTTGGGTATCCAAATTTATAGTACAAAGTAAAAGTAGTGAAGCAAAGTGTCGAACAGTATTAAATTGTTAAAATAGACTAAACTATTTTACACGTGGTAATGGCGGCTTATATTGGACATTTGAGAGAGTTCAACCCTAGTGTTTGCGACTGGCGATATTTAAACAACAATTACATCAGTATTTCATCGCAAATAAAGTTATAGATGTTGAAACAAAACGTGCTCTATTGCTAAATTCTTGTCATGAATCCAGTTTAGAGCTATTGTTCAGTTTGTGCATGCCGTCCCTACCAGAAGAAAAGACGTTTGACGAATTGGTAACGTTCTTCGACAAATATTACACTTCAACAAAGTTAGTATTTCCTGAAAGACAGAAATTCTATGCCGCTGTGAAATCAAAAGACAAACTGCAAGAATGGGCAGCGCGTTTTACGGCAGCTCGCTTGTAAATGCGAATTTAAGACTGTTGAGCTAAATACACTATTACTTGATCGTTTTATTATGGGATTCGAAAAGGGTCCAATAATCACAAGACTATTTGAAGAAAAAGAAGATGGTCTTACGTTTGAAAAGTGCATCGAAATAGCGTGCAACAAGGAAGCCAGTCACAAAAATCAAGCTAGTATGGGTGTAAAAATCAAGCAGGAACCGGAGGTCTTCCACATGGGTGCCAAGAAGACGTCAACAGCAATCCAAGGCGGAAAGAAACATCAGGCAAGTAGCAGAACCGGGAATTTCCCAACCAGCAGCAAAGGTTTCCCGCCAAGTAGAGCCGGAAGTCACCCTAGCAGCCATTTTGATGGTCCCTCCACCAGCGCAGGTCAGCAACCAACGCCATCTGGACCCGGATGTGACGTATGTGGTAAAAAACACGCAGGTCGCGTTGTAGGTACAAAAATTGTATTTGTAATAAATGTGGTATTCGAGGTCATTTATCAATAAGGTGTAAGCAAAACCTTAGACACAAACATAATGTAAATAATTTTCTAGAGTCTGAAATAGTTGATCAGTTGTATCAAATGAAGAGTACAGACAATAATTTACCTATATTTCTCTATGTAAATGTAAATAATGTTAATATTAAATTTGAGTTAGATAACGTGCCAGTTTAAGTCTAATATCTAAAGATTTAAAGAAAATATATTTTCCTAATTTGAAACTTTTGCCCACAGATAAAGTTTTGAGCACATATACTGGAGATCGAATTGTTCCAGTTGGTAAAATTTGTGTTACCATTGTATATAACAATTTGACGGAAACATTAGATTTGTTTGTAATAGATAAAGGGGGCCCGCCTTTGTGAGGTAGAGATTTTTAATAAATTTAATTTAAGCGTAAACAAAATTGAAAATGATAATATGATAAATAAACTATATAATGAATTTCCTTCAGTTTTTAGTGGTAATTTAGGTAAATTTAATAAAGGTTTTATAAATTTAAAATTAAAAGAAGGTGCACAGGCTAAATTTTTTAAAGCTAGAAATTTGGCGTTTGCATTGAAAGAAGCCGTTGAAAAGGAACTTGATAGATTGGTAAAATTAAATGTGTTAACACCAGTTGATTACAGTGATTACGGTACTCCAATTGTCCCTGTTATTAAAAATAATGGTACAGTTCGTATTTGCGGGGATTATAGTTTAACTCTAAATCCAAATTTAGAAATAGATAAATTTCCTTTGCCTCGAATTGATGAGTTGTTTATTAAGCTACAGGGTGGTAAAATATTTACTAAGTTAGATTTATCTAATGCCTATCAACAAGTTTTGCTTTCTCCAGAATCTAGAATTCTCACAACAATTACTACTCACAAAGGTTTATTTTATTATAATCGTCTTCCTTTTGGAATTCACTCTGGACCAGCAAAATTTCAAAAAATTATGAATTCGTTACTTGACGGTATTGCTGGAGTTACTTGTTTTCAAGATGACGTATTAATTACCGGGACGAATTTTAATGAACATGTTGATAGAGTCAGAACCGTACTTAAAAAGTTTGAAGATAATGGTTTAACTTTAGAAAAAAATAAATGTAGATTTTTCGTTGACAGTGTAACGTATGTTGGTTTTAAAATTGATAAAGATGGTTTACACACATGTCAAGATAAAATTGAAGCTATTTTAGAAGCACCAGTACCGAAAAATACTACACAGCTTAAATCAATACTTGGATTAATTAATTATTACAATAAGTTTTTACCAAATGCATCCTCTTTACTTCAGCCATTATACAATCTTTGTAAAAATGTATCGTGGAATTTTAATGATCAATGTTTAGAAGCAGTTAATGACGCTAAAAAAATATTAAGTTCATCTGATGTATTAGTACATTTTAATCCAAAATTGCATGTTTATTTAGCAGTGGATGCATCTCAGTATGGAGTTGGAGCTGTTATTTGTCATTGCATTGATAATGTTTATAAACCAATTGCTTATGCATCTCGAATGCTTAATAAAAGTGAACAACAATATTCACAAATTGAAAAAGAAGCATTAAGTATTATATTTGGCGTTCAGAAATTTTATCAGTATTTATTTAATAATAAATTTACCTTGTTTACTGATCATAAACCTCTCGTTGCAATTTTGGTCCTAAAAGGAATACCAGTTTATGCAGCAAATCGGTTACAAAGATGGGCCTTAATTTTATCAAATTTTCAATATGACATTCAGTATGTTAAATCTAAAGAAAATATTGCAGATTTCTTATCTCGTTTGCCTTTAAAAAAATGATAAAAATGATGATAACGATATTTTGTATGTAAATTTTGTTTTTGAAAATAAATTTATACCTATTGACAGTAAAATGATTGCAGAAATTAGTTTACAAGATTCTATATTAAAGAAGGTTTTCTTGTTTGTTAATAAAGGTTAGCGAAAAAGGTAGATAAAATATTTAAGCCGTATTTTGATAACAAGTATTCACTTTCAATAGTAAAAAACTGTTTAATGTTTGGTAATAGAGTTGTAGTTCCTGAAAATTTACAGAGTGATATTTTAAAAATGTTACACAACACGCATATGGGTATGGTAAAAACTAAAAGTTTAGCTCGCTCTTATATATGGTGGCCCAAATTAAATAGTGATATAGAAAAAACAGTAAATGCTTGTTCTTCTTGCAATACTTTTAGAAACAATCCTCCAAAAGCTTCTTTAATTAATTGGGATTATCCAAGCGAACCTTGGTGGAGAATACATATAGATTATTTAGGACCTATTTTTGGAAAAAAAATATTAATAATTATAGATGCTTATACAAAGTGGCCCAAGCTTTCGTTTTAAATAGTACAAGTAGCTTTACATCTATTAAAGTTTTACGAGTTTATTTGCAAGATTTGGTTTCCCAAAGTTTTGGTTTCTGATAATGCCTCTTGTTTTACTTCAGCAACATTTAAAAACTTTCTAAATTTAAACGGTATAAAATTAAAACACAGTCCTCCTTATCATCCCGCTACGAACGGAGCTGCAGAAAATTTTGTAAAAACTATAAAAAATAGTTTAATTAAATCAGTAAATTCTGGATATAATTCAGAAGACTTGGATTTATTGGTAAATAGATTTTTAATGGACTATCGTAACACTCCTCATTGTTCAAGTGGTGTTTCCCCTGCAGAATTAATGTTAGGTCGAAAATTACGTAGTAAACTAGATCTATTAGTTCCTCAACAAAATTTATCACAAGGTACCACTAATACTCCTAAAAAAATTTTAAACAGTATGAACGTTCAAAAGAAATATTATCAGGGTAAAAGACATAAAAAATTTCAAGTTGGTGATTATGTTTTAGTAAGAGATTATAGAGGTTTAAAAACAAATTGGATACGAGGTACAATCAAAAAGAAGATAGGTCCTCGTACGTACATAATTTTCATTCCAGAACTTAATACCACATGGCACCGGCATTTAAACCAAATTTTAGAATTTAGTAGGTTTAGTGATAACATACCTGTTTCTAAAAATAAAAATTTACCTAGTGATAATGAAAACGCATCATTTAGTGACAGTGACAGTGTTAATGTAAGGGGGGAAGGTAATATAGATATAAGATCAGAAAATAAAGACGATATTTGTTTAAGTGATATTTTTGAAAACCAAGGTCAATCTGAAAAAAATTTTGAAAGCGATATTAGAAAAGGAAATCGTGTGAGAAAACAACATTAACGTTTACAGTATTTTTAAAATTGTTTTCAGATTTAGGGGAGGTAATGTAATATATGTATTTGTATATAGTTATAATATTTAGAAGTAAGAAGTTTAATTTATTTGGCTCGCTGTGTAATTGTTCCGGCGAGTTCTCTAGCGTTTTTTGTATATATGTTTTATGTTTGTATGTAGATATAAAAATGGAAATACGAGCGTTTTGTATCAGTCTTAGTTAAAGTAATATATGGGATTTGAAACGTATTTATTACAGTGTGTTATTTCACCCTTGGTATATTACAAGTAGAATCCAAATATCCAATAATATACAGGGCGTTTCATTTAAAAAAATATAAGTTAGGTTAAGATCTCTCAAAATCATTGGTCTTTTGTCTTTTTTTTTTCAAATAAGAAAAAACTTGCTAGTCCACTATGTAATATGGTTTTTGTTTCATTCCAATATCTTTAAAAACAGAAAAGTTACAGCTGATCAAAATGTTATCAAAATTATTGAAACGCACTGTACATGGGGAGGAAGCTGGGGGGAGGCTTGGAGGTGCTTAAATATATACAAAAACATCACATATACACATTTCAGAACCGAAATTAAAACACATTTTTACAGTAAGATATTTCTTAATTTTTACTAATTTTGAAAATATTTTACTTGCCAGGATACCATTAGAATTTAATATAATCTTATAACCTACACAGTAATTCAGTAAATTACTAATGTAAAATATTAGTAAATATTTTTTTTTGTAGAGTGCCAGATATGCATTCAGAAGGAGTTAATGGTAAAAACAACAGAAAGGGTGACGTTATTATAAATAAAAAGCACAAAATAAAACCAATGGAAGATTTATTTTCAGACCCAGATTTTGATCCAACGATAATTGAATCGTCTGAAGATGAAGAAATGGAAGTTAATGGAACAATTATAGAGAACAAACCTGATACTCTTACATAGTTTTTATTATTGGTGATGGTAATATAAAATGTTTTATTTTTCATAAATTTTAATTTGTTATATAGGGAAAATAAATTTTTATTTATTCAAATCTGACACAACGTCCTCCCATTTCAAATGACAACCATTGTAACAGTATACTTAATTTTTTCCAATTCATTGAGGAATGGGTATTTTATATGATTTTATTTTCCTAGGATCACTTTGACGTCTAGATAATACTGTTTATCTGAACATGTCATATTGCCATAATTATTTTATTCGAAAACTTTCTTCATTGCTGTAAGTATACAGAATGTACCTTTAAGCAGTAATCAGTACCTGATACGCTTCTATCAGTCATGTCTGTTGTGACAGAGTGGCAGAGAATGTAACTGCAATGGAAAATAATGACTAGTTTGACTTTAAATTTTGAAATCTGTCAATCACCTTTGACATTGACCTAATTTAGGTGCTAACAAAAACTGTGGCGGTAGAAAGAAAACAAATTGCCAATGACAATTCTGCAACACGAGACCAAAAATGTCGCCATTTCCTTTTATTATATTTTAGTTTACGAGTTTACTGGAATCAAACTAGAATTTGTATAGTGCAGTATTATTCATTAATTTTTTATTAAAATTTAGTGGTATTTAATGAAGTGTTTTGTGTAGTGTAGGCAAAGCCCAAAATATAAAGTTCCTAGATTGACTTTTAGACAATCTATTAAGCTCATAATTTGACCAATTTTGTGCTCGTTATTTAAGAAATTTTGAATCCTGGATTTTCCAAGAAAAGGTGCACTTACAGAAATAAAAACTGTATGTCATTATCAGGACCAAATGGTAAAGAGAAACAGTACAATATGCATTTTTTTCTTATGCATGTTATTAAATTATCATTGATGAGTCTATGGATGTTGCCAACGATCTCAGATGAGGAAATCGTTGAATAAAATAATTGTAATTTAATTCCCGTCATAAGGGAGTGAAGTTATTACTTATGTCCCGGAAGTATGAAAAATATTTTTTTGCCTATTTTCTTTCTCGGTTTTCAATATCTTTAGAGGTACGCAAGAAATATATGTTTAAAATGCTAAGAATTTACAGACATCCTTTAGAAAAATATGAAAATACGTTTTATACTATTTTTAACTTTAAACATTAGATTCTAAAAAACAAAAACAATCAATACTGAAATCACAAAAAATTCAAGGCAAGGGAAAAATGGCAGTCATTTTAGTTGTACTCCGTACACTCTGTACACGTTTTTGCACATTCGAGACAAAAAGGCTGTTGGCAACTAAAACATAGAGTAACTTTATGCCTTAATGTATACAAATGCAAAAAAGTTTTTACGTTTTTTAAATTTTTCTGGTTTATTTGCAGTCTTTGATTTTCTAGGATATCTGCAATAGTTTTAGTTGTCAAGGTAATTTTGGACATTTTAAACGACATTCAAGTTCTGGTGTAACCAGTTGAAAATGTAATTTTCTTTAACAAATTTAGATTTTTCAATATATTTTATAATAAGGTTATCCTGGAATTCTTGCTGTGCCATTACCTACTTATTACTGCGACGTTCACACTAACTATACAGGGTTAACTATGACTAAGTACAAAAATTTTAACCACGTGCTCAGGGAGGTCTAAAACAATAAAAAATTTAATTCGCAATTCTAGATCAATGTTTAAAAAATGGGACAAAACCCTTTTTTCCTACGGAAAGTCAGCGCTTATAACAATAAATCATCGTCCGAGATGGCTAGATAGTCAACTACCATGCTGTCATTTTTTGCAGTATTAACAAGTGTAGAAACGACGAAAATAAACATTTTTATTAATAATAATGTCTAAGTACCTGATAATCCAGTAGCTGCAGTATTTTGTATTCGGTCTTCGTTCTTTCATTGCACACTGACAAAATTACATTTTCACTCCTTGAGAATTTGTCATAAATATCCACTAACATATCCGACATAAAACACTTTATTTAATTACTACAAACCGTTTAAAATTAAACACTTCAGAAATAACATAACCTAGAATACAGAACACTGTAAACATCTTGGGATGTGATAGTTTAAAATATTACTAATTATTTTATGCAAACAACATCGATTCCTGTTAATATTGTTGCTATTATTAGTATTAACATAATTTAATTCCACAACACAAGAAGTTTAAAAATTTATCGCCGTAAAGTGCACCTCGCATTAGTGGCCTACAGATGTCGTCTGCAGATGTTAAATAATATTACGATAGGGTTACAGTTCTCTAATTAGTTTGAAATAATTTTTCAGTACTTGGTTTTCCCAAAATTAATTTTTCGCGTATTTTTTGTGTATTTACAAATATGTCGTATTCAAATGCCTATATGATCGATAAGGTGATGATTTATGCGAGTGTGACAAGTGCATATTATCGTGTGGCAGCGTAATACCAAAGACGTTTCCTGAGTACACAAAATATTATGCTGAATACTTTTTGTACAGTAACTAAAAGCCGGTATTATAACTGCAGTTAAATATTCCGAAATTGACAACAATTCATACTCCAGCTTTAAGTGTGTATGTGTATGTTAAAAAAATGTGTATGACGGAATGTAAAAAAATAAACGTTTTCTAACCCTATACCCAACGGCCGAAAATCTAGAGTGACTCATGTTATAAACACGCCCACAATTTATAGCAGTTGACTCAAAAAAACATACATGCTGTCCATATATTTTTCCTATAAAATCGTGTGTTGCTCCTCGCACACTTCAACCATCGCGGTCGTCTACAACCAAGCGATGAGTCACTCTCTAGATTTTCGGCCGTTGGGCGTAATTGAAATTTGAAAATTTTCCATTTACCCATAGAAATTTTTTACACTATCTTTTAAAAAAATTATGATGTTAAAGTCATCCCTTAATCGTTAACTGTTTGTTTTGGAAGGTTCAATACAAAATATTGGTGGTTAAAATTTCTTGTGCAAAAAAAAATTAAATAAAAGACAACACCTAATTGCTGCAACAGTTTTATATTGAATTAGCTCATCAGGAAGCGCAGAATCATACCACAAAGATATCTGCCAATAATTTATTTGATTTAAAAAAATTTACATTTAAAACTAATTTAAAAACAACAATTAACATTAATTTACAAACAGTTAATAAGTTAATAAGAACAAGAAAGAAAATGCATTAAATGCGAAAAACTAGGAAAATTCAGTTCCACTAATTAACTTAATTTTTAAGAAGAAACCTAATAGACAATAAATACATTTAATAATAATTAAAGCATTAATTATTGAAAGAGTAACTGAAAATAAATAAACACAACAATATGAAAATTGGGACAATGCCTTAGAACTAAACGTACATAAAAATACAAAAAATTAAAAAAGCCATTTAAAAAAAATTAAATAAAATATGATAGAACTTAAATATTGATAATAAATGCCCTGTTTAATGGCCTCTTAACAAAATATATACACTATACAATTTTAAACTGCCTTAAAAATGACACCCTTATAATAAATAATAATCCATAAATATTATATGGAAGACATAAAATTAACTTAAAAGATTTGTAATATCTTTACATACTAGTAGTTTTAAGTAATTCTTCGTATTTTAGTAAAGCTAGAAAAGATTATTATTCAACTCTTAGAAAATAATTATTCCGGTAAAACTACTAGGGTCTACGCCTTACATATACTTACACATTCCGAAAATATTCTTTATTTTTACAAACCCTGCATACGATACACATTTTATTAATAAGGATGTATTTGTATAAGACACCGTTAATTCATATTTGTACTTACTTAATACAAAACAAACAATTTATACAATGAAAACAAAAAAATAAAATAAGTGATTGTCTGTACTTAAAACTTACGCTCTAATAAAAAAATATTTAAAATCTTCTCACGTATCAACATCAAAATAAGTTTTTCATTTTGTTTCCTTTAGAATTACACTGGTGTTATTTAATTGCTTAATAAATATTTTAACAGTCTTCAATTTGAGAATCTTTATGTATTTTAATGTACATTAAAACTGTACATTATAATGTGCTAAGGGCAATTCGGTTCGCTTGATACACACCTTCTTAATATGGAAGTATCGAGATTCATTCTGGATGCCAGTAGGTAGTTATCGTCACCAATGGGGGCAGCTCTGTGAATAGATTAAAGTGAATCATGTTAAAAATGTATTTAAAATAATAATTTAAAATAATTCTGAGGTGTAGCATTGCTACCGGATACTATTTTCATTATCCCTGACTTCTGCATTTTCCACCCAAAAATTTAATTTATCCAATGTGAGGAGTAATGAGATGGTTTTAAAGAAACATAATGACAATATTTTTATAAAAGCAGAATACAGTTTTTAAAGTTATCTACATAATGTCCATTCCACTACCATATTTGGAGGTTATGTTTTAGATTACAATTTTTTTTAAGTTAGTTTTTAAAGTACTTCATGAAAACCTTATTTTTAAAATTTGTGTAACTTTTATAGAAAAAACCTGAACTTCTCTAATCTAATGTCACGGTAAGAATTCAGACAACCTACGTCATGCGAACAAAAATACTTACGTTACGTAAGGTACTGCAACTGAGAATAATAAAACTATTAGTCTAAGATCTGAACTAAGGTCGTTCTGCGCCCATCTGCTTACCGGATCAAAAGTATTTTTTATCAAACATAATATGTAAACAAATAAATCTCAAATTGGTTGCCTAATGAAATATGTTCATTGCTACCCTTAATTAAAAATGCTGCAATTACATTTTTTTCAACATTGCTTGCTCATTGAAATATATATTAAAATAAAGATAATTTTGTTGTGAACACGGTGGTATAAGGTTGCTTGTGAAAAATTGTTCATGAATCACTGTTGCCAGGCTTTGAATTGGAGCAAGCGGAGAAGCATTGCATGTACTGTGATGGTATAGGTACTTATAACTCTTTTCCAACACGGCACCTGACTGGTTGGAAACCTGTCCCAAGTGGATAGCCAAATCGTTCACCAACTTACTGCAGCGGACTTGTATCTAATATTAAACTGACTGACGGCTTCGGACAGGTCAAACTAGTCAGGTGTTGTGTTGGAAAAGAGCTTATAATTACTTTGAATATAAAAATGTATTTTAAATATATGATATTAACATATAAAAACGTCTATCAAAATAATATATTAGTAATTTTTTTTATCTAGTTTAGGAAGAGAACAACAGTAAACAAATAAAAATAATAATATACAACTGCTCTGCGGGCTAATGCCTTGACCAGAATTGACTTATACCTGAAAGATCTATAGCAAACAGCCAGTCTATCATCAATCAGCGTCGTCAGAGCTTGTTAGCTCTCAGCAGTATATAATTAAGTGAGGTTAGATGTAGCAATGTCCTGCATCACATGTACTCCCCTTTTGTCGGATTTGACAGACTAAAACAGCCAGGGCTAATCGTCGGTTGCCTAATTTTGCAAAAATTTGTTTCTTTAAATTAAACAGTTGGCTTGAACAGGCCTGGGGAGTTTTAAGAGGTAACCCTGTATGAGTTGGACAAGGCCTCTCCTGATGTAAGATCAAAACAAATATAACACGACTTTAATGGTATTGAAGTAGTACACACAGCCCAAAAATCAATAAGAGAAAATATGAGAGAGTGATTCATGTTATAAACATGCTCACAATTTATAGCAGTCAACACAAAGAACAATCATGTTCGTATTTTTTGATAAAATTGTATTAAATTGGATGTTCCGCATATATGGCAGAGCAGATCCGATTACACAGCTTCTGCTGCAGAAATACGCATGCACCACATCAGAATGCTCGATATCTATTGGTTATGAAAAATTGACGGATCCACCTGTTCCATCTGCAGCGGCACTATCATGGGTGTGGAACCATGTATGTGTGAAACTTGCGGAAGGAAGAAGATAGAGGTTGATGATGCAAAAAATGTACTTTCAACAATTTATTGATGATATTTTGAGTTTCCAACATTAAAAAACTTCAGGTTGCTATCTCACAGGATGAAACTTTGTCTACAATATATAGAAGGGTACTTTTGCGAATTATGCATGACATGAATTTTCGTTTTATAAAACAAAACTTAAATAGTATGCTGATGAAAAAGATGAAATAGCGATATGGGAAAGAAACTGTAAGACAAGTATTGGACCCGTGAAATCTGAATCGAACAATATATTACACTGACACAACATGGATAAATGAAGGCCATACGAGGACAAAAGTGTGGCACTATTTTATCACATATGAAACCTGGAGCTTTGGTTGTAATGGATAATGCACCCTATAATAGCGGACGATAAGTGTTAATGTGTGACTATTATAGTGACAGTGCTAGTAACCAGTAGTGTATAGTATGTAAGTGGGATGGTGGTAGACAATCACCTCTAAAAGAATGACATTCTACAGATGAGAAAAACTTTTTAAACTATTAAAGTGAGGTTCACTCAACGTTAACTTATTTTTCTGTACTCATTTCAGTGCTGTACATGAATCACCCTCTATTTTGAAATTCGGGTATAGTAAGATCATGCAAAAATGTTGGTGACTTAATATTTAACATCACCCACAAATATTCCAGAAATTTTCCTTGAGTACCAGTTTTCTATACCTGTAGCAATTCTTATGTGTGTGTATATAAAAAGAGGTTGTTGCATTGAAAGCCATTTTGTATTTAGAAAAATATACTTACAAACTTCCATATTTAATGTTGCGATCCACAGTACGTTTGTAAGTTCTATGTTTTTGTTCGATTTGGTAAGCCACCTCCCTCAATTGCTTTAAAATATTGCAGATAGTTTCCTCACTCTGAAATAGGTTTATAAAGGCTTCCAAAGTCGCAATATGAGTTATGATCAGAGAATGTATCCTCTGCAAATCTCTCTCAGGATCCAAAGTCATATGGTAATTGTTGTCAGTACGTGAAACCTCGCTACATCCCGGCGCCAACTCGTTTGGTGATTTACAGCTAAAAGAAAATTTAATGTTGATAACACAATTTAAATATACAAGGTGTTTTAATATGATTTTATGAAGAAAACTTTATACATATAACCATGTAGAAGACGATTCACTTTTAATGTTTAAAGATACGTAAATGAAATATTGTGTGCATATAAAACTGTTTATACAATGTAAAATTACATGTTGTGTAGCAAATTTAGAATTATTTTTCTTTAAATCATTTTTAGTGCCATGGTACTGAGACCAGTACTGGCGTTAGGCAAGTGCGAATGTTGCACAGCATGCGGCCCCGTGCGAGCATGTTGTTTGAAGTTAAAATTCCTAAACAGAGGAAGTTGCCACAAATAGCTGATTCCCTTTGCTCCGCCCATCGGCAAACTCACGTATGACATCACTGGTATTTGAATAGTAAATATCAAATATTGCTTCCTAATAAATTTAGGCTTCTATTTATATTTTAAAAATATTTCTGTACCGTGTTATTATTTATTTATTGATTGAAAAACTCAACAGACAAGTCCACTAACAGGGTCAGGATACACATACATAGACATGCATATATCTAAAAACTAAAATTAAAAAACTAAAACTATCAACTAAAAATATATATAAAATGTGTCAAATATAGCTTCAAACATAAACAGTGAATTGAAACATTAGTAATTAAAAATATGAGCATTTTTATAAATAAATTTTACTAAAGCTCCTTGAGACACAGTGAACATATCAATAAAATCACCCAAAAGGCTACAATTGTTACATATAGAATATATCGGAGACCTCATCATTAAATTACTTCTAGCTGGTGCTAGGTAAAAGAGATTATTATTCCTTGAAGTTAACCAAGGAATACGAAAATATAATTGTGACATCAATTGAAAACATATAATTTTATTATGTAAAAGTTTATATAGAAAATTTAGACCAAATAGTATTCTTCTAATATGAAGAGAAGGGATATGAAACCACGTTGTAAATTTTGCTGACTGTAGCCTTGTTCGGGATATATACGATAATTTTTTAAATAAAGCAGCTTCCGTTGAATATTTTCAATTTTATATATAAAAATGTGATAGAATGGTGCCCAGATAATGCTTGCATATTCCAGTTGAGACCGAACATATGTATAATAGTGTTTTAAGACAATCCATATTTTTAAAATCTTTACAAGATCTCATAAAGAAACCTAAGGAACAAAGGGCAGAAGCTGTGATATTATTGACATAAATATCAAATAACAATTTACTATCAAATGTAACACCTAAATCGAGGATTTGGTCACATAATTGTAGTATAGTGGAGTCAACAGAATACTTATATGTTATTGGATTAGATGTTCTCGAAAATATCATTGTTTTGCATTTTTTTTTACATTTAAAGTCCGTTCTGCTTGCACCATTCAGCTAAGTAATCAAGATTTTGTTGTAACTCAATACAATCTTGGATGCTACTGACTTTTCCATATAATTTAAGGTCATCCGCAGAAAAGAGTGAATTAACTGTGAAACGTTTATCCAAATCGTTTATAAAAAATAAAGGGCCTAAAATGGAACCCTACGGAACTCCAGACGTAGCCATGAATAAAATGAAATCTTATTGTCACTGAATCCTAAACAGCCTAACTTATGCAAAATGATTTTATAACCGACCTTATCAAATGCATTTGAGATAAACTGAGTAAAACAGAATAAATTAGTTACCGTTGATCGTTATTTTATATTTTTTTAACATATTTCGTTTTCTTTTTTTTTTTTCAAGTTGGAAATTATAGACACAGTGAACCAGGGGGGATAACTGTAGGTGCCTTTTTTTTAAGCGGCAAATATTTATCAAAATTTTCATACAATATACTATAGAACTTATTGCAGATATGGCTAAAAATCTATCTACACAATTAATTAACATATCCCAATTGCAATTCAGAAAATAATTGTATAATTTGACAAAGTTAGCTTTGCAAAAATTGTATTTCCTTTTGGATATGCTAAACTCAGGTGTAGTCTTTACTAAGTCTGTAACTGGAACAATTACATAAAGTGAAGGGTGACAAAAATCCTCCCGCATGAGAGGATTCAAATCACGAACTACAATACATTCTAGATCACTTATAACTAAATCTAACATATGTTGATGATCATTTTTAACAAGATTGTATTGTTCAAATCTGAAAAATTCCATGAATTCAGATAAGTACAAATATTTAGAATCGTTAGTACTATGGTTCACGTAATTTGGTATATTAAAATCTCCAAAGATTAAAGTTTTACTATCATATAAAAAATCCTATTGCTCAAAGTAGTCAAATAAATACAAGTAATCAGCAGGATAACTCGAAGGTGGAATGTATATAGAAAAAATGTAAACTAAAGAATTTTTCAGGGTGATCTTGCAACCGGCGACATCAATATGCTGCAAACCATTCTTCAATGAAGAAAGATCCAAACCTGCCGACTTAAAACTGTTGTTTATAGCCAGCAGTGTGCCACCTCCTCTGGTCACACCAATTGCATTAAAGTCTCTATTGCATCGATAAACAGTGTAGAGGTTATTGTCTATAATTTCTGAAGTTAATACAGTTGATGTTAACCACGTTTCTGTAACAGTTATAACATCAACATTAGAGCTAGAAGCACTAACAAAAAATTCATTAATTTTATTATTTAAACTACGAGCGTTCTGGTATATACAGTAAATGTCTTGATCACCTTTTATAACTCTGCTTGCTGGTTCGAGACTTGAACTCGAAAACTTCTCCTAAATCGAAAACAATTCACAAGAGCACCTTCAGGGCATATTATATTTGGATTATATACATCTTTGACATGTTCTATTGGGAATGACACTTGCATAGAACATGTTTTATAATTTTTAAATAAGTGCTGACAATAAAAATCAATTGTAGGGGCTGTTGTAGATAAAACATGCCGAAGATTTTCAGGTGTAGTAGAAGGCTACAGCCTATAAACATGAAGATATCCCAATTTTGGAACCGCTTTAACTGTAGATATACTTTTATTGGTTCCCACTATAGGTTTTCTAAACTTATCACCATTATTATTTCTAAATATTTTTTCATGTGTCTGTTAGCATTACTCACTTCATTTGTAGTAAAAATGTGTGAGTTTTTTGGCCTGTCTCAGTTGTTCATTGAAACTTTTGTACCTTTAGAGACCATTGTCTTTCATTCATCTTTTTTGTCAGTTTGCTTGACTAGTGTTTCACTAGGTGTCTGTACTAATTTAGCACAAATCTCTGATTGAATTAATGATTCCTGCTGAGGGAAGATTACTGATAAATTGTCGCTCACAGAGGGCACTAAGGGATCACGCTGTTTGTTTACATTCTCTAAGCAGACAATATTATCTTTTAATAAATTAATAATGCACTCGTAAGTCAATTATTCTTTGTTGCAATAACTGATTATTGTATATATTTTCAGGTATTAACAATATTGTGTGAAACTAACTACTCTGTGGGCTAAAGCCTCAACCAGCGTTGAATTACACCCACAATATCTACCCATATATTCTTTATTATTAGCTATTGTAACATTTTTTACTGTTTAATAAAGGTATTTTAAGCTAATATATATCAAATCTCCTACAATTCCTATCATTTTCATTGATAGGAATTGTAGATCTGATATATATTAGCTTAAAATACCTTTCTTAAACAGTAAAAAAAAACTGAGTATTGCTATCAAATAAGGATTTTTCACTTACAGAAAGCTGATGTTCATAATATAGCTTCATACACTCCATTTTTGCACACATGGAGTTGTCACCTCGAGGGTTGTTGCAATTAATAATTCTTTCAGAATCATTCACTACTGTTTCACAACATTTTTTCACAAAATTATGAAGAACTTCATTAGTCACACTCACAGGTAATTTATTATGAATTATTAATTCAATTAGCTCTACTTTTTTGAGTTTATCTAGCTCACGACTTAAACAGAATCTGTTTGGTCAGCCATTTTCATTGATTTTTGTAGAATTTCTGTGTTACTGGAAATATTTTCGTGTTTTGTCATAATCTCAAATTATGTTACGTTATAATTCTGGGGTCACAATTTATATTGTGGATACTTGAAAACCCAAAATGGAAAAAGGAAACTGGCGAATCGATTACTTCCCATAGTGTTTCAAAAGAACCTTAATTAAGAAGAGAGCGGAATGGAAGGTGTTAAGATGCAATCGAAAAGATACTTTTTATCTAGATACCCAGAGAAATTGCAGTAAGCATTTTCATAGAGAAAAATTTAAAAATATATATTGCAGAAGAAAAATGAACGCAGCTTCAAAGTAATTATAACCTAGATATAAATTGTTGTCGTGCTATGTATTGTATACAGTACACTATTACATTAGATCAATCATTTTAGCAATTTTTTGCCTTAATCTGAAGTCTACATATCGTGTAATTGCCCTGTGAAGACTGTTCCATTACTACCATTACACAGGCTCTCCAAAACACCATGCACAAAAAGATAGTAAGTGAGTTTCGGAGTAGAAAGCCACAACAAGACAGAAATTCCAGTTACCAATGTAATTTTAAAAAATCTTGAGTGATATTTTGTACCAGCATCAAAAACACATGGCATACCTCATTATAGGTTACAGAATAAACTGTGTTTGAGATTCTTTGTTACATGTCCTAAACTGTTCATAATATTGTAATAGTACTCTTTAGCAACATATATCCATATAGAAATTATTAAAACACTCAAAATATAAATATAACTAACATCGAGTTGGATTGGAGTTGGTTGGAGCAAAAATCAAAATAATTACCACTCCATCTCAAAAATTTGTAGACAATCTCCTCTGTTCAGGTATCTTGGTCTGAAACAATGTTCCGCAATCGTTTGGCATTCGCGTATTTTCGTTGATCGTACCATTACTCTCATCAGTACATTAGTAGCACAGATTACAGAACTTGTTTCTAGTAATATTTATTATTGACAAAATTTTATTTTCTTAATTATTACACATATTATTTACTTTTGTTTTTTATACTTATATCTTTTGTATACATGACCTGATAACGGAGTTTATTTTTTTTATGTGATGCAGAGTGAGTTATTTCCTTTCCAATAAATCATTTGCAAATCAGCCCCGCAATTTATTTTGCACCAGGCCAGAAGCTAGAACCAGCCCAGTGAGAGATGCCATTTTAGTAAAATAATTTTTAAGATGCACTGCATATTTTTATTTATGGAATTTTAACCAAATCTAGTAGGCTGTGTGTTGAGCCCTGACTAATTTTAGAATATTATTGTTTTGTGAATTTACAACAAATCCTTACATTGATTAAATAACTTAAAAATTACAATAGTTTATGCTGAAATGACTACACACTTTATGTTATGTTGACACGTATTTATAAAGAAAGATATCCCGGTATGTACAAATTTTTATATTTACATTATTGCTTACATAAAAAAGGTAGTTTAAAGATACTGCAGGATGTTTAAATTGTTATTAGGGAACATCAGAAACTGAAGAAGTGGTTAAAACAAAATTGCAGAGCATCTTGAAACAAGCACGAGAAAAATTGCTTCAAGTCTGAATGTTTGTCTTCGAACTATTTGGATAACCTTGAAAAAGCAGTAATTGTAATTTTTACTATGTTGAAGAAGTACAAGCACTCCTGCCACGTGACTTTCCGGATCGTATAAGTTGTGTCAGCTTCAAAACTCCATATTTTGTTTACAAATGAGGAAACATTTTTAAAAACCATTTATGGGCTAATGCCATTACAGAAACAGTTTTTCAACATCAATTTTTAATAAATGTGTCTATTTTTCTTAGAAACTGAGCTTATTCTCTTATATACGTTCCATATTAACCAAGCAGCTTCGATCAAATCAAAGTTCTGTTTCATCATATCACAAAACTGTATATTTCATACAAACAGATGGATGCAAAATTATTTGTTTTATACAAACCATTGAATGACGTTCAAAACTGAAATAGGTTGTTATTGTTAATGTGCAAACAAAACTTGGAGCACTCAAGAAATTAAACATGGGGGATTTTGCTATGGAATATGCTGTACAGGACATTACTGATGAAACCTAGAAGCAGAATAGAAGAAATATATACAAGAGTATTCATGTAATGAACGGAAAACTATGAAAATATTATTACTCAAATTGTAAGAGGGTCCTTTCTTGTGGTTTACACAACAAAGGGCAAAAGGTGTCCTACTTTAAAGACACTCAACAATTACAAAGTTCAACAGCTACACGTACATCATGAAGAAGTTTCTGCAAAATTAACTACTGTTGAAAAATTTAAAAGTAACTTCAACCAGTGTGTTTAGGAAAAGTGTTACACATAACACCAACTTTATAATGCGACAAATCTGGCTTCTTTTTTAGAATACCTCACTCCAAAATATTGGTTATTAAAGAAAAAACTGCAGCTGTCTTTTAGAAATGCAACAGAGAAAAAAATCATAATTATTGCTTGCACTAACGCTTCAGGATGGCACAAACTTTCACTATTGTTTATGGTAAACCTAAAGCCTTAAAGAATATATGATCATTCAAAGCACTCCTAGTATTTTATCACAGTAAAAAATAAAGCAATTTCTTATGAGATCAAATCAAGTCATTGATCACACTTGCATTTTAATCAAAATTGCCTTTGCTACCATCTTAAACTATCTACATTTTGTTTTGGAAAACCCTGTGTATGTAAACTTACCATAGCCACTGTCCATTGATGAAAGCTGAGGGATGATATTTTTTCAATCGATTTGCGTTTGTTTGACATATTTTAGTAAGCAAATCCACCCATTCCTTCTCCTCTACGCAGTTAGCTGCTTGTACATATAATGCCCTCTCTGGTTGGACAATTTGAAACATGTTTTTCATCTTGAAGGATGTTTCAGCCAGTCTTTCTACTGCTAATATATTTGAAAGGGGAATCTGACACAAAGCATCCCTTCCTAAAATAACGAAAACTGTTTTGTCTGTATTTAAACATGACATAGAAAGTGTCAATGATCAAGTATGTTTGTAATTCCTTTTTACAGAAAGGTACAGAAAAATTTGGTAAGGTATTTGGTTATAACGAAAAACTTACCTCTACTTTTGGAATAACTGAGATCATGAGTAGTGAGTTTGAAGTAGCGCTGTTTAAAATTTTTTCTCCCAAACCTTTTCCTTCCTTGAGCTCTTTTGATCATAAGCCTAAAAAATAATAAAAACACATCCTAATCACATTTATTAAAAATTGAAGTGCATAAAATTAGTATTTCCAGAGTACAATTTTAAATTAAGGTTATCTTGAGTATGTGTTCCCCCCGAATACTAGTCTGATTTTTAAATAAATTGTAGTAATTATTTGTTTTTTTTTTTAATGCACCTAATCTTTGTCTATGCTGCCACTGCATGCTTATCTGTATTACCTGTTGTTAACCCTTTGGCGACGGGTACCTGTTATATCCGCAAAAAATGGTCGTGTTCGACATACGGGAAACGGATATTTACGCAACGGCTGAGGAACGTCTTTGAGACGGGCAACGTGTTGATCAGCAATTACAGGTGTTTGTTATTGCCACAAAGATCATGAAAGACAGAAAGAGAGAGATTGGTGTGACTTTTTCGCGCCATAGTTGAGCATGTTATGCGGTGCGGTAGTGAGTACTGTGAGTTGAATTGTTTATTATAATGGCACGTAAAAAGTTTTATACAGTTCCAGATTTTTTATCAGCATGAAACATATAAAAACATAATATTTTGTAAAACACGAAAATACTCTTCGGAACGGGAAGCGGTTAGATCAGCGTACATACATCATTGATTCGTAACGGGAATCGGATAAATCAGCAAGCACTGACGGCACCCGTACAGGCGGCCGAATTAAATAAAAAGTTCCCCGTCGCGAAAGGGTTAAACTGTATGAAACTAACGGATAGCAGAAAGCATAACTACAACAATTTTAAAATAACATTTTTTGCTTTGTATAACATATAAATCTCAGCGTCACTGACCTCTGACATTGACCTAGTTTTATGAACAAAAAAACAAATGAGAAATTTTAATTGGACGAAACAAGAATAGCCAAATATGTTATCACTTTATTTTATTGCATTCATTTTAGTTTTTAGTTTATTGTTTTATGAGAAGATATTTATTTAATATTAATATTAAATACAATAGTATATTAAACGTAGTAGGTAATTGTTATTAGGTATTATTATGATGATAAATTATTCATGATAAGGGAACTACAGCGCCCAAATCCAAATTTAAATAAAACGTTAGGTAACTTTCATGGGTAACAACACACTGCCTGTTCAGCAGTGAGTATAAAAATTGCTATAATCAAAATTATAAAAGTTTTAAGTTGGCTTCTAAATAAAAGAATAACCAAGTCACTGAAAAACTGTATATCTGTTTTAAATTCATTGAACTAACTCATTTATAAAAAAAAATAATTATTATTCCAAAGTATTGACTGTTTAACAAAAAAAAAAATTAATGTTAATATAAAATTTATAAAAACATACATACCTCATAATTTGCCTAAAGCAGCATGTATAAAATAAATTTTAATCAATAACTATAGAAGAAGTTAATTTCCAACAGCGATTAAACAAAAACTTACCCTTCCTTCAGTGTGACTGGTGTATCATTTTCAATGGTTTGTGGACTAGAAGTATTAGCAGATATTATTTCCAAAAATTGTCTCACTGCCGTCATGTGGCTTTCTGTGTAAAACGCCTTGTATAAACATTCCATGTACTCTTCCTTACACACTTGCTGCGTAGAACGACAACTAACCAAGTTCCCAAGCGACTGAATTGTTTTCGAAATTAGGGTTAGTGTCCTATTTGTTTGGCAGTCCTAAATATATAATATTGGTAATGCAAAAGTATAATTTCCAAGGATAAATTACTTACAATAGGTTGTGTTGTTAAATCAAACAACTTCGGACCTAATATAGCAGGTGCAAAGAATCTCAAAAAAATGAACCCAGATATAACTGAATATCTCACACCCTTGTTTTCTGGAAAGTGTAGTAAAGCACATTCCTTTAAATTGTGAAAAATCTGGCACATAAGTGTTGGACAATGAACTGCACTTTGAGTAATGGCATCAAATATTTTTTGAATGTAAAATTTTAGGTTCGCCAAGTTAGTGGCTATAGTATTTGCATCTCTAACTCGAGTTGGGTCAATTTCACATGGTTTACGCTCATTACATATTAATTCTAAAGTTGGCCTCAATGTTTTATGCAGGTATTGTAAGCCTATAAGCCTCATGGCTTCATCCATCATTTTTGAAACTAGAGTATTGCCTCTGAATATCGTCGTGGGATCTCTAAAATATAAAATACATACACAAATAAATACATATTTTTATTAAAACATTTTTTTAAAAATATTTGTTAACATATAACGGCCACATAATTTTTTACATGAAACTACCACATATTCTCAAGGTGAAAATAAGGTTTAAATAAATTTACCTGCCAAATATTGTTTTGTTTAGCTGTTAGATGGTCAAGCTCTAACTCCAAAAAAAAAAAAAAAACAGCATAAAGGGCAAATATTTGAATGAAGTAGGTGAATGCTTTGATGTGTATTAATCTAGACCAATTATCAACATTTTTGACAGGGACGTTTCAAAATTAAAAATGTTTTCAAATAATTTGAATAGATATTTGATTTAATTTATAATAACAGAGGCTGAATGGTTCCTAGAAATGCAATAATAGGTACAGACAGTTTGGTGTCTTAGCGTCAGATCCTTTGATGTTGAGGTCTTTTAATTTTTTTTTTTTTTTTTTGAGACGACATTTAACCACATGCATTTTGGGCGCCCAAGAGCAAGAACGATTGACTTAAAAGGCAGAGTGTCCTACTTCGTCGGGGATGTTCACTGCATATTCAAAAGTGAATTTGAGGTTTCAAATTCAATTTAATGATCTCATTAATATGTCTTTTTTCATTAGCTAATTTAGCTAGATTAATTTTTATCTTAGATATTTATTTATAGACATTGACTATGGAATTGTTTCTTAGCATACTTAGATATTTGGTATCAAAGAACATACGTGACTTCAATGATATAAAAAATAAGATGACAAGTTCCTATAAAAATTCCTACAGGTCCCTCCCTACGGAAATATGTGCCCCCGAAAGAAGGCCGCTGGAAATCAGTTTCTCTTGAATAACTTTTAAAGTACTCAATATAATTTAATAAAAAAATTAATGTGATGGATACTAGTAAAGACCTCTTAAAATAGTGTCCTTGAAACCTATTTAGCTTTTTTAGTTTACCACGAGCGGGCTAAGTTTTACAACTTAATGCCTAAATTTCTGTATGATAAAGACTTTAAAATAATAAATCTGGGTTCAACCTTAGACTAAAAAAAATTCCCTTGTTTATTGTCAATAAAATGAATCGTTTATAAGAAAAAGTTTGGCCTATGTTTACAGTTTTTCAATAATTTTGTTAAGGTGCCTCCTGGGACACCACTGTATTTTTTTAAATTTTGTATTTTTTCAGATTAAACATCTTAAAATTAAACTTTCCTGTTTGAATGACTTCCATATCGCACTTTGTTGTAGAGAAAAAAAAATAGAAATCATGGCCCTTATTATGAAAAATAAAATATTTGTTTATTATTCTTTTTCTCGTAAACGGTTGATTTTATCGACAATAAACGAGAGTATCTTTTTTTAGTCTAAGATTGAAACTACCCAGATTTATTATTTTAAAGTTTTTATCATTCATATCTCCGTAGGGAGGGCCTGTAGAAAAAAATGTATAGGAACTTATCATCTTATTTTTTCATGTTCTATCAGCACCAGATTTACCACATTTTCCCCGGACACCTTGTATATTAGATAAAGTACCTTTACAATACAGTAAACATGACATAGTAAGAATTTTAATTTTTCATTGGCGTGCGGTGAGGGTAGAATTTTCGGCAATAAGATATTAAGGCTTATTTTAGACAATTTATTCTATTATATTTAGATTTAGTATCTCCAAAAACTCCTTAGTCCATATTTTCAAAATCTTAAAAATTAATTATGGCAGAAACAAAAAATTTAAATTTTTACTATGCCGAATATTTCATTTTTCAAACATACAATTACCACTCAAATTTGAAGAAAACCGCATTATTAATAACTGAGATATTAGAACCGATTTGTGAAAAGCAGGACACACTGTATATTATACCAGACTGGTATATAAATTTAATTTAAACTGTCGAGGTCGAAAATAATAGAGAGTAATTAATTTTTTTTCATATATTTTCAGGTATTAACAATATTGTGTGAAACTAACTACTCAGTGGACAAAAGCCCCAACCTGCGTTGAATTACACCCACAATATCTACCCATATATTCCTTATTATTAGCTTTTGTAACATTTTTTACTGTTTAAGAAAGGTATTTTAAGCTAATATGTATCAAATCTCCTACAATTCCTATCAATGAAGTCATATGTATGCTCTCTGATACCAAACATCTAGGTATGCTAATGAACATCCACAGACAAAACTCTATTCAATAATTATCTAAAGAATTTTCATCTATTTACTAACCTCTGGAGTGGGAACTCGAAATTCAACCACAATAGATGAGATCTGACCTATTTCTGCATTTTTAGGATTGCTTCATCAGGTGGCCTCCTTTAACTTGAGTCAAATATCTAACTATAAAGATTATTATACCAATAAATTAAAATTATTTGAAATTGAATGTCGACAGTGTCATAAATCTCCTACAATTCCTATCAATGAAGTCATATGTATGCTCTCTGATACCATATTACCTTTCTTAAACAGTAAAAAAATGTTACAAAAGCTAATAATAAGGAATATATGGGTAGATATTGTGGGTGTAATTCAACGCAGGTTGGGGCTTTTGTCCACTGAGTAGTTAGTTTCACACAATATTGTTAATACCTGAAAATATATGAAAAAACTATACATAAAAGGTAAATTTTTTTTATTATTTTTTATTTATTTTAGTAGGTCGTTATGATATTCATTGACACTGTCAACATTTATTTTCAAACAATTTTAATTTATTGGTATAATAATCTTTATAGTTAGATATTTGACTCAAGTTAAAGGAGGCCACCTGATGAAGCAATCCTAAAAATGCAGAAATAGGTCAGATCTCATCTATTGTGGTTGAATTTCGAGTGGATCCAGAGGATAGTAAATAGATTAAATTCTTTAGATAATTATTGAATAGAGTTTTGTCTGTGGAATTGTTCATTAGCATACCTAGATGTTTGGTATCAAAGAGCATACATATGACTTCATTGATAGGAATTGTAGGAGATTTGATACCATATTAGCTTAAAATACCTTTCTTAAACAGTAAAAAAATGTTACAAAAGCTAATAATAAGGAATATATGGGTAGATATTGTGGGTGCAATTCAACACAGGTTGGGGCTTTTGTCCACTGAGTAGTTAGTTTCACACAATATTGTTAATACCTGAAAATATATGAAAAAAAATGAATTACTCTCTATTATTTTCGACCTCGACTATAGTTTGAGTAATTTCGATAATACATTGTGAATTGTTTGCTTTCTCACATTTCTTTTTTCAAATTTTTTATACATATTTATTAAAAATAAACGTCGGGATGGCATTTTTTTAATATATTTAATAGAACAAAGAATACTTACGTGACATTTGAAATTTCTACATTTGCCAACGCTCTAATAATTGGAACAATTTTATCATAGTGCATAAATATTCTAACCAGAGGCTGCGCTATATCCATTTTGTTTATAATTTCACCTAATATGTACACTGAAGTAGCTGTTATGGGCTAAAATAAAATGACATAATTGAAAATAAAGGACATCTTTAAAATTGAAATAAATGTTAAAAAAAAAACATATTAAGTAATGTAGTTATTTTATAAATAAATCCTGACAGATCATTGTGATTAAATGTTTATTTATACCAACTGGATATGTATCCAATATTTCTTTATATAAAACAAATACATTTTTTTTTATAAAAAAGATTATATGCACGGCTTGTTTTGGTTTCGAATTTGAACAATTCTAGAACAGTTCTAAATAGTAGTATTAGAAGAACTATGGTTATGATTATGTTCAAAGCGAGTGGACCAAGAATTAGCCCTCCACTGCGACCTTGTGTGAGGCTCACACCCATGTTATACATCGCATCGCTTATTGAAATTATTTTTATCTCTAAAATTAAAAAAGTAATGATATTTAAGGCTCCATATTCTTGAAATTAATTTTTTCTAAAAACGATATTAAATAACTAATAATTGAACTATGAAAGGCTTAACAAATCATGGAAGCGTTATCTCATGCCACCTGGGTATTTTCAATCAAACAAATAGCAACAAAAAGTGATCTAACCAATAAAGTGATAGGTACCTAAATTTATGAAAATACTTATTTTTTAAATTTTACTGTATTTAAAAATATAATTAACATACACTTGCTTAGTACCTACTAGATATAAAATTGTTTACTTTTATTTATAAGATATGAAATAATTGCTAAAATTTGGGGTTTGAATAGCAAAAAGAGTGTCTTACAAATGTTTTTAAAAGTTATTACTTACTTTATGAAAAAAATGTAAATAGTAACACTGAATAGTAAAAATTTTATTTTTATGCTTGCTTTTGTTCTACATGTTCTATTTTTTGTTTTTTTTTTTATATAAATTTTGATACTTAGACACCAGAAATTTGATTATTTTGTGGTGAGAAATACAGCGACGTTCGAAATTTAAATATGACATAAGAATGTTAATTGTAGCCCTATGTAACAATATAAGTAAAATGAGTTGTCTAAAACTATTTATGGCACAAATTTGTTTCTCAGTTTATTTGAGTATTTTAACATCTATCACAACAAAAAGAATTAACTCCTATATCAACAGAAATCAATACATTTTATGGAATTTATGGGGTATAAACATAGTCCTAATTACCTAAACGTTAAAAAGTATTCCTAACAAAACAACAAAAAAATCAAATATCCCAAATATAAGTTTCTTCTCACGGAAAAAAAAAAATTAATTTATGTAATGAACACATTTTCATTTTGTAATACCAATAGTAATTAACAAAGCACGTGAAATTAATGAGGTAAGTAATTTATATACAGTGCCTTCATAAATGATTACAAGCCACGTGACCAGGACTGTGATTCTCGAAGAACAACTTGTATGCAAATAGATTTCTTGTCTCCCTTATTTGCCGGTGAGGAAAAGGATATTCGCCCTGATCACGTGGCTTGTAATCATTTATGAAGGCACTGTATATTTGGATGAAAATTTAAAAACTTACTTGTATATGTATACTCTGAAGTAATAAATTTTTGAGATTATCATAAACATTGGCGGGAAAAACTCTGTCTTCGGTATACTGAACTTGAAGACGTAGAGAGCCTAGAGAATTATCGCTAGAAAGTCTTGTACCTGGAGGTGTCGAGTTTGTAATAAAGGGACGGTTTTTACCAGATCTCGGTTGCAGAAAGTACCTGCAACA
Source organism: Monochamus saltuarius (assembly GCA_025584915.1). Classification (NCBI taxonomy): domain Eukaryota; kingdom Metazoa; phylum Arthropoda; class Insecta; order Coleoptera; family Cerambycidae; genus Monochamus; species Monochamus saltuarius. The sequence goes on along the minus strand of CM046723.1, from coordinate 26,379,672 downwards.
AAACAAGGATTATACAAAATACATATATTTAAATGAAGATGCACAGATAAAACTGAAACCAACATTTGATAATTGGGTCAAATATGCCTTACCTATGGCAGTTCAAAGTTGTTTCATTTGAAAATTACAGGGTTATAAGTTGAAATTAAAGAATAAAATTATTGATATGTAATATAATGTGTATATATGTAATAGTCAGTGAAAAGGTTGAAAAGGTACTTCATAGTAGTCGTATGTCACTGGAGTTACATATAGAACTATTTTGTGCTAATAGAAGTTCGTATTACTGTACCTCCTCCTAAATTGAAGATAACTGGTTCATATAACTATGTTTTCTTCAATTTCAACAGCATTTACCAGCAAATAAAGCCACTTTGGACTAAAGTATGTTTAGCACAGTTATCACATTTTGGTTTAGTTAACAAATTTAAAATTCCAAACAGATATAAATTGAAGAAAAGATGTACAAAGATTGATTAAAAATAGCACTCCATATTAACGATTTATTTAAAAGTTTAGGGGAAAAATAAAGCAAAAAAACTATAGCATTCAACTACAAGTAGAAGTATTTAAGGTTAATCTTAAATTTTGCATGGTGATCTTAAAAAAGGAACAAACAAATTTATGACTTTATAAAATAGAACACCTTATACATTCATATTTGAATAGAATGATTCAAGATTACACTATAACAAAGTTTCATGGTTTTACCTAATGGTAAGGAGAACATACCAATTGCTATTATTATGGGTAAACCTTATTGTGATCAATTTAAATATACGTGTTGCCTAAAAAAGAAATTAGTTTTATTGCTTACACTTAAAAATCCTTATAGTAGAGAGCTATGACTTTCGCACTTATTTTCTTTTAATATCTAAAAATAAGACAGTTAAGGGGGATGACATTTAACGGATAGCTTCATACATATTTATACTAATATGTACAAATATATATACAATATTCAATATGCCTAGAATGGTTCAGCTCTCCCTTCAGCTTAATAGAACAATTTATTTGATATTAAACAGGATGTTATTAATGTGCAATTCATTAATACATAGGCATTAAAGATAAGTTCAAACAGATTGGCTATAGTCCTTTTTATAGAAAATTATTTATACAGTAAACATGATACTGATATTTATATCCTAAATAAAAACAATTACTTACTTCATAATATACAAGGCAACTTGATTCTTTATTTCAACTAAGAAAATCTGAGGATACCAATGGTACACAATCATAAGATCAATAACATATATTTTTTAGAAAACTAACAATATACCGGGCGGCTACGAAAGTATCACCTCCGATAATGTTGGAATAGCTTGATTACTAGAAATGTTGAGAGCATTCGTAAGGCTTTTGGTTTCCATGGAGAAAATATTGTGGAAATCAATTGCTAAGTAAAGTAAAAGTATAGTTGGAACTTTGTAAAGATGCTGCTAAAACAATTTGTGCCGTTTACTGGGAAAACGCCAATCATTTTTTTGTTCCAAAAAATGTCATTTTGACAAGAACAATTCTTCACGTTTAATATCATGATTTTAATGCGTCAACGCGTTGACGTAAAGATACGCCAAGAAGCGTTGCAACGCGAAGTAACGTTGCAACGCCAAGAACAAAAAGACAATTCCTCAAGCAAAACCGCGTAAGCTAACGTGTGCATCTGATAGTAATACAAAAAATGCATCATCATATTAGTTTTTTTATTTCAATTGTTTAATGGAGGGAAACAGTAAAACCTTTGGTAATTTCACAAAACAGTAAAACGGTTATGTGGAGTTGATAAGTTTGTCTTGAGTTTCTGATGGCCTGCCATGACAGTCACTGACAGTTTTATGATGGAAATAATAGAAAATCTTACAGTTGAAACAATTTGCTAAAAATTGACTTTCCCTCCATTAAATAATTTCACGCATATCCACGAATTTCGCGTCCATGAGGATGACGAATATCACCCATACAACTTTGAAAAGACAGCCTACCATAAAATACACAGAATCTAACTTTTCAAAGCTTCATATTAACGCAGCAGTTAAATAAATTAACTATTTTTAGTCATAAATAAATAAAATAAATGAATTTTTTTCAAAATCCAGTTTTATTTTATACAAGCGTAATATTATACATTCAAGAGTTATTTTTAAAAAAGTTCGTGTTTAGAGATGATAGGGTACGCTCTATTTAAGGTTCCATTTCATATGCTCAAGCATCGTCGGCTTAATCGCAGCAACCGTGCTTTTTCTGGTGTGTTCCTTTGCCCGTTTGCAGTGACTCACCGCGCGCGATAGTACACTACAGCACAAATGACGTAGTGGGGCATAGTCGTCAGTTGTCAGCTGTTTACGTCTCATTTTTAAATTTGTAAATTGATACAACCTAAAATAATAAGTACTGTGTTTTCATGATGAAAGTGTAGGAGTAGCAGTCCATTATTAATACGTATGTACCCAGTTTCATGAAAAATGTAAAATATGTAGACACAATAGCCTTGTATTGGTATCAGTGTGATATGATTTTTAAAGCAAAAGTAATATTTTGGAGAGTTGAACATACCTACGCGTATTATAGTATAGTAGCTATTAATATTATTTTGAAAGTAGTAAAATTAATGGTTTCGTCACTTAATTTGATTACTTTTATGTAAGGAAATACGCTTTTCCTAGAACATGCTAAGCATCGCCCACACAGCATAAATTTCACTGCATTAAATTTACTTCATATCCGAACTCAAATCCATAGAAGAATAACACTGACATGTTAATTTTAGAATATTTAGAACATTGCACATTTTGATATTTTGCCACGCGAATAAATATTGAATGTTAGCTTCATAAAAAAATATATGTAATCAAATATAAAAACAGTACAATTTATTTAATAAACACAGGCACTGTTATGTATACATTTTATTAAGAATTAATGTACAAATTATTAAAGTAAACAAACAACGAATTTTTTCAATATTTCCAGAACCTTTGCCCAAATTAATAATGCTAGTTATACTATAATAAGTAGGTACTGTCCTATTGGATTTGCCTTAGTAATTCTAAATATGCAATCCCATCAAATGCAAATTACTTTAAAATGCATAAAAAGACTAACTAATATAGTGCCAAATTCAAACAAAAGTCATATTTACTCAAAACGTTTCCCACAAAAGTGCATATAATGGACATGAAGCCCAAAAGTCTCAGTAAATAAATTATAGGATGAGGAAATAGTGCACTTTTTTAAATAGCTCCAAAATCACTTTTCTCAAAACTTTTTATATTTGAATGAAACTCAGTCCAAGTCTTTGTTTTGGACATGTATTATTGTAACATATTATTGTTATATCTCCAGACACTTTTTTATATTAAAAAATATTGCAATAATTTCAATTCAAATAAAGCAAGATCCTTCAACTCTCAACATTCTATATAGATATCATTAAATACAATAAACCACAAACAGTCGTTAGATTATTGACTTTTTAATAGCCCTGCATTGTGCCGTTAATATTAAAAATGAGTTTTTGACAGTATAATTTTGTAATTTTTTATATTGCGCGTTTTTGGAGACATGTTTAATATGGGAAACTTTTTGCTTAAAATTACATTTCTTGTTTTAATACATTATATTTTAGCATAACTAATTGTACCTATGTATTTCTATAAGTAATAACATTTTTTGATTTGACACTAAAATACTAAAACGTAATAAAATTTAAATTTGGAATTCCTATTTTTCCTAAATTCTACAGTATTTTAAATTTTACTTTAATGTTCCTGTTTAAGATGCAGTAATATAAAATCTAGTCGTTTTTATTTTGGATCATTATTAGGTAGGTACTTAAAATAAGAGGATTTTCGTCACAAAACGTGGGTCAAGGTTATGTTGACTGTTTTCTTTGATTACAAGAGAGTTATTCACCACGAATTCATGCCACAAGGTCAAACAATCAATCACTTTTATCTTAAAATTTTCAGACGGCTGCGTAAAACTGTTCAAAAGAAGAAACCTCTACTCTGTTTTTATTTCTCAAGCTAAATGGACAAAGACTTGACACAATTGAGGAAATATAAACAAAAGTCACTAGACTAACTACAGATAATTCCGGAAGATGCACTTTTACATGCTACCCTAGATTACTACCAACAATACGAACATAACAGTTATTCTTTGACACGATTGTTTCTTACTGTTGTTCATCAAACTCATAATAGGTGTGTTCCTGCAACTACATACTTATTGCGTTAAATTCACGGATAACTTGTTCTCAATTTAACTGGTCGAATATTTCTGATAGTTTATAAGTATTGATGAATGATCTGCATGTCATGAAACATTAACCATAGCTGACAATATAGTTATTCTGGATAGAACTGAAAAAAGGTGAACCGGTAACATCTTTTACCTACCCATTGATTCAATCGAACATCAACAGTTTGGGATCTTAAACAGGCGCAATAAAGATAAATTCGAGAATAAATTTCACAATTTCCTTACATCTTCTGAACAAGGGCCTAGAAAGAGAAGAACTTCACGGCAACAAATTCAATGTTCCAATTAGCCAAATGTTCCCTAATCTGAAATATCAGATTAGTGACATATTCTCTAATCCAAATATTCACTAACCCAAAACAGATCTATTATAGTTTGGATAAACGAGACGTTACACTGTATGTTTTCTCAATAAATTAATAAAAAAAAATAAATATTGTAATTTTTTTTTATCAGGTCTCGTATTTGAAAATCCATTTCTCCATTTTATGCACGTTTACGCATGCACTATATAAGTAGACATATACTGAGATCATTTTAGATCACGTTTTAGATAACCGTCTAGAGGGTAGCGGTTTCATTTTCCTCATGATTTCGATTATAATACCGAATAATACTAAATTTGTTAGAAAATAATTCAGCGATTGGTTGAATACGAAAAATTCAACAATATGATTGACTTTCGTTTAATCATGATTCCGAAGTCATGGTCGAACGAAAGTCGCTAATGAATCATATTTTAGAACTATTTATTATAAAGGAAGCGGCGGTTTTGATAAGTCATCGTCACAACTCCAATCCTAATTGTTTCATAATACCTATACAAGTGTTATATTTAACACAGTGTGTAAAGGTATGTGTAATACCTTCCTTTTCTTATTTATTGTTATTCTAGGAACCTAACGATTGCAACTAAGTACTGCCCTTGGTACTGCTTGATTCAAATTCAAATGACCGATATATTTAAAGCCCGAACTGAATGAGATTAACGGAATTATGTCGTACGTGCAATATTACGCAGACCAAGAAGTAGTGTCGAATCATATAGCCACACAAATAATTAACATTCATTTGTATTCAGCTGGGTAAAAACTATTGTTTAAGTGTTTATTAATAATTCATACGACGAACATAACCCACTTTAACCTTGTAGAACAAAAGACAATGCAATTTTTATTATTTATTAAGAAAGATGGTAGTCTACAAGATGCATTGTTCACGGCAGAAAAAAAAATCGTCTTGTAAAAGATGACACTTTATTTTCAAGTCATTAGGATGAATGCTGTTAACTGCTTTGCTTTTATGATACCTATTAGGTAGGTACTTATATAGTTTGACATAACACAACTAGGTATAAGAAATGGAACGGGTGCAGTAAGTATAATCAAACGTAATGTTTAGGCCCCGTCGCAAATTGGGCCTGGCTCAAACACAGCCCATCATGCGTGGAATAATGCACATTGGATTGTATTGGACCGTTGAGTGAGAAATTGTATATAGAGGCGCAACCTTATGGCGAAATGCGTATACACTTTTCGGCCCGAGATAGTATTAGGTAATAGTAGCTCTTTGGTTCTAAGATTCGTCAATTTATCGACAACTTATTGTTCACGGAGGTTTTCTTTGCTTGTTAAACCATTGAATCACACAGAACACTCAAAATTGACTGTCGTTAACAACAGTTCTCGACAGACGGACAAATCTCGGGCCTAAAAAACCCCTACTATAAAACACGGGGTAACATAATGGAAGGTCAAACATGAAGGCCTTTATTTCTTGTCCGACTTTAAAAACATTTTGCCCTATAGATGTTTTCTAATAGGGCCTTTGTTTTCAAGATACAGGGTGTTAAACTTGTAGATCGTATACGCATTTTGCTATTAAGGTTGCGCCTCTATCTACAATTTCTCACTCATCGATTGGACCCATTCCACGCAGTACACTCCTAACCAGTTGTGCTAGAAGCACAGTTTTATGGGTCGTAGATAACGTGACTAGATGTCATCTTTCTTGATGACATGTTATCCTTTTAACCAGTGTCATATCATTAATTTTAACCACGTTTTCGGACGGCCCAATATGACAAAATCGAAAAAAAATCGACCTTTCAAAAGGTAAATAAATTACTCCATAACAATCAGTAACACGACGCTCCTGGTACATTACTCATTTTCCGATGACACGTATTGAAGTCCAACAGCATTGCCACTTAGGACCACATACATACATATAATAACAGCATGTTCGGTACTGAAGTGATAGATTTTTTTTTCTAATAACAAACTAGTTGTTTGCAATCTAGAATTTATGCATTTTGTATATGTTTGAGGTGCCTTTAAACACAGGCATACATGTTTATTAAAATGTTTTTAATAAATTTTTCCACGGCTCCGTTCAGCAAAGGACATCCGCGGTTTTTCACTACTTCACTTTACCTAACTTGAATTACATTTTTATTTTAGCCAATTTAATTAATAATAATTATAAACTACACTGACCACACAAACACATGATTCATCAACATCTATACACCACGTGAAAATAATGACTGATGCATGAAGAAAGGAAGAAGAGAACTAAAAGAAACCGAGTCGGTTCCAGATGCCAGATGCAGTCGACGGCGGGCTCGCCTGCATAGGAATGTGGGCCCGAACGATGTTCGACTTATTCCGCCGGTAACGTATTAAACGGGAATTTGAACTGCTACCTGTTTAGCAGTGCCGATTATAGCCTATTTGATATTGGCGCTGATTACTATGGTTGGGCCTCGGGTTGAGCATTTATTACAAAATTCTCTACAGCGCTTGTCATTGAATAGACATTACAAACACTGTTATTGACCTAAATACGGTAGTTCAAGATTAGGGTTGGGAATATTTATCGATATATCGATAATTATCGATAATAATACAGATAAAAAATTATCGAATTATCGATAATATCGATATTATCGACAATCTATCGATATCGAAATTTATCGATATTACCGATAATATCGATAATATTTTGACTCACGAAGATTCACGTTTAGCCGTAGCTTGAAGCCAATAATGATTTATGCGACTTATATGTTCACTGAACAGTTTTCGGTAAGTAACCTAAAATTTAAGGAACAATCACAAAGTGGACGACATCTGTTGAGATAGAATGAAATCCTTCTGGGGGTGAATAACAAAGGCCACAGAACACGCTGCGATATAAAAGTTATTCATTATTTGAAGTCATTGACTCAATATTTTAATTATTTTAATACTTTAAATAGTTCTATAACACTTTTCCATAATAATAATAATAATAATAATAATATCTCTACCCCTCATTCTAATCACAGGGATTAGCCCAGAAGTCGGGACTTGTGCGGGAGAGGGGGCGGCATATTATTATTAAGCAGGCCGCATTTGCGCCCAGGAACGACTTACGTTGGTAGGCCCTAACCACTATTCAGTGCAGGAATGAGGGAAACCTGGAAAACCTCATTAATTAGGGGGGTAGTCAAATATCAACCGGTATCAATCTCTCACATTGACCCAAGCTAACATTATTCCACCCTACCATACCCGCAGAGAGGGTGCCAATCCTCTCCACGAATATAGCTTATATACAGTCTACCGGCAGCTGGGCGCGAACCAACTCCGATCTAGTCACCTCGATTCAAGTACTGACGCCTTAAACCGCGCGACCACTGACCGATAAAGAGAAAGAGAAATAAGGACTGACAAATAACGACAAATTATCGATATATCAATAACATCGATATTATCGATAATATCGGTTTATTTTATTTATTGATAATCGATAGTTCCAAACCATTATCGCCCACCCCTATTCAAGACTCGAATTACCGGATTGTTTATCACTGAATAGGTGTGTCTCGGACTGCTTTTTGTTGACAGGACGAGGTTTTTTTTATTACTGTGTATTTAAATACAGCCTCTCTTAATAATTTAACTTAGTGAGTAGTGGATTTTATTTTGGTACTTAAGTAAGTAATGAAATGTGTATGGTTTCTTTTCATCAGTTGAAGCTTTGTAATTTCAATATCAAATATTACTTATGTTAAAATTTCATAACGCATACTTTTAAAAAATAATTTATACCATTAATTGCATATTACAACAAGTAGGTACCATAGGAAAATATTTCAATTTGGCAACGTCGCGTCGACACCAAGTTGAACTACCGGCAGCAGTCAGTGACAGTCTGAAAAGGGGGTTTAAATAATGGTTTGAAAATATTTATTTTCGGCGTAAATATACATTTACAATTTTTATATCCCGTATTGGTATTATACTTATTCTTCGCTATCTTCTCTTAAAATAAATTACTGGATCACCCTATATAATACTACTATATAAATAACGTCAATCCCCAGCTAGAAGTAAAAGTGAAGCCGAATAAAGTGAGAGCAGAATATTAAGGGGACTGTGTGTGAAATGCCATGCGCAAATTTTCCCTTATTCCATATTGAGACACTGAGACATGCGCCAATGGCAGTGTTCCTCTTATAGATAGATTTTTGTTCCGCAAATCGACTTCACGGCGCATGTTCACCCCCCCTTTACCAGCCATTCAATTTTCGCGCGAAGTTAACAGTTTTTATTAGACTTGAGAAATAAATGCTTAAAACAGCATCAATGTAATGGTAAAATTATGATAATGATAAATTGTGGTAAAATTAAACACCTAAAGACACAGAAAATAATATATATGAATATATTATATATTATATTATATATATATATTAATATATATATAAACACTTAATAAATATTTATTTTTTCCCAACTTTCAAAAGGAGGTAAGAGATAGGACCTGGTGCATTGTAACTGCAAAAAGCGCAAAATTAAACTCCCAAAGCAACAATTTCTTGTTCTTCATCTAAGACACAAAAACTACCCCTACACGAGATATTTTAAATATTTTTTTCGCTAACATTAAGAACGAGTTAAGAGATGGGATATGGTGCACTTTAATTATAAAAATAGTAAAATTAAACTTTTAAAGCAGCTTGCTCTCAGACACAGAAATTACCCCTACACGAAATATATATTTTTTTATTTATGACAGGCAAGCCCAATTCAGTAAAATAACAAACAATAATCAATACCATAGTAATAAGAAGACATAGAAAAATGTGAAACATGTCAATCTAGAACAAAATAAAATAAAATGACAGAAAGAGAAAACAAATTAAATTACAAAAAGTCTAAAACATCAGACAAGAAAAAAAATTATTATATAACAAAGTAAAAGTTAAATATCTATATAATGTCAACTTTAAATCCGTTTTAAATCTATTGAGAGACAGGTCAAACAATTCGAGATGAGTCAACGTATTAGCAAATCTAAGTGCTCTAGGGAAAAATGTATTAAAAGCGTAGTTACGTCTGTGAAAAGGCACATGAAATGTTTGTATTGATCGGGTGGGGCGTAACGGAACAAGTAAGTAAGAGATAAGCTGAGGACTATCGCATCTGCCATTAATAATCTTAAACAAGAGAATCATATCCCTGCGCTTTCTACGAACTTCGAGTGGTGATATGTGCAAGAATTGTTCAATATAAAACTGAAATTTATTGGAAATATATCTACGGAAGTTATGTTGAACTGCATCCAGTTTCAGCTTATAAGTCAAATAATGCAGACTCCAGACGGAGGAACAATACTCAAGATGAGATCTAACCAGTGAACAGTACAAGGTTTTAACAGTTATGATGTTGGTGAAGTCACTAGTTAGTATTTTAACAAAACCCAGCATTTACTTTGCTTTACGACAGTCGCTTGCAATGTGGGTCGAACCTAAGGTGGGAGTCAAGGAAGTAAACCACTACTTGAAATTTATAGAAGAAATACCATTATTAAAAAATATTACCTGTAAATACCTTAATACCTCAAAAATACCCAAAAACCACGAATTATCCTCAAGTGGCCAAAGAATACCTACGAGTATTATCCAATAATATCCTTAAGTAGGTACCTAAAATTATCGTTAAGTACCCAGAAATACCAAGTATATAGTATTCAAAAATATCCTATAATACCCAGATATCTAAGAAACTAAAAATACATTAAATGACTCACAATTTTACTTAGTATACCTTTAATTTTCCAAAATTGTTTCATATTTCCTTAGAAATTATTCTATCTACAGATAATAATGATAATATTTATTTGCAAAAATCAACGTATAATAATATATAATGCCAACCATACTGCAAATAATTAGAAAGCTTATATTATAATATGTGTGGTTCAATATAATTAGAAAAAAAGAAAAAAAAATGTGTTTGTTACCTCTGCAATATAAGATCTACGTAAATAATATAGAGCTTTTTAAGGGCTACAGGAAAATTAGTTTCTAATCCTTATTCAGTATAAGTAAACTATATCTAAACTCGTGTCCAAGTTGGTAGGATATTGCGGATTATCATATTCCGACTGATCATGGAATTGATACTTAGATCGATCCCTTGACTCGATCTGAATACTTACTTACATCTGCAAAGAATATTTTGGGTTACATAAACTGTATCATAAACCCATTAGCGCACCTAAGGATGCCAATACCAAGACCATCCTCCTCCTAACTAAAAACAAACTTCTTCCTAGTGTATGAAATCATAATATTCGGTCTATATAGGGTGCCCTTAAAATTATTGTTCGGATTCCATATACTCATCGGATAGATCGACTACTGGGTACCATCGGTGTCTCCAGTATAACCAAAATCTTTCATGGACAAGTATAAATTGATGGGTATCGAGGGGGAATTCGATTTTAGTCCTAGTTTGTTTTCCGTCATCTATGACTAGAATTAGATAATTTGCAGTTGTTTACATAAAAAGACTTCTTTTTTGTTAAATAGAATATGATTATGATTAGGAAAACCTAATTTAGCAATATTTTAATTCTTATAGATTTTCAATTTTTTTTATTACATATTTTTCATCAATAAAATACAATACTGCAATTGGGCGATTTATTTCAAACTGCTGATGTATTCCTAATGAAATCTACTTTCAATTTTAAACATTAGTTCTTAGTTGTTCCACTCACCAACAGAAATCTATTGAAATTTCTACACAGAACATTTAGCAGATCAAAAACTGATTTGAGGAAGTGTCTTTATTTTTGCAATAGATTGTAGGTATCTAATTCGATCACCCTATATTATTTTCTAAACTAAAGGCTTAAGAAGACAGTAAATAACCATATAGTGGTTTAACAGTGCCTCCGAAAAATTTTAGAGACTATCTAATATATCTAGAAAATATTTTTGTATCTATTTTTAGTAATTTTTATATTTGCCATTGTGTCGGTCAGGTGTTTACTTATTGTATTTAAACTGTGCCATCGGCACAACGCATGCGTGATTGCCATTGCATTTAAAAATTGTCAGAAAATACCCATTATTACCTTGATAGTACCCAAAAATACAAAATCCTAATAATACTGAAAAAATACCTATAAATACCCAATAAGTACCTTTCATTACCTACAGCTTGTACAGTAAAATATCCCAGTGGTTTCCCCCTTATCTGAAATCAATGAATTTCTAATATATTATTACAGATCATAAAACTTGGCTGCTACATAAGTAAAATGGTTGCTGATAAGTGAGCTAATAGTAAGCGATCAGTGAGCCCCCAGTGTGCTGGGGGACCAAATATAGTGCACCAGGTCCCATCGTCTAACTGTTTTTGGAAGTTGGCGAAAAAAAATATTTCACGTAGAAGTAGTTTCTGTGTCTCAAATAGGGGCTTCAGTAGTTTAATTTTACTTATTTTACAATTAGAATGCACCAGGTCATATTGCTTAAATCTCGTTTGAAAATCGATAAAAATAAATATTTAAAATATTTCGTAAAGGGTAGTTTCTCTGTCACAGACAGGGAGCAAGAGATTGCTGGTTTAGGAGTTTCATTTTACCATTTTTCGTTTATCTGTCAATACTTTCAAAAACTTCATACTCAGTTTTTTTTTTACCTCTTTACTTTAAATGAGACAATATTGTCTCGACAAGATATCTCGTAAAATCATCACAGTCAATTGAATTCCAATTCGAGAAAATGGTTTATACAATTGTTGAAAAAGTGGAAATAATTAGTTTGCTTTACAAGAATAATGATTGCGCATGGCAGGCAGCACAGATTTTAATGATCGTCATCCTGACAAAAACACTTCGCATTGGTACCTCCTGGATTTAGGGCACAAATTTTCGGAAACTGGATTGGTTGCAAACAGAAAGCCTCATCGTGAACAGGTTATACGTAATAAGGGTTATCAGCTGTCCTGGGTCACATTGCAATGGAACTAAATTTGACTCTTGGGAAAATTGTAAGTATTTCAGGAATTTCTGTATCTAGTTCTTAAAAAATCATCACCCATACAAAATCAGGTTGGTGCAAAAAATTAATGAAAACAATCCTGATCGCTGCTTACAGTTCTGTGAAGAAATGAGTGAATGAGCTCAAAGGAATTCAAATTTTTTGTACTCAATTTATTTTTCCGATGAATATACTTTGTACGCATTTTTCATGAAACTCATATGCAGCATCTGAGGAAATCGAATTTTTGGGCGGGCATACTAGGAGACCACCTCATAGGGTCTTTCTTCCTACCAGTAATATGGATGGAAACATGTATTTGAATCTACTGGACGCAAATATCTACCCGATGATTGTGGAAGTATTGTAAAATGGCAATGCTTTGCCAGAAGAGGATATGCGGTTTCAGCAGGATGGTGCTCCACCACATTATGCCGCATTCTATCCAAATCACTGGATAGAATGCAGAGGTTCAATCTAGTGGCCTTCTAGATCGCCCAATCTAATACCTTTAGATTTTTTTTTATGGGGACACTTACTTACAGTCGAAAATTTATGCAACATGACCAAACTAATTTGAGGAGCTTCGTCGGCAAGTTGAAAAATGTTGTCAGATAACGTCCGAAATGCTTCGAAACTTTTGTCCCGAAGCAACGCAAAGATATTATTATTGTATGGAAGCGAAGGGAAACCAATTTGAACATTTACTTAATAAAATAACATTGTTTCATTCATTGTTCCTATTCTTTAAGTGATGATTTTATTGCCATATCCAAACCAAAATTTATAAAGTCGTATGTCGTAGTGAGTCAAATTGAAAAAGCTTTAAAATGAAGTGTCACTCAACATAGGGTGCCGTTTAAAGGTATTTTATGCCCCTGCCTAAGGGGTAGCTTCCAAGACACCGAAACTTACGCCATCATGTGTCTCTTTTGTATTTAATATTCATTCATGTACAGTGCGTTTCAATAACTTTGATAACATTTTGATCAGCTGTAACTTTTCTGTTTTTAAAGATATCGGAATGAAGCAAAAACCATAATGCATAGTGGACTAGCAACTTTTTTTCTTATTTAAAAAAAAAAACAAAAGACCAACGATTTTGAGAGATCTTAACCTAACTTATATTTTTTTAAATGGAACGCCCTGTATATTATTGGATATTTGGATTCTACTCAAAATTCCAAGCATATTTTAATAAGCATATGCTATACCTATCTTTCTGAGAAATAGTTTTACAAACATGTCAAATTATCATAAAATTGCTCTACTTGTTCATGGCACACTTTGCACTGAGCTAAAGCTGAAGTTCAGGATTGCTTGAGCCGGGCTGGTAGCAATCGAGCCTTAGTGTTTTGCTCTGTTGAGGAAATTGGCGTTCCATTTAAAAAAATATAAGTTAGGTTAAGATCTCTCAAAATCGTTGGTCTTTTGTTTTTTTTTTAAATGAGAAAAAAAGTTGCTAGTCCACTATGCATTATGGATTTTGCTTCATTCCGATATCTTTAAAAACAGAAAAGTTACAGCTGATCAAAATGTTCTCAAAGTTATTGAAACGCACTGTACAATTTCAAATTCATAATCTCCTAAATTTATTTCAAGACGTTACATTGTCGTCAATATAAATAAGATCGAGAATAAGATATATATTGAAACTTCAACCTAACTTCAAGTAATCAAAGTAAAGCAGCAGAAGCATGAAGGTTTTAATTTTGGAAAAAAAATTTCGAACCCAAGACTCGACAGAACAAAACTTGACTATATTTATAATGAATTTTCTCAGGTACCGACTTATTTCATTGCAACAGCAAAAGTACTTATTGTTTTGTTGAGGTGCCAACATTCAAATTCAAATCCCTCATTATCACTTTTACCTTCAAAATTTCATTGAAAATTATTTGATTTTTTAATTACCTACTTGAACTGGTACACCAATAGATACACAAGTTCTACTCGAAATTAGTAGGTTTCACTATTTAAGTAAGTATCGAGGTAAGTATACTTATTTTGAGTGTGGAAAACAAAGAAAATTACATTCCTTAAGTATTTAAATCATTATTCACTTGTGACAGTATCGGAAATGAACTAACAAAACAAAAATTCTCTGATGTTAGCAATTGAACAATACAGTTACGGCAATATTAACATTTTTACGAATGATGGAAGTTTATTAATCAGTTTTATTTGCTTTTTTAAATTTATAAAGTGAACAATAAATGTCAAATTTAAAAGTATGGTATTTTGACAGTTTTAATCGTATATTAGGTATGTCATGAATGTCAAAATATTGTATAATTTTTTCAGTAAAAAGTTTCCTAAAATATTGTTAACAGTCGTGGACAAAATATATTATTTTACTTGCGCATAATGGCTGAAATTCACTCGGTGATTTACAACACTCGCCTACAGTTCATGCCGTAAACTTCACGCTTGTGAATTACAGCCATCAATATATGCTCATTGCATAATATAGCATTATTAGATATATAATATTAATTTTATGCACCAATTATTTATAATTAAATAGCAGGTAGATAGGTACTTATCAATTTTTTATATTATCTTTCTGTAATTATCAGTAGGTAAATAAACAGATTTTTCTTAGCAAATGAAAAATTATATAGGTACACAAAAAAAATTGAAAACTAAAAATAAACTTGATACCTACTGAATTATTTTTTATCATATTGCAGATATATAAAGAAGTTATTGTTTACTTAGGTACTTAGGTATTCAAAATTTACTTACCATGCATTTCTATGAGCAGCATTTTGCTGTTGCATCCCCCGTAATTGTACACGAACCTCTCCTAAAAACACATCATCACTCATTCCGGGAGTATCGTGCCATATCGACACATGTAGTTCACAAATTTCAGAGTCACTTTCACACATATTATCTCTTCCTTCACTATTATAAAACGTAAAAACTTCATCAAACTGAGGACTTGTTGTTTTTTTTCGCACTTTAGTTCGCTTTGAGATACGTTTACCATTTGTGTAGGTTACTAACACCAATGCATAGGGATCACAAGCACCATTTTTTAAAGTTAAATCTAAACACTTCACTACTTGTACTAACAGTCTTCTACTTGAACTGTATCCTCCAGAGGACTTATTTTTGTTAAACACTTGTTCTGGTTCAAATCGTATCTCAATATTTGCCTTGCCTTGGACCTCAGAATCTGCATCAACAGCTTTAATAGGAAACCAATGGTCCTTATTATTATAAGATGCCAAATGTTCTCGCTTAATTGCAACTTTCCCTAACACTTTATCCTGTCTTAGATGTCTGTCACGATCAAAGACATATATGGATACAAACCTAAAATTTCTCGGTACTTCAAATTGAAATTCTTCGCCAAAAAATGGGCTAAAACAATATGTATATGAGATTTGTAATAATATGAATACATTATATTATATACCTCAATGTTTGATACACTGTAGATGTCCGAAAAATTTCTTCTTGATCTAACGATAGAGTACAGTAAACATCTCTTTGTGTTGAAGATCCATGTGTTCTAGCTTGTAAATTCTTGGCTTCTCCTAAAATATAGAATATTAGTACTAAAAATTATGATAACAAGGTAAAATAGAGTATTATATTAAGAATTTGTCACCACCTGCAGTGACTAAACCTCAAAATGTCAACAAAATAAAAATTATTTCTCACCAACTTCTACTAAAAAATTGTATTTTCAGAACATGCGGAATAAAAATATAAACAAAAATAAAATGTATTTTTTAAACATAAAGTGACTTACCTATTTTTATTTTTAATCGTTCTTCTAGTCGCACTTTAAAGTTCTCGTCCGCCATGTTTCCTGTCTACTCCATGATCTAAAAAATGAATGGAAACGGCTCATGAGTGTACACGATTCTCGGCCGAACGTTTCTTACGAACCGCTCATGATTCAAAGTCAGCGTTTCTGATAGAACATACGACCACAATTTCCTTTAAAAAAGAAATAAAAATTGGCATAAGGTGTGTAAAACTGGCGAGGTGGTAGGTATGTTTTATGTGTATACCTAGATGACTGATAAAGACAAATGCACGTGTCTTTTAATACTCTATGAGAGTTTATGAATGAATTGCAAAGTTTGTACTTAATGCATTATACGACACCGCACGTGGTCACTAAGTTTTAATCATTACAAAGTAGCGCACTACGCATAATCCAACTAGTATGAATGAATGAACAAGAAAAACTACGTTCCCATAACTCATCTTCGTTAATTAATTAGTTCAAATTTGATATTATTGTTGCTGAAGTAAATAACTCATGGCGTTTTCCGATAAAAAAAAACTAGGTATTGCCTTATCATTGGTTACCTAGATAGATTTGTAGTATTTTTACCCATACGTAAAAAACTGTAAATTTGCATAATCAGTACATTAATCCTTCCCAAACTGAATAAGACGAAGTGGGCAGGCATACTAAACAGGAAATCAAGTTATTTGACGCTTTGCGTGAACATTATTAATATATCTAACTGGGTATAGTTAAAATATGCTTTAAGGTATAGCTAGGTACTTATGCCTACCTAGTTTTCCGAGATATCTTTCAATTAGGGTAGATAACAATAAATTAATTATTATGTAGGTTAGGTACACAGGCGTAACAAGAGGGACTGTAACGGGTTCTCAGCACCTTCAAAATTAAAAATTAGCACTCCCAAATGAAATATTTTTTTATTACCTAATAAATAAATAGGTAATCTAGAAAAAATACTATTATGCTATTTTTTATTGTATGAACTAAAATAACAACGACAATGACTTAAAATATAATTAATAGGTGTACTTAGTGCAGTTAGTTAACAATCCAAAAAAGTCTCTTGCTAGAGGCTGTTGAATAAAAAAATATAAGACAATATATAAGCTTTAAGCCCCCCAAAAATTAGATGCCAAGTTACGCCTATGAGTAGGTGCTTAATCTGCATAAAACATTAAACATTAGAAGTAGGTAGATAAGTACCTGCTATTATTTTCACTAATTATTGTTTTGAATTGTGACAGTTGTTAGGAGTGCTTTGTTTTATCAAAATTGTAATCGTTAAATGTTTACCTATTTATTTAAATATTTGCCCACCTAATCAAGAAAAATGTATAACCAAATTTTGAACTGTATTTAAAACACTTTTTTATATATACTTATTTGTTAAAGTATACAGGGTGTCCCACCTTGAACTGCGTAGATCGTTATCTGAGAAAATACTCCGAAACATTTGAAAATTGGGCAACATGGCACAGTCCTTGGGGCAACTAAAAATATCTGTGTATAACGTCCCCTCATTAGATTTATAGAAATGAAGCTTATAAAACCAATGATTTCCCTGTAGTTAAAGGTTGTCGATTTTCTGATTTTAATTTATTAAGAAAAAAAAATTTACTCAATTTTTAAATATTTTATATTTTCTCAACCAATGCCATGTATTATTTCCATACTTAATTAGTGCTTTGTTGTGTTGATTTTGAACACTTTTGTACTAATTTACGGGTAAAAGTTATTGACATTGACTAAGACAATGTAAAATATCTAAAAAAATTGAGCTTTAAAACAAAAAACGGCGAGAGACATAAAACTTTCCAAATCAAGTTTGCTATCAAATTAACGTAGTTTCAAGACAATGTTATGCATTTCGTTGAAAAATATTTAGAGGGGAGAAAGAGGTCATACTCCCCCCCATTTCTAAATAATATTTTTTTCAAGATTTTTCCCATAAAAGCATCATAAAGTAAAAAATATTTGTGTCAATTTTCAAATTTTTCTTTACAGTTAAGTCCATTAATGAAAAAACTATTTTTTTGTTGCAAAACTTAATACCGTGTATCTTGTAGACTAATTGTTTCCCGATCCATATTGATATGAACTTATTTTCTTATTTTAGTTCTAGTACCTATTAAAATTTGGTTCCTGCAGTTCAGGACACACTGTAGAGTACACAAAATGCCCGCAACTTTTTCCTAGAAATAGATATCAAGTTGATTTGAAATAATAGGTACCCCCAAAGTTTACAGAATATATTTATTCCGTAAACTTTGGTACCGCACATCTGCTTGCAGTTTGCAATGCACTGTATCAGGTGTTGCAAGTTTTGGCGATTTGGAACAAAATTGGCTTCTTTGTTTAATACACCATATGTATACAGGGTGTTCTAAAAGTCCATCAGGAAACTCCAGGAGGTACTGAATCTACGGATTAAAATAATAGCAGTATGTAACAAAAATTTTTTTCGAATTGTCAATTGTTTAATTGCATGTTACAGCTTGTCAAAGTTCAATTTTTTTATTTTTCTTTTTAAATTACTTATTTAATTAAAATTCGATTATTCTCTCATTTGGCATACCCACTAAGTAGATCAAGCTCTATTGGACCAGTTAAAGAAAAGTTTTATTATGCGCCGCTAGAGAGACCTAAAACTCAGAATTAGTTTTATTATAACTTTTTTTTCTTAATAGATATAACATAAATTTAAACATTATTGAAAAGAGGAACAATATCAGAAAAAATACTCTTTATTCAAGCCGATAAATGTATTTTAGCAGGAAATCGCTATTAAAGTTTTATTAAACATCAAATTTTTAATAATTCTTTCTGTAATTAATCAAGTTGCCATGCTTCAAATAAATGTCATTAGTAATTTTGGTATTGTAACAAAATTGTTTGTGGGCCTGAAAATTAGCAAAATCCTGGGATTTTCGAAAATTCAGGATTGACAGCTCTAGTCTGTATTCAGAAAAGAGTTGATTCCAAATAAGAACAGAAAATACTATGATGCTTTTAAAAAATAAAATTGGTTGTCATAGCAGTAAAATTACCGGTTCAAACTCAAGGCGACCAAAAAGTGCAAAGACTTGTGTCTGAACATTTTTTTACAGGGGTGTTATTATTCCATAGATGTTGGGTACCCTGTATCTAGTGTTGTCGTATTTTTAGAATTTTCTGTGAACGCGATCGGTATCTCCGTCTCTAATACACACGCATTTATTTCCAAATACAGTGGTTTTTTACTTTTAATTATATGTCATTGTACATACATCAAAACACCTTCAAAAATATTTTAGAGAATGTGATTTTTCTCAAATTTCAATGTCGATTAGTAAATTCATATTTAAATAAAAAATTTTGCGGTCTATCATCTCAAATAGTTTACGTTTTAACACCCTATATGGATTTCAGCAATTATAAAATATGTGGAAGAAATTTTAAAAGGACTGCTTTTTTAGATAAGAAGAAGACATTTACATATTATTTATATGTATATACTGTCAAACAATAATGTAACAAACTTTGAACTGTATATCCTTCAAAATTAATTAAAAGTAGCTAATTAAAATTGATTGTGTAGTTACGTTAATTTGATGTCGCACTGATTTTATATAAAATCAGCAAAGGTGTGAAATTTTATTACAATTTTGTCTTAAAATATACAGTGTGGCCTATTTAAGACAAAATAACCTTGTATTTATGACGCAATTTGTGTTGGCTTTTTTTAAAATAGAGTTTAAGAAAAGTATTCTGTCAGATCATTTGATTAATTCCTTCAAACCTTAATTTTGAATAATTTTCATTTTGGTCAAGTTTTGTTTTATCTAAACTTTAACTACGCCGCTGGACATCCTCTAAAACGGAAATTTAGTAAATCTATTACAAAATATAATTTTACCAAGTACAGTGTTTCCTCTTTCTGAAGGTGCCACCAGTGGCGTAACAATAGGGCCCGCCGCATCCCATCTGCGGGGGGCCCCCTCTAAGAATAACAAAATTAATGGAAAGTATAAAGGGACTACCTTATCTGCTTTATAATGCACGTAGAAAACAAAATTTTTAAGTTTTTTATTTAAATATATAAATAGGAAGAAGTCTTAAGTTTGTATCTACTTATATTTTATTTGTTTGTTTCTTGTTGACATGTATAGAAATAAATGTTTTATTTTGAATATTTTATTGATAAATACAAAATTAAGTGGGTTTTCGTTCTTTTTTCTCTTTCTTTACAGTGTATCGGTAAGAAGGGCCCCTTATCAATTATTGCGGGGGGGCCCGGGAAATATTGTTACGCCACTGGGTACCACCATGTATAAAAGAAATAATAACTTTAATTTGTGAAATACTGCCAGCTTCCTCAAAATGAAAGTTGAAGTTTTTTATTTTTACTATAGTGATAGCTAGTTTATAGTATATGCATATACATGCATTGGTTACATATA
This sequence comes from Monochamus saltuarius, assembly GCA_025584915.1. Taxonomy (NCBI): domain Eukaryota; kingdom Metazoa; phylum Arthropoda; class Insecta; order Coleoptera; family Cerambycidae; genus Monochamus; species Monochamus saltuarius. Next base: position 26,358,860 of record CM046723.1, on the reverse strand, counting down.
TCTATTTGCTAAAATAAATTTATACAGGTGTTTTGTTATCCCAAACGATTACTACACGAAAATGACATAATAATTAATAATGATTAAATATGTTTATGAATACAGTTTGTCAGAGTGTTATTAAAAACGCAGCTTTCTTTTGCAAATTGTTACAAACAATGGTTTTTCTAATTCTCACGTCATACTTTGCTATTTGTAAAATTTTCGTAACCAATGCGTATATAATAATATCGTGGGAACTATTCTACTTAAAAACAATGTTAACTTCGAATAATGATTCAAGATCAATCTCAGAAACTGTAAGATTTCTAAGTATTTCTTTTGTTTCCCAAGACCTAATGTTGAGAATAAAATGATAATAGCTAACAGATGATAATGTCGAGCTCATTTATTAACCTAGATGTATACTGAATTAAAAACTATTTTGCATTATTCTTGAGGCACGTATGTATAACAATGTTTACTTATAGGTATACCTAAAATATTAGAACTTTATATTATAGATGTGAAACAATCTCTGAAATGTATGAATAAAATACGTTTATTTTTCTAAAGAACATAGGACCGAAAATATTGAATTAAATTAGTTATACAGGGTGGTCCTTAATGAATGCGCCATAGAACAAACTGTACATTGTAGATATCAAAATATACCCTGTGAGCCATATTGGCTTATTCCGAATGTCAATATTAAAAAAGATACATGGTCTAGAAGCAAAATTTTTCAAATTGATTTTTCTCAATATTTCAAAACATTTTAGACTTTTCTTTGGTACCTATGGGGAGGTTTTTTGAGGGCCATATCATATCGTAAGCTCACTTTCAATATACCATATACAGGGCGATGTTTACAGTGTGGGCCATTTAGTTTATAAAGAAGAACTTTTATCCCGTGATGACCTTCTTCAAAAGATTAAAGATGGTGTTAATGTAATTCGGAACAAAGAAGGTAGATACTTTATTTAAAGTAAGACGATATTTAAATAGGAGCATATATGAAAATGTATTCATATTAATGGTAGATATTTCGCTCAGTTATTAAAGTAGGTAGTTATTATTGTAATAATGTGGTTCATTATTAAACTATTTATTTAAATATTTAGTTGTAGTTAATTTTAATTAATATTGTTGACTGTTATTATCATAAAGTCAACATGCACTGAAAGATTGAAATTCGAATATCTCGAAAACGAGACGGTTTATTGAAATGAAACAGGTATACCTTTTTTGCTTAAAAATGACTGGGGTTTTATCTATGTTATAAATATATGCAATAAGCATACCTACAAAAAGTTTAATCCGATTATATCAGCAAAACACACTGGAAACAACGCCCTGTATGTGGTAAGTATATTGAAAGTGAGCTTACGATATCATATGGCTCTCAAAAAACCTCCCTACACTAAAGTTCAAACAAAACTTCGAAATATTCAGGAAAATGTATGAAAATTTTCGCTTCTGGACTCTGTATCTTTTAATATTAACATTCGCACTCAGACAATATGAATCGTATTTTAAGAAGAAAAGTTTATATCAATATAAGTCCGCAAAAGCTTCGATACGGACCTACAGGGTGTTCAAAAGTGAAGAATTTTTAAATTTTTTCTTTCTAGCGCCTGCAGTTTTTGAGATATTTTGTTCAAATTTTGGGGTTTAGTTATTTATTGAGGTTTACTTGAATAGGTATGGCAAATCATTGTGAAAGTCTACCGCCGTGTGATCATTTTTCAAGGTCGCGGTCCCTTTTCCACCCCCAATTTTATTTGTGGTGCGCCACTGATCGTGTCCGTTAGAGGACTGTTTAGAAACTTTTTTATCCCTTGTATTTTTTTTCCTATCTGTCCCCATTGTTAAAGAAAAAATTGAAAAAGTAATATCTGTGATACGTCAATTTAGTGAGACTATTCTAAAATATTTATGGAAGGAATATTTATGTCATATATCTACTAAAGGCAAAAAAGCAATATATGTATAATATCCCCGTTAATACCAGCGAATATTTATCTCTAATCTACAAGGATACCACTTCAATTCCCATCAAATCATTTCCGGTTTAGATAAATGGCCTATAGGCACTTTCATTTAATACGGATGTTTAACAAAACTCCAGTCACTTTCTTTACTTTATTAACACTAGTAAATCAAATACCGATTCATAAATTTTTAAATATACCGTGTGATCTTATTGACACGATATGATTAGGGGAACAAAAATGTTGGATCGATATCTATTATAGTAGTAGTAGTGATTTTTTAAACTAATGGGATAGGCAAACCGAGACAATAATATATCTACCCCTCATTGCTATCCTTTATTCGAATTAGTTAAAATAACGAATAATTGACAAAGAATGCCATACCCTTGAACCCCCTAAACTTCTACGCCAATGGTTGAAAAGTAATTTTTCAATACAAATATTAAAATTGTATTTAATTTCTGAAAAAATGCTCTTGGGGAAATTCACTGAGCAATTTAAATAGTTTGACTATTTCTAATCAGGGTTACCCTATGAAGTTTTAAAAACTGAAATTCATAGTTATTTATGCAACAAGTACAAAAAGTAAGTGTGAAATTGTCATACAATTGACAACACGTCGAGTGCAATAAGCACTTTTTGTACGAGTTGCATACAATATTTTTTCTACGTTCATGCAAAAACCAAAAAATGTTATTTAGATGACACTAAGTCTAGGAAAATGTGACATCGATTTGAACGTTTATGTTTGTCATGATGACAAAACGCTATTGTAGAGTGACATGAATGCAATAAACATTTTATTGCACTAGTGCAATAAAGAACCACTTTTTCCACTAAATATAGTTCGTTTAAATGGTGTTCACACTGTGATATCCATTTTTCTCAATCTACGATAACATTGATTTCTTATAAGGAACGTTTTAACATAATTAGTATATCATTATTTATTTCACCACAAAATCTTGGAATATGATGTTGGTAATAGATTTTTCCATTATACTCAGGAGCTGCGTACAGTTTTTCCTTTAAAAACTTCCAAAGAAATAAATCTAATGGATTGAGATGCGGTGATCGAGGTGGCCAAGCACCTGGATCATCTCGACCAAATCCATATTTTCCCGTAAATCGTATTTAATCAACTTGCAATTTCAATATGCTCTAGCTGCACAACAAACACACTGATTTGATATGACAAGTGACGTTGCTATTGTTACCAATTTAGAAACAGAAAATCTTGATTAGAAAATTTAAAATATCCAAAAGAAAAAGTGAATTTCCTCAAGAGCACTTTTTCAGAAAATAGAATAAAATTTTAATATTTGTACTGAAAAAATACTTTTCAGCATTGCTGTAAAAGTTTAGAGGGTTCAGGGGTAAAGAAGACCCCATAGTTATATACCATTAGCTTTTAGTTCAAAATAGTAATTTACGTCAAAATATTAACCTTTTAATTTGATAAAAAGTAAAATAATTTTTTAAAGTACTTATGTATCAAAAAACGGAGTGCATAAAGAAAACAGTTATAAAAAAAATAACTATTATTTTTTAATGATATCTATATTTTCCCAAAGTTAGGAACGAAAAATCGGGGACACTCAGTATAGGTATAGCAGACTGTAAAAATATGGAGGCAGGATTTATTTCCCGTGACTAAAAGGAGTTCCTGTACATTTAACTAACCGTGTTTGTCTGAAGTTTAATTATAATTAGTTAGACTGTCACTATGAATAAAAAAGAATTAATTTGCATCATTCATTAAATAGGTACATCGTCTTGAAAATATCTTCACGTAGTAAAATTAAGTGGAAATTCAGTTGCACGCATCTTTTAGAAGTACGATTGATGTAATCTTAGCGGAAACGGATATGATTGTATTATTTTAATAAATGAATATGATCGTTTACAGACATTATGTATGTTCATATAATATAAGCATAGAGGCGGAGCAAGGAACGTTCATTACGATATCTTAAATGGTTTTAAGTATAAACACAGGATGGAGTGCCTGATAAGACTGATATATGATAAAGCACATTATCATGTTAAGAAAATAAACGTAAAGCAATTAAAAACATAAATATACTTTAATGTTACCATAGCGAATGCATACATGTGAATATTTATAGAATATAATATTCATTCATTGTTAATTATTGATAAATGACAACTTTTTCTGAAAAAACACCTCTGCAAAAATTGGCAATACTATACAGGGTGACTCAGAACTTATTTAAAAAATTTGGGAATAGATGCGTCATGAAACATGGAGTCAATATCGAAATTTTTTTTTTTTAAATCCTTATAGTTTCTGAAAAAAATTACTGAAGTTCTAGTAGTTTCAACCTTTACATCGCTGGGATACTAGCCAGGCGATTTCAAATATCAGATTACTTTTTCTTTAGTTTTATTGGGTTTTTGCCACACTTCTGAAAAAATAATAAAGATTAATTAAATAAACCCTTGCGCCAAACGGAACAGTCAAGGGTTATTTTTGAAACTAAGTTTGCCTAACCAAAAAATCTCACACTGAAAAAAGCAGATAAGTAAAAAATAACAAAAATCACATCACTATCGCGCACTTCCGTATTATTGACGTTTCGAAAAACTCTCTGTTTTCGTTCTCAAAATCGTAGTAAAAATATTAAACGTATGTCAAGTTTGACAGTTTAAAATTTGTTTATCTGCTTCCATAGAGATGTTAAATGATTTTTATTTTATTGTTACTTACTTCTTCTTGATACAACTGTAGCCAACAATGATCGATGTTTACTGAACAGTTTGACACACACTTATCTCCGTACAACAAAATAATCGCGGTCTCTTAATTCGTCTTAATTTTCTTTTTGTTGCGTTATCTTCCTTCTCTAAAATTTGATTTAATGGGGTTCGGCAAAAATTTTAGAGAAGGAAGATAACGGAACAAAAAGAAAATTAAAAGAGACCGCGATTATTTTGTTGAACGGAGATAAGTGTGTGTCAAACTGTTCAGTAAACATCGATCATTGTTGGCTACAGTTGTATCAAGAAGAAGTAAGTAACAATAAAATAAAAATCATTTAACATCTCTATCGCGTATCATACACGGCGTATTGCAGTATCATACACGAAGCTTAATTTATACCCGTACCACAGCTTAAATAACAATCAGCCATAGAAAATATATTATTTAATCAGCTCACAGAGTCGTATGAGCGGGAACATCTCGCGCAGATCTTCGCACATGCCGCCATTTGAGAATACAACATTGCAGGGACGTGTGGTTGTAAATTATGCCCTTATAGCCATACCGTTCGAAGATTGCGTTATTGACGCACGAGTGCTGTATTTTGTGATTTGTTGATTTTCTTGTATTTTATACTGTTATTTTATTTTTAAACAATTTCAAGTAAAACAAATTTATATTTCGTATGCTAGAAATATTGCAGTTAAAACACTTTCTAAATTGGGACAATTATTTTTAGTCCGGTCCTGACGTGTATCCTGAGCGAGAGAGAGACAACAAGCTTCAAGGACAAATTTTCAGGTTTTAATACTTCAAAGGTGCCGCCCTAGAGTCTGTGAGCTGATTGTTGTTTAAGCTGTGCCCGTACTATGTACCAAGCATTAAGGTAAGGACAGACATGCTCATTATTAGCACGAAAGCATGCCATTATTGAGCAAATGCTACTTTGTAGCATGTGTGTGATAGCGTTGCTAGTAATAAGCGTGCTAATTTCGGGTATGCTGAAAAATCAACAGTCGTTTGATTTTCAAGCGTGCTACCTGCGGCGCGGGTGAAAGGGGGTGTGCTCTAAGCGTGTGTGAACAGGTTTGCTTATGAGCACGCAATTGCAATTGGACTGTGACAGTGTGTTGAGTTTGCGTCTTCCAAAACTAAAAATGGCATTTTGGGGAGATGATAAAACATTGCTTTTCATGACTTATTATGGAAGTCATGAATGTCTGTGGAATACACGGTCATCTCTTTATTAAAAGATATGAATGACCCAAGTTTAACCATAAAAATAATTAAAACAGAAATTAAAAATTTAAGATCTGTGTACCATTCTGAAGTAAAGAAAACCAACAGTTCGAAACCATCTATGTCATGATTTATAGAAGTGGCATCATTTATGGCAGACACAGATGACCAATTTTTTAATAATTGCGTTACAGGCAATAACATTATTTTAATGAGTTCTGTGCGAAAATAACTGACACTATTATATCGTTGTAACGGTAGGGAACCACTGTTTTGACTTAGTTCACTTGTATTTGCTTCCATTTTGGTCGATAGCCTGCGTTTTAATAGCATGTGTGTCCAACTGATCTGCTTTTATTCGTGATACTTAGGAAATGCTTAAAACTTGCATGCTTATTGCCAGCAAATGTGACCAGCTAAAGAGCATACTAGTCCCAAGTACGCTTTGTCCGTACCTTTAATGCTAAGAGACTGGACAAGGAGGACCGGTATCATGGCCGCCACTATCTCCTGACTTTAAATCGTTTGGACTTATTTTTGTGGGAATATTTAAAGAATGAAGTATATTGCATCGAAGTGGACAATATTGATGATTTACGGCGCAAACGTATCATAGCTGCTCCCAATAACTTACAACTTCAAAATGGACAAGAAACAAACATTTTTGTTGTAACATCAGGTATGTCAAACTACTTTACTAATTAAAACCACAAATTAATTTTATAAATATATAATTAATAACAATAGCGGCAAAAACAGTTGAATTTGCTGTATAAAAATAGATGCTGTATATAAGATCAAAACACCATGATTACAAGGTAAGTCCATTAGAGCCTTTTCACACGGGCCACCGTGCAGCGCTTCTCGGAAGCGCCGTTGAGTGGTCCGTTTTGACGAAACATTGTTTTATATAGACTTATTCACACGAGCGCGCCACAGATTTAGCAGCGCCACGGTGGTGTGCAGACGCCTACTCCTACCGAAACGTCAACCATAAATTAGTGGCTCCACTCAGCAGCGCTGCTGAGTGGCTCGTGTGAAAAGACTCTTAAAACTTGAATGAATTAGCTTCATTTTACATACTGAGATAAAGTTTGGAGTTTGTCCAAACTTCACCGACATATTCTATCGATGAAAATAATTCGAATTTATTATAAGTATAACTATTTTTTATGCAAAGTTTAATAAGGGAGTTACAGGGTGTTATAATTTTATTTGTAACAAAATAAATGAAAAAAAAATATTTGACAATATTTGGGCAGTGATGTTTTTCCATCATAAACATAAACTATAGTAAAACTCAAAATGATAGAGAATGATTCATGTTATAAGTCTGCTCATCATTTAAAGCAGTCAACATAAAGATAAATACATGCAGCCCGTATATTTATCTTATAAAATTTATGTGCCACATATCTCCCACAGCATATTCGAATACACAGCTTCTGCTGCAGCAAATACGCATTTGCCACAGCAAATACGCATATGCGTTGGTGCGGAATCTGCAATTTTTATTGGTAAAGATGTCTTGACAGATACAACCGTTCAATCTACCGTACTATCATGGGCGTGCGCGCGGGAAAATTAAAAGTTTCTATTTTGATCCGTTACTATAGTACTTCAAAAAATTTTCGGAAATTTGCATTCTTCTTCAAGTAAGCCGCATATTATTACATTAGCAATATTTTGACGTTATAAACAGATTGCCATTATTGATATTCTGTTTGACAGATCTTTGATGTTTCAATTATTTTTTATGTAAACTAAAACAAATAAAATGAGTAAGTAATTATATTATTCTATATGTAATTATTTCCAATACAAAGTCTAATAATTGTAGCACATGATTCATTTTTATCTTCAAAGTAATAAATAGTTTGGTGTGAAATTTTCTTACCGAATATCCTTCGACTTAAATTAATAACCGATAATTTTTCCGCGTTTATGAATATGTTTAGAAAATTATTAAATAATAATGAAATAATTTTCAAAATATTTATGAATTTGAAAAACATTCCAGAAATAATTTGAGCACTAGGATATTATAACTGAAAAATTCCCATAAACGTTTTTTAACCAATTATAAGCTTGTATTTTCATTCTCCTTCAAATAAGCTGTAGTTGATAACAGTGGAAATATTTTGACGTTTATGTACCTATAGATTGACATTTTGTTTGATAGAACCACAGATAAATTAGCATCTGACCTCAATGGATAGAACATAGGGTTGCCACCTTTTCATATGCTCAAGTACCTGCTGAGGACATTCTATTGTTTTTTCTTTTTTCTTTGAATTTTCTTTGAAATATGAATTTCCGCCCTTGAATTTCACCATTTCTGAGTTTTTATGATCTATATATATACCAAAACATATAAAAGAGTAAGTTATTTTATTCTACATGTAGGTATTATCTTCAATACAAAATCTAATTGTCATGTGATCCCCATTTCTACCTTCAAAGTAATTGACAAGTTTGATGTGAAATTTTCTTACTGAATATCCGTCGACCTTAAATTAACAACCGGTAATTCTTTCTCGTTCATGTATGTTTTTAGAAAATTATCAATACTAATTTTCATTCATAATAAAATTTCCGAAAATAATTTAAGCAATAAGTACTTAGTTTTTTTTAGAAACAAATAAACAATTGAACAGAATGTGAGAATCTCAAAAATTATATCGATTTGTTTATATCTCGTAATTATCGTATAAGGATTTTCTGCGATATTGACGAAAATTGATCAAGAAAAATACAAATTTACCAAAAATTCGCAAAGGTGTCACTTTCTTGGGGAAAATATTCATCTTATTCAGTAGAACCATTGTATAAATAAATATAATGGTAGAACTTGTTATTTTCATACATGTAGGCAACCAGATATACACTACGATGTGTAAAATAACATAATTTGGAAAAATGCATAAATATATTAAAATATATGGAAAAATGAGAACGTGAATAAAACTGTACAGTGGCGTGTTACCGAGGCGTTTTGAATGAATGAAAAGTAAAAAAATATATATTTTTGAAAGAGAATGTAAATACTGTACTTGGCTTATACTTATGTAGGTAATTATTTTAATAGCAGTCCAGAAAAGGCACGCAAAATATTTCTGATCAATTTATCCATAGCACAAATTTTTTGTTTTAGATATAGCGCACCCAAAAGTTAGTACAATATAATTGGAATGATATTTCAGAAGTTTTTTTTCCAAGTAAGTTACGTATATATTATTTAACTGTTTTTTTCTTTTTTATAGAACTAAATGCAGTGAAATATTTTACACAAAATTTGTGTCAGAGATAAAATAAAAATTATTTATAAGAAAACAAATATAAATAAATAATATAAATAAATAAATAAATCTTTATTAATCCTTTGGACATTTTACATGTATAGGACAAGTCAATAATACAACAATTACACAAACTTAACTTAACACTTAAGGTGCATCTTTAAGGTGGACTCATTTTTGGGCTTTAATTGCCATAGGACCGAAATTGTACTGGCTCTGAAACAAACTCAAGATTACCAAAGTAAAAAAAGTAGGAACAACTATAATTGCTATATAGAATATACACTGAATGCAATAATTGGACCTGGGAGTATATTAAGCCACTACTGTGATTGTGCGAATGGGAATCGAACAGTAGGATGCTGTACTCATGTGGCTGCAATTGTGTATTAGCCTTGAGTATATACACCATAGTCAAGGGTATTAGGTACCTATCCAATGAACGGTATGAAGATAGGATTTTGAGACCAGCCGAGATTTTAACAAAATCTTTCTTGACTGATAATGTACTGGCGTGCATCAACGACGATTAATACAATTTTCCATGATAAATTATAAGATTTTATAAAATCCCAGAATTTGTACGTAAGAGAGAAATTGTGAGTATACTAACAATTAAAAAAGATTAAACAAACATGCTGGCAAAATTATTTAGTTGGAGTATAATTAAATGCATATCTTCAAAATACGATTTATTGTTTATTCCGTAGTGTAAATAAGAGTTCATTGAAGGTCAAGCAGGCCTACTGGGGTGTTTTTGAGGCCGCTGATGGTGTTCCCAGGGTCAGTTCCTTGATGAAATGTTTTGAGTGGTTGAAAATAAATAAATAAATAAATATGGGGTTTGGACGAAAAAATTATAATGGAAAAATTGCGAGGACCAGAAACTGGGACTTGGTGGTTTTGATGGTGCTTGAACGATTTCTAAGGTCTGTTTTTGAGGAGAATCTTTCCTGAGCGAACAAAACTTGGGCTTGAGTGTCTGAGGGACTTGACGGTGACTCAATACCCCCAAAAACGTCGCAAGAGGATCAACAATCGGTCAAAAATGACCAAAATCGCATATTTGACGTTTGTTCGACCTTTTGGTAAATTTTTTCTGGTAAATTTGTTTTTAAATATAACCAAATGAAACGTTTATTACCATCTTGTAGAAGGACATTTTGGGCAGTCAAAATGAACTTCTACAATTTTTTTTGAGTAGGGACAAACTTTTTAAAATCGAATTTTTGATGCATCGGATGTTATTTGACAATTATGTTTTACCTATCTTCATAATTTTTTCATAACTTAAATAAAAAAAAATATCGTGCTTCTAATGGTATACACCAATTTTTCATAACGTAAAACCTTTTCGAGAAAATTACTCCCAAAGCCGTCATCAGCAAATTTGTGCATTAAAAATTTCAAGAAATTGAATTTTGTATGTGCGCCGAAAAAGCTTATACTTGCGGTGCTGAATAATGTGCGTAAACTTAGCACCCCATTCCTAAATAAAATGAAAAATATAGATTGTGCTGAATTGTGCCGGAATTGTACTACATTGTGCCGTAAAAATTCTAAGAAAAATAATAGCCATTTTCCTAGAAAATGAAAAAATCGTGTTTTCCACGAGGCCACCACTTCGCAAAAATCTTATTTTTCTTTAATGTGCTATATTGTGCTAGTTATTTCGAACATTGTGCCGTTTAAATAAATTCGATATCTATATCCGTTCACCGGAAAATCCGCAAAAACAGGAAATTTTGACATAACCTTACTGCACCTCATATTTTGCCAGAAAATTAAAAAACGCGATTGTGCTGAATTGTGCTAATTGTCCTGAACATTGTGCCGTTTACAGAAATTTTATATCTGCCTCCGTTCTCCGGAAAAACCGGAAATTAGGGCGTGAACTTAGCCCTCCATTTTTACCGAAAATAAAAAAACGTGGTTGTGCTGAATTGTGCTAGTTAATTCTGAACATTGTGCCGTTTAAAGAAATTCTCTATCTATATCTGTTCTCCAGAAAATCGGAAATATAAGCGTGAACTTATCCCCCAATTTATTTTATTTTATTTTTTTTTTGAAAATTAAAAAATGGGATTGTGCTGAATTGTTGTAATTATCCTGAACATTGGGTAGTTTAAAGAATTTTGATATCTATATCCGTTCTCCGGAAAACCGGAAATTTTGACATAACCTTTTACACCCCCATTTTGCCTGAAAATTAAAAAACGCGATTGTGCTGAATTGTGTAGTGGTGTCGAATACTGTGCCGCTTAAAGAAATTTCATATCTATATCCATTCTCCGAAAAAACCTTAAAATATTGACACGACCATAAATGTTTTTCCCAAAAACTTATTTATACTTTTGACTACATTTGCTTGGTGCATACCATTTGAAACTATAGTTTTTTATTTAAGTCGTGAAAAAATAGAAACATATGTAATATCGTTGATTATTTACTAACGTAAACATAGTTGTAAAATAATGTTTGAAGCATCGAAAATTCGATTTAAAAAAGTTCTGAAAAAAGTTGTAGAAGTCCATTTCGAATTCCCAAATTGTCCCTCTACAAGATGGTGAAGGTTTCATTTAGTTATACCTTCTTTTAAAAAAACCGCATAATTGAGAGATTTTACTCCACTATAGTCTGTTTGGAAATGAAAGAGAGTAATAAAACCCCGAGATAAGAACCGGCCATGGGCGTGGTAATATTTCGTTTCAGTTAATTATCGGGTAACATTAATGCTAACAGGTAATGGGTGTACATTAGTATATTTTACTGGATACATCATAGGGCAGGAGTCAGTGTATTGCGACAGATCAATCCAGTCTTAGAGCTGAATATACGAAGACGTGCTAGTGCAGTAGAGTAAAATTCAACTTGTGTTTAGTGACTATTGTGCCAGTGGATACAATATTGTAAAGTGTCGAGATACTCAGATTACGTACCTGCTAAACGCGTGAAAAGATGTACGCTGTCTCAGAATGAGAAGATTATTATATTAAATGTATTTAATGCATTGAAACACCAAAATCCTACCAACAGTGTTGACGACATCGTGGAAAAGTGTTCCAAAATGACAGGGATTAGAAAATCGACTATCTACAGACTTTAAAGAAAACAAAAAATGAACAAGATACTGTAAATCCCCCAAAATCGTCTACAGGGAGGTCAAAAGTCGTTATAGATGATTTCTTTAAAAACGTCATTCGCAGAAAAGTACACTCATTTAATTTAAAAAAAAAATACCAACGCTAAACAAAATTTTAAGCGAACTTTCAGAGGACAACGATTTGCCAAAAATCAGTAGAAGCAAATTATGGGCCGTCTTACGAGAGTTGAATTTTTACTGGGAAAAGCAGAACAGGAAGTCAGTTCTTATCGATAAAGATGAAATTATTTGTCGGCGAAGATCCTACTTAAGATCAATTAGAAAATTCCGTGACGAAGGGAGGAATATTTATTATCTAGACAAAACTTGGGTCAACGAGGGATATACTGTAACAAAAGTATTGGAAGATAAAAATGTAAAAAGTTTTCGACAAGCATTTTTTGGATGGACTTTCAACAGGGTTCAAGGCACCTTCAGGTAATGGGTGAAGATTAATAGTGATACATATATGTAGTGCCAGTGGTTTTGTAGATGGCGGTTTACTTTTATTTGAATCTAAAAATACAGGTGACTATCATGAAGGCATGAACGCAGATGTTTTCGAAGAGTATTTTACACAGATGTTGGATCTTATTCCTCCGGGGTATGTAATTGTCATGGATAATGCCAGTGACCATTCACGGCAGACCGAGCGCACGCCTACGACTGCTTGGAGGAAAGCCGATATAATGCAATGGTTATCCGGAAAAAACATTTCTTTTGAAACAAATATGGTGAAAAAGGAACTTTTGACACTTGTCAATCTTAATAAAGATCAGAAAAAATATGTTATCGATGAAATGGCAACCAATCGCCAAATAACGGTACTACGGTTACCACCTTATCACTGTGAACTTAACCAGTGGCGTAGCCACGGGGGGGGGGGGTGTCAGAACCCCCCATGGGTTATGTTGGTTGGGTCATATAGGTAATGTCTCACTACAAACCTGCACTCATCACTCTATTCGCCAAGATTTTGCAACGCGGTCAGTGAACTAGATCTACGGCAACCTTACATTAGGGTTCACCTGCAACTAAGTTCTAATTTTATTTTTGTCATTTTTGTAACAAATATTGTTCGTACCTGTTTATTATTTACATGTTTATGGTGAGATGTTTTTTTATTTACTTTTTATTGTTTCAATTTATTAAAAATTACTTATTTTTTTTATTAAAAAAATCTAGTTTGAAATACTTTGTTCACTGAACCCCCCCCCCCCTATGTCAAATTTCTGGCTACGCCACTGAACTTAACCCAATCGAATTAGTCTGGGCGCAGGTAAAAGGAGATGTAGCGCGAAATAATACGACGTTTAAATTAGGTGACGTGAAAATTTTGTTAAAAATTCCTTGGAACGAGTAACTGCAGATAACTGGCAAAGATGTATACATCATGTACAAAAAGAAGAGAAGAAAATGTGGGAACTCGATAATTTAATTGACGTTACTGTGGACCCTATCGTTATCAATTTAGGAGACGGAGATAATTCATCAGAATATTCAGAACATGAATTTTAATATACCTACTTTTTTATTTTCTTTATTGTAGATTTATACACTACATTTGCTCACTATAATTTGAATTTTCAAAATACATATTTTTGTGTGGAATAAAAGTCTATTCATTAAATATTTTGATAATAATTTTGAATAATTTAATTTGAATTACTAAAAACCCTCTTAACCCGGTTATGATGCTTAGTTTAAAGTAGCCTCATGTTTTGAAATGCAGTTTTTATATTGTTTACTTATAAGCGAAATGGATCGAGAAATTGAAGCGGCATAGACAAAGACGGATTGTCGGGAATTAAATTTTAGCTACCTGCTACAATTTAGTACAACCGGGTCACACAAAGTTTTTTTAAAAGTACACCTGATCTATACCGATAATACATAATATAAAAATATTGAATATAAGCACCAGTACTACATTTATTTACGATTTGCATACATAATAAGCTTTTATTACTCTCTTTCATTTCTAAACAGACTATAACAGATCAATTTCAAGCAGCATAAGAAATCAGAAGGATTTCAAATAATTCGTATGTGCAAGGTCATCCCATAGCATACTAACTTGCAGCTGGACCTGTGCTGGCTAAATCCATAAATTAAATATCACCAGAGAGGCCGTTTGCTTAGTGTATAGTTGGCTTAATATGTTCATCAGCTTCTCAAAAAAAATGGACATCATAATATAAACATTTTTTTATCTACGTTAGTCCTTTTGTAATTTTGCCATTAGTGATGCAACTATTCATGCAGTGTATTTTAACTATAGGTAAATAACAAAAGAGGTAGAGTATAGCTGTACTAATAAACGATTATTGCGAAATTTGCGATATTAGGCAATATTCGTAAGTAGATATTCGAGTTACAACATAAGGTGAGTATTAAATTCAAAACTAAATATTAATGTTACTATTATAAGGAAGGTAATATTCTTTACTGAAACAGGAATATTGTTTTGGTGTTAAAATATGTTTATGATAACTTTACTATAACCACTGAGTAAAAGAACAGTAATTACTCAATGCTATAACTATAATGATCATACGGTGTGTGTGAAAATAAATGTCATATACTATAAGTGTAACTTTCGTAAATATAATACATTGATTTATTTAAAATGCCTAACAGCTCATTTCATAATAAATCAAAGTTATTTAAATAAGCTATAAAGAACTTAACCCCCCAGAAATAAAATTAGCCCCCCCCCCCAAAAATATTCGTAAACAACTCACACACATTTCAGAACCGAAATTAAAACACAGTCCACCCGGGGCTTTAGCCTCCCCAATTTGATGACCTAAATTCGCCCCTGATTATGGTAAGTCCACCTTAGTGGTTTGAAAATAACTTGCTACAAAGGGGTGTACAATTGTATAAGACCGCCAAGCATCCCTCCACAATTAAAGTAATATTTAATTTGTGACTAAAGTTTTGCTTTCTAGTTTCTACACAGTCCAGAAAATACTATTTATTGATTATGCGGCTGCCTATGGGGGTCCCATCGGTGACTTATAAGATCATTAAAATTTCTAATTAATGCGAAAAGCTTACTTCTCCAAATTCGTGTCACTATCTACTTCTAATTTATAAGTCAACAGAAATAAATTCATACATTATGCAACAAACGATTCCTGTAATAAATATAACATACCTAGATGTTTGGTATCAGAGAACATACATATGACTTCATTGATAGGAATTATAGGAGATTTGATTTATATTAGCTTAAAATACCTTTCTAATACAGTAAAAAATGTTATAAAAGCTAATAATAAGGAATATATGGGTAGATATTGTGGGTGTAATTCAACCTAGGTTGGGGCTTTTGTCCACTGAGTAGTTAGTTTCACACAATATTATTAATACTTAAAAATATATAATAACAAAAACTGATTACAATAATCAATCATATTACAACAGAAAACGGTGAGCGCCCAGGCAATACAGTTTCATCTAAAAGTAAACGTGTAGCCTACGTATGGTCACAACACAAGAGGTATTTATTTATTGCGATTTAAATGTCTCAAGATAAATGTATACAGAGTGTTTCAAAACTTTTCTAGAAAAAAAAAAGTTGGATGTAAAAGAAAAAAATTAAAAAGAGTAGTTCAAAAATGATTTAAAAATACACTTCTGCATTCTGGAAACTGGTCCACCAAAATCTAACAAAGCAAAGCGTGCAATCAAATTGCAAAAATTCCCAAGGAAATAAATAAATAATGTTTTATAACACCTATTTTATACAGCAAATTCAACTGTTTTTGCCGCTGTTGTTATTAATTATTAATATAATTAAAGTGAGGTTTTAATTAATAAAATAGTTTGACATACTTGATGTTACAACAACAAAATTATGGGCCCATCTTATCCAGTTTCTACAAAGTACAAACTAACACAAATGTTTCAGCTTCTTGTCCGTAAGTTATTGGCAGCAGCTATGATATACATATTTGCATAAATCATCAATAGTGTCCACTTCGGTGCGATACAGCCTCACAAAAACTCCAAACGATTTAAAGGTAGTAGATCGTGGCGACCATGATACCGGTCCTCCTCGTCCTATCCTTTAGTACTAATGCTTGGCACGCTGTGCATGGATATAATTGAATTTCGTGTATGATAAGCCACATTGCTGCAATACGCCGTGGACACTTTAAACCTCCATCTCTACCACGATTCAGTTTCAAATTTCATTTGTCATGCTCGCGTTGCACAACACTTGCACCATTTGCACACCTTGGTAAATGTAGCTGCATTTGGCACATGTTTACTGGGAAATCGATCTGATAAGACATTTTCACTTCACCATAAATTAAAACGATATCCATCAACTCCGAGTTGCTATACTTACACGTAAGCCATTTTTGATAATTGAAATGTAAACTAATCAAATTACTCAAATGAAAAAACATTAATACCTTCTATAAGTAATTGGATTTCAATATTAGCGATTGCCTGGCTCCATTTTTCATGACGCATCTATTACCAAATTTTTTTAGATATGTGTGCCTGGAAATAACAGAAATAGTGGACTACTCTACATTAAGATTTATAAAACTAACATATTATAAGCAGTCTCCTATATAGCACATTATAAATACTCACTGATAGAGTTTCAATTAGATGTGTTTGTTTGTACAATTACAGACATAAAAAAGTTTTTAGCTACTGAAGTTCTGCTTGCTATTCTGCTTTTAATATGTACATTTGTTTCAGTTTTATTATACATAGGATATGTTTGTAATGTGCCCTATATACATGATCTTAATTATTTTATGTTCTTTTATTAGCTTTTATTTTTACACAAAATTTTATATACAGGGTGTCCGGAAAAGACGTGTACAACGGAAGACCACAGACTCCTGGGTTCAAAATAAGCCGATTTAGCCCAATTTACTTATTTCCAAAATTGCTTCGTTTAGCCGCTAGAGAGCGCCAAAGTTTGCGAAAAATTTTTGTTTATTCCGAATATCTCGAAAACGACTTGATCGATTTTAACCATTTTTGGGCTACGCTATTAAAAGTCTTACCGACACTTTTTAACATTATTTAAAATGTTTTGTAGTTATTAGAAATATAAGAAAAATCATGTATCATGCAAATATAAGCACATATTTTTCTAACCCCCTGTACAATTACTCTCAGTTTTTTTTTCTATTAGTAGCTGACTTTATTTAGAATTTTTTTATACTTTCAGAATTTTGAGTAGATGACTGGTTTAGGCAGAAAAAAAATTTTTGTATCTCAACAATATCAGCATTCGTTCTGCAACAATGAAGTACCAGAAGTTGGCTCTGTTATTTTAAGTGTCAAATCTAATCAGCTACTGAAATTAGTCTCTCGGTGTATTCTTCTTGCTCAATTACTTAGTTACTTTAGATCTTACTTTATTTGTTGTCGTTATTGTTGTGTTTGTTTCTCATTTTTCATTATTTCATCATGGATACGTATACATATTCCGAACAAGTAGATATGCTTTTGGTTTATGGATTTTGTCAAGGTAACGGCCGCAAAAGTGTTAGGGTCTACATGGACAGATTCCCTCATCGACGAGTGCCAAATCATCAAACTTTTGCCAACAATATCGAAAGGCGACTTCGCGAATTTGGTTCCTTCCACCAAATGAATGCGGCTCAAGGGCGTCAACGTACTACGAAAACTATAGAGGTGGAGGAACAAATCCTAGATAAGATAGAAGAGAACCCAAAAATTAGTGCAAGACGCATTGGACATGAAATAGGGATACCAAAAACCATAGTTCATGATGTTTTGAAGGAGCAATTACTACATCCGTACCACATTCAATCGGTACATGAATTGCTACCCATTGACCCCGAAAAACGTTTAGCATTTTGTAATTTTATACAAGATCAAAGAGCCCATGATATCAACTTCAGCAAAAACATTTTATTTACAGATGAAGCATGTTTCACTAGGTCAGGCATCATTAATAACCACAACAAACACGTTTATGCTGATGAAAATCCACACTGTACTGAAATAAGACATTTTCAATATGAATTCAGAGTAAACGTGTGGGCGGGAATTATCGACAACTTTATTATTGGCCCGGTTGTGCTTCCACATCGATTGAATGGGGTCAACTATTTAAATTTTTTACAGCAAGTATTACCTAATTTGTTGGACGATTTGCCGTTATTACTTCGTCGTAACATGTGGTTTATGCACGATGGTGCACCCCTCATTTAAAATACCCGTTCTTAAATATTTACATAATCTGTATACTAACAGGTGGTTCGGAAGAGGAATTGATGCTCCTATAAAATGGCCACCTCGAGCACCAGACTTAACCCCTTTCTATTTTTTTTTTTTTGTGGGGTGCATTAAAAACTAAAGTATATACCTCTGCAGTTAATAATGAAGAGGAATTGTTTAGGCGAATCAAGACGCAGTTAATATTTTACGAGGTAATGCAGGAATCATGGAGAGGCTGCACTACAACTTCGTAAAACGGATTACTTGTTGCATAAGAGAAAACGGTGGTCACTTTGAGCATTTATTGTAAAGTGATCATAACTCTTTTTGTTATATTTTATTATCTTGTATTTATTAAATAAAATATAAATGAGAGTTTTGGAATTTTCGTTATTTGTTGCAGAACGAATGCTGATATTGTTGACATATGAAAATATTTTTTCTGCCTAAACTACTCATCTATTCAAAATTCTGTGAGTATAAAAAAAGTTTCTAAATAAAGTCAGCTACTAACAAAAAAAAGCTGAGAGTAATTGTACAGGAGGTTAAAAAATATGTGCTTATATTTGCATGATACATGATTTTTCTTACATTTCTAATAACTGCAAAAGATTCTAAATAACGTCAAAAAGTGTCGGTTAGACTTATAACTGCGTAGCCCAAAAATGGTTAAAATCGATCAAGTAGTTTTCGAGATATTCGGAATAAACAAAAATTTTTCTCAAACTTTGGCGCTCTCTAGCGGCTAAACGAAGCAATTTTGGAAATAAGTAAATTGGGCTAAATCGGCTTAATTTGAACCCAGGAGTCTGTGGTCTTCCGTTGTACACGTCTTTTCCGGACACCCTGTATATATACATTCTTAGGAGTATGTTAGTTTGTTATGTTTCTGTTAATTATTGTAGGTATAATATTTTTCACTATTACTTTTATTGTATTTTACTGAAACTTATCATGTTTATGGGTTTAATCCCGTTGGATA
Source organism: Monochamus saltuarius (assembly GCA_025584915.1). Taxonomy (NCBI): domain Eukaryota; kingdom Metazoa; phylum Arthropoda; class Insecta; order Coleoptera; family Cerambycidae; genus Monochamus; species Monochamus saltuarius. Next base: position 26,339,269 of record CM046723.1, on the reverse strand, counting down.
TTTTAATTAAATAAATTAATAAAATAGAACGTTCCTATATTCAACAACTTAGGTACATTTATTTTAAATCTTAAATCTACTAAAAAAAGAACAGAAATAGAAGTTTGCAGTTGACATTATTTTGATGATATCATAGATATAATTTATGCATGCTCAATAGGGTGACCGCAAAAAATCGATGTCGGAATTTGGTCGTCTCGACCCCACAAAACGATTCCCCTTTTCAGATATTGAGATAGCCGAAATTTGAGCTCGATTAAACGACGTCAACCCGTGCCGTTTGTCGCTCAAGGTTTGAAAAATTCCAAATTTTTGGCCAAAAAGCTGACATATGGAGCCATAACTCCAGAACGGTAAATAATAGAAACACGCTTAATATGTGAAAAAAAGCTTATGTTGTTCTTCAAAATGTATACTGTATACATAATTGTTGTTTTTTTAAGTCAAATCGAGTTACAAGGCCAGGTGTTTGGATGTTGTCTTAGGAAATATGTTTTTATATTAAATCGGTCAAAGAATGTAAACGTTTCTTTGGTAAGTAATGTTACTACTGAATTCGAGACCAAATTAACTGAGAACCACCTCAGAGATGACTACAAGGAGCTATTTTAGTTGGTTCTTGTATTTGTTGGATCACTAGACGGCAATGTTGTGGGTTTTAGAACTCTAGGAGCCATTCATCACGCTAGGTGGATGGCAAAGGTTATTTACTGCTTAAAAATGTTCATTTTTCGTCGTCAATTTAAAATGTCTAAAAAAAGAAGAAAGTTCTGTGCGTGCCATTTCTGTTTTCCTAAAATTTATAGTAAAGCTTGGTTCAATGCTCCTAAAGCTCATCTTGCACCAAAGCAAGATTTAGGTATTTTGCATAGTATGTTAGACTATAAAGAATGTGACAACCAGGGGCGTATCCATGGGGGGGGGGGTAATGGGGGTAATTACCCCCCCCCAAGAAGCTTACTGAAATGAAATCCATTACTTTATAATTATCGAATAAAACAGAGGTGAAGTATTTGTAATTTGAATTACTTGATAATCGCATGCAAACAATATTAAATTGTGTAATAAGTAATATTTCTATAAGTAATATTTAGCGTTTACTAATGTGACTTTCAAATCTAAATTCTGTAATTTTGCTCGATGTTGCTGCATATATGAATGCTGAAAATACCTCTGATCTAGAAAAATACAATATTTTTAAATATGCTTTCGTCCCCAGCAAAAACTTTCTCTTTCCCTATTCTGTTCATAAAAAATCCTTGCTCTTCTACATATTAAGACATATTAAGTTAGACATTTCAATTATTGATATGCAAGTAAAAAAAAATAGAAAAATTAATTTAATTTCCATTATCTTTTATTTTTATAATACTGCTGCAATGTATAAATTTTTAATTTATATTTTATTATTGATATTGGATATTAACTTCTTTTATTTGACAAAAGTCTTTATTTATGTTTAGTTCTTTAGTCTGTTGATGTTATAAGTCTTTACAACTTTACCCCCTCCAAGATAAAATCATAGATACGCCCATGGTGACAACGACATTGCAGAAATAGCCCTGACCAAATTTTCGAACCATGTGTGGTATTTGAATGCAAAGTTGGTGGGATTATCGTTTTTTGATCCAACCATTACAGACGATGAAAAGTTGTTAATGGCTAATAAATTGCTCAGTATCACAGATGAACCATCAGAGCACGCTAGGATTGTAAATCCAAAAGTTAGGAAAGAAAAATTAAAAGAGGTAGTTGATGGAGGATTGGTAAATTTGCTTACCAAAGAAACGTTTTTTCTTTGACCGATTTAATATAAGAACAGATTTCCTAAGACAACATCCAAACATCTGGCCGCAAAATAATGACTTCCAAGAAGGATTGAAAATTGTCAAAACATTAAAAGTAGTTAATGATATGGTTGAGGGTGGTGTTAAATTAATAACCGACTTTAACGACCTTCTGACAAAAGATGAAGACCAAAAGCAATATGTCCTGCAAGTTGTAAGCAAATGCCGAGCATTATATCCTGACGTTTCAAAAACTGCTTTATCAAAAGCTCTAGAATAGATTAGATAACTATGTAAAATTATCAACTCATGTAGGTACTACGTCTGTATCTTTTCTGTCTCTTTTGTATGTATTATATACCTGATTTTTATATTTTAAAATAAAAAATGTCATTAGACTTATCAGTATTACTTGTTTTTTACTATATCTGTATTTTAAACCCAAAAATATATCAGAAAAAAGCAAAATTATATACGAAGTATGCTCCTAGTGGTACCAGATCACGTTTTTGGGGCTAAAGGCTGTTGTAACTCGGTTTGACTTAAATTAACAACAATTATGTATAGAATATAAATTTTGAAGAACAACATTAGCTTTCTTTTGAGATATTAAGCGTGTTTCTAATATTTACCGTTCTGGAGTTTTGACTCCATATGTCAGATTTTTGGCCAAAAATTTGGATTTTTTCAAACTTTTGAGCGACGAACGGCACGGGTTAACGTCATTTAATCGAGCTCAAATTTCGGCTATCTCAATATCTGGAAAGAGGAATCGTTTTGTGGGGCCCAGACGAACAAGATTCCGACATTTTTCCCCCTCTCTATGAGATCCGGTCACCCTAAATTGCTAAAACATTAATGTGCACTGGAAACGTCTATTTCAGGAATCGTCCAGTATTCATGAATCCTTCAGTATTCATTAATTCTCAGAATTCGTAAAATAATTTAACTACGCATGAATACTCTTTTCGAGTACTAAATCCTGAATACATCTCTAAACTTGATGAATAAGAATACTGAATACCGTCAGATAAAAATATTCAGTACCTACTTAAATACTGATTACACAAGTATTGTAATAAATACTACTCATGAATATAAAGTACAAAAAGTAAGTGTTTGCATGTGACGTGAAATTGTCCAACGAGGCCGTCAGGCCGAGTAGGACAACACGTCGAGTGTAATAAACACTTTTTGTACGAGTTGCATACAATATTTTTTCTACATTCATGGAAAAACCAAAATATGTTTTATTTAGATGACACCGTGTAGGAAAATATGACGTCGATTTGACCGTTTATGTTTGTCATGATGACAAAAAGCTGCAGTAGAATGACAGATGAATTCAATAAACTTTTAATTGCACTAAGTAGTGCAATAAAGAACTACTTTTTCCACTAAATATAGTTCAATAAATTTTTTTTTTGCATAAACCTAGAAAATGACTATTGTCACAGAATATATAGCTTTGCGTAGCTATATTTTCTGTGCTATTATCTATTATTTATTTTGACAAGATAAATTAGTTTTGAAAGTTTGTCAAAACGTTACCGTTACACTGTATAATAAATAATAAATTTATTAAAAAATATATTTAACTGATACTGAATATTTTAAATTGTAGTTGTAGTAAATGTTTTATGTATTAAATTTAAATTTTAAACTTATTGAATATCAGTTAATTTGTACTCAATAGTTTATAGTTTTTAAAATATTGATGGGTACAATTAAGAAGATCTAAATAATATTAGATAAATAAAAATTCTTTATGTAGGTACACCAAGGTTGTCGCATATTTTTTTGGTCAAGGATTACAAGTGTAATCGTCATAAAAAATACACGACAAACGTTGAATTCCATATGACGATTTTGTGCAACCAGTGTTTTAATAAAATACCATAAAAATTACCTGTCCCACTTTTCACTTTAAAAATAGTTACCATAAAAATTACCTGTCCCACTTTACTTTAAAAATAGTTATACGTACAATTCATTGCAATAATAATGACAAATCAGTTTTTTACGGCTGGAAGTTCTGAGTCATTTCGTTAGAACAGATATCTTCGAGTTATCATTCATCAAGTGGATTTAAATATTGCATGGCACCACTGAGCTATCACGCCATACTTTTTAACTACTATTTGTACATAGTTGTTATAGTTGACAAACGTAACACAGGCGATCTTGGTAATTATTTGAAATCAGTTTTAATTTATACATTAATTTTAATAGTCAGCTTAAATTTAAAAGAGGCCACCTGAAGATGCATCCCTATAAATACAGAAATATATTAGATCTCATCTACTGTGGCTTGACTTACGTGCTCGAAAGTAAGTTTGAGTTTTAAAAGTTATTGATTGATTCCATTAAGTCCGGTATGTATTTTTTATTAGTAACTAGTATACCTAGATATTTTGGTATCACAGAACATATACATGACTTCATTAAGAGGAATTATGAGAAAATTGATTTATATTAGGTTAAATACTGCAATACAGTAACCCCAGTTCTGAAATATTATATGACGTGGACTTGAATTGCACATGCGAAAACGGTAACCCAGGGAATTCGTGGAAACACCGAGCTGGAATTTTATCTTAATTTTTTAGTATGGGGAACTCTACTGCTGAAGAGGTATGGCTATTATAGCTTTAGGGAATAAAGCTAATCCAAAAAAATTGTAAACGCTGTTTCACAAAATACAAAAGTAGATTTTGTGTCAATTTCTACACTGCAGAACTATCTTCTTGCTCTACTATATTACATATGATGTACAGTCGTTTGCAATAATAAAATGGCTCTTTAAATGAATTTTGCAGTTTCTTTTGAACTGGTGACCGGTGTGGATTCTAGCCCCGCTAGTAGATCGTATATCAGCTATATTCTTGGAGAGGATTGGCGCCTTCTCTGCGGGTATGGTAGGGTGGAGGAATGTTAACTTGGGTCAATGTGAGATATTGATACTGATCTACATTTGACTACCCCCTAATTAATGAAGTTTTCCAGGTTTCTGTCATTGCTGCATTGAAGGGTGGTTAGGGCCTACCAACGTAAGTCGTTCCTGGGCACAAATGCGGCCTGCCTAATAATAATATACCGCTCCCTCTCATGCACAACTCTTTTATTTCTGTGGTAATTCTCGTGATTAGAATGAGGAGTAGATATATTATTATTATTATTATAACTTTAAACATTAGTTCTTAGTTGTTTCACTCACCAATAGGGATTTAAAGAAATTTCTACTACTTAAAGCAGTTCATAAACTGTTTATACGGAGGACCTTTATTATTGCAAAATCATGTACATACAATATACGTTGTAATGGTATACACATTATGCATGTTCGAAAAATTTTAAGTTTTCAAAAATAAACATAATGACATGAAAATAACAAAAAAGTAACACATTATTTTAAACTTAATAATGCATAATATAGCTCGACTTCAGAAGAATTATTGTGAATATATCTGTGAGCTACCGGAAATTATCATGCGAGCTACCGGCTACCAAAATGACTATTCCATTCTCTAAGTATTGACTAGTGGAAATATCTTCTGGTTGCAATAATTTAAGTCCAAATACTGTTTATCTAAATGGATAAAAAACATGATTTAGCACTTGACATAATTAAATTTACATTAAAATTATTGAGTAATATTGACTATTCAATACACTTGTAGTTTATATGCATTGTTCAATTGATTAATAGGTACCTATGTTAGGTAATAAAACACTTCGAAATATATCATATTTACCATTTCTGTACTACAATCGATAGTTCTCTAAATGATCCAGTCAAGGTAAATCACTGATTTGTTAAAAGCTTATAAATGGCAAAATAGTTTTAATAGATCCTCCAAATTTATTTTAACATTTCTTGTATGATAATTGTTTTATTACTGAAACGTGTATCCCTTGTATATTCAAGATTAGAATGAGTGAAAGTCTGCCAGCAGATTTCAACAAAGTTCATTTATTACAGAGGCATCAACTAGTTAGCGTCGAAAATTTGCATCGACAGTAAATATTATTGTGATACTTTTTCCAAAATGTATTTTTTGTTAAGTGTGGTTTTATCTATTTTTATAAAGTTTTCCACTGCTGCTGATATTCGTAAGTATATTTTAGATTGCCTTAAGTAAATCAATAACTAATTAATTTTTAATTTTAACTTTGAGAAAATTATATTTAAATATATACCACAAAATTCTATGTATATAAAATATTAATTTAAATCAATAAACTATATATTTACGTATGTGTACGAAAATAATATGAATCATTTAAAATAGGTGGATACTTTTATTTAATAATTTAGATATGAAAATTATAATTTTAATATCGCTTAACAGAAAAATTAATACCTTCCTGAATTATATTATTATATGGTCAAATTTATAAGAGTTGTAAAGAAGGATACTCATATTTTTAAAATTGGCACCTTCACTTGTTCACTGTTTATTTTTTCTTCTGTGTCATTATATTTCCTTTCTGATAAAACCTTGAACTAAGTTACTTATCTACATTGTTACAAATATAATAAAAATAAGGCAACAGGTGTAAAAAATAATTCACTATCAACTACTAATTTGTAGTAGATAGGTATCTCTCGATAAATATTGCTTTAATATGTATAGAACCACAATAACTAATTATAAAAATTAATTTAAAGTTAGTATTGCTGTGTTTCTATTTTAAAGCGTGAAGTTGTGTTTATTTAAATAATAGTTTATAATTTTAAAAGCAATTTTGTAGTGTATCTAAGTAAACTATTGCAATAATAATTGCAGACATTTCAAGTTAAACATGCGAATAATAGGCAAAATATTAAATAATGTGAATGCATCTAGAATATGAAAGTGAAATTTATTATACACTTCAGTTGTCAAAACTTTCTTTGCCTTTAATTATTAAAGAATACACGACATATTATTTGGAAATAAAATGAGTAATTTTGCTATTAAACAAAAATGAAATGTTAATTACGATTTTCTTTTATGCTTACAACAAAAATCATGTAAATACCTAATTAATATCATTATCTCCACACCTAGTGAAATACACTTTATGACTTTAGTAAGTTTAAATAGGTATTTTTTTATACATTGTGTGAAATTAACTACTCTATACAGACCTAGCCCCGACCAGGGTTGAATTAAGCCGACAATATCTACCCATATATTTTATATAATTAGTTTTTCTAGATTTTTTACTGTATTTAAGAAAATGTAGAAAAGTATTTGTATTAATTTAAGGTTATCGTATTCATCGCCGTAAAATGATCAAATTGTCGTGTTCTTTAGGTACAGAAATCTCGAAAAATAAAACAGGCAGAACAAAACTAATATCAAAAATAAAATTCTTGATGTTTTGTTTTACTTTTACTATTTAAATTTTCCTTAAATAAAATTTTTAAACACCGTTTTAAACAAATTATTTTCACATACTTATAAACAAAAGTGAACAATCTTATATGCAGAACTATTTAAGTTTATGTTATAGTAATATTTACATTTGTAAACCAACAAAAACCGCGTTCTGTCTTTATATATTCGTTTTACTTCGGTACAACCTTTGAATATTCGCATGTAGCATGAGATAATTATTTGTATTTGCAGAAAACACTATTTTAAAAGTACGGGGCTCTTTAAACACATTTACAATACAGTATTAAATAGGTATTACTGCTTTCACATTTTATTTATTTTATAGTATTAATTAAATTATCTGCTGCAAATTACAAAAAAGAAATAGATCCATTTCTTTTCATAGATTCTAATATTGTGTGCCCAGCGCGGTCAAAACCCAGAGCCGGCCCCAATAACATGAAAATTTTTCGGGAAGGTCAAGGTCACTGTGTATTTTCTTTAAATTTATGTGAAGCTACATTAGAACAGCATTAAAATATTGATAATTCGTGGGATCTGATATGTTGAGCATCAATGGCCATGAGGACTAGATACAAGTTTTACTTTGTCTATACTACGATTTTGGATTTATTTGATTAACTTGCTTCATACAGCGATACAAAATGCGTATATTCAAAAACACATTCATGTTCAATAAACATAAACTAATACTTTAATACACTTTATCTGTGATACACTTAACGGTTCATCTACTTCGTTTAGACTAAGCGTTTAGTCGCTACGTCTAGTCGCGCCGCACAGTGGGACAAGGAATGCGGAAAGTTGGCAAAAACTCTGAAACTTTGGTGTTTTATGTTTTTGAGGGTTCTGAAACCGGGAAAAGCAGTAGAAAAATTCTCAGCTTAAAGCGAACTGATTTTTTCCATGGTAAACATATTTTTAAATTCTATTGGAGAGTTTAACCATTTCAAAGTATTGGAAAGAAAGTGATCCTATTTTCAATTGCACTGAGCCCACTTTTTTAAATATATAAAAAAAAGTCAAAAATTTGCTTATGAAATTTACAGATATCTTTCGGTGAACATCCAGTGCGATTTGCAATGTAAGTCTTAATTTCCACGAATTAGTTATTCTTATAAAGTTCTGATTTGAAATGAAGTAAATCATGTAGGGTAAGAATTGTATTTGTTGGGTCAAGTATTTCATTTTAACAAAAAAGGCGCAAGTTAGCGCACCATTTTTCATCACGATATGCTACTGAGATGATATTATACAACCCACTGGTACCTCGATCTTGACTTTAATTGACTTCACTTACAATTAAACTATTTTTATTTATATAATAAAGGCATAAGTATTATAAGATTTTTGTTTACACACTGGTAGTAGTGGGTTCCATCTCTGAACTTATTTTTAAAACTATTTTTAATTTTCTACACTCTCCTTTCTTCAGCGTTTATTTGTGGCGTGTTTTTATTTACTAACAGAGTTCCTCTTTCACCCCCAGCGAAACATATAACGCGAAATCTATGAATACTTAGGCTGTATTTAGACAAATATTCATATGTCTTTTAATGTAAATGGAATGTCAATATAATCATTTTAGTTTTTCGAATTTTTGCCAACTTTCTGTAACTGGTCCATTGTTTTCTTATTAGCCGGTACCAGTAGCTGCAAGTCGAAGCGTCTAAAAATCGACTCGCTCCAGAGCGATTTGTAGTCGCCTCAAAAAAAATGGCCAAAAGCAAAACAAATCGTTTGCATTCCTCTTTAGAAAAGGATGACATACCTACTTATAAATGAAATGGAACAACATCCGTGTTTGCACGTTACAAACAAAAATATGTTTTTGCCGTTTCTAATTATTTACACAAATACAATTGAATTAAGTATTTTCCATTTTCGTCATTTAACAACGCATTTGCAACATTACCACTAAATCGCGCAAAATAGACAACACACCTTAATCGTCAAGTCGAAACGTTTAGTCGTAGTAGCTTTTAAACGTCATCACTAAAAATGAAATAGAGGGATCGTGATCATATCTTTATACTTTAAGTTATCAAATATTTGAAACATTTAAGAGTTTTTGGCAAAGTATGTGCCAATCGTACTTAATTACGTGCCTTTCGAGGTGAATGAATCTGACTCAATATAAATACAAATATAACACATGCTCTTGAGTCATTATCGATCTTAATGTATTCTTGTAAGAAATAAAAATTCGCGTCAGTTTCATTTCAAAAAGACATGATTTACACAGGTAATGCAAGGTAAGTTTTTACCGACTGTGATAGGTATTATATTTTGTATGAATTTGATATAATCTATGACATGATAAAATAGTTTTGTAAATTTAAAAATTATAATAAAACTACGTTAAAATATTTGTAAATAAAAAACTATACGTGACTGCACATGGGTCCTTAAAAGAGGCATGGGCCAGGGAAATTTTCTCCTCTCCAGCCTCGCTCTCGTCGGCCCTGTATGTACTCTATTGCGTCTAAAAGATGACCAAAAATAATACTGAAAATGTATAATTGATTTATATTATTATATTTCTATACGGATATATACAGAGAGCTTCTGAAACAAATGCGTTTATTTAAAAAGTTATAGAAGATGTGTTATTGCACAAATTTAGGCCGACCCTGCATCTATCGCCTTTATTCAACAACATACTTACAGCGTTGTCAACTTGGTGATTTTTTCGCCAGATCTGAAGAATTTCAGCAGTATAAATTTGAGGAGTATTTCACACCTAGATTATTTTAAAATATCGGAGAGAAAAATTAGGAAAAAAAAGAGAATCTGAGCAATTATGGTAGAAATAGTGACCAATAGTCATTTTAATGCTATGAAACTCGGGTTGATTTCACTGGTTAAAGATAGACAGAATCCGCTGGCATTCAATTTCCAAATACGACCTCTAATTCTGAGGTTGCATGGTGCACACCGTTACATTCACGCATTTTACGCAGTGTAGTCGTCATAGTTCATTGTACTTTTCCCTGCCTAGTCTTCAGCAACCACATGAGTATGTAGAAATCCGTTATTTCATGTTTTTAACATTTTTATTATAATTCAAGAATCTGACGCTTTCGCGCTGTGTTTCCCATTTTATCATTAAAATAATAAAGTAGGAAATAAACAGGGATTGGACAATATTGACAAATAAGTCCTTGAAGCGTTTTTAGAAAATCTTGACTTGACGAGTGAATAAGAGAGTGAACATTTGTATTATTATACTTATATCTACAAAAAAGTTATAATAAAAAACAGTAGTCACTATAATGTTAAAATTTTATAAACAGTGCATAAATAAAATCGCATTCAGGGTACAGAATTCTGACACACTACTGAAATAAATACAGGGATGGCCAGAAGTACGGAATAAAATTCATATCTTTTGAATGAGCGATTTTTTTTTAAAACTCCTAAACACGTTAACTGACTTTGATTTTTTCCCATATTTCGGTTATATAATAATTAATTTTCCCTCAACCCCCTAACCCCACCCCCAGCTACCCTTACCTCTTTTTTTAAATGGAAACATAAGGCATGAGAGGATTCGTTGAAAAGCTAATAGAATACCGAATCCAGCCATACCAAATAAACAACTTTTATGTTTTCAATAGTAAGGTTTTTAGGATTGTATAAAACACCTACTGAACAAGTGAAATAAAATTTATTTATCTTCAGTGTTATCCTTCATGAATTTGCACAGAATAATATAAAGAATTTGAAACTGTACCTATCACTGCTAACGCAAAAAGATATCTTTTTTATGTTGTGTTTTTTTGGTACCACTTACTTGTCAGACTTTCTGGTTAATTTTTTAGGTGTAAATTGGAGTTCGAAACGTTACTATTGTGTCAAAATCAAGTTATTTACTGAATCGCAATGGTATTGTCGTAAAGGCAACGCATTGAAATCTTGACTGCTTGGATGTGAAGACAAAATAAGAAGTTAGGCTGAAGTGGGCGATTTATTTAATGCAAAATATCCCGAAAACCAAATCTCGCAAGGTACAGTTACTAAAATATTTCACAAATTTGAGGAATTCGGTACAGTACAGACTTTGCTCAAAACTGGACGGGCACGTGCTTTGAATGAAGAAAAGAAATTAGACATTACATTAGAACTTGTTGAAAATCCTCATACTTCAACTGTTCCATTGGCCCGCAATCACGATGCTTCTTGAACTGCATTTCGACTGTTTTTGAAACAAGAGATACCATCCCTATAAGGTATGTCTTGTCCAAGAGTTTTTGGAAGACAATTTATACAGTATGCGCCAAAAGTATGGAATAAATTCAATAAAAACGAAACATTTATTTTTTGGGAAAAATCCTCGAACAGGTCGATTTTTAATTTAAAAAATACATATTTTAGCGTAAAATGCGATTTTCAAATGTCATTTGTTTTCGAGTAATGACGTCATCGATTTTTTTTTAAATGGCAACACCATATTTTTCCTTGATTCTGAAAGATCGTTTAATTCTCTATCAGACAGTACTAAAATTTTGCCCTCTTACATAGGAAAGTTTTCGAGTAAATGACGATTGAATGTTAGAAAACGTAAATCAATTAAAATAAAGCAAAAACGTTATCAAGTTTAGTTTTCGAATTCCATAGTTCTTTTATGGATCACGTAGGTGAAAATCTTTGCAAAGTGTCATTGTCACACCGACTTTCTAATAAGTATTGTAAGCGACATAGAAATTATTATTCAATTTAAAGTATTATGGCACATTTAACTGTTACTCAAAGAATTGAAATTTTAATTCTTATCGGATGCGGGAATATGACTAGAACTCAGCAGGAAGTTTGCGATTTATTTAATGAAAAATATCCAGATCGCCCTATCAGCCAATCAACAGTCAGTAAGGTAGAGTCTAAATTTAGAGAAACTGGCAATGTTGTAAATATTCCAAAACCTGGACCGAGCATTAATGAAAATCAGAAACAGAACATTTTGATAAGTATGGTGGATAATCCTCATAATTCTTCACGATTGGTTGCATTAAACAATGACACTAGTCAGAGCACAGTGCTACGTATCTTGAGGAAGGAAAAATATCCCTACAAAATTCAACTTGTGCAGGAACTCAATGAAGATGATCCCGATCGCCGCTTACACTTTTGCGAAATTCTAATGGATTTATGTCAAGGAAATAGAAATTTACACCGGCAAATACTTTTTCAGATGAGGCCACATTTTGTCTGAATGGTACAGTAAACCGTCAAACTTGCAGATATTGGAGTCAGGAAAATCCTCATTGGATGGCAGAGGCACATACCCAACACCCTCAGAAATTAAATGTGTGGGCTGGAATAGTTGACGACAGAATAGTAGGGCCTTTCTTCTTTGAAGGAACCCTTACAGGACAAAGATATTTAGAGTTTCTAGAAAATGACCTTGTTCCAGCCCTTGCAGTAATTTTCCTAACGATAATGACCACATTCCTGACGATACCATATGGTTTCAGCAAGACGGTGCACCTCCGCACTATGCGCGCCCTGTACGAGATTTTTTGGACAACTGTTTTCCTGGGAGGTGGATCGGCAGACGCGGACCGATAGAATGGCCTGCAAGATCGCCAGATCTTACACCTCTTGACTATTTTTTATGGGGATACTTGAAGTCAAAAGTGTACATTAATAAACCACGTAATTTAGAAGAACTTCAAAATCGCATTCGGGACGAAATACGCAGAAATTTTAGTACTGTCTGATAGAGAATTAAACGATCTTTCAAAATCAAGGAAAAAAATATGGTGTTGCCATTTAAAAAAAAATCGATGACGTCATTACTCAAAAACAAATGACATTTGAAAATTGCATTTTACGCTAAAATATGTATTTTTTAGATTAAAAATCGACCTGTTCGAGGATTTTTCCCAAAAAATAATTGTTTCGTTTTTATTGAATTTATTCCATACTTTTGGCGCATACTGTAATAACCGATTACAATTTTGTGAGGAAATGATGAGATTCGTTTTCAACGAGACGTACTTTTTTCGGATGAAAATAGGTTTTATTTAAATGGAGTCGTTAACACAATTATCGCTTTTGGTTCCAGGAAAATCCACTCTGGACATGCGAATCGCATACGCAGCACCCACAGAAAGTTAATGTATGTACAGGTATCATCAACAACACAATCTTGGGTCCTTTCTTTTTTGAAGAAAATCTTACTGCCGCACGCTATCTGGATTTTCTAACATTTGACTTGATACCTGCTCTAGCTGTGATTTTTCCTTATGAAATTGATCCAGATATACCGAATGAAAGAATTGTGTTCCATCAAGATGGCGCTCCCCCATATTTTGGTACTGATGTTCGAAGATACTTAGATGAAATGTTTCCAAATCGTTGGATTGGTTGACGGGGTACAGTTGAATGGCCGCCAAGATGCCCAGACTTAAGGCCCCGGGATTATTTTCTTTGGGGATATTTGAAAGAAAGAGTCTACCAGGACAGACCGGATAATATTGAGAATTTAAAGAACAAGATTACGGTGGAGATGCATAATTTACCAGCTGAAGTCATTCGGAATGATGTGGACAGGTTTTACTATCGTCTTGGAGAATGCCAAATAGTGAATGGTGGACATTTTCAGCATTTGCGGCATTAAGTTTATTTTTGTAAATTATCTAGTTGTTTCAATTTCTAAATGAAAAAAAACCTGTTATTGAAAACATAAAACTTATTTACTTGGTATGGCTGGATTCGGTTTTCTATAAGCTTTTCAACGAGCCCCCTTATGCCTTATTTGAAAAAAAGTAGGGGTAGCTGGGGGTTAGGACGTTGAAGAAAAATTAATTATTATATAACCGAAAGATGGGAAAAAATCAAGATCAGTTAACGTGTTTCGGCGTTTTTTTAAAAAAATAACTCATTCAAAAGATATGAATTTTATTCCGTACTTCTGGCCATCCCTGGATATATTTTGTTTACAAAATCTTATTTCTAACAAGTGTCTTGTTCCCGTAGATATTATCTTTATAAATGGATAATTTGTACCAATTAGATATCATTTTAATTTAAAATAAAATTGAAAAAAAAAGAAAAATGTTAGTGACTGCTTTTAAGAAAAATGTAACCAACATATTATTTTATATTTGGATACACTACTGATTTAATTTAAGATTCAATTCTTCCTCAGTACCATTTTATTCATGCATTGTACATACAAATATTTTCATTTGTTCGGAAGATATTTAAAACCAAAAATGTATTTCAGAAATTCCCTGTCTTCACACTGTACTACCCTGTATTTCAAAAGCAAAGGCTTTGTTTCAGTGTGTATCAGTTTAAATACAGAACATTTTAGAATCGGTAGTGTGTACGATCGTTTCGTTTGTTATAATAATGACACTCAAAATGAATTTTGCGATTTCTTTTGAACTGCTGACGTATTTTTAATGAAATCTACTTTCAAATTTTAACATTACTTCTTAATTGTTTCTCTCACCAATAGAGATTTAATGAAATGTCTACTCAAAACTTCCAGTTCAACAACTATTTCGAGGGAGTTTACTTATTATTACAAAAGCATGCACATCAGCAGAAGATAATTTTTTTGAACTATAACATTTTCTCATAAAACGCTTAGTTTTTGGAGATACAGAGGTTTAAATATTAGCACAATTTTTTTTCCACATTATGTAGAATTAATTTGGCTATGGTTAATTTGTTGGAAAGTGCATAAAATAATGCAAAAACGTGTCTATTATCAATCACATGGGCGTAGATATGGGGGTTTATACTCCCCATTTCAAAAAGGAGATGTACGTCTATGGATATTTGGAAATATTTTTTTTAATCTTCACATTCTTAAAAAAAATGTTTCTTGAAATTTGTGAAATTGTCATTAGGGCTCCAGACAACCGAGTTCAAATGGTAGTGTTTTTCACAACTTTTACATTTTTATTTTTGGTCAAAAAAATAAAATATTAATTTTATCAGTGCTAGAACCAAAACATCTTAATTTCTGCAGACAGTAGATGGCACTGCTTTCATTTTATTGACTTTATTTCTTATTATTTTATTTAAAGTTGCAGTCCAATAGAATTCGAGGACTTTAATCCTAGCACTTTCTTAATACTGAAAAACTAATAACAATGTCAAAAAATTACTTTTTTTCCAGAAATATTTCCAAATATGCAGTATGCAGTATATTTTCTTTTTAAAATGGAGTCCAAACCTCAACATCTACGCCTATGTAATTAAAAGTGAGCAATTTTTTGCATAATTTTGTGCTCTTTTCAACAAATTAACAATCCTCAAAATAAAAATATACAATATGAAACTTATGCACGGCAACGTTTAAAAAAATAAAATTCAACCCGCTGTATCTTAAAAACTAACAGTGGTATTCATAGTCCGTCTCCGGTCTTCAGAGAGCGGTCTGCGTACCGAAATTATGCAAATTTCATAATGAAATTCACATAATTTCGAGAAGAAGATATAAGATACCACTGTATTCGTTGTCCGTCCGAAATTATTTGAATTTCATTATAAAATTCGCATAATTTCGGGACGGAGATCGCTCTCCGGCGACCGAAGACAGACTATGAATACCACCGTAAGAGTCCTAAGAGAAAATATAGGCTAAGTGTGCTATACATTCTGAAATTTTCTATATTTAAAACTTGTACATCCCGTATAAGAGAACATTGACGAGAATTACCCAGACACCTCCACTGTAATGTCTGTCAGTTTCCGCAAACTTGCCTGATGCGAGGCTGGTTTACTATGACATGATTTTCGAAAGCATGCTGGAAGAATCACGTTCTCGTATTGGAATTGCGTAGAAAATTCTAGACTTCCCGATATTTTAATTATTATTTGGGCAGTAGATATAAATTTTAGTTCCTCGTAGGATAGGACGATAGTCAGAGAACAACGAGACAGCAGCAGCGGATCCAAGATCTCAGCTAAAGCTAGAGATTTGCATGCTAATTATGGCAGCGACCAGTTACCTAGGTCACGACGTAACAATCCGGAAAACCCCTAACGACATGAGTCATTTCATGTGACATGACACATTGATCATGACATATTATGTAACAGGGTCACTATTAAAATAGCTATTATTATTATCATGTCGCGTGATAGATGTGTTCTTTGCTTTTGAACCTTTGTATATAAAATTCAGAACAATACATTTGTTATTGGTTTTATATTAAGTTGAAGCCTACAGATATATTATAGAGTCATCACTTCAATAATGTGTTTTTTTAATTTTAAACGACCTTTATCTCATGTTTATTTTATTGTTTTCATAGAACATTTGATATTTGACGATTTTATCAAAATGTTCAACATATTTTGCCTACATTTGTGGATGAAATTGGATTAATATATAACACTGAATTCAGAATAACACAGACTAAGTAGAAAAAACTATTCTTAGTCAGTGCCAGTTTATAGCAAAATTGTTTTTTTTTTCTTAATCGGACTAAAAATGGTGAAGTTACAGCTGCGATGTTATCTAGGAAACACGTAGTATTCATAATACGCTTTCACATAAATGTTTATTTAGAAACATAATTGTACATACATTCATAATACTTCAACAGCTTTTATACCCTATAGTTTTTACTGTTAAGTGGGCTTAACCTAATTTAGTCACCGATTTCTGCATCTCATAGAAAATTTATCGAAAGTAATACTCATCAAGAGCATCCTCATAAACTATTACTTTCACTTACAAAAGAAACATGCTCATAAATATTTTTTATGGATAAGTATATTTGGAACTAATCACATGAAGAAAGTTGTTTGCAATTTTCGTTAACTAAATGCACGCAATAATTTAGAATTATTTTAGAAGATCTGAAGTGTACTATGACTTATTCGTAATAAATATAACAAAATTGCTCCCTCAAATAAAATAGGAGACAACTTTTTCCTTTGACACAAAAATATTATAAGTTTCATAGAATGACCACACCACAGTTTTCCCAGCCGCAGCAGCTGAATCAGAGGTTTACTAAACACTTACTAGACCAAAACCACAGCTTAAAGCTGTGCCAAAACCAGTGAGTAATAATAATAATAATAATAATAATAGTTTATTCAGAACAATAACCAAAGCATATTAAACTATAGAGGACAGATAAATATTACTAAATAAACTAAGTAAAAGAAAATTACAAAATCAATAATTAATAACTGCTTACATATGACATCATTATCTCTCACTCTCCACTGAAACCATGAATACATGGTTTGTGCGTGGATGCGGCGGTAGAATTAACAAAACTGTAAATAACTAAATAAACGTATCCTATATAATTTGAACCTATATAAACAAACACATAATACCTACATAAAGCAAACATCTTTTTTTATATAATCCTACCTATATTTTAAACATTTTAAGTATAATGTACATTAGCAAGTGCGTGGAAAGTAAAAACCAATACATCCGTAAAATTAAAAATAAAAGGAGTACAAGGTAAGTAGTTTTTATAATATAGTTTAGGATGTATAGTACCTATTTAATTTAATATTAGAATTATTGTGGTTCGATAATACTACTAATAAAATATCTAGATGCATTAATAAGTAGCCAGTATTTAACTTGGTTCCTAAAGCAGTGCAGTATTTTAATATTTCGCAGAGTTTCAGGTAGTCGACAATAAATTCTTGGAGCTACAAAATTAAATGATCGTTGTCCAAGTTTCTTAGCTGCCCTTGTTGTTACTATACTTTTTTCTAATCTGTATCTAGTACTATAGGTATGCTCAATTTCTCTTAACTTATCTTTATTTTTATATTGCAGCAAAAGAATTCTATAGCAGTAAATTTGTCTGAGATCCATTAATTTAGACTCACTAAACAAAAGATCAGTTGGGTATAATTTACTTTTTCCAAAAATTATTTTATAATTATTTTTTGTATTACCTCTAATTGCTTCCTATGAGTCTTATACAGTCCGCCCCAACCTACAATCCCATACTGCAACAATGACTCGACAAGTGAATAGTAAACAATTTTTAAATATTTTATGCTTAATATGCCTTTTAGCTGTTTAAAATAAAAAATAAGAGATCTCAATTTTTTAGCGAGATTATCTGCATGTATGTTCCATCTAAGATATTTGTCAATTTCCACCCCTAAATATTTTATATGGTCTGTTTCAACAATTGAAAAAGATTCATCGGAAACTTTGAATTTAATTTCTTTATATTCAGGTTGTGTAACTTTATTGCAGCTAAAAGGTATGTATCTTGTTTTGTCAAAGTTTATTGATAAAGTCATTTCATCAAACCATGTTTTGATTAATTATAAGTCTTTTCTGCTATTTCTTTTGCTTCTTTCCAGGTGTCGGCTGTGTACTGGATGACAGTGTCATCTGCAAATGAGGATATATTGCCTTTGGATTTTAATTTAAGAAGGCCATTTATATACACAATGAACAAGACTGGCCCAAGAACGGTACCTTGCGGAACACCAAACTCTACCTCTCTGGCATCACTAAGATGATCTTCAATTTTAACCTTTTGAAACCTCTCTTGCAGGTAGGACTTCATCAGGTTAAATGCTACACCCCTAAAACCAAGGTCCTCGAGCACTAAGAGCAGCTTCTCATGGCTGACCGTGTCGAAGGCCTTGGGAAGGGATGTTTGATATACTCTGATATAATTCGCAATGTCTTTGTTGCTATGAGATCATATCCTGGCGCTTTATTTAATTTTAATTCGTTTAAAAATGAGGCTACTTCATTGCAATCAGTATTGTGAAAAAAAATATTATGGTTTATGATGTTTCTTTTTACTACACCTGTATTTGGTTTTTTGATATTCAGTGCCATATTTTTCCCTAGTTCAGAATAGTAATTATTAAAACAGTTTGCTATTTCTTGTTTACTTTTTAAAGTTTGTTGTTCTACAATTATTTCTTTGATATCTGTATTTTGCCGTTCTTTATTTAGAAATTTATTTACAGTTGTCCATAGTGACTTACTGGTAACTTTATTTTTTTCAATTTCTGTTGCATAGTAGTTTTTCTTTGTTATTTGGATTAGTTTCTGAAATTGTTTTTTATAATTTTTATATTGTTGTGCAAGTTGCACATTTGTTGGATTTTTTTGTAGTTCTTTATATAAACTTTGCTTCCTTTGTGAAGACTTTATTAAACTTGGAGTGATCCATGGGCACCTTTTTTTAATATTATTTTTTATTATTACTGTTTTCGTAGAAGCATCCACCGCTTTTTTTATTTTTGTTATTAATATATTTACTGCTTCGTCAATATTATTTGTTTGATATACCTCCTGCCAATTTTCTCTTTTTATAATATCTAACAATTTATTTTCATTCAATGTAATAATTTTATTATTTGTTTCAGGTGAACTTCCTGCATTCCTTTCTATATAAGCAATGACTGGGTAGTGATCGGTAATTTCGTTTTTTAGCGTGAATGCGGCAAGTTTTTCATTTAGAGGACATTTTACAAAAATGTGATCAAGACAACTTTTTGAATTTCCTTGTACTCTAGTAAATGTGTTGATTAACGATTTATATCCAACTGCATGTAAATTATTCAAATAAGTTTGTGATTGCTCTGTATTAGCTTTTATATCGATATTTATATCACCAATAAAGAAATAAATAATATTATTAAATAGTTTTTGTTCTTGTAAATATTGCTCTAAGTCATTATTAAATTCATCATACCCTATATCATGTGGCCTGTATAGAGAATCTACAATGAGAGTCCGACCATTTACTTTAATTTTTATTCTAACAACCTTTATATCACCTATATTTTTAATTTCATTTTGGCAGACCTCATTGTATATGTCTCTAATAATAATAATAATAATAATAATAATCCTTTACTCAATGCCAAAACACATGACGCTGACAGTTCCAGACGAACCAGTTTTTAGACGATCTCAATTAATTGTTACCACATTTGAAACGTTCTTCTCTGATGCAATATGTATGCATTTTTAATCAGAGATTGTGCTGAAATCTTCTGTAAACCTCTAATAATTTTATTTAACCTCATAGTCAAATCTGAAGTTTTTTCTGAAGCTTGGAAATTGTCCAGAATAACGCCCATACTTAAAAAAACAAGTATTTATGTGTGGCTCAGCAAGTTTTTTCAGCGTTGTTTCTTTTGTTTTCCGATATGGGTAGTAGGTATTTCTGTCGATTTTCCTCTTTCTTCGTTTTCTTCGCTACTGTCACATTGATTGTCAGTCTCCAGTTTTCGTTCAAGTTCCTTTATATTATCTAATTTGCCTTCTATTTCCAGTTTTTGTACTTTAATTCTTGCTTTAAGATTGTCTCTCCTTACCACTTTCAAATGTTTTATCAATAAATTATGTATTTCTTGACCCTCCAAACACAGATCGTTTGCTATTGATATTCCTATGTTTTTTAATTTAAATATATTTTTAAATATAATTTGTTTATAGAAATAAGAAATTCAATTATAACAGCCTTTTTTCGGCCATCCTTTTCTAATTCATATAATAATATATTATATATATGATGTTCCTTGATATCCACTTCTAACTCTTGAGTTCAATATATTTAGTGTTTCTTCTAGTACATTTTTAGTTTTTAGGTTTAGATCAAATACTATTATACAATTATTTTTGCGTAATTTAAGATTCAGATCTAAATACTTGTTTTCCAATTTTGTGATATCCTTTTTCGTATTTTCTATCTTTTTGTTAATATCTTTTCAGTTTGCTTATCTTGCACTTTCTTCAACAGATGATACAATTCTTGTACCTACTGACATGTCATCTTCAGCCATTTTTTAATTAATTAGTCGGTATATATGCTTGGACTGAATCTATCAAATGCAACACAAAAAATACGTAGATGGATATGTATACAGAATATTGTCCTTATGTTACGGGTATTATGAAGTTTAATTAGTAAAATACCATATTTAGTTTTCCCAATAAAATTCACCCGTGTGTATATAGATTATGGTTAGTGCAAAGTTATGTTTGTCACAACAAAGGCCAGCATATTCTTCGTTTCACTAATAATAATTAAGTGTAGCTCAGAACCGCAGACAAATTCAACCGTCACGTGCGAGCGCTAGCAGTACAATTTCTCCCTCTGTCTTTATCCCTTGATCTGTCTCTTAATATTTTCAAAAATTAATTGGAAAATGTAAGCTAATTTTGAGAGCGTCTTTTACTGAAAATAACAACTTTCCACATTTACGGATATTATGCCATTGTGGACGATAATATCTAATAATATCTAATATCTATCCTACAGAGTACTGTAAAAAGTTGTAAAAAAATGCCACCACATATTTCGGGGGCCAAAATATAATGGTTTGAATCAAGTTACCTTATTCCAAAATTTTATAGTTTCCGAAATACAGGGTGTTGAAGTTACAATTTTATTTTAGTTTTTTCTCAATAATTTCATTATAAATTATAGTAAATATATAACACTTGATAGAGGAGAGTTTTCAGGCACAAGAAATTGAAATATGGTATCGAACTTGCTGTCAATTGTAGAGGGCGCCACCTACAATACTTCACATGCATTTAAATCGTCATAACTTTTTTATGCTCTGGAGTATTGATTTTATAATCGATCAGGCCTATGATTTAACATTCAGGTTAGCGTAACCGATAGCAGTTAAGTTAGGATAACTGGGTGGGCATAACTGAGCTCTTAACCGAAATGGAGAGATCACTATGATCGAACAATCAGTTATCCGTGCCTGTTATTATGGCCAGATAACCCTCTCATGGCAGTTAATTTTTTACCATACGTCATCTGTTATCACTCATATGTCAAAAATTATCAACTAACGCAATTAAAATATAGGTGGATAAAAATGGCAGGAAGATTAGGGCGCACGACCCATTGAGAATATGAAGAAATGCTCAATTTCATTAGATGTAGTAAAATATTGTTGGGAGGCAAAGTACATCCCAACACATGTTAATATAGATATTTTGGCAAAATTTTGAAGTACATAAAAGTTCTATTAAACATAATATTTAAAAAAGATAAACTGTATTATTCATAACTACTTCTTTATAGAATCTAAATTACTATCATAATTGAAAACTAGGTAACTGTTTTCATTGTGTCTTCTCCCTATTGTATTCATAAATTAATTATTTAATTATTAATAATATTAGTTAATAAAATATATGTAAATATATTAAAATTTCTGGCCAATAAAAAGCTTCGGTTACATTTAACGGCAGGTTATTCCAAGCAGTTTCATAACAGGGTCACGTGATCATTATTAAGTTAAGTAACTGCGAGAAATAAACTTGACAGAAGTGTCAATCATATGAATTTCTGATTAACCTACCAGTTACCTTTAACAAGACTGTTAGTGCTAACTGGATGTGATCAATCATAGGTCCGAATGGCGTTTTCTTTAAAAAAAGATATACTTAGTAAATGTTGTTTTGAACAACCATTTTTAGATTCTGTGCAATTAATCTATACAGATCTTGTACATCCAGTACAGAAGGTGTCACAGAAGGATTTGGACAAAATGTTACCACATGTTCCTGGGGCCAAGATATGATGATCTAACCCAATTTAGTTTAGTCTAAAATGTGATAATAATTATTGAATATAGTGTGAAGAAAAACAATGGATTTATGTTTGTTTATGAAATAAAACCTTAAAATCCAGGTATTCAAAAAACGGTTTGTTCAAAACGACATTTCCAAGTGTACTAAACTAAACTATTGATACACAATAGATGTCACTATCAAATTTTATGTATTCACTACAATTTATAACTCAAGTAACAATTTTAATTTTTTAATAAACTACAGGATTTTTAAAAGAACTGTATAAAACCACTATAAGTCTATATTTCTGCGACAGTAACCTTAAGAGTTTAATAAATATAAAAAGGGCCCAAAGAATGATCTTGTTGTCAAAGCTAAATGTTTAAAACAATTACAAAACATCCTACTTAAGAACAACTTATCATGTTGTCTAGATGCAATCTTAACTTATTATTCCTAGAATATTATAATTTATTGTTGTTTGCAATAAAAAAAATATTTTGTGTCCATACAAGAAGACAACAGAGCATCATATCAATAAAATTTTGTAACCAATACTTTTGCAAAGAGATATTTAAATAATGTCGATAAAACAATTTCAAACGGCAAAAAGTTTACTGGTGAAATGTATAAAACTGGCTCTAAAATTTTAATACTTCTCTTTATATTTTCAAGTTTATAACAATTCTTAAACTTTATAAAAACTTGTATTTCAAAAAATAAATGTTTTTTTTATAACTGTAACAAAACCTTGAATTAAAAATATTGAATAGTTTTTGTTTTAAGTATTAAAAATGGACGATGCTTCATAAAAAATTGAGACGATATAAAAATGGTCTCTTTTAGAATAAAACTGCTTTATTTTAGGAAAATAATTATTTTATGAAAGTAATAGATAATAAATCATTAATATTTACATAACTTAAACTGAGATAAGTTCTTATAATCCTATATAAAACTAAATGTTGAATAAAATCATATAATCCTGGTGTTTCATGCTAGAACCTTTATACGACCACTTAACTTTATTGCGGTCTTATGAATGGTTTTATGTTTGCCGCCTAAATTTCTAACCCATTTGTTCTTGTTTGGGGGTGTTTTGGACAGTCCATCTAAATTTATGTTAATATTTCTAGCAAATGTTGCATTTTTACTAATTTTAAGTAATAATTTTTTGGGTAATTCTTAAAAGAGTTCTTGGATTTTGTGGTAAAATTATTAGCCATCGTTTCTTTACAATAATACACAGTTTGTAGATGTGGAATATGAAATCTTAGGTTATGATATGCCATCAGCTTAATTCTCTTAAGATATTTCAGTTTTATTGATGTAGGTAGGTATATTAAAAGCTAATAAGATTTATAGTATATTCAATAAAGAATTTATTGTTTTATGGCATACTTTGAGGAGGGTATATTTTATTACGAGAAAAAGGTTTTTAAAGAGTATACAACAAGAGTATATTCTTGTTTAATCTGTGGTATACAAACGATAGGAATATTTATAAAGTACGTAGTTTTAAAACAATTTGAAAAATTGATGTTATATAGTCGCTTGATTAGACCAAATGTTCATTCAATAACTTTCTTAAAACCAAACTGTTTTATTAAGACCATTTGATGGTAATAATAAAACTTCTACAAAACTACAGTGACAGAAGTTTTATTTTCAGATTTTAATGTATATTACAAGGCTACTCGATAAATTATATCACTGTAGAAATATATTTGGTATCAGATAAACCTTCTTTAAAATTAATTAATCTAAAAACAACCCTTATGAAACTTTTATAAAACAAAAGCAAGACTAAGCAGCATTTAAATTGTTCTTGGGAATTCAGTTATTGAGAAAAAACTAAAATGAAATTGTAACTTCATCACCCTGTGTCTCGAAAGCTATAAAATTTTGGACTAAGGTAACTTGATTTAGACCAACTTAATTTAGCCCCAGAATATGTGTGTGTTTTCCAACCTTTTACAAATATGCACAAACATGTTACTGGCTTAATGCGAGTAATACATATTTTTCAACCATTGACAATTGTCACTAAAAAATGCGAGACAAATCAAATTAAGTGATACTACTTATTTCTTTATAAAAAAAACTATCGTACATATTTCTGCTGCAACAGTACCATGATATATTTTTATGATTAAGTTTATACTTGTATGATATTATACGAAAAGTGTTTGAAATATTGAAAAGCAAACAAAACATTCAAAGCAAGGTGAGACACCCTGTATATACATACAGAGTTAATACGCTGATGGCCATTTCCACCGTTTGTTTTAAGCTACGCTTACGCTTTAAGGAACCTTAAAAATACAATTTGCCTTCCACCGTTTACTAAACCCGACATAAAATGTCTTAAACCTTCTTAAATATAAGCCCTCGAAATTCTAGGCTTATCTCTTTTAACGATACTTAAAGGTTCTACTTCTACATAACCTAATCCAATAATTTGGTTTTATTATTTCCACTGAAAAATAAACAAAAAAAATGAACTATGATGAAAATGATATATTTAATAATGATTTAGATATATATATACATATAAAGCTGTTTACAGGCCTTTTAGGCCCAGAGCTGTGTTATTGTCCTCCACTCCATTCTGTCCTTCGCCTTTCTTTCCCAATCCGTTACATTTTTCTCCCTTAGATCTATTGCCACTGCCTCTCTCCATCGCTTCCTCGGTCTCTCTCTTTTTTTCTTGTAGTTAGGTTTACTCCCTACTATTTTCTTAACTGCCCTTTCATCCTCCATACGTCCTAAATGCCCTAGCCACTGCACTCTCCTGGCTTTTACAAATTCGTCTATTGTTGGTGCCTGGTACATTCCATATATTTCCTCATTATTTCTCCTTACATAGCCTTCCTCTGTCCTCTTACCACCTAGAATTCTTCTTAAGATCTTCCTTTCCCACCTTAAAGGTTTTCTCTTGACTTCTTATTGAGAACCCAGGTTTCACTACCATACAGCGCTGTCGGTCTCAAAATTGTTTTATACATTCTAAATTTTACTCGTCTGGACAAATTTTTTGATTTCAATAAGTGGTTGACTGCTGCCGAACTTCTGTTTGCTTTTATTATTCTCCTATTTATTTTTTGTTCCTCATCACAGTTAGCTGTTATTAGCGCCGCAAATACACATATTCTTGAACTTCTTCAAACTCCATCTCTCCATGCTCTGTTCTCAATTTAAAATTTGTATCCTATTCTCAGAAGCTTACTTTTCTCTTGATTTATCTGCAATCCCACTTTACTTGCTTCCTCCACAAGTTTTCTCGTTACTTCTTCTAATTCCCTACTATCTCTAGCAATAATGGCCACGTCATCTGCATAACTTACTATTTGGATTTAGATATATTAGATATAAATAGAGTATGGGTTTCCTCGAAAAGTGTACGAGAGAAGTGATCACTTTCATACGATGGATAATTGAACTTTTTTTAGAGGATACCGGCTGTAAAGAAACATTTTGACCTTAATTGAAGAAGATCTTGAATTTCCAAGTAATATGTAAGCTCTTAAAAAGAATCACTGATAAAATTACAAAAAAAAAATACATTTATATTTAATCTTTAGTAATAATTCTGTATCGCCAATAAAACAGAGTTCCTTTTTTTTGTTTTCAAAAAACTTTTTTAATGATTCTGCTGTTCTGTGAATATTACTTGGCGACAGTGAGTTAAATTCACCTGCTATCATTTTTCTTGTACAGACATTATCGGTTTTTTATTCTCCACCGCACTTTTATAATTAGTTATTATGTTAATTAGTAATACTTTTTCTTCACTGCTAAAATTTGCCAATCGTGATTTTTTTTGGGAATTATTTCCATTATAAATTCTACCAATTCGAAAACAGAACTTAGCAGAACAACATAAAGTCAGAACAGTGAGAGGAGAGTGAAGTATCACACTTTTGAGTTTTAACTGAGGTTAAGAAATAGTCATGAAGCTAACAACTTGTGCAAAAAACCGAAAAATTATGAATATTGGTTTTTTAGGCAGACTTTACAAATGAAACTTAATAATTGTGCGGTGGAAACCTTACTATTTTAAACTAGGCCTAAAATTTTAACCGCCCTTAGTTAACTGCACTTAAAAAGCAGACATTAAATTAATTACTATTTGCAGTAATAAATAAATATCGATCATATTTTTGTTTTTGTTATAAAAGGTACAATGTCACTGATGTGTAAGTTAAAAAATTACTTTCACTCGCTGTTCAACAGCTCTCAAGAAAGCCTTCGTTGGCCGTTGACATCCACTAAGTAGATAGGTAACGTATCCTACTGTTTATTGGCAAATGAAACAAATAGAGAAAACGTAGTGGAATAGAGAAGAAAGCAAATAAGTGACGATGTCTTGATATTTCTATAAAGTGCAATTTATTTGCATCTGCAATACGAGATGTCAAAAAAGTAACGGGAATTTTGTAATATCTTGAGTTGTATAGTCCGATTCGCTCGATGTTTTCATTGTTGTGTTGGTAAACCGGTCTGAATAGTATCTATAGATTATTAACCATAGCCATAGCCATATCGCATGTTTAGTCTGTTGTCACCTGTCACAAAAGGCACAAAAGTTTAATGTATTTTGGTATGATCGGCGAGTATTTATTTCTTTAAAAAAATCTGAAAATTTGCATTAAACTTTGCAATAAGAATAGAATAAACTGTTATGACACGTTATGCACCTTTTTTTTCCCATATATTTTCAGGTATTAACAATATTGTGTGAAACTAAACGTTATGCACCTGTTATAACACGTTTCAGTAATTCCGCATCATTTTTGATTTCCTTTACCGATTCCATTCCAATTGATAGGAAAACATCATCAGAGACTTCTCTGATTGTGATTCAGCGATCGTTCATAAACATTTTTTCACTATATTCACATTTTCATAGTTGTTGACGTGCTGGGGCATCTAGGGCGCACGTCATCTTCAACATTTCCAGGGCCTTTTTGGAAACGCTTGCACCACTCGTAAACTCTTGTTTTGCTTATAGCAGACTTACGACTTACCAAAAGCAATATTTAACATTTCTAAAACATTGTTGGACTTTATCCATTCTTATAGCACAATGCAAATGCAAATTCTCTTGTCCATTTAAAATAAATAATCGTCGATCGTACCAAAGATCGTAGAAGTTTTGAAATACATGTATTTTAAGAAGTATAGAATATTTCTTGTTATTAGACAAATCTCAGGTAGAAACATTATGAATAAATTAACAAACGGCATCTAAATACAGTGCTTTCGAAAAGTAACGAATAAATTCATTTATTTTGAAATTGAGAAGTTTTCAAAAAAATCCCCTGGCACGTCGATTTTGTTTCTAAAAAAGGCACTTTTTGACATACGATCCATATTTGTGGCGTCATCGTTGTTCGAGATATGACGTCATCGACAATTTTTTTAAATAGCAAACCCCAATTTTGACCATGCCATTTGAAAGAGCGTGTCATTCTACATACACATCATGAAAAATTATGGTGTTACATAACAAAAATTTCAAGAAAATAATGTTTGAGCATTTTAAAATTTAATTTTCAATTTAAAAAATAATCAATTTATTCGTTATTTTTCGAAAGCACTGTATATCGCAGCGCTTCAATTTTTCAGTAAGTTTGTAAATTTCAAATATACATGTTTCTAGTATATATAGTAATTTATTTGTTTTTTGCTGATATGTTAATGGTTGTACACTTATAAATATCCTTTATACCTACGGAAGAACGAATACATATTTAACGAGTCTACTGCTTATAAAGCATAGGATTTGATTTTTAAATATAATTTCGATTATTTAATCTTTTAAACTGAAAACGTATTGATGATGTCGTAAAATAACTATAAATTAATAGCCTTTCTAAATTGAAATTTTTGTCAAATTTTTAAGTCTGTATAAATATGAAATATATCTATTTCTGCATCAAGCAGACAATCATAAATGAATGATGTTGAAAGCATTCGACAGACATCATTCATACTGTTATCATTGAATAATATATACTTATACTTAATTATACTTACTGCTGTTTCGGAAATGATTGTCGTGTGGACAGAAAACAGTATGTCATGTTTAATGGATTTAAATCTACTGAGTACGTAGAGAGTACCTCGGGGGAATAAGCCTGGGACCTTTGTTATTTAATATTTTTATATGCAATATAGTCAGTGTTACAGATGCTCTATGCCTTCTTTATGCAGATATGACTTAAAAACTTATTATGAGATTCACACCCTGTCATTGTTATATCTCATGATCCTTTTAAAAGCTTCGTAGTGTTCGTAGGCAATATTATTTAACTATATTTTTGTTTAAAGTGATGAACAATGCTGCTGATGATTCTGAAATTTTACAAAAGATATGGTTAAACACAATAAACAATCTTAGTTT
Source organism: Monochamus saltuarius (assembly GCA_025584915.1). Taxonomy (NCBI): domain Eukaryota; kingdom Metazoa; phylum Arthropoda; class Insecta; order Coleoptera; family Cerambycidae; genus Monochamus; species Monochamus saltuarius. The sequence continues at coordinate 26,310,157 of CM046723.1, read as the reverse complement.
TGGAAGTAACGCTCTGTTATTACCTTCAATCTTCCTGTTCCTCGAACTAATATTTTAATCAAATCTGCTTTATTTCAGTGTTGCACTAACTATAATTTAATAAATAATCAGTTTTTTTACTGTATCAGAATAGTTATTTATGCAACAAGTACAAAAAGTAAGTGTTTATTGCACGCGATGTGAAATACACACTTTTTGTACGAGTTGCATACAATATTTTTTCTACGTTCATGCAAAAACCAAAAATTGTTATTTAGATGACACAAGTCTAGGAAAATATGACGTCGATTTGAATGTTTATGTTTGTCATGATGACAAAACGCTGTAGTAGAATGACAGATGAATGCAATAAACAATTCCACAGACAAAGCTCTATTCAATAGTTATCTAAATAAATTAATCTATCTAAATTTACTAACCTGATTTAATGGAAACACTCTATATATATTAACCTCTGGAGTGGGCTAATGAACAATTCCACAGACAAAGCTCTATTCAATAATTATCTAAAAATAATAATCTAGCTAAATTTACTAACCTGGTTTAATGAAAACATTCTATAAATATCTAAGTTCACTTTTGAAACTGTGGCAACTCGAAAATTAAACCACAATAGATGAGATCTCACCTATTTCTGCATTTTTAGGATGGCTTAGGATTGATTTGTTTTTTTACTGTTAATTGCAGTAATTTAGTATTTTTAATTTTTTTTATTCCAACACAATTACGGGAAAACGTACTACAGAGTAATAAGTAGGCAATAAAAAAGACTTAAGAAATAAAAACAGCTTTTCCTAAGCGAGACATTGCATTTAAACTATCATTAACAATATCACAGTCATTTCCAATTTTATTAAACACATGGCACATCAAATATATTGGAAATTTAGCTAACATATTAGTCTTACAAGTACCAGAGTAAAATAAAGTTTGCTGCTTTTAGTTACCACGTGATACTCAAAATGAGATATATAATACAAATATCAAATTAATGAGACATTACGACGTATTTACTATACATCCATATCAAAACGATTCAGAAGATCCCTATGATTAAAACCTTGCGGGGGATAAACACCATCTTGTATAGAAGCTAAAAACTTAGAAAAAAAACATCTTTGAACGGACTCCAACCTTTGACGATGTATATTATAAATTTGATACCATATTATTAGATCCGTATTCCATTTGTAATCTAACTAGGGACCAAAATAAAATTTTAAATGTGCGTATATTTGTAAAATATTATGACATATCCATCAATGTTATAATTATAAAAAATAAAATTGGTTATACAAGGAGGACATTGTTTTACATTTAGAAATATTAAGAGACAAACAATTTAACTCACACCATGACAACATACGATCCATACAGAGTTGAAGATGATCTAAATAGAATTTATTGAAAAGAATAATTTAAAGTCATCGACAAAAAGCAATATTTCACAAGAAACAATATCTGGGATATCATTGACAAAGAGTAAAAGCAAAAGTGATCCTAAGTTAAAGCCTTGCGGTATACCTGAAAACACAGAAATAGAATGAGAAGTAAACTTTTGATATCTGACCATAAATTGCCTACTTGTTAAATATGATTCCAATAGTTATTAACGAATCTGAAAAATTAATGGCAATTTCTCTAGTAACATATGGTGGTTTATATGATCGAAGGCTTTTTGGAAGTCCGTAAATATTATGTGAACTTGCCCTCCACCATCTAAAGTTTCAGAAATAAATTGAGAAAGAACTGCAAGATTCGATATAGTAGATTTTCTCTACACAAATCTATGTTCATGTGGGGATATCAATTGCTTAGTCAGTAAATTTTGCTATACAAGGTGAATTCAAAGACTTTAAAAAAATTGCAGAGCAAAGATATAGCTCTATAATTTTCAATATCACTATGGTTTCCTTTTTTCAATATTGGACACACATATATGCTGTTTCCAAAAAGACGGATTTGTGGTATGTTTAATAAGAGAATGGAATAAAATACACAAATACTGAACAAAAGTATACGCATAATCTTTTAGGAGATACCATCGACGCCCATTTTGAAAGAGTCTTTAGATCTTCTAAGATTAGATAAAATATCTTCTTTAACAGATGAAATGGAGATAGACAACGACACTCTACACCATTTGTAGTAAATTTAGATATGTCTATTGGATGAGACTGAATAAAAACGATATTGAAATATTCACCAAAGGCATTTAAATGTCGGAAGAGTTAGACAGTTCTTTATTATCATAAAACATGACGGTTAGAATACGAGTTGAGCTTTTTTAAATAAAATTCCAAAATTGCTCCTTAAATACACCATAATGTTCAATATTTTCTAAACTTTTCGTGCGCAGAAGCCTTAACACAAATAAGCCTAATGATCTCACCTGTAAACCAGGAGGATAGTGATAACTGAAAAACGAATATTTAGGCACAGTTACGTCAAACAGACCATATAATTTCTCATAAAACTTCAAACACATATCCTCCACATTACCAATCATAAGAAGTTCATTGTTCACCTAATCCTATAACAAGTATAAACTGTTGAATATTGTAATTTTTAATAATTATAAAATAAATAAAATGTTAAAATGACTATAATGTGTGGTTATCTCTATGGCATAATAAATCGTCACTGAGTTTTATATAAAATACTTGCAATCTTAAATTAACTGTAAAATATTTTTTAGCGCCATATGTAAAACAATGCTACGAAGGCGATCCAGAAGTAATCAAATGTTTCATCAGCGCCCTGCATCATCTTAGACCTTATCTAGCCAAAGGAATACCTGATATAGAATTACCATCTGTAGAACCATTCGTAATGGATGAATTAACTTTGTCGTTAACCACGGGACCCAATGGATACAAAGTATCATTGAAAGACATAGATATATTTGGTGCAAGTAATTTTACAATGTCCAGATTAAAGTAAGTTCTTGTATATTCAAATATTTTATTTAATAGTATGCGTGATGTTTTATTAAGATGAGGGCATCTCAGTGAAAGATTCCTGAAGTTATGGAAGATGAAGCAGTTTCAGTGCACAGGATGTCAAAATCAACAAATAAGAATTTAATTTTAGCAATATTTTCAAAACTATTTCACATCAAGGTGAATATTTCGTGATTTAAAAATAGTAGGTATTCATTTTTTTAGAATAAATGAGTTAAATGTCTATTTTCTCATAAAAGGTTGCGTTTCCGCTTTTGAGATATAAAGTGGTCTGCTTACTTCCTGCTCGGCCTAAGCTGCTCGACTTACAGGAAGCGACCTACATTGCAGCAGGTATTTAACGTAGCCCTCTTGCCCTGGGCGGCGAGCCATTAGGCTTGTTTTTGCAGCAGTTGAAAACGGTTTGCAAACTGTCAGAAATAAATAGTTAGACGGACGGTTCTGATAGTTTCAAACCGTTTCCAACTGCTGCTAAAACAAACCTATTAAATCTATAAATGATACTGCAGGAAACAACTACTGCCCGGACTAATACCCCGACCGGCGTTGAATTACAGTTTCTGCTTTTATCTTGTATGAACAAGGTGTATAAACTACTGTCAAACTAATTTGACAGCTATCATTCAATTAGTTTCAAAGTATACTATGCCTAATCGTAAAAGAAATAACATTATCAGTAGTCCAAAAAAATTAAATGTCGATTTTCTCGCAAAAGGTTGGCTTTTTGGCTTAAAAAAAATTAAATTATTAGGTAAACTTTTATTTTTTAAAGTAATGTCATCAACTTTTTTTGTCTTTTTTATTAAGATTTACGATTGAGCAAATTATACTTTGAAAACATTTGAATAATAGCCGTCATATTGCTTTGTCGGTAACTTCAAACCTTATATACGTCGTTCATACAAGATAAAGTCAGAAACGCAACATTTCATGAGGAAATAGACAATTAAATATTCTAACGTTGGTAGAATAATTTCAGGACTGGTCCCCACGTCATCAAAAAATCGTTTCAGTATTAAAAAAGTTATAATCAAAAAACAAATTAAAAAAAAATAATTTTGAGGTTACGTAGCTCCGTTAATATTGACTTTTCGAGAAAATGTTACATGAACTTGACACATTATTTTTCCAGTAGTATCACTATCACCTAAATTTTCCGGACATCCTGTATAATATAACACATTACATATTAACTTTGTTAAAGTACGTATGTATTGATTTGACTCATTAAAGTATGCGGAATTTTTTAAAACTGTCGATGTATAATGTATATGTTGTAGTCATTGGGCGTAATTCATCATGCCACGGAAAGCCTAGTGATTGGCTGTATTGCCGGCAAAGGCTGTAATTAAATGAATATTCCTACGCTGATAATAGGTTTGTTTGTGCAAAAACAAACCTAATAAGAACCTAAAGTTATTGGGTGGATTGTTTTGTGCATCTTTAGATCTGATCTTTTGTCCTTGAAACGCCAGCCTTTCAAGACATAAACGTTTTTTAGGTTCACTACCCAATGAAAACGAAATCAATCAAGTATTTTAACAATATTTTGTCATATCGAAAAACTATTTTACTAGTGAGATAATTATTGGCTTGTCTTGATGTTACGGATTTGAAATTATGGCAAATTTTCTTCACATGCAGGACTGTTTGAACAACAAACTTTTTTTGTTTACAAGACACATTTCACATATCCGGAGACTTCCTGTATACGCAAAGGAAGAATTTTCTCACGACCTAGTCAACGACGTAAATGTCACTTTCGATTCAAGAGAAATAACGCCTAAATTCCAAATAAATAAAACTTTAACCACACTATGGCATTAAAATCGAGCAAAATTAAATCAATTGCCCCATTTTGACCTCAGATGTAAGCTGTGTTCTACTCTTAATGAAATATTCTGTATAGCATTTATTACTCGACGATAGAAGTGAAATGTAAATGAAAGATCAAAATTTACCGTCATAAAAAGATTTTATAGGTGCTAGCATTTTTAACGTTTATGCAATTTTAGATTAAGTGAAAATGGCAAACCATTCGAAGCAGTAATCAACATTCCTTTGCTACAAATTCACTCAAGATATCAAAGCAGTGGAGTTCTAATTATTTTACCAGCTAGTGGAAATGGAACATTTCATGGAAAATTAGGTATGTACATTTACAGCTAAAGTTATTATTGTTGGTGCTATTAATAATATTTCTAATATGATTTAAATCTTTTCAAAGTTATGTATTAATTTTCCTTTAAGTGAATCTCAGTTTTATATATTGCTAAACAATATAGATAATAAAACTCAAAAATATTATCTAGGTACAGCTAAAACTTGAAATATTTAATAAGAGATATGTACCTACAAAAATGCCAGTAATATGATTTTTGCAGTGTCTTCCTATAATGGTTATCAAAGATAAAACAAAATAACTAAGAACTTGCCAGTAATATGATTTTTGCAGTGTCTCCATATAATGGTTAGCAAAGATAAAACAAAATAACTAAGAACTTAGAAATTAAGATTCGAAAAGAGATATATCAGGTGTCCCAACTTTTATGGAGCACGCCATTTACACGGTGTTTCTAAAAGTATTTAATTCAATCTTTGACACAACATTTTTAGTATCATATGCGCCATATAAAATATTTATTTCACATTTGGCAAGTTCCAGTTACACCTGAAGTGCCCATAAACTTTCTTATTCCAAATGAAACACCCTGTATATTATTCAATTTTTAGATTCCTTGTGTAATTTTAAATATATTCCATATAACCTTACCTGTCTGTTACCGCAATATTCGTATTATGTTGAAGAACTAACAATCCAATGGCGAATATTGCAGAAACATCATATACTGTGAAATTTTAGAAATCTCGGAGCTGGAGATACTGGTGACCAAAAAAAATCGATTGAGCCAAATATGCCTTATCCAAATGTTGTTGGTTTCAGAAATACAGGGAGTTCAATGCTAGAATTTTATTTTGATATATCTCAATAAGTTTGAAACCTGTCGGAGTATTAAAAAAATTTGGCCCAATTATGTTTTTTAGCACGGCAAATAAGAATTATTAACTAATTTTGACGTCACTAGTAGAGGGCGCCACTTATGGCACAACATATTTCTTTTAAATGGCAGAACTTTTTTTTGCTGTTTAGTGTATCAATCTGTCTATTAAAACAATCGATTTTTCTACCTGTTATATCTGACAAAGTTATTATTTTCTGTATACATGAATGCAATCATTATCATGCATCAATTTTTTAATTTACATATGTATCAAAGGGGAGGTTGTTTCGTGAGCATAGAGGTGGTTTTTAAGGGTTGAAAATTTGATGAGCGGGAAATGATTTTTTTTTCTCGAATATACATACAAGATGAAAGCGTTTGAAATTATTATAAATTTTTTATGACGGTTTCGCACAAGGGGTGGTTTTTAAGGGTTGAAAATAAGCAACCAATCAAACAATATTTTATTGACTAGGAAGGAATTTATTTTGGAATATAAATGTACATTTAAAGCTTTTGAAGTTGTTGAAAAAGATTTTTTTTATATATTTTTGACATAGGGGGTAGTTTTTAAGGATTGAAGTGTTACAATTAACCAAAATTATTTTATATAAGCAGAGAATTAAATTATATGTGATATAAATGCACTACAAAAACGTTTGAACCTCTTAAACAATTTTTTAAATTTTTTTTAAGGGGTGGTTTTTAAGAATTTTCAACGGTTGAGAATTTGCACAATATCCATTATTGTAATTGAAAATATTAAAATTGCATAATTTAACATAATTAAAATCCATAAAATGCTTTAATATTAATTTTTTTTATTATTTTCAATAAGGGGTGGTTTTCAACTTTTGAAGAGGGAGGTAAGATAAGTCTAATTCCAAATGTTTACCAAAATCGATTGAGTTATAAAAAATTTAGAGGTATTGACCTGTTTTCCTTCACAGTGACTAGACTAAAATATATATCTGAATTCGCCAGAAGTACCAACCTCGATTTTTCAGAAAAAAATCAAAATAAAAATTAATAAATAAATATTATATAAATAATATCTCTACCCTCATTCTAATCACGAGGATTAGCCCAAAAGTCAGAGACTTGTGCGGGAGAGGAGACAGCATATTATTATTAAGCCCCATTTGCGCCCAGGAACGACTTACGTTGGTAGAGCTAACACCATTCAGTGCAGGAATGAGAGAAACCTGGAAAATCTCATTAATTAGGGTCAAATGTCGGTATCAATCTCTCACATTGACCCAAGCCAACATTCTTCCACCCTACCATTAAATTCATTATTCCATTATGGCTTTATGTTTCGTATAATACCTACTACCGATAAATGTTGGACACCAGTCTCTTCATCAATAAATTGGTGTCTGAAATTGGTACACGCTTTTGCGATAATAATGACACTCTCTCAAAACAGTTTTTGAACTTCTGGAATTTTTAAGTAGAAATTTTATTAAATCTCTATTGGTGATTGAAATAAGTCAGGACTAATGTTAAAAGTTGAAAGTAGATTTCGTTACAAATACCTCAGTAGTTCAAAAGAAATCGCAAAATTCATTTTAAAGAGTGCCATTATTATTGCAAACGATTGTACATTTGATGATTTCTAAACTAGGAATAATGTTTTCTGAAAATACAGCTTACGTTTTCTGAAATATACCTACAGTTTTCTAAACCCTTATTACAAATAGCTACTTCAAAAATTCAATTCAGTAATTACTGGCACTTTTGTTTGCCTCAATATGTTTTTCTGTTAAAAATGTATATTTATTTCAGAGGGAGTTAAAGCAATCATTAAAGGAAGGGCTAGCATAAACGAGAAAGAAAATCAAAACTATTTACATGTAGATTCTTTGGATGTAGACATTCTTCTTAAGAATGTGCACTTGTCTGTGAGCAATATCTACAGAAATAACTTAATTTTAAGTAAGTATCACGTTTTACAGAATATGTTTAATAAGATTTAAGGATTACACCTTCGGAATTAGAGGAGATACGAGACTACTCAAAATCTTCTATAATACATACGTCCAGGTAACTGATACGGGAGATTAGTTTGGAACTGCCAGAAATATTTATTTAACTATTTCTTGTATTTCATTTACTGAAAGTACATACCTGAATTGGTTGAATATTTCTAACAATTTGGAACCAGTTCAGAACTCTTGCTTGAACAGATCTAATGATACACTGTGCTTGTTTCAACAGATCATGATGAAATTTATTTCATAACTGCATCAATTAGCTGCAAATATTTTTGAAAGTTCTAAATGTGAACAACATAGTACTTCATTCTTCTTATGGATTTAGAAAGGGAAAGAGAGAGGAAGTAACGTAGAAAGGAAGAGAAAGAAAGAGTGAGAGAGGTAAGGGAGTAGACAAAGAAAGTGGGGGATGGAAGAGAGAGTAAAGGAGAAGGAAAGACGAGGAGATGGGGAGAAGGGAGAGGGAGTGAGATAACAAGCGAGTGAAAGGGGAACGACCTGAGGGAGAGAGAGAGAGAAAAGGAGCGATGGGGAGAGAATAAGATAAAGAGAGACAGATATTGATATGTTTAGATTACTGAACCTCCCTAGTCAATATTCGTAACGAGCCTTATTTTAGTTTTGCAAGTTACCATACTGTACTAGAATCATATATTCATTATTTGTAAAACTATGTAGATACATAACATAGTTATGAGGATGAGTTTTATTACATATTAACCAACCGAAATTTAAACTTATTGGAATTGCACTAGCTTATTTCTATTGTTGGCACCAAGTATGAAGTGCTGGAAGCAATAAGCAATATGTTTTTAAGATTGGTTTTACGGTGATGTTAGTTTCACCTAACTCAAATGATGTTGATTTTAGTCGATCAGTTAATTACTATCAACTGATAAAGAAAAGGCAAGTTATATGGGTCAACTTTAAAGAAGTTGTTGAATCTTAGATGTAACTACAAGATAAAAAACTACAAAAAAGTAGTCTGATGCGATTCAAAACGACATAATGGGATACTTGATGAACTTGTAGTTCCTGTATTTCCACATGGCCACATTAATTCCGAAAGGTTCTATTAGCAGATTATATAGCAAAGAGCATTTCCACCAAGATATAAATGAAATAGTGCATAGTAAATATAATGACCGACTTATTTCAGACATTGATAAGGAAATATCAGCAAAGATAAATACAGAGAAACTCATTTTACAAATTTTTAAAAAATAAACTGCGAATTAAATAATATTTTTATGATTCAAACACATAAAGGCAGAACTGCTTTGTTTACTTTTCCAACAGTATAACAAAAATTACCTAGGAACTCAAACTTTGGTTTATTTTAGGTCTCATAGATTTTTGATCAGATACTATGTTTCTGACCTCTATATTATACTATTCTGGCATATTTTGCGATTAGAAATAAATTATTACCTTATGAGTGGAAAATACATGAGAACAGAATGATCTAGTCTTCAGGGCAAATATTTTTTTGTGCACCTGTATTTTTAGTAAATAATATATATTGAAAGCATTGAACTAATATTTGGTTTATTCATTTGATTGTTTTTATCTAGATATACAATCGTTTGCAATAATAATGACACTTTCTTAAAACAGTTTTTGAACTTCTGGAAGTTCTGAATAGAAATTTCATTAAATCTGTCTTGGTAAATGAAACAACTAATAACTAATGTTAAAAATTTAAAGCAGATTTCAATATGAATACATCAGAAGTTCAAAATAAATCGCAAAATTCATTTTAGTGAGTGTCATTAATATTGCAAACGATAGTACATATAGAGTTCTATAAATCTTCAGAAATAATTTCTAGTAATGACATATACACTGCATTTGGTTGTGCCGTTAGCAAATAATTTGAATATAAAAATCAGGCAGAAAGAGCAGCCAAAATTATTTGACTTTATACTAGGTTCTATTTCTTATCACTAATAACAAATCTTAGTTGTCACTTTTGTATCCAAAAACGTCAACTTATGCTCAAGTAATCTTCAAAAAGAAAACCCACTTATATTTACTTATTTACTAATTTTAAGTTCATGATAGGAACTAATCCGTTACTTAACTTAAATACATTAGATTTTTTTGTTCTGTCAATACGTAATTTGTCATGTCATATAAAAAGGGTTAATTCTTACAGTAGGGGTAGTAGGTACCTACAATCAAAGTTGACAGGGTAAATATATTCCGTAAACTTTGCTATAATAGTGACGGTTTTAAGTAGGTTCCAGTTCTGAAGATATAATCATATAAAATTTTAAAAGTGTTACATAATATACATACAGGTAAGGTATACCAAATTTATTATTTCTTTCATGTTACAGCTCAAGCTATAAATCTGTTTCTCCGAGAAAATGGAATGGAAGTTTTTAAAGTTATGCTTCCTCAACTTAAGAAAAAGCTATCTGGCCTCTTTATGGGTATAGCTAATCAATTACTGTCTCACATTTCTTTAGACACGTTTTATGTACCTCTAGCTCAACAGACGACCTAATTCCCTATAGTGGGCCTTTGTAAATTATTACCATACTTATAAGTTTTCTATAAGAAACTAGGCACCAAAATTATGATATATTTTGCACCTCATTTTTTTGTAAACTGAAGAAATGTTTTTTTATTAATTCAAAATGGATATGCATAGCCTTCTTGTAGGTTAAAAAATACCATTATCCTACAATATACATAAATCATAGGTAATCTATGAATAATACCGAATTAGAACATGTTCCGGATGTTGCATCCAACGGATTATATTTCTTGAATGACAATGTTAAATTTAATATAACTTTTTAATAATTTATAATAAACGACAATAATTGACCTGAGTAGGTATTTAATATTAATTAGTGTAGCATAATAAATGCATGATTTTTTGTACAAAATGTATCAAAATTTAGTCTATACATCTGATATTTTTGACTGAAAATATAGTTCCATATTACTATATCTAAGTACATAATAATTTTGTTAAAAATTGTAAAAATGTACATTATGCAATAAATTCTATTTTTATTATTGTTATTTGTGTACATATTAGTTTAAATATCCATTATTTGTTACAGACAAAAAAGCATTTCTGTAAATGTTTTTTTGTATATTCTTTGTAAAGTGTGAGCCACTGTACTGTAATTAAAAATTAGTAGATATAACTTGAGTGTACCGATCGCTCATTACCGACGCCACCAACCTTATTTCCGTATTTCTACTGCCGATGAAATTAGATAACTAGTGTATTGGGTATCCAAGCGAAATAATTATTTTCCATCAGCTCTCAGAAATAGGCTTATTACCTCATGGAGATAATTTCGAGAAGTTTTTGTAGTACTATCTAATACCGATATGATAAGTAGTTTTTTTAGCTTTCTGGAAATACGAGAATACGTTCATGAAACTGCCACGTATATTCTGCACAACAGGACCGGTAATTTTTTTATCTTGAAGATATGGCAATTAATACCACAGGTGGTTAATAGAAATAGTTTATTTTCCTACTGTATTTACACTTCTGTTTGAAGAAACGTACGAACTATTTATTATACAGGGTGAATCAAAACTTATCTAAAAAAATTTTGAGTGTACAGGAGACTCGCATAAATATAATTTTGTAAAAAAAATAAAAAGGGCAGTTCGAAAATGATTTAAAAATACACTTCTGCAAGGCACTAGAAACTGGTCCACTGTAAAACCTGATAAGGCAGAAATCGGCGACTGGACAAAAAAAGGTATACAGGACGGTCCGTTTTTCATAGCTCACTATTGTCATATTTGAAACCATAAAATATACAAGATGGTTCAAATTAGAAAAAAATGTGTATTTTTATAGTCATTAAGATAAACTAAACAGTTTAAAGATATCTTCTACAGTGGCTGAAAACTAAAAATAGCGATTTTAGAAAATGCTATCTAACGTCATTATTTTTCAACAGAAAGAGCTGGAAATGAGTACAGAGATATAAGAATATACGGGAATCATCGATTTTCGATGAAAGAAAATGTCTACAAATGTTTTTTTTTTCTTATGGACTCCATATTGTATCTTGACAGTAGCAAATGCAGAATAAAATTACAAACACGTCGATATGTAACATTCCTATTTTATTTGAAGAATAACCCATAAAATAAAAAAATTATAATTTAAATTAAAAATCTAGTTGTAGTTGACGTGAAACAAAAATCAACAAAGATTTTGACAGATTCGACATTTCCTAACTTTCGTTTTTATTTTTGGAAACCTTACTTCTCAACAGTATTTAAATATTTTTTCTACGTTCATGCAAAAAACAATACTTTATTGAACTATATTTAGTGGAAAAACTGGTTCTTTATTGCTCTAGAGCAAAAAACAATACTTTATTGAACTATATTTAGTGGAAAAACTGGTTCTTTATTGCTCTAGAGCAATAAACATTTTATTGCACTCAAATGAGTGCACTCAAATGAGTGCAATAAAATGTTTATTGCACTCATCTGTCATTCTACTGCAGCGTTTTGTCATCATGACAAACATAAACCTTCAAATCGACGTCACATTTTTCTAGACTTAGTGTCATGTAAATAATATTTTTTGGTTTTTGCATGAACGTAGAAAAAATATTGTATGCAACTCATACAAATAGTGCTTATTGTACTCGACGTGTGACTCGACAACTTCACGTCGCGTGCAATAAACGCTTACTTTTTGAACTTGTTGCATAAATACCTATTAAGAATGGAAATGAATAATGCACTGAAAATCTTCCATTAAATTATAAATATTAGAAAAATAGAAATGGTTCAGCAAAATGACGCAGGGCCTTATAACTCTGCAATGGTGTTCCAAATACAGGGTGGCCAGATGAAAGGGAAACAGAGCCATTTTCAAGAACTGCGTCAAGATTGTAGAAAAACGCTCAGACCCGTCGATTTTAGATTAAAGGGGGGCATTCTTTGCTGGCATTTTTGGCTCCGCCATGGTTGGTTGGCTTCCACGATGTCCAGGCCGAATTTCTTTGGGATAGTTTGAAAAAAAAATTACAAACCCTGTAAAATATAGAAAACCTGCGCGACAGAATTTCTACTGGTTTTATGTTTCTCTTTACAAAGTAGATATTCAAAACCTTGTGGACAACTTAGAATAAGAACTGAGCTTTGTATGTGCAAAAATGGGCCTAGAAGTATGTATGTTTAAGTATTGAATATTTTCCTCAACGCGCATTAGATTGGCTGCTTTGAGTAGAATATTAGGTACGTTACCAAGCGAAAGCGAGCGCATACAAATCGCTTGCTGCTATCGTTTGTTGGACGGTTGTGCTGGATTTAAGGCGCTTGTAAGCAAATCAATCTTAAAATATTTCCGTTTAGTAGATTGCACTTTATCCAAGCAGTTGCTTTGCGTCTGCTCTGGAAAAATCCACCAAAACTAAATCCATTTCTATCTATCATACCAAATTATCAACACAAAATTTTTGGTTAATAGTTTTTAAACATAAACTAGTCGTCTAAAGCCTAGTCCATACCTACAAACACTTGCACATGTTTGGAAACATTTGCCAAACAAAGCATTTAAATATCTGTGTGAAGACATTTTTTTGACAAACGTATAATTTCACTAGGTTGTAATTGCGTCCAGATCAAAATACAAAAACTAAGTAGTCAAGCAGTGGCGGGAATTTGTGCTGACTATATATTTCTACTTCAAAGAAAAGAAAACAAAGCCGTTGGTGGGCACGCCAACTTCTGCAAAACGAAATAAAACATTCGTTAAACTTGTTAAGAGACCTAAAATTAAATGATGGATCTAAATTTAAAATTTGTTTTTGAATGACATCTACTAATTTTCAGATATAGGTATGCATCCACTTTCTTATTTTTATAATCCACACACTTTATACTTTCCATAAGCATGATGTGCTGTGAAAGTCTTCAATTAAAGAAAGATTCCTTTCTTGGTTCCACATTTTACATCTTTTAAATCACAATGAACAATGAATAGCGATATGCACTACCACTGACACTGCCACTTCGAAATAATGTAATAAACATTTGCCCCAAATGTGTCTAAACTTGCTTGTTTGCTAGTATAAAAACATGTGTTTTCCATCTTCGACAGAAAAGAGAAAACATCTGACTACTTGTTTAAGTGTTTTTAAACAAATGTTTGCAAACACTTTTAAAACAGCTTTCATACGGTGTTTGTAGAGATGTTTAAATATTTGTGGGCAAGCGTGTGCTGGAAGCTCTTCACTCAATATGCTTTTTACAAATATCGAAAATAAAATTTTAACTTTAACACCCTGTATCTCCATAAATATTGAGTTCTCGAAAAATTGTTATAGGACTTCGTGACCCTAATTTCTTGTGAAGAATCACCTCCTGAAGTATTGACGCATAATTTCCGGACGCCCTGTATATTATATGTATATTAGATTCAATATCTTATTATATTCAGGATGTCTCTCATAAAAACCGACACACAGCAGGTGCATGTAGGGATGTCCAAAATATGGTAATTTAATCATATTTACTTATATACAAAATTGCACTCCTGAGGAGTGATTAGTCCCCAAGTGGGGCTTTAAATTTCGAAAAAAAAAAATATCTATACGAAACGTTATCGTAGAAGAACCAAATTTGATACATAATTTAGGTTTATTACTGGTCTTCTTTGAAGTTAATTGAGGCACTACAAGGTGGTTATTGGGGGCAACTCACCCCTAAAATTGTACAAAACTTTTTTCTCACCAACTAAATGAGATTGAGGGGCAGCAATAATGCAAAATGACCTACTGGATATCGATAAATTAGATATTGGAAAGAAAACTATGCGAGTGTAGAGTCATGAATTTCATTTTTTATTCAAGAACTAAATTCAACAGACATTCAAAAAGGGTTTTTTTCAATCGAAAAGTTAACAACAAAACAATCTAGTGAATAATATAAAGGGGGTACGTTATTTCAACGCCTTATGACAGACCGAGGATAATAAAAAAATACTCAACCAGAAGAAGTTTCATCAGCCTAAATAACTTTCCAAATTTTACTTGTTAATTTCAAAGTGCTTGGAAGAAATTAAATAAAACTCTAAATTTATCATCCCGTTACGAGGTCGTAACTCCTCAAATGGGCTCATATTAAAAAAGCATTTTTAGGATTGCTTCTTCAGGTGGCGTCCTTTTAGTTGAGCCAAATATCTGACTATAAAAATTATTATACGAATAAATTAAAAATGCAGAAATAGGTCAGATCTCTTTTATTGTGGTTGAATTTTCGAGTTCCCACAGTTTGAAAAGTGACCTTAGGTATTTATAGAATGTTGCATTAAACCACGTTAGTAAATTTAGCTAGATTAATTTTTAATTTAGATACTTATTGAATAGAGATTTGTCTGTAGAATTGTTCATTGGCATACCTAGATATTGGGTATCAGAAAACATACATATGACTTCATTGATAGAAATTGTAGAAGAATTGATTTATATTAGCTTAAAATACCTTTCTAGTAAAAAAACCTGTATAAGTATGTATACCATAGAAAATTTAATTCTTACGTAGAATGAAATCTCATATGGGATGTGCATTTTAACTCTATTTCTGGCAGCTACCAGTTACCGAGGTCACGGCCCAACAACCCGGAAAATCACTATGTATCAAATTACAGCACTGGCCGTGAGAGCCTAAAAACTACTATCACCTAAGTTATGTTTAGGTTAGATTATTAATTTATTTGTATACGTTTTTAAGCATCTCTGTATATTTAATATTCCACAGGTATAAAACACTCCTCCCAATTTTTTTTAAATATAATATGGAACACTATAGTATAGGATTCCTCAAAATTTCAAATTGAAAGCGTAAATTCTACATACAGGTTCAGAAACTATACATTTCCTCTGGCATTCAATAAGAGAGAACGATATAAAATCTTGTGTTAAAATAGTCAGTTAGATAAATAACATGCAAAAGCAATGGAAAAACATACACTTTTTGAATTTGTATATCTAAGTAAATAAGAAATTCTTTTGTACTTTTATAGATATATTACTAGGTGTTCTGTGGGTATATTCATATTCTCAAAATTACACACCACTGCGATAAAAAAAAACAAAAATCTTTGTAATATATTATGTTTTAAATTAACTAGATCTTAATTCTTATTTTCCTAACAGATTGGCAGAACGTGTTCGATTTTGATTCTTATAAAATTGTTGTTTCTTTTTCATTTTTTGTATAAACTTAAGAAGGATTTTATAGAAGATTGTATTCTTCCATAAATAATTTATGGTTATAAGTGGTGCTGTATTAATTTAAACTTTGTATATACTGAGCTCAAATGGTATTAGGTCATGTTTACTTATTAACATCTTCCTTTTCTTCCAAAACGGCAGAGGCGCTAATGTACTTGGTTTCTTAAGTAAGGAGATTTATTCTACAAGTATAAAATTTTCTATGGTATATACAAAACTCTAAGTAGGTATTAGCTCGAAGTGATAATTTTTATTTTGGTAATACTCGTATTTACATTAGCGGAAACTTCTTCAATCTTAATAAAAAATTTCTACTCCCCTATTTTCGAGGCACAAAACTAATTTTATATTCGTGTCCAGCACCCTCAAAAATAGGGGAGTAGACATTTTTTAATTAAGATCGGAGTGGTTTCTGTTAATGTAATTAACTACCTTTATTTTTTTCTAGTTTTCAACATAAAGAAAATTTCTATTTTTTCAGGTTTCTTAAAAAATGTTTGCAATACAAATGAAAAAGTACAAAAGCCAACAAGAGTAGTTAGTAGTTACAAATAATAATAATGAAATGACATAGTAAGTAGGTATATAGACACGTTACATGAAATACTACTGACGGTAAGAAGTCGTGAAAATAATAATTTTATTTTTAAAGATTTTTTGACACCTACGTGTTTATCATAATTGCATAAATTTTCTATATGCAGCTAAAGCATCTGCACTCAGGTTAGATCGATTCATTAACGATTTCATTAAGACACCCAGCTGCTCCTCTTCCGCTACCACTTCATCAAGGCTTTGCTGGGCTTCTTGAAGTTCAACTTCTGATTCGCGCATTCTTTCGTACATTGTATCTGTAATTTTACTATACATTGCGATTCTGCGTTCGAGTGCTATTCGTTTGCTCATCAGCCACTTCCATTGTTTTGAGCATTTTCTGCTAAATCGCGTCGTCTTTAAAGCACGGCGGCTGCGATTTAGCCGACGGTGCTTTGAGCGATTTGGTAATTCTATCAATTGGCCGAAGTGTTGCGGTTCGTCCTCGTTATTGTCTTCTATGTTATTTGGCGCTTCTGTGCTGGTGCTGATCGCCGTTATGAGAAGCTGATGTTCTTTCGACAGTTTCGACCTGTTATCAGATGAGGTCTCTCTTGTCGACAATGTAGGCGCCATATTGACTGGTTCGCTTTGTCCCCCCAACTTGAGACCCGCCATGTTGGAACCTGCCTTTCCTTTGGCGCCTTCTTGGAAATGGTCTTCGTCCTGGGTAAAATTGCTGTTCATGGCAGGTGGCGGCATCACGTCTGTTACACGCTCGCGGTTAGTTGTAGAGTTCGTCGTAGTTTTTAGCTTGTTGGTCACGATCACAGGCACCAGGGCGCTTTCGGTACTCAGGGTGAGCGTTTGTAGAGACTGTGGTTGGCGTTCCTCTGTACTGGAGCGTGTTCTGGGACGCTTTAATCCGACCATTGTTAAAGTTTACACACACGAACAAAATCGATCACGAAAAGGAAATGATTTTTACGTAATTAAATTTAATTTACATTCAATTTGCCACTATTGACCCTAGTTAGAAATACAACGTCTGTATTCAACTGAGATCGGAAAGAAAAGAATTTCAATTTCACTGTGTCAGAGGCTAGCCGTAGCGGAACCGGGCACAACGTCGTTTATGGCATGGCATGGATTAGGATAATTAGGATTCATTCATGGCGTCACTCCCCCTCTTAACATGCGCACTGCGCACTTTCTTATCCATGAACTGGTGAAAATCACGAAGTGGCTGACATCTGTTGATAAATGTCGAAACTGCTGTTGGTGTGAACAACAAATTACTTGCATAATAAAATGTGAAGTTTTATTTCTTTAATAATTTTTTCTGCATAAATAGTACCGGAACAGTTTGAAAATAGAATAATTTTATCTTGAATGAAGAAAAATGCAGAATCTTCATAAGTCAATTTGTAATAAGTATGGGATGTGCGAGTACAACAGTTCAACAAATCGGTTTTGTATGTATAACTGTAGTGAAAATTTTCTATATATTTTTTGTAATTTTGCAAACGTTAGTAATATTTAGTTATAAAAAGTGTACAAAAATGCAAAACATATGAAAGAATATTTGCACAAAATCTCGGAAAATCTGTGGTGTTCTCCAGTGCTCTTCTTACGGCATTTTTGATATTTTCTTCCATACATTTCCCGTAGACCCGACACTCTGAGTGCTGTGAGTCTCTTTAAATTGTAAATCGTAAAACCGATAAGAAAACACATTAAAGTATGTAGCCAACAATTTTATGCCAGGTAATTATAATGATTTATTTAAAGATGTTTCAGTGGACAATAGTATGTACCTAACATAAACGCCAAATTTAATGATTTTTTTATGCACCGGACATAAATAATGAAAATCTAACAAATTTCGGACTTGTACTACTCTTCAACGATTAATTCCTTAATTTTTTTTATTTAGTTTATATCAAAGAGTTTTTTTATATTAAATAAATAATTTCATACGTATGTAGTTCAATCAAATTCGTATGGATGGCGCTGAGGACCAGTTTTATATTATTTTATTTAAGAATGCTCTTCATAGGACGCCATCTTGTAAATCACTATTTTTCGAATTTTGATGTTAATATTCAATGAAATTGGCTTATTTTTAAAATGGAATTATAAACTTAATATGTAAATGGTGGACAGTCCCTAATTTTAATAAAAAAATCAGTAATAAAGAAAAAAAATATATCGTCCAAGTTGAAAAAATGGACCGTCCGCCATTGTATATGGAAATACAAACAAGCCCTTCCTAAATATTTTACCTGAAAAGCTTTATTTTTTTCTAAAAACGAAAAATGGCAAAACATATTTACTTCTCCAAGAAGTGCTGCCATCTAGCAAGAAACTTAAATACAACCAATCAAATATTATGTTTTGAAATATGCAACCAAATATACATCTAACAAAAGAAGAAAATGTGAAATATGGGGCCAAATATAAATTAATATCAGACCCTATGAATGAACTAATGTAATTAATATTCTATTAGATAATAAACCATATACAAAAAACCAGTGAAATCGGACTTCAGCAGATTCTAAACCATGAGTTATTTATTTATTTTTCTACGTTCATGCACAAAACAAAATTTTATTGAACTATATTTAGTGGAAAAGTGGTTCTTTATTGCACTAGTGCAATAAAATATTTATTGCATTCATCTGCCATTCTACCACACTGTTTTGTCATCATGACAAACATAAACGTTCAAATCGACGTCACATTTTCCTAGAGTTAGTTTTTGCATGAACGTAGAAAAAATATTGTACCTATGCAACTCGTACAAAAAGTGCTTATTGCACTCGACATGTTGTGACATGTGTGACAATTTCACGTCGCGTGCAATAAACACTTGCTTTTTGTACTTTTTGCATAAATAACTATCTATGAATCCAGAGATATTTCTAATAATCTTGTTAAACGGCTTAGCTCCGCCCACTATTCTGGGTTGCAGACTTGGAATCTAGTGGTATCAGTCTCGTTTACGTGATTTTTACATGTTTGTGGTAAAATTTGCAATTCGGTAATTTATGTACCTACCATTACTTTTTATTTGTCTATACTTATAATGATTAACTTAATATTGTATGTAATATAAATTAACTTAATGCATAAATTATATTTTTCACAAGAATAGGTATATACTTATGAATTGAAAAGAAACAGCCACACAAAAATAGATAACTATCTTTATCACTGTTCTGCTGTCTACAGTAATCAATTATTATTGAATAAGGAAGTGAAGTGAAAAATTTGGAAGACAGAATTTGTTTTAAAAAGTTTTGGCTTTTACTAGAAAATAAATTGTGATAGATAACACAAAAAAATATGGATTACTCTTTTTATTGAGGTATCCAGTTTAAGGCATTTGTGCATGTTGGTAATTAGGGCATTAATTGCATCAGGAAAAGTCTTTTATCAATATGTTTTCATACATCAAATTTAATTCTAATCGTTCAACGCTTTTCCGTTTTATAACCGGTTATTGATATAATAATAATATATCTATTATTTCAAAAACTTTGGGCTCATTTTGCATATACGTAAATTAGCATAAATCGTCGTTTTTGATCTTAAGAATCTAGTGAATTGTATGAGTAACAGTAGTAACACAACTATAGGTATATAATTTTCATTGTATTTGTCAAATTATTAAATGTAAAAAGTAATATATATTGTTACGACTGTTGCGGTGGGGTTGTATTTTGATTATTGCTGGTTTATACAACCCTTAATTTTTCTCTTAAAGAACTTCCTTAGAAGTCTCAATCCAACTTGTAGTAAAACAACAGTTTAGCTTTACTATTTAATTAATAAATTCACTTCACTATTTCTAGTGCACACAATATTAATGTAATATTTTATATATATATATATATATATATATATAAATTACTATATACTAATTGTTGACGGGAGTCTAGAGTATGCTTCTCCAAATACTTAAGGTTGCGGTATTCTAAATAAGAAAGTACCTCGATCGTTGACAGACAATGATATAAAACTGTGTACCGGGAAGTGCTGGATATCTAGCGGAGAAAACTTGAACTGCAAATATTTAAAGAATGTCACAGTTGGAGTACAGAAAATAACGGGTAGCCGAAACTGAGTTGAAGGTCATGCGTTCGACCCTGCGGCAAAATATTTACAACACTAGCATCTAAATGGGATATCGATTTTTCCGTATTCTAAATTTCAGCGTTCAGATTTTCAGATGCAGTTTATCCTTTGCAAATCTATGCTTTGCAGCAGTAGTGGTTTTCTGTATTCTTTATGTGTGTGTAATACTAGTGAAAATTATAGGACATTTTTATTAATAATTGAAAGTTCGTTGAATTTAGAAAGGTATGTATATAATTATTTGTAAATTGAATTAAAGTAATAATTAAATAATAGTTACTTAATATCTATACAGTGCGGAAGAAGAGTATGGAATAAATTCATTATTTCTAAAACGACAAAGTTTCATGAAATTTTCTCGGATACTTCGATTTTGCTTTTAAAAGACTCTTTTTCTATATCAAAGCATTTCCGACGTTCATTTGTTTTCGCGTTATGACGTCATCGGATATTTTTAAATAGAACCCCTATATTTTTCATCGGATTCTTGTAGAGCTTAACTTGCTGAATTCAAAAATGTATAATTTCAACACTTTATTTCTTCAACTTTCAGAGAGAAAAAATAATAACCGATCCAATAAAATCGGCTTGAAAAAAATGTGAATATTCCCATTTGTGTCTGATGGACTGGTTGAGAGTAAAATGGATATAGAAAATTCATCGGCAGTATCACAAAATAAGGAGTCTTTATTTTTAAAACAATATAACAATAAGCAACTAATTAATTAATTAATAATTAAATTCTGGTTGCCTCAATCGTATTTGACTCTAATTCATTATTTTGTTTTATTAGATTGCATGTTAGAATATTACATCTTTTGATAGCAAAAACAACAAATTAAATCAAGTCGCCTTAGAAACTGTTTCTGGCAGCTAAACAAAATCTAATCAGAATTGACATCTGTCAACTGCAGCGTTTATTGGATCGATTATTATTTTTTTTCTCGGAAAGTTAAAGGAATAAAGTGTTGAAATTACATATTTTTTAATTCAGCAAGTTAAGCTCTACAAGAATCCGATGGAAAAATATAGGGGTTCTATTTAAAAAAATATCCGATGACGTCATCACGCGAAAACAGATGAACGTCGGAAATGCGTTGGTATAGAAAAAAGAGTCTTTTTAAAAAGCCAAATCGACGTGTCCGAGAAAATTTCATGAAACTTTGTTGTTTTAGAAATAATGAATTTATTCCATACTTTCCTTCCACACTGTATAATTATTAAGTACCTATTATTTAATTATTACTTTAATTCAATTTACAAATAATGATATACATACCTTTCTAAATCCAACGAACTTTCAATTAATAAAAATGTCCTATAATTTTCACTAGGGCAATTAGCAATAACAACGAGAAACCTATGTTATTTTGTAGTTTACACAGGTGATAACAATGACCTGTTCATAGAAGAAATATATCGAGACAATATATTTAATGAAAATATGTTCAAAAAGTTTGAAAAATTTTATATGCACTGTTTAGCTCCAGAAGTGATATTAAATAGAAGAGGAACATTTGAAATGTAGAGATCCTAATTATATTTTGGAGGCCCAGAAAGAAACGGAAATAAAAGAAACTTAAATTGCAGTAAACAGTTGTTCAGTTCGAAGGCTCCTGAAGAAAGCTACGACCTGTCTCAAATTGTCATTTACCCATTGGAGTATCAATTTCCACCGATTACGAAAGTCGCACTATGACGGAAAGGGAGGAAGGGTTGTTCTAAAAAAATGGAAAATGAATAATTTGTGTTTTTTAAGGTATACATATTTCATGAGTTTTCAATTTAGAATTAATTTTTGGAAAAATTATATTTTTAGTGTGCACTGTCGGAAGCGGTATAGTATTTTGTATGTTGAAGCATAACTTCAGGTCAGTAGCGAACATAGTTTCCAAAATATAATAATGTATATATTTTTCCTATATATTTTTAACAACTCTTATAAAAACCCCTCCCAGTGCAATTTTTACAACCAGTGGAAATTGATACTCCAATGCGTAAATAATAATTTGGGACAGGTCGTAGCTTTTACCTTAAAGTAATAAATTTTATATTTCACTTTACTCACTATGACTAAGTACAAATATTCTAAGAGGGATAGAGAAAATTAAGAATTAACGGAATCACCCTTCAAAAAATTTTTAAACTTATTTATAAAGCAAAAAAAATCGATATACTTGCTCTCAATAAAGTTATTAGAAAACATTAACTAAAAATAATTTCTTAGACGCCTTGGAACTCGAACTAAAATTTTATAGAACAGTGTGATATAAATTTTTCATGTAAACTGAACTCTCAAAATCATATCCGAACAATCCTGTATAATGTAAATATATTTTTATTTCATTATTTATCCCGTTTGTAATAAGTATTTAATAATAAATAGTGAGACAATTCACAGAAGACAAATAGCAATATACTTTTGAAAAATTTGTGTACCTCCAAATTAAAAGATAATAGTAAAAACAATCGTTTTATGTTTCAACCTGACCTGATCTATTACATCATTATTTGTGTGGTGGTTTTAAAATATGTAAGTAAGCAAACTTATACGGCGAAAATTAGATGTCAAAATATATTGCTGAGATCTAATTTACCTAAATGTCAACCTCCAACGAGTTACAGTCATTTACAAGACGATTGCTAATAAATGTTTTAAAGTAAATGTTAAAAAATCCACTGGCGGCATGAGGACAATGTACACTAATATACAGGTAAGCGTCATTTGTTTCCTGCATCCCTGTATAGGTACTCCATTTTACGATAGTCAGCAGTATCAGTGGACAGATAATTTAACTTTAAGATTTTTCTTTTGAAATTTATAATTTTGAAGTCAAATTCTGTCAATTTTCAGATTTTTTCAAGTTTGACTAAATTTTTTTCAACACCCTGTATTTTAAGATTTGGAACAGATCGATTTAATTCTCTGAATTTTGCAGGAGTTTGGTTTGGTGTTTTAACACCTGTATTTTTTCGTTAACAGTGTTCCAATAGCCCTTAGTTAATATTAAAGAGATTTTTTTAGTTCCCTTAATTTTGAGGTTTTTTAAAGGTCAAAATTTTCTCATAACTGCATACAGAACGTTTTTCGTACGTTCAATAACCGTTCCGAAGTGGAAAAATCGAAAATTTATATCAACAACAATGCAATCAAATGTGGTATGTTTAATTCGTCTTAATTTCTAATATAATACTTAATTCCAAATTTTGCTCGCCCTGTAAACAGAATTTACTCTACCGCCACCTCTTAGTCAGAGGCTGAACTATTCATTGTTAAATTGAGTCAAATTTTTATAGTTTGTGACAGACTTCTAGATAATGAAGTTGGCTGAACTTGCTGAGAAAATGACCCTTATGGAAAAATGCTAATAAATTTTTAGGTACTGAAATTTATCAAACTAACTACTTTTTAAAATTGATATATAGTTCTAAATACTCCTATAACATAAACTTACTTAGTGTTACATATAAAATTGTTTAGGTTTATGTATATGCACGATAAATTAATTGATAAAAATGTGACATTAGGTTAGCAGCAAAGACCAATATGAAAATACGTTTTTTAAAAGTTAAAACTTTGTTTAAACTATATATAAATAGTAATAATGAATAGACAGAACTTTAAAGATTCTATTTGTGTGGTTATTTTTGTTCTTCGAGCTTTATTTTTTGAGATTTCAGTACCTAAAAACACTACAAATACGGGTCATATTTTGCCAGAAATACGGCGACCTTAAACACACTAACTCTTAAAAAGAACCCAAAATAAGGATGGACCATATTCCACCCCCTCCTATATACAGTTGCCTCTATACTACTGCAGAGAGGCGCGCCAAATACTAATAAGAAACCCAACAACGACTGAGGTAATATTAATTGATCCGCGCGTTGCGTGGGACTGTTCCTATTCCTAATTTTAAAATATGATACAGTGACCTATTTTGCCTAATTCTAATGCCATCCGTTTAAGTCCTAATGCGACTCTGTCGTCGAGCGAGTATCGTTTTTTATTGCAACCAGATTGCTTCTACTAAGTACACGCCCACCGGTCAGAGTCCCCCTTCCGCGACCGCAGATTTGTACAATGTGTCTACAATTGTGCACTCTTATCTATATTACCCTTGTTTATGTGGGTATTACGCATTATACTGCCAATTTTTTCGACTAACTACTTAATAATGTAGATATTTCATCATGGGGTGGTTATAACGATCTAAAGCAGACGTTTGTAAACACAGTATTTTGAAAACTTGGGTCTGATCCCGTTCTAACCCCGCAGAAAATTGTGTTACTAGCCTAAAAAGCCCACATGCACACATGGGCGCCGGCAGGGGGGAGCAATATGGGGGGAAGTTGCTGCTAGGAAGTTCATATTCCAGTTAAAAATAACGGTTAAGAGGTAAGAATTTTAAATTTGTGTATAGTTATTTTTTTGCTACTTTTGTTTTTGTTTGTTTCTATGTTTATTTTTAGAATGTAGGAATGTAGATTTGGTTACGCTTGCAGGTGTAATATTCCATTTTATTTTATTTATGAGTTTAAAGCCTGGTCCTCATGGACACGAAATTCACGAAAATTTGCGCGATTTATTTAATGGCGGGAAAAGTGTCAACTATAGTATTTCTTGAAAGATGGACTGAGATAGACTGTGTCATACGTCACAAAAGTCCTCAGTGTTCATTGACAACGACCCCGATTGACTTGTGATGACCCCGATCGTGTAGTTAATAGACCGTGAATTTTGGCAACAGCATTATTCAAAATTTGCGAAATTCGCGAAAATTTTCGGGAATTTCGCGCCATGAGGCCAAGACTTAAGTCATCTACTATAGCACCAAAGATTTTACCAGTTTCTTATTTTAAGTTATTTTTATTTTTCATAAAAATTTAGAAAAAAACTACCTACGCGTTATTTTTGTTGCCCCCACCCTGAATTCTTTTCTGCCGGTGCCCATGCTCATACACCTTCTTTCAGAGGTTGTACACGATCCCCCTAGTTCAATCTCGAATTGTATCTCGAATCAAACCATTATATCAGAATCTGAAAGGTTACTAGGTTACGAGCATACTAGGAATTCACGATATATACTCGTATATGCCTAGGAATTGGTCTTACACCAAAGTTAAAATAATCTTTTTGATAAGTCCTAAAATACACTTTCTCCTAAAAATTACACCATAAAACACAACATCCCTGACAATTAAAAGCTTTATAATCTTCAGCGGCATTTGTAAACAACTTTTTCAACCATCTCTAGAACATTATTGCACTGAAAACTGGCATTTTTTTTATTCATTTCATTTTGTTCAACATCATTTTATTTGTTTGATTATTACCTACGTTATATTTGTATTTATTCAACTTCATGTTTACCTCTCTACCTTGATTGTGTGGTGCGTTCTCCTCTTGTTTTTAGTTTTTGTTTACCTGTTTTTTTCTTCGTTGTATTTTTGTTGTTTTTAGTTATTAGTTTAGTTTTTTTATTTCATTATGCTTTTTTTTGTACCATACGATTAATTGTTAAAATGTTCTATTTTTTACTCTATGTTCTTACCTTGTAATTGAGTGTATACCTGTAAGGTACGGATTTATTAAATAAATAAAATAAAATAAATAAAAAGTTGTGGTTCACCCCTATTTTCAACATCTCGAATTTTACAGAGCGCTACCTAGTGGTTCGTGTATTTCGCGAATTAGTTCGTAGGAATAATTTTTATTTTGGTAATTATTTACATTGTTGATAACTATAGAGCAGTATAGCAATACTACGTAATTTCTGAAGAATATTTGAAATTATTCTCTACATCATTTATAGCTAAAAACATTTATATCACCAAATCAACATGGTTTCATGGAAAAAAGTCTACAGTTACGAATTTGGCTTGTGTAACACATGTCAGAAATTATTGATGTGCCCGTTAACAGATGGGACAGATGGATGTTGTCTGTTGTCTATACTGACATTCGAAAAGCGTTTGATAGGATTGATTCATTCCTACTATTAAAAGGCTTGTTTTTGCAGCAGTTGAAAACGGTTTGGAAACTGTCAGAAATATTCGACCAGTTAAGTTGAGAACGCGGTACCATTGAATTTGACGCAATAAATAGTTGGACGGACATTTCTGATAGTTTCCAAACCGTTTTCAACACTGCTAAAACAAACCTAAATACGCATAAGCGGGTCACAGACGAACGCAGATGTATGCAAACATCAACGCGCAAACAACAACGTCTGTCAATGGACATAATAACGTCACGTACATGATTGCGCGCTGAAGAAGTGTGTCGTACTTATCAACCTGGTTTTCCAGAAAACATGTCCATGCGCTGTTGAATGGTAAGTTGATGCTCGGCTGTGTGTGTCAAATAACAACGTTATTATCACGGTGTTCTTCAGTGTCGTAGAAGATAGTTATAATTATTTAAATTAATAATAATTATTATTTGTTTAGTAAATACGTATATGGCCTTTATAAATTATAGTTTTATTTGCAGCGAAAATGTCGTACTTAGGAAATTTAACACGACATTTTTTAAGACATGTCATTGACTTATATCGAACCCATCCGTGTTTATGGAAAACTAAATCAAAAAACTACTTCGACAAAAATAATAAAAATACAGCTTATCAGGTTTTACTTGAAAAGTTAAAAGTTGTACAATCTGAAGCGACCAAAAATAGTCATATAAAAAATTAACAGATTGCGTGGTGGATTCAAAAATGATTTTAAAAAAATTAAAGACTCGAAAAGATCTGGTGCTGGAGCAGACGACAAATATATTACCGACATTATGGTACTATCCTTTAATACAATTTGTTGCAGACTATTTACTACGGACTTTTTTTTCTTGTTTTTTTTTGTGTCACAATAATCGCGCACACCACTGCAATCAAATGCATTTCTTCCGCCATTGTTTTACGAAGATTGTGCGAACGTGTATGTTGTTTACTGCGAACGGATGTGTTAAGACATGAATCAACGTTTGTGACCAACACACCGTTATGCTGATGCGCGAGGTAGATGAATGCGCGTTGATGTTTTAATTCATCTATGTTCGTCTGTGCCCAGCCTTAGAGTGGTTTTTAGGATGAGCTAGTATCGCTATTCCAATAATAATTATTAGATACCGTAGAACGGGGCTATTCGGGACACAATTTTAACACTTTTATGAATATTTTGTTTCCATGTATCATAAAATCATGTACGATACATTTTTGGAAGGATAGAGTTAGACACCACATTTCTCTAAAGTATTAGTCTCCTCCCAAGTAGGAGGAGTTATATATTTTTTTAAAGCGTTGTCCCAAATTACCCCATGAGATGGGGCTATTTGGGATTACGTATAAAACACATTCAAACCCGAATAATAACCCCTATTCTAACCATTTTTACAGTCTAAAATGGGAAAAAATCTATTTAGGTATTTGTCCCAAATAACCCGCATTTTTGTCCCAAATTGTCCCACAGTACAAAAATATTTATAAAAATGTTTCTTCTATTTCCAAATTTTCAAATATTTTTTTAGGATACCTAGAGACATGTAACAATTAGTCAACGATCTTAAATTTACCGTGAAATAACAAGGAAACCACCAGGAACAAGAAGTTGGCACACAAACTTTTTTCGCGCGTTTTCTAGCTGTTTTCTCGGGAGCTCTAAAACGTATTTCTGGACCGTACAGGAACTAACCAATTACTGGAGACCACTGGAGACGACGGTTAACCGTGCCCGCGACCGCGACGCCGACATGTTGAGATCCGCGTGGCGGGAGGCAGGTTAGCCAGATTTATTTTTCTTGGTATTTCCCAAATTACTCTCACAATCGCAAATATCCCAATTCTACGGTAATAAAATTTTGTTGGATAAATTTAATTTAAATTCTCTGGAACTTAGAAGACCCGATATGGCATTGTTTTTTTATACAAACTATTGCATAATCAAATTGAATGTGAATTTATTTTAGCGAAATTGCAATTTATGACATCTAGGCGCCAAACCAAACACGTTAAGAAAACATTTTTTACTGAATTTCATGCCGCACTAATGATTTGGTTAAGTTTCCAATAAACAACATGTGCAATGTTTTCAATAAAATTTCACATTTATGTGATATTAATTTCAATACTTTAAGTCACATTGTTGAGGCATATGAAAATATCTATCATAGTTAAGCTGTGTGTTATATTTAATATTTTGTTTCTTCTAATTAATTCTTTATTTCCTAGTATTATTTTGTTGTTTTTGTAACTATTATCATTCTAACCTGATCTTGTATATGTATGTATCTTTAATCATGTATGATTTGTGATGTTTCTGTAATTGGGAGTCAGTTGGAATAAAATTATTATTGTTAGCGGAAACATCTCCAATCTTAATTACAAATTTCTACCCCCTATTTTAGAGGGCGCAGATCTAAGATGTTTTGTGCGGTCGACTCTAATTTTCGAAAATATTTTTTTTCAAAATTGTAACCTCTACCCCTACATATACATTACACTAGGATGAAGTTGCAATATAACCATTTACTACCTTCAGTTTATGACGTCACACCATTGTCAAAATTGCGTTATATTGCAACTTCAACCCATAGACCTTTGATTTATAAGGTCTATGCTTCAACCTAATGTAATGCATACATACAAATTTTTAATTTTTTTTAGAAAGTCGACCGCACAAAACTAATTTTAGATTCGTGTTCAGCACCCTCGAAAATATGGGGGTAGAATTTTTTAAATTAAGATTGAAGTGGTTTCCGCTAATGTAGTCTGGTTTTCAACACAACAGAGAAAATTTAAATTTATGCATGTTTTTCAAAAATTTGTTTTAATACAAATGAAAAAGCACCTACCAATTGATAGGAGAAGCCAACAAGAGTAATTAGTAGTTACAAATAATAATAATAAAAGGAATGATAAGTAGGTATTTAGACACGTTACATGAAATACTACTGACGCTTAGAAATCAAATAATTTTATTTTTAAAGATTTTTCGACTTACATACATGTTTATCATAATTTCATCAATTTCCTATATGCAGCTAAAGCATCTGCACTCAGGTTAGATCGATTCATTAACGATTTCATTAAGGCATCCAGCTGCTCTCCCTCCGCCTCCAATCGATCACGCCTTCGCTCGGCTGCTTGACGTGCAACTTTTAATTCGCATATTCTTTCGTGGATTGTGGCTATAGTATAATCGCACATTGCGATTTTACGTTCGACTGCTACCAATTCGCGCTTCCATTGCTTTCGGCTGCTGCTATTTAGACGACGATGTTTTGAGCCATTTGGTAATTCTATCAATTGACCGAAGTGTTGCGGTTCGTCCTCGTTATTGTCTTCCATGTTGTTTGGCGCTTCTATGTTTGTGCTGATCGCCGTTATGGGAAGCTGATATTCTTTCGATCTGTTCTCAGATGAGGTCTCTCTCGTCGACAATGTAGACGCCATATTGACTGGTTCGCATTCTCCCGCCAACGTGAGATCCGCCATGTTGAAACGTGCCTTCCCCATGACGCCTTCTTGGAATTGGTTTTCGTCCATGGTGTAATTGCTGTTTATGGCAGGTGGCGGCATCACGTCTGTTACACTAGACGTAGAGATCGTCGTAGTTTGTAGCTTTTTGGGCATCGGCACCAGGGCGCTTTCAGTACTCAAGGTGAGTGTTTGCAGAGGCTGTGGTTCGCGTTCCTCTGTACTGGAGCGTGTTCTTGGATGCTTTAATCCGACCATTGTTAAAGTTTACACACACGAACAAAATCGAACACGATTTTTATGTAATTAAATTTAATTTACAGTCAATTTGTCAATATTGACTCTGGTTAGAAATACAACAGCTGTATTCAACTGAGACCGGAAACGGAAAGAAAATAATTTCAATTTCAGTGTGCCAGAGACTAGCAATAGCGGAAATGGAATGGGCGCAGCGTAGTTTATGGCATGGTGTGTGGTGTCACTCCCCCTCCCAGCCACAGATCATTGGCCGAAAACTCTTAACATGCTCAGAATTTCTACGCAGCTTGGGTAAGGTTTACTGTACCGACTGTATCTACACGCACCGTCTCGCGCCTGGCCGAGAACAATTATACCCATATACAGGGCGTCTAAAAAAGAGGTTACAAACTTTGAGACAGTAGAGGAGTTTCCCACATGTAAGCATTGTGTCGCAAAACCCTTTTCCCACAACCCCTTATGAAAAAAAAACAGTTAACCACACTAGACAGTAGACACCAAAACAATTGCCAATACACATGCGTTAGGAAAATAATGCACAGATGTCACTGTCGCATCTTTGTTGTACAATACTATAAATTTAGTACACATGTACAAGTATTAATGACAACTCTTTAAATACGATAGTTTCAACTTTCAATAATCACATTATCTTTGTATTAACCCTAGCAGTAATATCAATACTTATTAGGTCTGTTCAAGCATGGAATCCGGAATGGTTTCAAACTGTCGGAAATATTCAAATAGTAAAGCTATGAATTTGTTTTCAGTAAACATATCGTGTAAGAAGTAGTTGAACAAACATTTTTAACAGTTTGAAACCAATCTGGATATCTTGCTTGAACAGACCTAATATCATAAAATCCAACGGAATATACGTGTGACGCATCGAAATGGTTTTTATTGGAATTTGCCATTTGCTGAAATAGGCTGTCAGATAAAAGCAAAGGTATCTTGCAAATTACGCATTAGTGTCCATTGTTTCGATTTAAATATTATCACAAAACTTTCTCTATGGGGATGTTTTATGAATGTTATAAATACGCTTGTCACGTCAAAGCAACATACTATTTAATACTTTATTTTTCTTTATTTAATTTTAAGGCGATAAAAGTGAATAAAAATAAGCAATATAATATATGGATATCGATTGCAGTAGTGACGATTCCACATATTGTACTCCGCCTTTCAATCAGCTAATAATTCATCACCCGAAAAATCCTGTGCAAAATGCAAAATACGTTACAAGAATTTTATGAAATGGAGAGCAGACAATAAGATATTTTCTGAAAATGTTTTAATGGTTTATTTAGATAAGTTATCTCTAAAAATTATACCAAACAGCTTGCGGACCCAATATTCCATGCTAGGAAGTACTCTTAACATTTATTATGACGTCGATATAACCACATATTTCAAATTGAAAGTGACGAACTTTGACCTCGACCTGAGCAAATTTCTTCGTAAAGTTTCTGACGTTCAGTAGGTATTTGTTTAATAAAGTGGCTTTTATTGTTGGTATTTCAGGAGCTTGACTGAAGCAAGAGTTATGTTAACTTAAAGTACAAAATATAGAAAACCTAGGATCGGCAACTTTTAATAAAATAGCGAATACTAAAACAACAAAACACCAATAGCATTCACGTTAACGGGCGAATTCTATGATTTTTTTTTAAATCTGCTAATCTTATATCAATTGGTATTGAGATTTTCGGTTTTTCTTAAACAATCAGAAAGGAAAATGCACCAAGCAACCAGTAAGTAGGTGTCAACAAATTTGGGAATATTCCAAAAATAATAGACAGTTATTTAAATTTACAAGATTCTGAATTATTTATAGGTCACTGCTTTCGGAAATTATCGGCTACAATTCTTATGGACGCATGT
Source organism: Monochamus saltuarius (assembly GCA_025584915.1). Taxonomy (NCBI): domain Eukaryota; kingdom Metazoa; phylum Arthropoda; class Insecta; order Coleoptera; family Cerambycidae; genus Monochamus; species Monochamus saltuarius. The sequence goes on along the minus strand of CM046723.1, from coordinate 26,277,657 downwards.
GATGACATAAAGTAACGACGCTTTAAGCGACATGTAGGATGGAAATCGACCGTTGTGGCAGAACCCTGCATTGACGAATCTATAACAAATAAAATGGAAATTTCAAACATAATTCTGAATGTGATAAATGCATCATCAACTTTCCACACATCAAGATCAGGACCGTGTATTCCAAGTGAAGCAGAAACTGTATAGTAAGTAGAGTGTGAGATAACAATCGTTATCCCACACTTTAAATATTTTAACATTTTTGTAACTGTAACGCAGATAAGTTTTAACTCTTTTAGGCAACCTTTACGACATCGCTAATGTTGGTCAACTATACGCGTCTCCATTGTCATAGCAACCACTGTAAATAAAGCTGATGAACTGTAGCGGATTTTAACTGATTCCGCGACACTTCTTGCTTATGGATTATACAAAATAGATAGTCGCACTCAGGGACGGTATGGTTCGTTTAAGATGACGTTTAGTGCCCTACGTTTTATAATAATTATTTTTTTCATACCTAACAATTTTTGATTGATTTTGATAAATTGTACGGTAAACATAAACCATATATTTTTATCTAAAAATGAAAATAAAACAATTTTAATACTGAAATATAAATTTCAAAATTTGTATTATATCATTCATTAATTAAATCTTTAGTGGTACATAGAACTGGTAATTTAATATGAAGCGGTGCGTCACCTGTAGAGTCACCACTGCAGCAATTTATTATTGTCACATAGCCATTATTATACCCGAGGTCAAAATAACAGAGAATGATTCATTCACAGCACTTAAGCCGGTCCCAGACGATGTGTCCAACGTTGGTTCAAATGTTGCTTTGGTTCCAACGTTGTACACAATTTTCGCCATAAAAGTATGGCAAGTGTGTCTGCTACACGATGGGGTAAACTTTTGTCGCAACATTGGAATCAAGCCGGTCCCAGACGATGTGGTGAATGCTTTCCAACGTTGGACACATCATCATTTGAAGCATCGTTCGCCAGACACCCACACGAGCAATCGTGTGTTTGACCCAATCCAGGAGCGCACACATTCCTTTTTTTTACTATTCTGTGGATCTGCAGTATAAGTACGACACTGACGAACGTTAGTCCCACATGTGTTTACAATGTTGCAACAAAAGTTTACCCCATCGTGTAGGAGACACACTTGCCACATTTATATGACGCAAATTATGTCCAAGGTTGGCACCAACATTGGAACCAACGTTGGACACATCGTCTGGGACCGGCTTCACATGTGGGGCCAACGTTTGTCAGTGTCGTACTTATACTGCAGATTCACAGAACAGTACAAAATGGAATACTTATCTCCTGGAATGCGTCAAACACACGATCGCTCCTGTGGGTGTGTGCCTGCCGAACGATGCTTACAACATGTTTCCAACGCTGGAAGCTCCTTTGACGCGGTTCAGATTTACCGACAGAAGCCCGAACGTGGCATGTAGCCAACGTTGGCCACATGCAATTCACCAGCACCACACGATATGGTAAATGGCGATGTGTCCAACGTTGGAAGGAATTCGCCACAGCGTCTGGGGCTTTATTAGATGATGCAAGGTGCAAAGAGAACACAAAATTACCAAAAATAAGTTCACGTTGAGTGAATCTAGCACTGAAATAGTTTGCTTTATAAAGTTTATAGTCACCTGTAGAATGCCGTCCTTTTAGACGGCGATAGCCTCCTACCACCATGCACTTACACCTACCTGATGCGCACTCCGCGGATATCACACTTTAACACATATAATAATATAATGCACTGTACATACACACTATACGCTATTGGTTACTAGCAATGTCTTTATAACGGTCACACATTAACACTTATCGTCGGCTATTATATCGTTATCCATTTACAACCCCAGCACAAGTATCCATATGTGATAAGACAGTGCCACACTTTTGTCACCGTATGGCTTTCATTCATCTATGTTTCGTCAGTATAATATATTCTGCGATTCAGATTTCGACCTACTCATATTTGTCAAATAGTTTCTTGGCATATCACTAGTTGATCTTTTTCTATCATCATACATTTTCGATTTCGTTTTATAAATCAGACATTAATGTCACGCATAATTTGTAAGAACAATCTTCTAGATATTCTAGATATTATAGGCAAAGTAACCTGAATATTTTGTATTGTCGAATACTTTTTTGTATGTATAATAACATCCATAAACTGTTCTACGAAACACGTAGGCATCTTCTTCCTTCCACGAGTTTGCACCATTTTCCGTTTCGTAGTTGTATAACATTCTTTTTCTACGTTCATGCAAAAAACAAAACTTTATTGAACTATATTTAGTGGAAAAAGTGGTTCTTTATTGCACTAACACTTACTTTTTGTACTTGTTGCATAAATAACTATTATGTATAAATGATAGCTATTTGTAGTACAAGTGGGATATAGGCATTATACATGAGTGAGACATTGCTCATGTAATAAAAAATGCCGTTATCCCACGTGTACTATACAACATTTTATCTACAACTGCTTTAAATTGAGGAAAATCCAAAATCAGATCCAGTTTGTAAGTTTTGATTGAAAATCAAGAAGCAAAGGCATTGTTATGATAACCTGTCAAACTTGTTATAAACAAAATTGAGTTTTTGTTTTTACATTTTCTTCTGAAAATAGTGGTGTTGATTGAAATAATGAGTGATTCAGAAACAGATAACATACCTCTTGAAATTGAACACTTCACTTTTACCAGATAAATCGAGAACCTAGTACGAACAATTTGGCCTTGAAGGTGCATGCAGAGTGGACGAGTTAACTAATTTGCTGTTAGAAAACGTAAAAAATGAAGGAAACATTTTTCATATCTTCATACCGAATACGAAAACCAAAGTTCCCCGAAAATACTTTATTACTGCCGGGGGAATCGAAAATGTGAATATGTTTCAAGTAATACGATAAAGCCCTGTTCGCGGTAGCGATTCCGAACTAGTTCAGGATTAATTTACGGATGTGCTCAGGCGCAGTTTGAATTTGATCGTCAGAAATGCAAACTGCGCTTGCTCTCATCCGTAAATTAATCCTGAACTAGTTCGGAATCGCTACCGCGAACAAGGCTATTACCTTGCCCTGTGTGTCATGGAAATTTTTTTGTTGGCTACAGGGGTGGGAAATGCATGAAATTTCCTGTTTTTTAATCCTTTTAGTGTAATGCCAAAGAAGTTCTTTTTTCTCAATTTATCACAGCTTCAACAATATACAGGGCTTCCGACGATCATCGCAGAAGCAGACATTCTAACTATAAAACGGTGTGGTGGTTGGAAGTCCAACACCCTGTGTAAAAGTTATATTGATATACATCTCTTGAAAACAAGAAAAAATTGCCACAAAAGTTTCTGAAGGAGATATTGTCGTCATTGAAGCTACTGCCTACTTCAAGTGATTACAAAGAAAATGTAAGCATTGTTAATACAAATACAAACCAACTGCATTCATTTGGTATCAATCTTACGAATTGCCAATGGTGTGTTAATATTTATAACAAGTAATTAAATTTAATTTAAGTTAAATTATCTATTAATTGTCAAATTGATAAACCTGTTGGTTCTTAATAAAAATAACCATTAAGCAGTAATCTTTTTTTTTTAATATTTTACTAGTGGGATAATTTGTCACATTACTCCACTAGTGGTATAATGATCTCAATTATTCAACTAATAATGCCAAATGCTGTAATGAAGCTCTTATAAAGCAGTTGTAGATAAAATGAATCAATATATAACTCATTCATCTTAATGAGAGGGATACCTATATTTTCTAAAAATATTTTAGCGGATTTTAAGATCGATTTTTATCCATTGGCATTACTGCTAAAATACATATAACTTATATTCTGAAAATTTTGTTTTTATCCTGGCCCCGGATTTCAAATCAGAATGAGACCATCCGCATAAAAGTTATATTTGCAACATCCGTAAGTAGTAACAACTTTCAACATATAACCACAGCTTAAATAACAATTGTTATTTAAGCTGTGATATAACTTTTAATTAAAACAAATGTATTACCTACTTCTAATAATTCTGTAATTCATTGAAGGCTAAATAATTGTATTTGTTTATAATGGAAAAGCAGAAATAAAAATTTTGTCAATCTCTAGATTCTAAAAAAAAAGAATTAAATGTATATATAGGAACTTCATATAAAAATCGATATAACAACATTTTTATAATTGAAAACCACAAACAAAATATGGCAGTTTACTATTTGCACCTACCTCATAGTCAAACTGTACAGTGATATTCAGTCATAGTGCCACTAATTTTAAGAGAAGATAGGGAAAAATGAGTATAATTCGAATACCTGGTTTTAAAAAAAAATTAAATGTATATTTAAACCGAAAAAAATATCTTCAAACCATTATTTAAACCCCTTTTTCAGACTGTCACTGACTGCTCTCTAAATAAATACAAATAAAATGTGTAGTTATACAGTTATACTTACTAGTGGAGGTGGTAATTGATATGGAAACAGTTAAAACTATACACAGAAAAAAATGCATTATGAAAAGTTACCGAGTAACATGTAAGTACAACTGTAGAATTTTAAATGTTAATCAGTATACGGCTCGTTCTTTAGTGTTAATGGCTATAAAGATAATTTACACACAACAATTTTGTCACTATATAACCTTGGGTAAATACATATATATCGTATAGTGGGACTTCACATCGTCAAATGTGAATTTAGATTGCTCATATATTTTTAATATGTCATCATATAGCTCAAAAACAGTTGTGTAGTATTGAAAAAGAAGAAATAACAGAAAATGACGAACTAAATAAAATGGAAAATTTCAAATAATCATTTATTTCGGAGTATAAATAAATTAATGACAAAGAAGTTGTTTACACTTGAACGAGCCATATTTGATTAAATATCAATATTGAATATTCTCTAATATTATTATAAGGTCAAATCGTTTTGTTTTACTCAGAATAATTTATATTTATTTTTCAATATTTATAAAATTCGAGGGCGGGAGAAGACGGCGGCATCGGTCCGTGCTATCCACCAAATCTCCCGGTGCCCGGTGCCGGTGGCGAACTTTGACTGTTTTCAGGATCCGTTACAAACCTAACACGTAAAGGCCGATTCCCATTTATGCGTTTTGATCTCGGGATTTCATCCTGCATCAAAACCTCAAGACTTTTCAATACACGTTTGTGCGTTTTGAGTTTTATAAAAAACCCTGGGTGTTCACCCATATGAGTATGAGGGCATGTTCTATTTTCTAGAAAGCAAAATCTAAATAAAAGATATATACTTACCATAACAAAGATATCCATTGTAATGAATTGTAAATGGTCTAATAAATAATAAAAATATATTACAATAAACCTCAATGTTTGAATGGAGCATGAAACTCCACAAAAATTGGTAGAGCACAAGGGGACAGGGGAAAACGATAAAGACCACTTCAAGAGTAAAATGTTCTCTATTATTGGAACGCGAAAAATAAAATTGAAGTACTTCAGCGGTACTCCAGGAGCGCTCCACTTGCCAATTGGAAAGCAGCTAATGTATAGTAGTATATTCTACAACTTGGTGTAGAATATACTATTATGTTATTCTGTTTCTCATAAACAAGTTCTATGTTCATAAGTATATAAAAAATAAAACTTCGAATTTTTGCATTAACATGAAAATAACTAGATTCGACCCATCTACAAAATTCTTGGAAAACCCCCACAGATGCATCACAGACGTGTATGCATGTAGCATTTCATACTCGACCTTGAGAAAACTCTTGCCAACAGCTGATGCGTTTTCATAAAGCCTCGGGGTCAAGACCCTGCTAAAAGCCCCTAAATGGGAAATCGGCCTTAACTAAACTAACCCATTTTCATCACAAAAAATAAATGATCAAAGTTGGATTGATTTCATATCGAAGACCATTCCAGAGAAATTTCTCAGTGGGTTCCAAAACAGCCGAAAGATGCAAAGTTGTACCCGATATTGTCGCGGAATTTGCCCCGCTCGCACCCAATTCGACTACTGCGGTATCGCGAAACGTGAGATTGCGCCGATCGCCCCTACGCAATTCTGGTAAACAAACAAATAATGCCGTGTATTGAGGCGCAACTAGAAAAATTGAGAATCGACGAGAAGTGACGAGAATCTTTCGAGACATGGATCTAGAGATGCTAGAAAATACCTGGAATATTCGTTTGGTCTATAAAAGAAGAAGTCGAGCCGAGTTAGTTTAGTCTTGAATTACAGTCTCGAATTGAAGTGTTTAGTTGGAAATTTCCTGGAGATTCAGAGCGATTTAGACAGTGATTAATTAAATAGTATTCAGTAGTGTACCGAGTAGTTAATAAATATCAGTAGAAATTAACTGCTTGTTTTGTTGATAGAAAGAATAAGTCGGGTTAGGAAACCCGTGACAATTTGATGTTCAAAGTGGATTTAACTGGAAGTTTTAAAGAGCTTTCTGGAACCCTGTCCACAAAGTGGGATTTAAGTGGAAGTTTGAAGAACTTTCTGGAACCCTGTGCGTGGGTGGAATAAAGACCCAAGTGTGACATAACACCGCACTCGTCGTGACTTAAAGAAGTGAACGGTGGTATTCGCGAAGGACAATCTCAAACATTCTAGAACTTTATACCGAAGTGAGCCACGTGTGGCATATCACTACACTCGTTTCATTTGAGGAAGTCGACGGTGATAGTTACAAATACATTCATGGACATTCTAGAACTTTCCAAAGAAAATAAAGTCTATGCCTGTAACTAGAAGTCAAGTCAATTTGGATGCACAACTGGCGAAACTGTTAGAAATGATGCAAACGATGCAAGAACAAGGTCGTAAAATAGACCATACGAAGACAATGCAAGAAAAATTTAAAGAACAAGGACATAAAATTGAACATCTGACTCAAATGATGCAAGAGAAACTAGAAAAGAAATTAGAAGATCAGATGCAGATAATACAACAAGAAATGAGGGCTCAGTCGAACAAAATGCAGACGAAGAAAAATTAGAAAATACAGTAGAGGAGAAACTATATTAGAACAAAGAAAAGAAATCGACGAAGAACTGTTAGTACAAAAAAAGGAAATGGACGAAGAAATAAACTTGGTTAGAGAAACTTGCGAAGAGCTTCGACATAAGCTACACATGATAACAAAGGAAGGCGTAATCAAATCAGAAGGACCTGTTATCCGAACTTAGAAAACGAAGCCTCCTGAATTCGACGGCAAACCACAGAAATCTCTGGGCAAACCAATGGTCTGATTGTGAAAAGGCTACTGCTCTGATAGTTGCTATACGAGGGAAAGCTCTTGACGTCTTACAAGGAGTTCCTGCTGGGTAGCAGAGTAACTATGACCTTCTGAAACAGAATATGGAAATGAGATATGGGGATAACATAGCCTTATAAATCATGGACGCGCCCAAAACCGTTTTCTGCCTATACAAATCGTTCATGCTCAGATGTGTGCGACAGAGATAAAGCTAGCCCGGGCAAAAACCCACAGATCATTGGCCGAAAAAAAAAACAAAAACCGTAAATGACAGATGTATGACATTTACGGTGACAGACCGACCACCATAGTTTATGAGTCTTTACTAACTATTGCTAATAAACACACTAAACACAACTAAATCACAACAGGCACACAAATCATTAACAATATTAACAGGAAAGGTTTTGTCAGGTTATGTTTATATATTTTTGTGTCATACAACATCTGTTTTTCCCCGGACTAGCTTTATCCTTCTTGTACACATCAGGACAGTGGACCTCTCTTTCTAGGGCCCGTCCATGATTTATAAGGTCTATGGGGGATAAGCACCTGCAACAAGTGTACCAGGGGCACAATTGAAAAATCGTAACCAGCAGAGTGCACTAGTGCAGAGAATTTACAACATTATGAGACCGATGTTGCACGACTGGTTCGATTGGCTTATCCGACAGCCCCGTCCGAATTCTTAGACCAGCTGTCCATCCAAGTTTTTACCGACGGCCTAAGAGATTGCAAAACCCAGCAAGCAAAGATGGCATCCGATAGACATGTTAAAGTTCGGGCCATCAGTGATAACAGCGATAATATGGGAAATGGAGACATAATCAAAACATTAAAGGAGGTCATTGATAAACTCAGCCCAACTACCAAGCCCAAGAGAGAATAACCTGGAAGCCGTTCTCTTCAATGTTGGAACTGTAGACAGACTGGGATAAGCTCATTCCACTCTTCCTGTTAGCTTACCGTTCAGCTGTTCATGAAACTACTGGGAAGACTCCTACAAAGATCATCTTTGGAAGAGAGCTTCGCCTTCCAGCAGATTTGGTATTTGGTCGTCCTGCAGAACAGCCCACAGAGCCAGACACTTGAGCTAGAACGAAAACTATCAGACGTACACCACCAAGTCAGATCTCGAATGCGACTAGAGAGCGATCGCATGAAGACTCGATATGACGTCCGGGCCAAAAAAGTCGGATTCCAACAGGGTGACCTGGTGTGGCTGTACACCCCACGCGGAAGAAAGGAAAATCGCCTAAACTACAAAACTGTTGGGAGGGCCCCTACACCATCATTAAAAGAAACAGTGACGTCTACCGGATACCGAGGACTCCCAGGAGTAAGTCGTCCATTTGGAGCGTTTGTCCCCGTATATAGGTGCATCCGATCGGGACGATCGGTCTTAAGGAGGGGGCAGTGTCACGGAATTTGCCACGCTCGCACCCAATTCGACGACTGCGGTATAGCAAAACGTGACATTGTCCCCAGTGGCGTAGCGTGGACTAATCTAGACGTGGGCGAAGTCGCATCAGCGAGACCCTTTTATTCCGCCATTGGATGCTGAATGAACTGAATATTGTGACACATAATAGCTACATGCAAGGTCACAGTGTGCATCAATTTTGGTTCAAATATTTTCATACATTTGGGAGAAATTAAAAAAAATAAAACAAAAAAATTTTAAATGCTGTACCTATCTTGAAAACAAAAGGCGATCGGAGATTAGTGTATATAACTTTATTTATTATTTTTTGGTCCTCTATCGCGTGATACTATGCATTGTAGTTTTTTCAATGTCACCCGTTTTTTTTTTTGTTTTTTTTTTTTTAGTTAAAGTAGTGAAGTCTGGATATTCTGAAATTTCATAATTATGAGGTGTTTAAATGCTAAAAATAATTGTTATTTGTAACCTCTTCAGTACTAAAAAATATGTCGATACTAGAGCACACCCAGCAAATTAATTATAGTACGTGTGTGGTAAAGCCTCGGTAAAGCTTATTATTAGTAGTCTTTTAGGGTGCTATTCGTACTATTTCAGTTCATGCCGTTCGGTTTTAAATCATACCCAAGGGGGCCTCTCGCGAGGCCCCTTTAAGTGCGAGGCCGTGGACGAGGGGCCGCTTCGCCCACGTCTAGCTACGCCACTAATTGTCCCGATCGCCCCTACGCGATTCAGGTAAACAAATAAATAATGCTGTGTATTGAGGCGCAACTGGAAAAATTGAGAATCGACGAGAATCTTTCGAGACATGGATCTAGAGATGCTAGAAAACACCTGGAATATTTGTTTGGTCTATAAAAGGATAAACGGCCGAGTTAGTTTAGTCTTGAATTGGAGTGTTTAGTTGTAAATTTCCTGGAGATTCAGAGCGATTTAAATAGTAATTACTTAAATAGTGTTGAGTTGAATTGTAATTAGTATTCGTAAGAAAAATTTGGATTGGGAAATCCGTAACAATATGTTGGCTAATGGCTAATGTTTTTGGCGTCAAAGTACAACTTTAAAAAATTTATGATTTCCTAAGCGATTTAGACTACTCAGATTTTGTTGTTTATGCTATTTAGTCACAATATGAGTTCAATTCGTAATAAAACTTTTTTATATATATGTTAGCATAACATGCATAGTAGATAATTTTAATAAGAAGTCACAAGTTTTGAATTTCGATCAGCATTAGATGTAACAAAATAGACAAATATATAGCTACATTATTAACGTTTTATATTTAGAATATCTACAGTATCCCAATATCCACAGCATGTCTTTATGTAAATAAACACCTACTACCTTCACTAATTTATCTGTAGTTACGTTCACTAATTTATCTGTCGTTACTTTATTGTACTTCAAAATATTTTTACTCGGTGTCCATCACGGACCCCTTGTATCTATCCTAAATAACCACCTTCTAAATAACAAAGTTTATTTTTTATATTTTAAGTATATTATAAATTTGCACTTACAAATGGTTTAACACATATTAATCTCTAAGCGTTTTAGTTTTTTTTCTGACATTTCAGGAATAAATTTTGTTAAATAATTTATCATTTCTAAGAATCTCCGAATGTCTTTTTAGTGTTTTTTTACATCTCGGGAATAAATTTTGTTAAATAATTTACTATTCCTAAGAATCTTCGAATGTCTTAGACTGATTTTGGGATTAATTACTCTACTATAGCTTTAATTATGCAGTCTGCCTATGACATAACCTAGGTACATATTTGACTTATAGGATAAACACATTTATTAATATTTAATTTTATATCTGAGCAATCCAACACGTTCTGCAATATTTACAAATTCTTATTGTGTATGTCCTGATTCCTCCCTGCAACCGAGATATTATCCACGTGGACAGTCACTCCCTGAATGAGAATGAATTCGAATCGCCAATACTGTGACCATGTATCACATGACGTATGGTATGGTATATTCTAATGCCATGGCGCCATCTAAAAACGCTCTTACTGTCCTTAATTTATCTGCATGCTCAGAATCCAATAATTTAATGGTTCAGTACCTATCCATAAGAGTCAAAGTTTTTGAAATTTTTATTATATTTTTTTACTTAGTTGGAAACTCTTCCTGATAAAACAAGAATAATTTTAAATTCTCAATTTTCATTTACAAAAGAACGTAGGTAATATAATTTAAGTTTTGATTATTTTAAATAAATAATTATTCTTTGCAATTTTCTTTAAAACGCATTATATTCAAGTAATCATGTTTATTTAAAATATCTGCATTTCATAGTTTATGCATATTTGTATCAAGAACTGAAGGAAACTTGAAAATTCACTTTTGAGTAACTTTTTCAAGTAGTTAACAATTTGCTGTATTTTCAGCGGAAAAGACACATTATCTAAAACCAAAACAATTTTTGTTTGACGCATTCAATATTTCAAATAGGATCATTTTGAAAACGGTTACTCCTAACTTTGTTCATAATAAAAATAAAAAAACATTATATACATTCATTCAATATTTATTGTCTTCAGTTATTGAAAATGCACTTTTAACATATTGTTAATTACAAATAATGCAGTCAGAAGGCATTTATTACATTAAGAATTACATAAAAATAAAATATAAAAAATGCCATCTGAGAAGAATATCTCTGTATCCAGAATATCATTTTACACTTTAGGCTTTACACTTTTTATAATCTATATTGAAAAGAAATATTAATCTACAGAGAGAATAAGGAAATTATAAAGCACCTATATAAAACATTTTAATAGCCTATACTTATATATTTTATTGTTAATCACCATTGCTGATACGTTTTAGTTTCGTTTTATGAAATCACATTGTATGTTTTGTTTTTTTTTTTTGTAAAAAATTAAGTACTAATAAAAAATTTAAAACATTAGAAATAAACAATAAAATATATTTTCTAATATATTAATAGCACCATAAAAAATTACCTATTACGAAAAATTAATTTATTAAAATTACAGAGGTGGACTGTAAATTCTGCTTTTAAATAGAATAATCGATTTCTGCTAAAATCTATTTCTAAAATGGCACAAATTTGTTTAATATACATTTAAGAAAATATATAAAAAGACATATAAAAAGTAAACAACCAGAAAAATGGCAGTTTAAAAATAATACAAGCTGTATTTCAAGCAAATTAAAGCTTATAACAATAACATAGAAAGCACAAAAGACTGAAATACAGCTAACATTGAGTTGAAAATTGTAAAAATTAACTCAATGTTATGCATATGGTCTTTTCAAGATAATGAACACAAATGTAGTGAACACTAAATGGACAAAAAAATAGATTACAATAATTATACCTAGAAACTTAGGATTGATTTATTTGAGATTTGAACTTGAATTAATCCTCATCAGTTTATTAAATCGTCATCCCCCCAAATGCTGTTGAAAAGTCCCCAAGAGCTGAAACAGAAATTTATATATAGGTATATGGAAGAGTAAAATTATTGTAATATTTAAATATATAGTGTGTCCAAATGCAGGTGGGTAAACATGGGTGTCTTTGTTATTCGTTGAAAATAAGGAATTCAAAGAAGTGTGGCTGTAAGCGACTATAAATAAGCCATCGAAAAATCAATTAAACTCGTTTTTTTTTTAAATTATAAAAAACGCCATTTTCTAAATTCATTAGTGATCAAAAAGCTAACATGGATTTGTTTCCTGAAACACCCTGTGTATTTTTATAATGTTTAGATAGATCACTTTATAATTACAATGGTATTAAATTTAGTGGATCTACCCTAATAGTAAAGGACATATAGTTAAAAGATTGTTATAAAAAGTCTATAAATTCCATACAATTATGTTTAAGGTTCACTAGATCCTTAAAATTACTATCTGTGTGATAAATTAGGAAAAGTAACTTTTTTCCGCATCCATATGTGGAAAAAACACTTTTTGTATGAGTTGCACACATGATCTTTTTCAATAGTGTTTTTAAGACAGCTCAAATAACTATATAATTATCATAATTTTTTATTAAAAATTGTGAACTACTATACTGGCTGATGCAGGATCAGACATCACTACTCTTAAAAGGCATGGTGGATAGAAAGCAACGAACGTGGCAGAAGGATATATAAAGGATTCTGTTCAACAAAAATTTCAAGTAGCCACTAAAAAACTGGGTCAGAGAGAGATCAATATAAATAAAAACTCGGTCTCTACTTCATCAAATACATATGCAGGGCTTTCCATAACCAATTGTAAAAAAGTTACAGTTAAAATTTATAATAATGGTAAAAAATGATTTAAGTTGACAATAAATAAGTTCCCGAATTAGGATGTATTTTTTGCGAGCGGGAAAATTTTTTCCACACTAGTTAGAAAAAATTGAACGTTTCCTAATTTAAATTAGTTACTAAATATACAACTTTTCAAAACACAGCACTATTTCAGTGGCTAATCCTTTTTTAAATTAAAATATATTTTTTGTATTTTCTAAACCCATTTTTATTAGAAATTAGTAAAATCTGGCAAGCAATTAACAAGAAAAATGTGATAAATTAGAAAATTGCAAAAAAAATCAATATACCTACTTACTCAAATAACCAGAAAGGGTCCCAATAAAGTGCTCGATATTTTAATATATTTTGCAATATAAAATAGGAGAAATGCTTGACTACTAATGATGAATGCAGTATAAGAATGTTCGGTATTTAAATAGCATTTGCATAATAAAAATACTAAATGCTCGATAAGTTTTAAAAGTACGTTTCGATGATTTATTCATTTTGCACGATACAAATATCAAAAGTGTTTATTACTTTATGCATGATATTTAAGTTTTGAATATAAAAGCGCGTGTGGGCAATAGAATGATTTGCAAGCAGTGAAATGAACAAACGACTGTCCCGGGCTGATTTCATTGTTTAACCTAACCTAACCTACAGTCAATTTTTCAAACTTAAAAATTTATTTTCTGCAAATAATATTTATAACTGTGCATTTACACTTTCTAGAGAGTAATTATTGTTTTTTACTGCATTACGGTTCATTTAATAATCTCATTAAATATTCAATATTTTTACCGAGTATTTAATATTCTTATCCGGCGATGAATAGTTTTATCGAGCAATTAATATTTTTACCGAGCATTTATTATTTTTAACTAGCAAGTATTATTTGTGATGAACACATTTATATGTTTAGAGAGCATTTGTTGTTTTTATCGAACATGTATTAATTCCTTCGTGCAACTATTATTTCCAGTTTGCGAATACATTTTTCACTGAGAATTTATAATTTTAATCGAACAGTTATTATGTTTACCAAACATTTCTTAATGTATCGTGCATTCAAATAAAATATCCTATTTCTGTATTATTTTATTTGGAAAATGTATCGTGCAGTTAAATAATCTAACGAGCGTTTAATTTGTTCCCAACCAGAAATAATCTAAATTCATCTTTCAACAAATTGCCTATGGAATTTTTGAGGATAGTTTTCAGTTATTCGTTAAATTGTCAAATCAAAATTCAATTATTTTCTCAATGGCAGGCAAATGGACATGATATTTCTCTATTCCTTTACTCATTTAACCAAGACACTATGTCCACAATGAAAGATACTAGTCCGCCATCATTTGGACACAATATGTATTTTATTTTTTTTAATTTAAAACCATTAAAATAAAAACCAAAAAGTTGCAATATGATATTACATGTGAGTTCATTTATATGTAGATATATTAAGTAATGGGTAAGTACCTCATTTCTTGTTTTACAAAATGAAAATATTTTATTAGAGCAACACATACTAATACTAAAACATGTAAAAATTAAAAAAATTAATTTTGGTTATTAAGAATTCTAAATCTTTATGCTATAATTTCTCCTCTTTATAAATTAAAAAGTAATAAATAAAATGATGCCTTTATAAATTATTGCAACTAGATTTGGTAATTATATACTTCAGACTGTTAAATTCCTTACCTGACATTACTTACAAATCCATCGATAAAATGCATTTATGAATAAAAAAGCATCAGTCTATATTTATCTTATAAATGTAATAAAATATGTATAACATTAGCTCATTAATTCTTATTTACACATAGAATACTGGTTATCACAAAAGAATGTAAATAATGGATAGGTATACTCCATAACACACCTTAAAAATCATATTTTTGACAAAATAATTAAAATTTTGATATGATGTGATATATATAGTCTCCGAAACGTAACATTCTCTATTAATCTATTGTCTAGCACATCCAACTTATGCTCTTAATCAATTGACAATCAAATATCTAATAGTAACAAAGTGTATATACAGGATAAGTAAACTATACAATAAATTTGAATGTGATGTATTGTTTGAGCAATACTGGATGGTTTAGGATGGATTATATTAACAGGTGGAGGCTCAACTATTTCATCAAACTGATCAGAGTCAGCAAATATTAATGAGGACGGAATCCACCGCAGTCTTTAAGAAGCAGCATGTAAATATTAGAAATATGTTATTATTAAATATAGAATTATTTTATTAACTCTATTGCACATCTTAACTGATAAATGTGGTTATCGATTAATAACCTTTGAGATAACTACATGTAATAAAAATTAAAATGGCCTTAACAAATAAGAAGTAAAATTGTTAATAATAAATGACTTAACTAGATTGTTTCAGGGACAATATTAGTTTAATTATGGTGATGTCACATGAAAAAGTATAAAAATATGCCAATAATTTATTATGAGAGAAATAAATGTGCTAATAATTTGCTTTTGTTGATGCTTGGCTTTATTACCAGGAAACAGTAAACTAGACTTAATAAATAAATGGTCTCAATGGTCTGGTTATTTTCTCACACACATAAATCTGAATAACTTTTAGTAAAGAAGTTATATCAATTTATTTATTATTCATTTTTTACCAATAAATGTGTCGAAAAAGTATTCCATGGATAAATTTAAATGTATTAAGACTTTAGCTGCCACTACATGTACTATACATTTGTTTGAGTTGGTAAATATAAAAATAAAGTAAAATCTGCAGAACATTAATTTTTCAATATTTAATTCAAAACACAATTATTATTTTATTTTAACGTAGTAATTCACACGACAATAGTGAATTTATGTATTTGATTACTGTATTAAGCAGAACATAGAATTATTATTACATATGGAACTGGTAGTGACAACCTGACAACTTTATTTTTAGAATAGAATAGAATTATAGACAATTTACTGGATAAATGGGAAGTCAATACCAGGATTACATAGACTTACAACACTTTTAAGATGAACTACTTTAATACTGTATAGATCACTATACTTTTGTTATACTTGCTATAAAATTCCCCTTTCTTATGCATTTTATATTGGTTATGTAACATGTAACAAAATGCAAAAGTTAAGGCAGATGTTGTAACTGCAGCCACATTGTAGAGCAGCCACTGATGTTTTTACTGATTTATTTTTCCATAATAAGGCCATCACATTAAGTTGAGCATACCATGTACATGCTACCACAGCTTTTTAAAATCAAAATAAGATAATGACTTATTCTATCTAAAATTTAGTTTTTTCTAACTGTGGAATATTACCTAATTTAAATCAAATTTGGTGTGCCGATTCATTGTGCTCGATTCGTGTTATGCGAAGAATTCGTGAATAGTATGTAGGGTCTTGTACATTAAAAATGCATTCACAAAAACCATACATACTATGCACGAATTCCATACAAATCACGCAACGCTTATCACGAATCGCTAATTCACGTATAGTCTGTACCAAGCATTATAATAATAATAATAATAATAATAATAATAATAATTTATTGCACTTGTTACAAATCAGAATTGTACAGGCTAGTCAAAAGAAAGAAACATGATACACAGATGCATTATTTTACACAAATATAGGTTTATACACTAAGGCCTTACGACTAATTTGACCCATTTCAGATACAAATACATAATAATTGACACTTCTAACTGCAATAATCCGCTATACTGTATGGCTCCAGTTCACATAGTAAATTGAATAGATCTGTTTTAACTTCATTAAAAGATTTTTATTTTTAAGTTATTTGGGAGGTGATTATAAAGTTTTATACAGGTATAATACGGGCTACTTTCAGTTAGAGATAGTCTATGCATGGGATAACTGTATTGTTGGCCGTGTCTTGTATCATATGGACCAGGCATTATGTCTGCTTGAAAATTGTCTTTATTATTATAGAGGAACTTAATGCTTTCATATATATGTATGCCACTAAGTGTGAGCAGATTTAGGTTTTTAAAGTGTCCTCTGCAGGAATCTGTGGGAGATAATTTTTTAATAATACGTATTGCTCTCTTTTGTATTTTGAATGTGCTTCCAGCATAATGGCTATTACCCCATATGATAATCCCAAAACGAATTCTTGAATAGAAGCTTGAGTAGTAGAAAATTTTAGTTATATTTATATTACTATATTTTGAGAGGATTCTTAATCCAAAGCACGTTTTGCTTAACTGTTTATTGATGTATGTAATATGTTCTTCAAATCGTAAAGTTTCATCTATATGGATGCCTAGGCATTTAATTGATGTAGAAAATTGTATTCTGTGATTATTGACATCGATATGATTTGGAGTGTCTAGTCCATGATTTGTTTTAAATAGGATTACATCAGTTTTCTCTTGATTTAGAATTTGCCCATTATTTGTACACCACTCTTCCATAGATTTAATAATGTTGTTTCCTTCATCCACGATGTCAGGGAAAAAATATTTACTTTTTACAATGAAATCAATGAATGACAATGAATTATCGTCTGCATAGTTTATTAACAACGAGTTGTTATTAATAATTGACTGAATATCGTTAATAAAAATAAGGAAAAGCAGTGGACCGAGCGTACTGCCCTGCGGAACTCCACTAGACAAGTCCAAGGCCTCCGATCTCACACTGCTGCCATTAGTCTGATCAGTTATTTTTAAAGTATGTTTCCTGCCTTCCAAATAAGACTTATACCATTTAAGAGAAGTACCACGTATTCCGTAATGTTGCAATTTGATTAGTAGGATATCGTGATTGATGAGATCGAAGGCCTTAGACAAATCCAGAAAAATGCCACAGGCAATACATCCCTCATCAAGTCCAAAATATATAAAGTTTGTCAATTCAAATAGAGCAGTTTCAATACTTCTACCTCCAAGAAATCCGTGCTGTGAATTACTGAATAAATTATGTAACTTAAAAAATCGCATTGTTCTATTGTACATGACTATTTCAAAAATTTAGATAATACACTTAGCAAATGGATTGGACGATAGTTTTCAAACATACATGGGTCCCCTTTTATATATTGGTCTGATAACAGAAAATTTTAGGTTATTGGGAAAAATTCCCTTTATGAGCGATTCATTTATAATATGACATAGAGGTGTTACAATATGTTCAAGCATTTTTCAAAATAAAAACAGAGATCTCATCATATCCAGAACTTTTCTTAGGTTCAATTTTATTAATTATATCCCACAATTCGAAATAGTAACAACTTGAGTGCAAGTGACTCTGGGTTTAAAGATATATTACATGTAAATTTATTTGTGTTTGCTATTGCTTTGAGTACATGGGCGACTATATTGTTAAAGTATGCGTTCATGTCGTTTGCACACTTATTAACGTTTTTATATAAAGGTTGACGATCTTGTTTGACATTCCCTACCATATCCGAAATTATACTCCAACTTGTTTTAGTCTTGTTTTGTGAATTTGCTAATTGGTTTTCATAATGTTTTATTCTCGATTTTTCAATAAAGTGTTATATTCTTGTTTGTACTGTTTAAATGTGTTTTTGTATTCGGGAAAGGCAAAGGATAAATTTTGATATTTTAGCATTATACTTTTACAGTTACTTAGTTCAGGATTGTTTATCTCTTTTGTTTCTTTTTTTTGTTTTTTGTCTTGTTTTAAGTGGGAAATGTTTATTGAAGTATACTAGAAAGGTATTTATAAAGTTATTATATTTTATATTTACATCAGTGATCTCATACACGGAATGGAAATATTCATCTTTGATATCGTCACAGAACTCTTTTATAGCACTTTTGGGGAAAATTCTCTTTTTACTTAAATGCATAATTTTTTTACCAATGTTTGTAGTCAATATCTGTGCTGAGTGGTCGGATATGCCAGTGAATTCATTTGTGATATTAAAGTCATCTTCCAAATTTGTAATAATATTGTCTATACAAGATTGACTATATGAGTCTCTACGGGTACATTCTGTTACCGTGACAGAAACATTATATGAATTTAATAAGTTTAGGAAATCATATCCTGTATCACTTGGTGAAAGTAAGTCTATATTGAAATCTCCGTTAAAAAAGTTTTTCTTATCAAATAAAAGTTGTAATAAAGAATTTAATTTGTACATAAAAGTATTTACATCCCCATCTGGAATTCTGTATACAGTGGCGATTATAATATACGTGTTACCAAACTTAATTTCTGCTCCACAACACTCCACAGTTTTTATTTCGGTTAGGTCACTGATTTCACTAAAAGATTTTGCCCATATATCCGACTGGCA
Organism: Monochamus saltuarius; assembly: GCA_025584915.1. Lineage (NCBI taxonomy): Eukaryota > Metazoa > Arthropoda > Insecta > Coleoptera > Cerambycidae > Monochamus > Monochamus saltuarius. Next base: position 26,258,329 of record CM046723.1, on the reverse strand, counting down.
GTAGATGGCCACACCCCCATGTTTCTTTGGAGGACGACAGATACTTGAGATCAATTTGTAGTTCTTGATGTTGATGGCTTCCAATTGTTCTTTAGTCTGCCAATGTTCTGTTATGCATAGTACACTTATATTTCCAGCGTCTTCAGTATATTCAAGGAGTTCATCGACACAATTTCCTAGACTGCATACATTATGGTGTAATATTTTAAACGTGTTGCACGTACTGGTTTGTTGGGAATGGATGTTGTTATTAGATTCTATGTTTACATAAAATCCGCCTCCCTATTTTCTTGATATCCTCTATATTTCCTAAAATCGAACCTTTTGTATGCGACACTTCTTGGCCAGGATGTAGGTTTGTATATTTCCTCTTTCTTGTTCCAATCAATACCAAACATAAAACATTTTGATTGATTCTCCTTGGTTGGTAATTCTTTGATCACCAAGTTTGTGTTCTTGAAGGGTTCCTGTTTTTGTATAAAGTTCTTTATGTCGTCTTCAGTAATGTGCCTTCTTATTCTATATAGATATAACCAAGCTTTTTTATCAATAGCAAACTCATTATCTTCTGTTATTCTTTCTCCATATAATTTCTTCCTTTCAGTGCCTCTGTTATACTTTTTGTGTGGAGTCTCCTTTCTATACTCATTCTCATTTCTATCTTCATTTAGGTTTATTATATCATACGCTATTTTCCGTTGTTCATCTTCTAACTTAGATAGTTTCTCATTATTTATTTTTATATTTGGAACTTTTGTATCATCCTGTATAACAGAACTCACTTGTTTACGTGTACTTGGCCTGTGTTGTTCCATATTTGTTTTTACCTTTTTCTTATCTCCATGGTTTTTATCCATTGTAAGTATTTGTGGGGCCTCCTGTTTTTTTAATGTTTCCAATTTTTCTTCTAACAGCTTTTTATTTTCTTGCAGTAGACTGATATTAGATTCTAATATCTTATGTTTACTTTCTGCTTCGTATAGCATTTTCCGCAGCATATTGTTTTCAAATAGTATTTTCTGTACATCTATATCATCTTCATTTTGTATGAGGTGGTTTCCTTTATTTAGGGAATAGATACTAGGACTCAAATTTTCATCTTCATTGCAGTTTTTCTCAATACACAAAACTGGATTTTCACAACAAACTTTCCTTTGGGAACAACTGTTATGAAATACTGCATCACATGTAGAGCATTTAACTTTTTTTGTCACTTTTTTACCACAGTAATTACATACTTTATTCAGACCATTTAAAACAACGTCTGATTCGGCCATTATGGGATTTGAGTACAGGTGTAGAAGCACGATAAGATAGAATTCTATTTTGTAACGTAATAAGCATTAGCAAAATATCATATATCTATGAATATTTATCACATTTTCAGAATATTTAGTAGTATACAATCTTCCTTCAATACATAAAGCAATTTTAGTATGGTACATGGTCATAAATCATAGAAATATATTTTGCTCATGCTTATTACGTCACAAAACAGAAATCTATTTTATTGTGCTTCCACTACAGATATGATTTGATATCTTAATTGAAATTTTAATTTGCAAATATAAGGAAAAATTCTTCCGTTTCTAAGCAAATATCATCATGTATATATTCTTTGTAGATATCCTTACAACTTTAGTTCTTCTTTTATCACAGGGATAGAATTTTTTCAAGTTTTTTTTTCAATGTAATTAATAATTACTTTATCTATCAATAATCACCAACCTTTGGTTCACTCTAATATAAATATTTTCACAAAATTCATTTATTTTACAAAATAATGCTTTGCCATGTCCACAAACTTGAGGATATGATTTCATGAATTATTTCGAAATTAATCAAATTTTTTGAAACAAGACAATTAAGTATACAAAACTGTTAAAAATACAAAAAATGTTCTAAACCAAAAAATGCTACAAAAACTTTTTGTGATAAATTAAGAGAGAAATTGTGAATATATGCATATTTGCTATGCTATTGTGGTATTTTTGTCATTTCAGATATTATACCAAATTTCATTAAAATTGGATGTGGTAATTATTTAAAAAGAAACATTTTTTTAACTGAGTTTAGATACTATTTCGACATCAAGAATCTATGGTAATTTCATGTACAAGGAATATTGAGAAGCCTTCAAAGACATAAAATGAAAATTACTCACATATCTTTTTACAAAAGTTATTGAATCGATAATCTACACCTTTTAAAGTTAAAAATATATAAGACTTTCCTTGAGGACTTACCTAGAACATGGTTTAACATTTAATCCATTTATGGCCTTCATCCCTAAGTCTAATCTTTGTGAGTTTTGTACCTCAAATCCGTGTATGCAACCATTAAAGCCTTGTGTAAATCTGCTTCCTGTCATTCGTGTAATGTTTGGAGTGCCACCGATGTAAATATTTCCTTTTGTATTCATAGTGTTGACAAATCCGTCAGCTTCACCTTCTTCTGTCCAAGTGTTGTCGATTTCTATAGAACCTTTTCTGCCTGTCCGTTTTAATATAACGCTATGTCTTTCCCCATCATCAACTCTCTTTTTATGATTTTGTATTATAGCAGGTCCCATGCCAAGGTCAAAACTGTATTCTAAATAGCCATTTTCAACTAAAATAAAATGACATAAAATAGTGATAACCACCAAACTATAAACTTAACTCACTAAAATCTATTCTACTATATATGAAAATATCAATTTTTCACTGTCTCTTCTACAGGGTAAGTCAGTCATAATGTCATTAATTTTAATCACGTATTCGGAAAGCCTAATAAAGGCAGAAAATCGAAAAAGAATTTTTAAAAAAATAAACAAATCACCCTATAAAATTCGATAACACGAGCTACAAACTTTCTGATGACGCAGCTATATGACAATCGAATGCCAGAGGAAACATTGTTGCCTCATTATGTTTACATACATAATATCGTCTACACTTCAACGTGTTATTCAAATTTACCACCATTTATTCGCACTTTCTGTATTTCCTGCATTTCTTTTCCCCCAAATTTGGAGATCACACCACACATTTGGAGGAGGGATGGAGAGAATACAAGCAGTAATTTGTTTATTTCGGTCTCGTGTATTGGTTGTAAATTCACAATGCCTAATTTTACAAATTTCGAATATGCGGAAATGGTAGTTTTATACAGAGAATGTTTACGAAATGCATGCTGCAGCTGCTGAATATTGGAGACGTTTCCCTAACAATGTGCAAACGTTTCACGCCTTCGCGATACGGGTTCTGTGAAACTGCGTCGGGAACATGCTGGACATCGGCAAAATGACTTAAATGTGATAGCAGCTGTTTTAAATTTAGTTGAGGAGCAGCCTACTATTTCTATAAGATATCCCAAAGCAAGGTCTGCAGAATATTACGTGAAAACTTACTGAACCTGTATCATTTTCAAAATGTTCAAGCTAAACTTGCCGATTTTTCCAGCCGTCTTGAAAGTTGCAATTGGCTGACCCAAATATGATTAATAAAGTGCTATGGATGGATGAGTGCAACTTTACTCGAACTGGCATTTTAAACAGGTTAGTACCATACTACTTAAAAATCAATAAATTTATAGGCTAGATGTACGTAACTACAAACTGAATAATTAATTGTACTTACGAGTAATACTAAAAATTCATATTTATTTGTAAAACGTAGTGAAAACGTAATATCAAAATTATTAAACTATAATAATCCAACATTCGAAAATATTTATTTATTCTATATATAATCTAAATTTATTTTTATTAATTATTAGTATTTAAGGAAAATTCATTCATACATCTAGATAAAAAAGTTAGCTTTACTCCTTGTCGTTAAATAACAGTACAAAAATTAGGTAACTAGGTTATGGACCTAATAATACGGTAGGTTTTTTATGTAATGGACCTAAATGGTTTATTACTCGGTTTATTATTAGGTACGTTGGAGTTTTGTAATTTCAATTTAAATATTTTTTAAACTGTGACCAAGCTAATTTCTTTGCAGTCATAACATCCACATTTGGTCGGACAAAAATCCACACGCTAGTCGTCGGTTTAGCTTTCAGAGGCCATTTGTTGTCAACGTATGGGCAGGAGTGTACAGGGATCGCTTAATTGAACCGTATTTTCTACCGGTACTTTTAATAGAATTATTTGATTTCATTGGATATTAACATTTTAAATTATTATTGGCTGAACAGAGCAAGAAAAAATATGAGATTGTAAAATAGTCAGTACTAGGAAAATATTTCAATTTGACAACGTAGCATCAGGTCGACATCGAGTTGAACTGTGAGCTGTAAACAACCAAGGCTGTGAGTGGTCAGTGATAGTCTGAAAAGGGGGATGAATGATTTGAAAATATTTATTTTCGACGTAAATATAAATTTAGATTTTTTTTAATCGCGTATTCGTATTATATTCATTATTCCCTATCTCCTCTTAAAATTAATGACATTATGACTGACTCACCCTGTACATGAAAATGACATTTTTTTATTCAAGAGATGGAAATATGTTCATCTTTAGAAGTGAAAATTGAAATGTTAAATTTATCTTAATAAGAAAGAAAAGAAATAATTTAATTTAGTAGACTGCCTATTTATGTTACCTACCATAACAAAAACTAAACAAGCAATAATTTGCATGGTACAGTTCATTCATAATTTAGTAGCTTTCAAGCAACAAAATTGAAACTTAACGTTCAACGAGTACAAAGAAGTCAATACTTATAATAACTGAAATTTCCAGATTGATAGAAAAAACAAATAATTTCATTATTTACTTGATATGAAAGACACTTTTGTGACTACTTATGTACATATACCTAATTTGTATTTTCCAAGTGACCGTTAAAGGAGTGTTTCGACAAAAACTACAGGCAAACAAAATAATCATAAAAAATGATAATTAAAAAACACAAATTCACCAGCCTCTACCACGCGAAATAATGACGGACCTAAACGATGTTTGACTTATTCCGCCGGTAACATATTAAATGGGAATTTGAACTGCCAACTTTTTCATTGTGCCGATTACAGCCTGATGATGATGATTACGTCAGAGCTGATTACTGTGATTGGCATTTATCTCATGATATACTATTACACCAGGTGTTTATAAAAATGCGAATTTAATTATTGTTTGTTCCTGTTATTATTTAGCAGTTCTACAGCTCAGCAGTGCTTGTCATTAAGTAGACATTAAAAACAAGATTATTCACCTAAATACGGTAGGTCAAGACTCTGGACTGCCGGATTGTTGATCACTGAATAGGGTTTTTTTTATTACTGTCTATATTTAAATACAAAAAACGTTTCAGCCTTTCTTAATAATTTAACCTATTATTAGATTTTACTACTTTACACTATTTATGTAATGAAATGTGAATAGTTTATTTTGATCTTTCGGAGTTTTGAAATTTTAATATTAAATATTTTTTGTTAAAATTTAATTTGTTAATTGCATACTTTAAAAAAAATAATTTATAGCATTAATTACATATTACAATAAATAGGTAGGTACCTATAGGAAAATATTTAAATTTGGCAACATCACGTCAGGCTGACACCGAGTTGAATTGCCACCAATGGTCAGTGACAGTCTGAAAATGGGGTTTAAATAATGTCGAAATAATGGTATAAAAATATTTTTTTCGGCATGCAATATGCATTTAATTTTTCTTTAAATCATGTATTCGTATTATACTAATTTTTCCTTATCTTCTCTTAAAATTAATGACATTATGACTTAATCACTCTGTATATATTTTCCTTTTGTTTCAAATTATTACAAATTAATCAATGTAATTAAAGATAATTTGGCACATGCTTACAATTGTACAAGTCTGTATACTTTCGTTTTATTTTTAAAATAGGCAAGTTTAAATTATTTTTAAGACCGAGTTTTTTACTCAGAAATGGTTAATGTTATTAGCTCAGGCAAAACAACCCTTTAACAAGATTTTTTCAATACTCATAATTTCCGGAACGTGACATAAATATGAGATTATAAAATGTAATAATAATACGTACGTGCTAATGATATATAATCTTGTCCTTGGCCATCTTCATTTGGTTTCTGCCCGTGCCAGAAGATTACTCCATTTGATGAGTTGGTTGATAATTCGAGTGCTATAATTTCAGTCTCATCATCATTCTCATGGGAAAGCAGATCTCTACTAAATTCTAAATATCCATTGCCGTCAAAGTGTGCATCATTTCTTAATTCAGTTCCTAGAAAGTACCAAGTGAAAATGTATTATTGTAATGTGAGTCATTAGTTTTGTTACTCTTACTTTGATCACAGTTCAGTCCTGTAAATCCTAGTAAGCAGTCACATGTATAATGAGTATTATTTTCTTTACAGACTCCTTGATTCTGACACGGTAACTGATCACATTGATTTAGAGCAGTCGCACAATTTATACCAGTAAATTCTGGCAAGCAACTGCAGGAATAGTCTGTGGGTGTTAAGGGGTAGCACTGGCCTTTATTTAAACAGGGACTGCTTGCACATCCAGTTTGTTTGCTGTTATAGGATAATGGTTTCAAAGTGTTTTCATGTACATATTCAGGTGGAAAATTATTATCATCATCATCTTCTGTACTACAATCTTCCACATTGGACGAATCTGTTACATTCTGAATAAAATTTATTTCTAATCCAGAAACACTGACCTGTAAACAAAATATCAGTTGTAACACATCAGTGTGAAATTTTTTGATTATGCATAAAGAGCAATTTTTGTCTGATCCTTTTGCCATAGGAATTTACTTAATGATTATTTTTTATATTTCCATAGACAGCAAAATAAATATAGAAAAAACTAAAACTGTGTCATAAATGCAGAGATAAGAGGATTGACTGTCATTATTTTAACAGATTTAACAGGCTGTGGTATATGCAGGTGCTTTAATAATTAAGTGATATTTGATGTTTCAGTTGATTTGAACATTTGAAATATTATTATGTTTCTTTTCTCTTGTGAATTAGCCTATTCATATAACAGTACATTTAGCAACAGAAAAACTGCTATAGGTAATCAGATGGACGACAATGAGTTGACAGTTGTACTTAAAAAAGTAGATTGAATGCACTCAATCTCTGTTCTTGATGGTCTCTTTTATTATTTTTTCATTTTACGTTAGATTTTATGCAACATTAATTAACTAACTCCTCACGTTCAACAACACTGAATATCATGATGTTATTGACTTAAGCAGAAGCTCGTTGTCATTTGCAACAAGTACAACATATTTATGTAGATCATTTTCCTCAGATTTCCACCAAGTAGAAGAACATTTGTAGAATTCTAACGTGTTCATTGTTTCCAAGATGTAGTTTCTATCCAGCTTTTGTATTCTGCAATGGGCAATAATGTTCGGAGTTACTATGGTATGACTGGATCCGCTAATCAAGGATCAGTTCACAACCCTGTACACATATACGCCCTGGTACTACCACATTCATTCCATTATTTTGCAGACAGGTTACCTTGATCTTAACAATTGGTGAGGCTTGATAGTAACTAGCCAGTTTTTGGTCTCCAGAGCCGACTAGTTGGCATTTCCTTGGTCCTGATTAGATACATTCTTGAGGATTTTTAAGAGAGATTTAAGATTAAATGGAACTAGTACAATCCTGTTCTTTCTAGAAGTTGCCACCCACAGAGCCATTATTAGTAAGGTGGCTTTTTCTCCCTCCAACTAGTTATTTGCCACTGTCTCGAACTGTTTAAGGTAAGTGCTCAGTGATGTCTTTCCATCAAACGTTGGCAAACTTAATTCTACTCTCTTCTACGACTTGAACTTCAGCAACTTCATTCTGTAACTCGGTAACACTTTCCTCTACGACCTGGACTTTATCTTCCATCTCATTTCTCATTAAATTAATTCATTCTTCAACAGTTTCTTCAAACTTTTTAAAATTGATTTTAATCATTTCTAACATTTTATTATTTACTTCTCGATTATTTTTCATTTCTTCTAAACTACTCCTCATTTCTTCTTGACTGTTTTTCAAATTCCTTTTTTAAATCTTTCATTATTTCATCTTGGCTACTCTTCATTTGTTGTTTTAAGTGTTCCTTCATTTCGTCCTGGCTGTTCTTCCTAGGTCTTCCTTCATCTCGTACAATCTGTTCTTTATATCTTCTTGGCTCTTCTTCATATATTATTGACCCTTCTTTACATTTTTGATTATTTCCATTAACTGTTCGAATGTTTCTTCCATTTCTGTAGCTCTAGATCTTATTACACGTATTCACTTTTCAAATCCATTCGAATTCCCCTTGTGATACCAATGTAACCTCTATGTTAACTTAGCCTTGAAATACTTTGCATAAAAAAAACTTTATTGTCACTACTTGATTACACAACGAACATACTTCAAACAATTCACAACTGTAAAAACTTTACTTTGACATTCGCATTCGGCTTCTCAAGATAAACTGAACTGTGGAGGCAAAACCGATCTGTTTATATATATTTTTAGGGTTTTCAGTTTTCTAGGTCCTCGAGAACATGTCTAGAACTAAATCGAATATAGTTTGGAATGTTCTAGAAAACGCCAAAATAAAGATACCTATTACAAAAATTATAAATTTAAAAGCAAACAGGAACATTAATTAACAAATTAAACAGGTAGCTGAGCTTCTGTAACAGTATCATACATTCGTATTTAATAGATAACATATGTTATCCATAATAATATCTCATTAGCCTGTCTCGGTATCAATGCAGGTGTACCATATAAGGGTCAATTTTTGACTTGGTTCCATTTTAAATATATGTTAATGATTTACCTCCATCGGTGAACAATTCAGAACTATCCAGTTTGCAGAATTATATCAATTTAACAAATCATAGGTCTTCAATCGATGACTTATTAGATAAGGCACATCAAGTGGAACTATGATTCAGAGCTGGTTTCTCTCTAACAAACTTAACTCAAATTCTAGTAAGTCATAAACTTTAATATTTAGTTTAAAAGAAGCCAAAAATATTTTAAATCCTAATGCAAAATAAAATATCGTGTGGTCATATAGCAAGTATTATCATCTTAAGACTATAACTTACATCTGATATACATCCGTTGAAGCCAGAATAAACCTTAACACCTTCATTAACTCTAATGTGATGCTTATCATAACCACCTACATATAGCGGAGTTTGAAGATTCAGAGTTTTATGATTACCACCCAACCGTCCTACTGAAGGTACACCTCCATCAACCATTAACCTACCATCACTTAGTGTTCTAGTGGCTGTAATTAAATGTGTCTGTCCAGGTACCAATTCTTCATTATGTCTAATTACAGTTACCCCTAAAATATTCAATATATTATTAACAAAAAAGGGAACATTTGAGATTACATTAATGTGATTGTGCAATAATAATTAATAATTCATATAATCATAAAATGAAAACGATAATACTTACCATTTCCAGCATCAAACCTAAACTCCAGATGTCTGTCTCGAATTGCCAAACTAATAAAGTCACCATGACCTTCATCTGTTTCACTACAGTAAAGCAAAACTCCATCATTAACATCAGAAGGTTTAATTCTAAGTGCGATTTTCAATCTTCTGGCAGGGTGAGGGGTGGGATAGGCCATATAAGCACCATTTTTAAATGCTGGTTCGTTGACAGTTATTTCACGTTCACATCTTCGTCCAGATCGGCCTAGCGGACATTGACATTCAAAATTATTTTCTGTATCTATACACCTGCCAACACCGCAAGCATCTAAAATAAATGTTAAATATTTAATAGAATATAAGTAAAAATTATTGACAACTCCTTTCTACTTCATATAAATTACTTACATGGCGAACAAGCCTCTCCTTTTAACCTGTTACAAGTTGGTCCACTGAAACCAGATGGGCAGATACAAGTATAACCTTCTTTAGATAACTCTTCTTGACAGGCACCATTATTTTGACATATACTTTCGCTACAAGACTCACAAGTGGTTAAACCAGTCGTATTTAGGTTGTTACGCAAAATGTCCTCAAACATATGACCGATTTTGAAACGGCCTATACAACCTAAAATAAAAAATACCAGGTGGAACATAACATTTTTTGTGATATACAGAACTGTACACAATAGCCAAATTGTATACATAGTACATATAAATATTTTTAATGTGTATTTTTATATGTTATTAGATAAGTGCATGGTAGTGTGAATGAGTATGTATTTAGTATAGTGTAGCAGCAAAGCTACATCTAGCGGTTATTCGCTGCTCCGCGCCAAACTGACAAGTCACAGACATGAAGCATTCTACATTGCAGTAGAAACCATTGGAACCTAGCGACTGCAATCGCAATTCAGCGATAATAATATGTTGTAAACATGGAATTCCAGAAAACAACTACTCTGCGAGCTAATGTCCCAACTAGCATTGAATTACACCTGGAAAACTATAGCAGCAACTGAAGCCACTCGTCAGCAACCCACAAGACATATACCGGTTTCAATTTTATTAACTCTCATCAGTATGCCAGAAGTGAGGTAACAGATGCATAACTTTAGCTGATTTAAGTCTGTCTAACCCGACAGTAAGAACTATGAGTAACACAGAGTTGCAAAATTACATCTAGCGACAATTTGCTACTCCATGCCGGATTGACAAGCCATAGACACAGAGTTTTCTACATCTCAGTAAAAACCATTGAAAGCTAGCGGCCTCTATTGCGTTCAACCGAAAGTTGATATCACTTCTAGCAAAACCGGAAATTAAAAAAAAATCATTTAATGTCAAAAAGTGAAGTTTATTAAATAGAATATATGGCCTCTTTGTTGAGATGTTACACCATCGTCTACTAAATCACAGCAGCCATGCTTTATCTTACCCAGGGGTTTCCAATTTCAAAGTGGCAAGAACCACAAATGCGTTCACATATTTAGTGAAGAACAATATAGATTTCTTTTTATATACAGTGACCCATTTGAAAGTGGGCTACCTCTCTAAATGCTTTATCTGTTGACCGATTTAATAGATTTTTTTTAATGACATAGCTTCAATAACTCTACTCGTGCCAAATTTCAGAATTGAAATTAAAAATTTAAGCCTTACTACAAATTTTTTTCAAACACCAATATCCAGAGAAAAAAAAATGTAATTTTTTTATTTCTAATCTGAGTGCATTACTGGACTTAGGATAGTTTCAAGTGGATGTAACCAGAATTTAAAAAAATGTATTGGTTTCTAATAAAACTATATGTATAATTAAAATTGACATTATGTTATCAATTGAAGTTATTATCAAGCAAATTAGAGCGAAATTAATTTTTATTTACAAGGGTGATTAAAACCAAATAATTTGAGAATAAAATTAAGATCTAATAACTGCACACTTTTATTTCACCAAATAACGAATAATTCTACATTACAAAAATGAAAATGTGCAATTTTACCACAAGAACTCCAAAAAGTATTACCTTTATAATAAAAAAATTGTCTGCGTCGGACTCGTACGTACAAAAAAAAAAATTCTTAAAAAAAAATCTTAAAAAAAAACACTCGTACGTACAAAAAAAAATCTTAAAAAAATTCTTAAAAAAACACGTACGTAAAAAAAAAATTCTTAAAAAAAAAGATATATATATATATATATATTATTATATTCTTAAAAATTTGTTCTTCCAAATTTGTTCTTCCTTTTGAGCGTGACGCGGTTTCTCGACCAACGTCCCATCCCAATGTGTCTAACGGGCGCAAAGAAGTATAACTTCAAAAACATGATAACGTTAACCATTGTCAGCTAAATCGCATAGCCGTGCTTTTTCTAATCTGTTCCATTGCCCGTTTGCAGTAGATCTTTGCGCGCGGCAGCACACTACAGCACAAATGACGCAGTCGGATATAGTCGTCAATTGTTTCATACAAATTATGACAAATGTCACTTATCTGTTAATTTATCTACCTATTATGTCTATTATCTATCATTTTTAAATTTATAAATAGATACAACCTAAAATAATAAGTATGGTGTGTACCCAGTTTTATGAAAAATGTAAAATATTTAAACACAAATAAAGCTTTGTGTGAAGTATTTAAATAATATCAGTGCCACATATTTTATTTTAAAATAGTAGATACAAAAATATGTAAATTTTTGCAAACCAAATTAAATAAGTAGGTTCTATTAAAAGATAAGTTATTACAGTCTCTATGGCCTGATGTGTATGCTTCCAAATACTAACATTGGTGTCACCATACTACAGCGAATTACAGAATTCTAGGTTTAAATTCAGGTGATTCGATAGACAAGTATTACAAAGGGGATCCGATTTAGCAGACAATGCGTAAACAAACTAAATTGTAATAATGTAACACTAAAAAAAAAATAAAATAAATGTATTGAATTAAATGAGATTTAATTGAAAAATTCAAAATTTAAAGTACACAGTGCTGTCAATTCATTATAATTATAGGGAAAAAATATTTGTCGCAGCCAAGTAGATTTAATGTGGTTCTTCAAAAATATGAGAATCATTAATTTCAAACTAAATAATAGATATGACTATTCTATATAAAATTCTAGTGTGTTTCGATCATTTCTACTGATATTGTGATTTCTTTTTAAACCTTCGTGGGCCGCACAACCGTCTGTTTTAAAACCTTGATCTAGTCTGTTCCATTACCCTGTTTTAGTGACTTACTAGTAGGATTTTTTTGCGAATAACCGTTGAAGTACCGGTAACTGTTTTTTAGTAACCGTATCGTTTTAGTGTGAAAGCGGTTAGTGAGGGGAAGAGACATGACGTAGCTGTTGACTTCACAACAATAACACCGGTTACTGAAATCAGTAACATATTCAGCGAGGTAGGTAAGCCAAAAGCGGTATCGAATATTACGGAAATTGTGAGATTATAACATAAATTCTTCTGCACTGTGCAGAGAACATTTCATACAATACGTCTCAAGAAAATGATTGATTGTAGAATTAGTTAAAAATAACATTGTTTTAACAGAACTTTTCCTTTTTTTGTACTACATTTATAATTTTCCATAATAAAGTTAATCAACTTATGTTACTTTTTCCATTTGTAACAGTTGATAGAATACATTGCGGTTATAATTTTCTAGCCATTCAAATGTTGACTTGCCTCACTGGTGGAACAAAGTAAAGTTTTACTATTAAAATTAAAGTGTAATAAACAATATATTATATTAAAAATAAATTCCACAAGCACACAAAGTTCTAGAATGTTCGAAAATGTCCTTCGCAAATACCACCGTTCACTTCCTTGAGTCACGAAGAGTGCGGTGATATGTCACACTTGTGTCTTTGTCTCACTCCCGTACAAAGTTCTAGAATGTTCGAGAATGTCCTTCGCAAATAGCACCGTTCACTTCCTTAAGTGATGACAAGTGCGGTGATGTGTCACACTTGTGTCTTTGTTTAACTCCTGTATAAAGTTCTAGAATGTTCCAGATTGTCCTTCGCGAATAACACCGTTCACTTCCTTAAGTCAAGACGAGTGCGGTGATATGTCACACTTGGGTCTTTGTCTCACTCCCGTACAAAGTTCTAGAATGTTCGAGATTGTCCATTGCAAATACCACCGTTCACTTCCTTTCGACAAGACGAGTGCGGTAATATATCACACTTGGCTCTTTGTTCCACCCACGCACAGGGTTCCAGAAAGTTCTTCCAACTTCTACTTAAACCCACTCACACACAGGGTTCCAGAAAGCTCCTCAAACTTCCAGTTAAATCCCACTTTGTGGACAGGGTTCCAGAGAGCTCTTGAAACTTTCAGTTAAATCCACTTCCGACACCAACTTGTCACGGATTTCCCAATCCGTCTTTTTCTCTTACTTCCAGAAAAACAATCCGTTAATTAATCACTTCTTTATTAACTGCTCAGTACACTACTGACTACTAATTACAGGTCAACTAAACACTTACTTAATTAATCGCTTTGATCTCTCTAACTAAACACTTCACTTCAACACTGTAATACAAGACTAACTAACTCGGCCGTTTATTCTTCTTTTATAGACCCAACGAATATTCCAGGTATATTCCAGTATCTCTAGATCCATTTTCCCGTACGACTCGAATGCTTCTCGTCGATTCCCGATTTTTCTAGTCCCATCTCGTTCCGCGGCATTCTGTTTGTTTAACAGAATCGTGTAGGGGCGATCGGGGCAATCTTAGCATTTCGCGATACCACCGTCGACGGTTTGGGAGTGAGTGGGGCAAATTCCGTGACAGTACGTTTCTGTTTACACATCATTTTACAATTTATAAATTGATACAACTAAAAAAAAATTATGTGCTGCTCATGGTGAAAGTGAAGGAACAGTCCATTATTAAAAACTATGTATCCAGTTTTATTAAAAATGTAAATATTCAAACCGAAGCAATTTGTGTGGAGTATAGGCATTGTGTATTAGTATAAATCAAATTATATGTAAGTAATATTAATTAATTAAAAAGAACATTATTGCAGTTTAAATTTCAATGAAACAATTTTGTCTACTATGAATGTTTTACATGTACAAAAAATGGTAAGTGGTAGTAGTTGGTTGTTATAGGGTTTGTTCCAACACAGCTAGAATCGATTCCGAACCGTCCAGATCTAGTTAGTCAGTTCAGTTGTTACTGTACTCTCGGCAAATGCGACGAAAGATGGTGTTGGTCAAAAATTTCTCACGGTTCTGAACCAGTTCTCGACGGCTGTTGGAACAGACCTATAATTGTTGGTCGATAGTGACAAATAAGGCTAACAATTTTAAACAGAAACCAATTTTTTTCTCTTGCCAATAACATTTTATAACTTTTATAGTAACATCTTCAGGACACCACCTACATGTATAATTTAAGTGACAAGACAAAAAAAATGGTTGCTTTTTTTTGGCTTATTTCATGAATGACAAACAGTTTTAAATGCTATTAAAAATATTCTTACCAACATATCCTTCATATTTCTTGTAACCAAAAACTTCAGGAGATATATTCTGGGGACTTGGAACACCTCCTAGGTATAAGTGTTCAGTCAAATCCAAACCAATATATTTTCCATCAGCAATTCCAATGTAAGGTCCCTGACCATCTACAAACATTGTCACTTTCTTCCTGTTTCTTGCTATCTTAATAGTGTGCCACTCCTTATTAGTAACTGGCTGATTTGCTCTTACCACGGTGGTACTTTGGCCTAAGTTGTATTTGAATTCAGGTATTCCATTGACTAGGGAGAGGGCAATGTAATCTCCACTTTTGTCATTTCCCTTGTTACCATTGTATAATATTAAACCATTTCCCCTTTCAGGTCTGATGGATACTTCAAAGTTAAACTGAATGTAAGAATCACTTAAAGTTGGAAGGGTGATGTAACTATTAGGTGCTTGAGTAAAATGTGGTATAATGCCAGTTACTACAAGTATAATTGGTACAGTGGTGGATCTGACACCACTGCTAGCTGAACATGTATATGTTCCTGCATCAATACTTCCCACATCGTTTAATTGAATTTCTTTCTGAAATACAAGAATTACATTAATTCTAGAATAGAGGCCTATATTTATCATCCAGATTCAAGAGTAAATCTTACATAACGTCAAAAATCTGGATACTGTAGTGAAGTGACACATTAAGCAGTGATCAATTTTAATTAACAGACTGGCACACTTCATTAATTCTTATGCGTAAATCGTCAATATTCTGTATTCCACCTTATCAGATATTTTTAATTCCGGGGGTATAAAAATAACCATAGCTGGCCTTGAATCGCCATCTCAAGGGCCGTATTAGAAAGAGTGGTTTTCGATGTCATTAGAAACATAAACATATTTGTTGCGCTATTTTGAAAAAAAAGTTTTTAGGAATTTTTATAAAAATAAAACTTTAAGAACTTGTAGAAGAAAACACTGTATAGTTTTTGTTCAAATTTCACACAGCGGTTTTGAGGGGTCCTGATTAACACCACCTTATCAGATTTTAAATGAAAAAAATGCTAAACGTTTTTATTGAATTTTGGGGATATAAAAAAAATCATAGCAGGTCTTGGATCGTATAGCAGGCCTTAAATGCCGTGGTAGGGTCAGAGGAAGCGGTTTCCAATGTCATTGAAAATAAAAAAAATTTTGATTATCTTGAAGAATAAAGTTTTTACGGATTTTGACACAAATAAAAGTAGACACCCTGTATGTATAAGCTCTGGTAATACTTTCCAACACTGTCTGAGTGAACGACGTCTATTTATGCAGAAGATTATAACCTCAAAAAAATGGCAAGAAACAAAATGACCCAGTTCTTCAGATTTGTGAACTTTTACAAGATGTTTATTACTGTAAATGAGGAGTACCTACATAAATTAAATACTATGTAGGTATATTTAGTAGTTCAACTGGAGAATCGCTCAATATCTAATAAGGACGTACCTACATCTCTCTTAGTAATTCATATATTTCAGTTTAAAATCCGCTTTCAAATGAGTAGTGCATAAATTATTTTATTATTATAAACAGTTATAAACATAAAACTTTTTTTTCTCAAATATTGTCATATTACGTTCAATTTATCTTGCATATCAAATTTGAAACTACTTACACTGTAGATATCAACATATTGGGGAAGGTTTCCTCCTTGTTTGGTCCACAGGTATGTAACAGGTTCTGCTAGGTCAGTTTTACATTTTAGAATAACACTAGATCCTTTTTCTACACTTTTTACTTCAATGGGTGCTTCATCTTTAATTTCGTCATCTAAAAGAGTACAAATTACAAAATATCTGTTGTATTTAGTGACAGGCGAAAACGAATCATTTTAATAAAAGCAGGAGAGTTACTTCCAAAATGTGTGAAAGCTCGGTTGCTCGATATTTAATATAAAATTATGTGGTGCCCAATTTCAGGTTAAGGCAACTGGTAAGTGGACAACAATAGTAAAGAGTTCTTGAATAGCCGATACCAAATATCTGAATAGAAATGTCGTGGTATCCACATTTTCAGTTTTAAATTTTGGTCCATCTGTAGTTGAGGTGAGACTTGTAAATTTAAATTTTATGGGGCGCACTGAACATTCAACTATTCGGATAGTATACTAATACTTAATGCTCTTATAGCCGAGTTCCAAAATAATAGAGTGACTCATTCACAGCAGTCAATTATGTAGAAATGTTAATGTGTGACCGTTATAGTGACAGTGCTAGTGACCAATAGTGTGTGTTTAGTCCAATGCATTCTAAAGCCTTGTCCTCATGGATGCAAATATTTGTGTAATTTATTTAATGGTGGGAAAATGTCTACTTTTAGTGAATTTTGTTAACTATAACATTTTCCATCATTTTCATCATGAAACTATTATTGACTGTCATAGTAGATTGTCAGAAGCTCAAAACAAATATATTAATATTACATAATAATTAAAGTAGCAATAATATTTGTACTGTTTTACTGACTTGCAAAATTCGTCAAAAGTTGAAAGTTTCCCACCATTAATAATTCAAATCAAAAATTGCAAATATCCACGAATTATACGTCCATGAGGACAAGGCTTAAGTGTTAAAGTGTGACATCCGCGGAGTGTAGGTGTAAGTGAGTGGTGGTGGGGCTATTCTACAATAATTATGGATATGATTCATGGGTGAATTTATAAGGTTCTTGAAGGAAACTCTAAAAGTACTAAGTTCACTCAACATGTACTTTAAACCCTTTCAAGTGGCACACGTATGGAACTTTGTTCCCTGCAACCCTTATTTCCCGTATTCATCTATGTGCTATAAATTAAACACTCTATTATTTTCGACCTTGGGTAATTGACATAACGATACAAGATAAATACTTTAAATTTGGAAGTAACTATCATTTTTATTATTTAATGTCTTGAAATTGGCAAAAACTGTTATGTTATCGTATGTTACAGTTTGAAGGATTTTTAGGAAAACTTTTATTGTTTATTTCATTAATATTGATATAAAGAACAAATCAGAAACCATTTACATTAAAAGGGCTTTTGCTTATTCATAATTGTACCTTAATTTGGCATTCTGTCACACTGTTTTGTATTTTAATGTATTGTATTTTTATTTTTGAAACGTATTTGTAGAAAAACTACTCGTTTTAGACATTTTCTTCATAAGAGTTTTTTTTTTGCTTTTAGTAAGATATAGAAGCCTTTTCAGTATTGGGACTCATATTCCGGACATCCTGTATATTTTATCTTAACAGTCTACTTGCATTCATATAGTAGTGTTTACTAACCAATAACATTCAAATTGTAGTCCTTGTGATAAACTCCTTGACGTCCATTGGCCTCACATCGGTATGTACCCGCATTTTCTGTACGTAAGTTATGTATCCGTAAAGTTCCTCCAACATTCTCTACATTATTTGCCATCCAGCCTTGTACCTTTGACCAAACAGGTATGGCTCCAGGTTCACTGGATTGACAATTGATATCGATGTTATCTCCAGTAAAGTGTTCACTTTCCGATGAAGTAATGTGTAACGTCGGCTCTGGTTGAGTTGGACCTAAAATTGATATATCAAAGTATTTTTGTTAAAATAAAGAAATTTGAACACAGTCTGAATATCATGCTAATTTGCAGTATTCATACCTCCAGAAATTACTAATTTTATGTAGAAATTTTGCGTCTGAAACTTAGAATTGCGAAGTAAAAAAAATATATATAGAATAGCAAAAATTATTTGTGTAAAGTTTTAAAACAATACTGTAAGTACATCACTATAAGAATGAAATAAAAATAAGATGTATATTATTATGTATGTTTCTACAATAATTTATAACAAGAAGTTGCTTTTCATTTGCAGTTTATAGCATACTCATTGAAGAAAGATAATTACTTTTCTGTTATTATACTTTACACAAATATGGTGAAGTATGCAGTAGAATTATAGGATTGATTATTATGTTACATTTTTCTTATTATTGGAAGTTAAAAATAAAGAAAGTGCTGAAGATAACATTTAGACTGTTTTAAGAGTTGCTATAATTATAATTAATTGGTATAAAAATATGAGCACATTTTCTATTTTAAGATAATAATATGAAGTATATCATGAAAATTGTGCTATCCAAAAACAAATCGTCTCTAATTAAATTATATTTGTAATATTAGTGAAGATTTTCAAATTGAAAGCATTGCTGTGTTCAATTTTCTTTCAAATATTCAAATATCGAAGAGAAATAAGACAGTTATAAATTAGTAAACATGAAAAGCACACATATAAACAGAGTTTCTTTAACTTTTGCAAACCATATGTAGATATAATATATATTTAGTTAAAGATAATTTTTCCTTTTATAATTTTAATGACACATTATATGTAATTCAGACATTTGTTTTAAATATCTACATATATGTTTTCCAAAGTTTGTACCCCAATTTTTAACCATAATGCCCCTCTACATGGAGATTGACGACACGCTAGAGAAAGCTACATAATAACAAACCCCGTCGGATCCTGTGCTGACAATCCTTTTCATCACTATTATCACCACAGTCATTGATTGTATCACAATACTGTGACTGTGGTATACAATGTCTATTGTCACAAGTCCACCATCCAGGTTGACAATTTTCTTCAGGTTCTACCACACATGCAATATATGCAATATTATACTAATAAGAAACTCAACTCATTTAAAAAAAAACAAAAAAAAAACTATTAGATACACATTATCGACACATGTTCCAGATAATGCATAAATAAAATTGTTGATTTAATTTTTAAGTCAGCTAGTATATTAGACAGTTTTAACAAAATTTGAACATTTTTATAAACTAATTAATTGTTCACATTACTATTATTACTACATATGATATTTTCTTTTTTTTTTTTGAAGAGGAGTTGTGTTGTGATTTTACGTATTAGTGAAACACTTTTTAAAACTTCAAATGAAACAAGAATTTCTTTGAATATGAAACACTGTTTATTAAACATCAAAATTAATAAAGTTATGCAAAATTTGACACATAAAACAAAATATGTTTTGAGGTATTCATGATTCCCGTCAGCATTCTTTCAAGATCAAATAGGTTTGAACAAAACTGGCCTTAACTCAGTGATTCCTTTTATATTTGTTTCTCCCTAAAACAAATGTATATCCAATTACATATTCTCATAATATATGAATGTGTGATTGTATGATAAACCCAATTGTTATTTTATAAGAATTATTAATATTTTTATATCCTATTTCCTTGATTTTGTACACATTTATTAGGCGTTCAGCATTAGAAGATATATATTTAGTGCTGCCTTAATATTTTTTTATTATTGCAGAGTTGTGTGAAGAGAAGGTGAGGGAAGTCTAGCCCAAAATACAGATTTAAAAATGAATATGTACAGTCGACTTCAATTACAATCAACTTCAAGGAACCTGAAAAACGCATTTGTTACAGCCGTAGCGAGTTACAACTGTGACAGTAACAAATGAGTTGACAATAAATAAATACATATACTTATTTATTCAACAAGGTAAATTTTAAGATACAACATATTAATATAATCTTACTATAGGTACACAACATGCATCTTTAAATGCAATTTTTCATTATATGAATTGAAATAACAAATTTGATATTAATTTTTAAATTACTTTAGGTACACTTTATGACCTGCATTTGTGGGTGTAATATAGTACTTTATGTATGATTTCACTACAAACTTGTCTTTATTGTACAGTTTGGCAGCCATAAAGAAACACTTTATAGTATTAGCACCATAAACTGTACGTTACAACCGCTAAACTGTACAATAGAGATAAGTTTTTAGTAAAATTAAACATAAAAAATTACTATGGCCCGCCGAGCCATAAAATAGAGCTACCAATTTTTCTGGTATATCCCCATGTAAATATTTCAAGAACAGTTTTAATGGGTTCAAAAAAATTATTGTACATAAAAAATCTCATATACCACATGCATAATGGATGTCTCTGACCATCGCATTACATTTTTCGTATATAAATAATTATTATATATAGATCTGACCTAACATATATGTCAATTGTCAAAATAATACTGTTATGTTACCCAATGATTTCTTTAACTACTAGATATGCACCAGGCATGTTTTCTTTTTTCACCTACTAATTTGTAAACGGTGATAATGTATAAGCTAGGTTAAGCAATTCTTGTGTGAGATTATTATGTGCAATTCAATTATTATTATTATTAATAAATTGTAGATTACTCACTTAGTAATTATCTTTCTAGTAACATACTTTACTGAACTGCGTTACTTTTAAATTGCTACAGACTCAATAATTAACAATGCTGTCACCGTTATATTACGCATAACAAAGGATTTTAGGAAACTTGTATCTAGCAGTTAAGGAGATTGTTGATGTTACTGAATTAACACATGGGGTGGTTATACGCTGAATTTCGATGCATATATGTGAAAGTTCATAATATAAGAATTGATTATAACCAATGATTAGATAATACTTTTCAATTTGTTCTTTATAATTAGACATTGGCCAATTGGAGATATGACACAGTCAAATTTCACACGTTGAGCAGAAACATAACTTGGCATTGTCAAATGGACTACAAAAAAACTGGAACTACAATCTAGAATGACCTAGTTAAAAAGTACATATAGACGACTTAATATGTGAATAATTTTTATGTATTTTGCATATTTTTATGTATTTTGCATATTTTTCTGTTAAATAGTTTTGTTTAAGTAACACAATAAAATTTTGTTATCAATTTTTTTACCATTTCAACTGTTTTTTTTTTGGTGTCAACGCAATATTTAGATGATAAATTCAACACAAACATTTTTATTTACAGCATTTAGAAAATTAAAAAATGTTTTAAGAATTACTGGTCAAATTAATTAACTGATAATTTACGATTATATTAAAAGTTGTAAATAATCATTTAAATGGGCAATTTGCATATTTTTTTATTTTATTACCAAAATATTATTCAGTTCATTTTATGTGTACTGTGTTAGTTTTATGTCATTCTCTGCAAAAATAAAGCGGTAATAAATTAATAGATTTATTACGTCTTTCCCAACCACAAAAACGCGAGAAATACAAATGGCGGTTATGTAACGTCACAGTATATGAACATGTCATGTTGTTTTATATGCGTGACATGAATGTCAAAATCGAACTGTCAAAGTCAAATTATTATTTGTTTTGTTGGTGTGCATTGTGTATAATAATAGTAAATAATGGCAACAGAGAGTGGATTTGTTAAAGGACAGACAGATAACCTGCTCAAAATGACTCATTGTCAATGTTTTCGTTTCTGGGAAAAAATCCAAATTTTATGGCAAATAATTTCAAGACGTCTGCGTTTTGCATCACTTTGTTGTTCAGGTACCATTTTATTCTGACAGTTAAAATGATGGGGTATTACACCTTTTCTTAGTTGTAGTCTTTGTACATTCTCATTTAATTTGTGCTGCCAATAATTCTCCATATCTTCTTCCAACTATTAATTTTAAAACACACATCATCTTTATAATCTCTGAATAAAGTGAAAAATGACTTACGGTGAAATGATCTTTGCAACAATATAACGCCGTTGCCTTCAATAGTGTTGCATTCTCTTTTTCGTCTCTATTCATTGAAATGCACCATTTCTTACGCATTTTCTCATATTTAGGAACCGAGAAGAATATTTTTTCCGGGGTGGTTACCTTAGTGTTTTTGCACTTTGGTACCACACAATACTTATAAAATTTGTGTTTTATTGGTTCCATCCCCTTCGGCAATCCAAAACTTATGTTATAATCAATGCTAGGCACCACACAAACACCACAAAGTTCCACCAGGGTTCGACGCTAACCAGTTACGGAACGAGTTTGCTAACCGACTTAACTAAACTGTTCCGTTTGGCGCAAGGGCTTATTTAATTAATCTTTATTATTTTTTCAGAAGTGTGGCAAAAACCCAACAAAACTAAAGAAAAACTAAAATTATGCCACAAATAAATAGCTTCAGACAATAAACTGCGTTGATTTGACAATTTGATATGTGTCACCATGGACGTTTCCATATACTGTGACGTGGACCAATCAGAATGTTGTTTCCAAACCCGTGACTATATTTGAATAAATTGCTATATAAAATAATTAATTATGAAAAATATAGGAACAATTTTACAGAATTAGCAAGATATTCTTGTTACGTACTTAATATACAGGGTGATTCTTTAATATTGCGAAAAATTTCAGGGACAGGTTCTTTAGATAAAAATAAGAAAAAAAGTTCCCATTAGCATGTGTCCGGAAACGCTTCGTTTCCGAAATACAGGGCATTCATTTTTTTTGTAATTTACTTTTAATACTTGTTATTTCAAAAGTCCTTTAACCGATTTATTTGAAAATTGACTGGTTTATGTAATTTTTTTGTATCACTAATAACATAATACAAAATGCAAAATAACAATACAAAATGTTACAAAATAATAATTCTAATAACTTTTGCTCTGCACTTATTTATTCCAGGTATTAATGCACAGTGAGGCAAGAATTATTAGAATGAAAAAATTGAATTGGTGGAATTAATGAAAACCAGCGAAGAAGTAAAGTTATAATAGTTGTTGAAAATGACCACTTCCAATAGCACATGCTTTGATCCTGCGACGCATTGATTGACGAACACGTTCAAAAAAGCCAACCTTCGAGGAAAATCGTCTGGTGAAAGCGCCTGTACCCTTTGGATGTGATATGGATACAAAAGCTGATTTTTCAGTATCTTAAAGACTGTTGACTGACTAATATTTAGATTTGCGGCAATCTCTCTTGTACTTGTTTTAGGATTTTCTTCGATTTCGTGGAGTACTTCTTCCATTTGTGGAGTTGAAACTGTACGAGGTCGCCCGTTTTCAGCAGTCATTCTTTGTTTCATTGAGACGGTGATGGAGACGAGCAAACATTGTATGATGCGGAATTGCACGATTAGGGTATCTTTGCTCATAAATACTCCTAGCCCTTAACGAATTACTGTCGGCAAGACCATAAACAAAATGCATATTGCACAATTCATTATTTGTGTAATTTATTCTTTGAAGAGAAATATCAGTTTCAAAACACGAAACCAGTAGTTATTTTTGCTCACTCCTACACTCACAATGTGACAAACAGTAATCAACTATTGACAAAAAACAATTATTGGCCAGTTGGTGGGCATTCCAATTTCCAAGCCAACTGGGGCTATTTTGTTTGAACACGATAATTTAATCAGACATCTATCAAGACAGATACCCTAATCGTATAGTTAAAGGACTTTTGAAATAACAAGTATTAAAAGTAGATTACAAAAAAATGAATGCCCTGTATCTCGGAAACGAAGCATTTCCGGACATATGCTAATGGGAACTTTTTTTCTTATTTTTATCTAAAGAACTTGTACCTGAAATTTTTCGCAATATTAAAGAATCACCCTGTATAATAAAATAACAATATTTTTAAGCATTTAAAAATTTCATGCAAATTGCCTATTGTTATTGCATGTTAAATATAACCATACTTTTTGTTCGTATTTTTTACACAAAATCACAGAAACTAAATAAAAATATTCACATGTACATAGAAAAAAACTACTTATCATCTTGTTCTTACAATTTAACAAATTAGTAAAAAAGGTTGGAAATGCCAAATTTATGGTATACCTCAGGCCCAATATTTTATTCACACATCTGGAGTGTATCAGTACATCAGTTATCAGTATTACGTAAATGTTAATTACAGGCAGACAAAATGTATGAGTTTATTGTTAAGTACTTTTAGAAAGACATTTTGAATAAAACATTTTTAATTTTAATTTTGTATTGTTATGTTTCAACCTGTCCGAGCATAACTTTTATCAATTTGCACCAATTAACTTTTACATATTTTATTTATGCATCACTATTATAGACTACAGACCAAAAAAATAATAAAATAAACTTCAGACAAAATTCAATGTGAAATATGGATAGGTATAACTAATAAAAACACATATCAGTTGCGTAATTCTACAAGACTTACCAGATAACTGCAAGTCGATGTAGTCACTTGAGGTTCCTGCTTCTGTAGTAATTTCGCAGTAATATCTGCCTTGATCTTCACTTTGGACATTATAAATATAGAGATATTCGCCATTTACTTGTGATTGTCTTGGAAGCGGTAGATTTTCTCTGATCCACCTAACTGAACTAGCATGGGTTGTAGCTCGACAGTGGAGAGTTACTGATGAACCTACAGGAGCTATTTGCTGTTTCTGATCTGCAGTAATTCCAGGTTTCGGGTAATTTTCTGAAATAAGTCAAGAAATTTTAGTAGTTCTTTTTTAGTTAATTATGCCACAAATAAATAGCTTCAGACAATAAAATTTAGTAGAACTAAGATTAATTTACCCTGTAAATTAATATTTATGTTGTAAATATTTTAAGTGCAATAAAAACTGTCTTTCATCTATCAATAAAATTTGATAATTTTTCTGATCAATTTAGTAAAATTAAACAAGTTTTATACTTAGAACTGGTAAATTCACCTTCAACAATGACTTCAGCTACTGCATCAGCTTCTCCAGCACTATTAACTGCCGTGCAGCGATATCTTCCAGCATCTTGAAGTTGAATGTTACTAAAACGAATTATACCATCTCTTGTATAAACAGAAGTAGGCAAATCACGTCCGACTGGAGACCATGAAATGCTTATTGGCTGCTGACCAGTTGCACTACAATTGATATAAGCGTGTTGCCCTGGTTGTACTACTTGTTTTAGTGGATCAAGAGTTATTCTTGGTGGAGCTGAAATTTTTAAATAATAGTTATTTATGCAACAAGTACAAAAAGTAAGTGTTTGAGCCAAAAAGTGTGTTGTCCTACTCGGCCTGACTGCCTCGTTTGACAATTTAACGTTGCGTGCAATAAACACTTTTTGTACAAGTTGCATACAATATTTTTTCTATGTTCATGCAAAAACCAAAAAATGTTTTATTTAGATGACACAAGTCTAGAAAAATATGACGTCGATTTGAACGTTTATGTTTGTCATGATGACAAAACGCTGTAGTAGATTGACAGATAAATGCAATAAACATTTTATTGCACTAGTGCAATAAAGAACCACTTTTTCCACTAAATATAGTTCAATAAAGTTTTGTTTTTTGCATGAATGTAGAAAATAGTTATTGCAATAAGCACTTTTTGTACGAGTTGCATACAATATTTTTTCTACGTTCATGCAAAAACCAAAAAATGTTTTATTTAGATGACACAAGTCTAGAAAAATATGACGTCGATTTGAACGTTTATGTTTGGCAAGATGACAAAACGCTGTAGTAGAATGACAGATCAATGCAATAAACATTTTATTGCACTAGTGCAATAAAGAACCACTTTTTCCACTAAATATAGTTCAATAAAGTTTTGTTTTTTGCATGAACGTAGAAAAACAAAATTTAAAATATTCTAATTTACATTTGTCGTACTGTTAATGTTATAATTAATTTCTTAGCCGTTTTGTAAATAAACTACTACAGCTAAGGGGCACATATACATTAATATCTGATTTGTTTGTATTGTTATTGTGCCTCGATCTTTACTTTAAAAATAGTAATAATTCGCTGAAATAAGTGTTATCAAAACAAACAATTTTTATTAAGCTTTCTGTGATAGAAACACATTTATTTCAGAAACATCCTGTACATTTTAAGCAATTTTTAAAAATAATGGAAATATGTTTATAGTAAATTTGTATATACCATAACTTTTGTTATTAGGGTTCCCAGATTTCCAGTTTTTGATAGATATTTTTGGTTTTTAAATCAATTTTCCTGCCTTCAACCAAGACAACCAATTTTTTTTATTGAAATGGCTAAGATATGTAATTATTGAGTTGATGTATTTAATTTAACATTTTTTCTAGCCTACTTTGCTACCATAACAAATATAGAACTCAATATCTTAAAAATGTAGAATAGATTCACATATTACATAAGCAATCTATATTATATTGCAAGCATGCATCTACTGGGTTCATTTTAAGTAATTTAAAATATTGAAAGAGGTAATTAATCGGGTCACAATACAACTTTATACATTCTAAAATACTACTAGGTATTAAGTTTATATATACTTAGCTTATAAAATCAATGCTACTAGGTACTATGAAGAAGATATTTTCTTCAGTATATTTTTTAACAACTTTCATCAAATTCTTATATGCAAAGATCTTACTGAAACGTTATTTCATTGTGCCAGTAGATAATGATATTACACCATTTTGGATTTGTAATTAAATTTAGGACATTACAATAGGGATTACTTATACAGGGTGATCCCGAGTAATGTGAAAAACAATTGAGAGTAGATTGTATGACCGATTTTAATAGGGGTCTTTCATATAAAATTTTTTGATCACACATAATGAAAATCGCGAGATATAATTAACTGAATTCGACTTTATATCTCCATATTGCATCAGGCTTGCATATTAATTGTGAAAATAATATATATGGACAGGACACTGATATTACTGACCAATTGCTTACATTAGAAAAGTAAGTGATGATGATCATCTGCATTTTAACCTTGTTTTTTTTATTTTTGTGTTGATAAAAATTCTGTAAAAAAAATCTTCTTATGTAAGATATAAAAACAAGAGACTAAAATGTACAATTGACTTAAGGGACTTTAGATACAAGTTTATTGTACAAATTTTTTTTAAAATTTATGTAAACAGTACTTTTCACAGGCAGGTTGACAATGTACTAAAGTTTTTAGTTTAGTAAAAGATTTTTCCAATGAAACGTTTATGTGATACGATTTAGGGAAGGAAATTTAATATGTTTACAATACACATAGCGAAAACTATATACAGGTGACATATTTTATAATTTTTTTAAGAAACCGCATCATCCAATATTTTAGACTACTTGAAAAACATTTTTTGTAAAAACAAATAAAATAAATTTATGATACAGTTTTTCAATAATTCGTTTTTACACGGAACAAAAAGGTGCATAATAGGTTAATTTACATACAATCACAAAACAAATTTTTAAATACTTATATTATAGGCACACAGTAGAGGAAACGTATTGTAGGACATTAAAAATAATAGTTTTTAGGCTTTCACGGCCGGTGCTATTGTTTGATACGCAGTGATTTTCCGGGATGTTATACTGTGACCTCGGTAAATGGTTGCTGCCAGAAACAGAGTTAAAATGCACATCCCTAACATTAGCTGGGATTATTTTACCTGCTCTGGTTGTTCTCGGGCTAGGCTCTATGGGGACAGGCTCGCTATTGGTGTCTCTGAGCTCGCCCATATATTGATTTCGGTTTCTATTGTTGGTATTGAGCCATGCAGTCGCGGCGAAGCTTATGCGGAGTCACCACTGAAGATGCCGACAGTGAAGAGCGGTGAAACGTTTAGAAGCATGGGATGCGACCAGTTACAGCGGCGACTACAGAATGCCTTGGAGGACCACCATTGTCTGAGAAATGGTTCCAACGGTATCAGTCGTAATACCAATAGGAACCGAAATCAATATATGGGCGGGCCCAGAAACACCGATAGCGGGTCTGTCCCCACAGAGAACAACAGGGCAGGTACAAAAATTTCGGCTAATAATAATAATAATATTGCTTTATTTGCTCAACAGACCAAAGTACACATAGTGAAGCCTTAAGCATTGTCAAACAGATTTTATGAAAGTGAATTATACAAGCTAAATAATTTCTAAATGTCTAAATTTAAAATTAAAATCTTAACATTTATTATCTAAAACTTATCTAATGCCTAAGGATGTGTATTTTAACTCTGTTTCTGGCAGCGACCAGTTACCGAGGTCACGGCATAACAACCCGGAAAATCACTATGTACCTATCAAATTAAAAATAATATTTAGTTTAAGATCACATTTTATTACTACCAATTATTTTAAATTAAATTTTGTTATCCATTAATGGAATAATGTTATAGGGTTATGTAACTGTATCTTAAATTGTGTATACAGGGTGATTCAGTCACTATGTCATTAATTTTACCATGTAAGCCAATAAACAGCTTTTTAAAAGAGAAGCAAAACAACACTACTACGCCATAGAGCGTTTGAGTGTTGAAGCAAAACAGCGTTGCCACATCAAGTCTACATAATAACATTTTTTAACACTTCAAGGTAGGGGCAGCTGGTGCATAGGTACTGCAGAACTGCCTAAAATTTTAGATATACATTTTATATAAAATATATTTCTCATATTTATGCATCATTTGGGTCATCATAACGGACAAAAACGAATTTATTGATGACACATGTGTTACATATAAACATGCTTTGACGGAAAATTGGTAAGTCGGTGTGAGCTCCCTAGGCTTTCCCCCCTCGATCCATTATTCCAACCTGACAGCCCACAAAAGAACATTTAAAGCACAAATTTACATTGGTTAGTGAGCTGCTGCCAATGCAGTTCAGCCTGATTAATTAATTTCCTGTACATTAAAACGAGTTTTGTAACAAAAAAACTGTTTTGACTAATGTGTAAATAAATGATTATTATTTGTAAAGTGTCAGTGGATTTAATTAATAGTTTGATTCATATGAAGCTTTTTTAAAGTATTTATTATAAAGAAAAAAAAAATAATTCAAAAATAAAGGCCGACCGCTGCCTGATACTGTTATTGAAACTTCAAGCAGGTTGCACGGAGCGTAAATTTGTGCATAGAATGTAATGGTGATATAATTGAATATCTCCTGTGAGCCCGAAAGCTTGAAAAATTAACATTATGTTAATAAAAAATGTTTAGAGATTTTTATTGGACAATAATAGCAATTTAATGATAATTAACATTTTAAATTATTATAGGCTGAAGTAAACATGAAAAAAAAACATAACAGTTTCTAAATTAGTCAATAAAACTGTATTTGTAA